>JABAKD010000004.1:7840356-8460231 GCA_012845835.1 Undaria pinnatifida
ACTACCACTACACTACCACTACCACTACCACTCCCACTACCACTACCACTACCACTACCACTACCACTACCACTACCACTACCATACACTACCACTCCCTACCACTACCATACCACTACCACTACCACTACCACTACCACTACCACTACCACTACACTACCACTACCACTACTACCACTACCACTACCACTCTACCACTACCACTACCACTACCACTACCACTACCACTACCACTACCACCCCTACCACTACCCTACCACTACCACTACCACTACCACTACCACTACCACTACCACTACCACTACCACTACCACTACCACTACCACTACCCCTACCACTACCACTACCACTACCACTACCACTACCACTACCACTACCACTACCACACCACTACCACTACCACTACCACTACCACTACCACTACCACTACCACTACCACTACCAACCACTACCACTACCACTACCACTACCACTACCACTACCACTACCACTACCACTACCACTACCACTACCACTACCACTACCACTACCACTACCACTACCACTACCACTACCACTACCACTACCACTACCACTACAACTACCACTACCACTACCACTACAACTACTACTACTACTACTACTACTACTACTACTACTACTACTACTACTACTACTACTACTACTACTACTACTACTACTACTACTACTACTACTACTACTACTACTACTACTACTACTACTACTACTACTACTACTACTACTACTACTACTACTACTACTACTACTACTACTACTACTACTACTACTACTACTACTACTACTACTACTACTACTACTACTACTACTACTACTACTACTACTACTACTACTACTACTACTACTACTACTACTACTACTACTACTACTACTACTACTACTACTACTACTACTACTACTACTACTACTACTACTACTACTACTACTACTACTACTACTACTACTACTACTACTACTACTACTACTACTACTACTACTACTACTACTACTACTACTACTACTACTACTACTACTACTACTACTACTACTACTACTACTACTACTACTACTACTACTACTACTACTACTACTACTACTACTACTACTACTACTACTACTACTACTACTACTACTACTACTACTACTACTACTACTACTACTACTACTACTACTACTACTACTACTACTACTACTACTACTACTACTACTACTACTACTACTACTCTACTACTACTACTACTACTACTACTACTACTACTACTACTACTACTACTACTACTACTACTACTACTACTACTACTACTACTACTACTACTACTACTACTACTACTACTACTACTACTACTACTACTACTACTACTACTACTACTACTACTACTACTACTACTACTACTACTACTACTACTACTACTACTACTACTACTACTACTACTACTACTACTACTACTACTACTACTACTACTACTACTACTACTACTACTACTACTACTGGCTACAAGTACTGACTGCCACAGCAGTAGTCAGTATTTTCTTTGTATTGGTTGTATGGCACGGAAAAAAATCACTCATATCAGTAAGATCTCCCGGTCTGACCGACCCGATCTTTCTCTGTAGATGAAAATTCTCGGAATTTATTTACTCACTACTCCTACTGCACAGCTGCAGCTGTTGGAGGCTGTAATATGGAACCTTAACCCCTTTGCAACTGGAAATCCGTTTTTGGGGACAAAATTACTTGAATTTAGTATAGGGAGGGGTTCGGGGGCTCTAAAGGGGTTAAACTAGCCTGGTTCCAGACATTTTCTTTGTTTCGGTACTCTGTACTATTGATTGGCTAATGATATCTGCACGGTGGTGGTCGGAGGGGAGAAGCAACGCTCGACCGGAACCCTAACATGCTTTGTGTTTCAACCAAAACTTACACCGTATCGCTATGGGTTGACCCGTGCTTGGATGCTTTGTTTGGGTTGTGGAGTACAGCCGTCCCGGAGGGTGTGTTTCGCCGCCGTCGACGCTGCTCTTTGGCCGTCGTGGATACTGTGTGCTTTGGAAAAAACGCACCACCCGTAGAATTTTCTAGTAAAACACTTTAACAACATGTACCCATGGGTATGGAGTCGCCGTTATGCCAGGAGGCAAATCGTTGTCTGCATGAGACAACAAAAAAAAAGGTCCGCGTTTCAGTATTTTTTGTCGAACTCGGCGAAGACTCGTTTCTGGTGCATTTTTCTAACCCGCTTTGAGTGTCGGCTTGGGGCGCAAAACAGGATCAGGGTAGGCCGTAACCTCTCTCAGATGGCGTACATATATTATAAAAATTAAAATACACTCCAGCTGTGAGATCGAAGATTTCGTCGAAACTCATCTTTGCAAGCTGTGTGTGATACTCCGATCGCGCGCATTACGGGTTGCATATATATATTATGAAAATGAAAATACACTCCAGCTCTGACAATGGCTCTTAGATCGAAAATTTTGTCGAAACTCATTTTTGCAAGCTGTGTGATACTCCGATCGCGCGTATTACGGGTGGTGTGTCCTCATTAAGGATATCGGTCGGCGACGCCCCTTGCAACTACAGTGTAGCTACCAGGGTCAACAGGGTGATGTTAGTCAGTCTGTGCGCGGAAACTATAAAACCCGTTTCTGAGGGGGACAAAATGTGACAGCTGTGGAAGAAAATGCATCAGTTTATCAAGTGAATCCTGTAAGTCGCATAACCGGTGAGGGGAGGGCGGCGCTTTGAACGACGTGGGGGCCTGCTTTTGATCAAAAGGGGGGCGGGAGGGAAGGAGGGGCGGGGAGAGGATGGGTGGGGCAGGTCAATTTGTGCGTGGAAACTCTATATCCTTCTTGTGGGGGAGGGGGGGGGAATGTGGCGGGGGGGGCGGGGGGCGGGGAGGGAGGGCATTAAGTCGCATATATGTAGGGGTTGGCTATACGCGTGGTGCTAGGTATAGGCGATGGTGCGGGTGGTGGGGAAGGAGGGGGCGTTGGGGGCGGGGGTGGGTGGGAATTGCAGCAGCGGCATGGACGGCTCTGCAACGATAACGAGGCGATATCCAGGGCGTGGAAGTGCCTATTACTCTGGCGGATTTATAAATTAGGTGGGGCGTTTAAGCAAGAGGAAGCGAGGGGAAAAAAAAAAGTGGGGGGGGGGGGGGGGGAAGGGTTTCAAGAGGTTTAGGTTACATATATAACATTAAAATACACCCCAGCTATGAGATCAAGGATTTGGTCGACACTGATCTTCGCAACATTGTGTGTGATCCTCCGATCGCGCGTATCAATCATATATGTAGGGGCTTGCTATACGCGCGGTGCTGGGTCTAGGCGATCGTGCGTGGTGTGGGGAAGGAGGGGGCGTGGGGGGGGGGGGGAGGGGGGATGAATGAAAGCTACGTCATGGATGGCTAGAAATATAACAACGTGATATCAATTGCTTCGAAGTGTTTATTACTCTGGCCGATTTCGATTGTAAGTGGGGCGTTTGAACGAACTGGGTGGGGAACAAAGGGGGGGGGGAGGGCGGAGATGAGTTGGAGGTACGGCATGGATGGCTAGATGGATAATGAGATGATTTCAGCTGGCTGGTAGTGTCTACTACTCTGGTAGATTTTGATTTCAGGTGGGGTGTTTGAACATGAGAGATCGGGGGGGGGCGGGGGGGGGGGGAGCATTTCAATTTTTGCGCGGAAACTATAAACCCGTAAAGGGGACAAATCTGACGGTGTCAGCAGGAAGACACCCCTTTATATCACCCGCCTTGGTAATGCTTATTTTTCTAGAAGGGTCGATGTTACATGTAGTATGCAACCAAGTTCTTAGGTGCAGTAAACAACGTGTTAATAGCTTCATAATTCGTTTTTGTACGTGTATCGAAATATAGAATGTTTCAATCGATAGGTACAATCATGTAGATACCATTTTTTTCTGACACCGCTAATTATATGAAAGAGATACATATTATTGCCAAATACAACAGGCGAGGTGATGTGGTCATGCAATGTCACCGCCATTGAGAACGAAAAGGACATGCGGATCATTATTGTTTTGAAAAGAACGCGTAGTGTACACGCGCTCAATTACGTTACTTCGTTAGTCATACTTCGCTTGGCATAGGTTGGGAGGCGATGGTGCAGACGGTATGTACGGAATACCCTACGTACTAAGTTGGTGGTGCGGTTTACCGGAATTTTAACATATTCGTCTGTACCTCCTTTTCACATTATTATTGTCTCAGACCCAGGCTACGGCAGGGGGATCCCCTTTTGGGCCTCTTGTTCCAGTGGCTAGGGTCACTCGTGCGAGTAACCCCTTCGTTCCTAAGAGATCTTGCGTTTTCTTCAAGTTTTACATTGACGAAATCAATCCGCAATGCAAAGGTGATCTAAGCTGCGCCGAAACAAGTGCTTGAAACATTTTTGAACGCACCAGTGAAAATGGGGGTACCCCCCCTAACGTAGCCTTGGTCCTCACATATACGATTCTACGCCTTTGATTTTTGCCGTGCCGATGTGGGGCTCTGAGGTCGCCAAATCCAAGACAGAGATACATCTTATAATAAATGCACCAAGCAAAGTGACGTGGGCATGCGATGTCACCACTATTGAACGCGAGGGTGACTTTATTTTGTTAGGCATATGCTACTGCGTTTGGTAGAGGTTGTCAGGCGATCATGCAAACGGCCGGAGGCACGAAATACCCTGCGTAATAGGTTGGTAGTGTGGTCTACCGCAGTGTTAACATACCTGTCGATATATGTATGGTTAAGGCACGAAGTAAGGCCCGTTTGGGGGGGGGGTACTTGGGATTGTAGAGGACTGTTTGTGGCAGCACCCAAGCGCTCTATTGGCCTTGTTCGGCTAGTATCGTGTTCAAGCAATAGATAGGCCTTTAGTGTGGGAGTTCCCAAAAGTAGTGAGCAAGGGAGACATGTTCGAAATACGCTTTAAGCCCCCAGATATACATTGTTCTTTACGAAACGATTAGAGAATAGAATATCTATCCCCTGTTTATGGGGGTTTTGGTCTGCCGGCGTCGTGTTTGGACACAGTTTTCGGCTACAAGGCAAGTGTTAAGGCAAGTGTTATAAGGTTTAGTTTGGGTGAGCATTTGGTTAACCTTTTGCATGTGGTGAAACCGACTAATACCCCACCAATTCCTAAATAAAAAAGTAAATGGCGTCGTCGACAGACCATGGGTAAATTGGGTCGTGGGTTCGAATCCCACCATTCACAACAATAAGCGTTTGCGATTTTCCCCATTTCGAGCTTGAAAAATACTCTCCACGGTATAACTACGAAAGGAAACCGCTTGGATATTGACACGTCCGCCCGTATATCCGGCCGACCTGCTATATCGCCGTTTCGGGGGGGAAGAGGGTTGTAAGGCTTAAGTTGGCACATTCTGGGTTTTCCGTCTTCCTTGTGGAGTAGGTTGGTTCGTGTGGCGCCCCGGTGGTGGTGTAGGTGGAGAAAAAAGATGGCGTAATAGCCGGTGATCGGTAAACTACGAACTACTAACTAAGGCGGGTGTGATAACCCGATTTACGTGTGTGGTGGAGCGTGACAGCTCAGGTGCGACAACCCAGGAATGGAACTCGGAACTGTGGCGTGGTAGCCGGGATGTGAATACACAGGCGTGGTAGCCGTGCAGTCGTGAAGGCGTGATAGCCCTTGCAATATAGATGAGGCGTGGTAGCCCTTGGCGTGGCAGCCGTAGAAGAAACACAGAGTAGGCACAAGATAGAGGCAAAAATAGAGTAAAAATATAGCGTGATATTATTCGGGCACATAAAAACCCACAACACAAAATCCCATTGTGGATATCCATCCCACACATATACGAAACCTCCACAATTCTCCGATCCATCTTTTCGACGGATTCTTGTTTGCAATCTGACAATGGAGTGAGTACGTCCGACAGCCCCCCTACTCGCAACATTGTCCTGATTTATCCAGACTACTCTGTTAAAACGTACATTCCCAAATACCAAAACACTGCAGAGTATTTCTTCACTCAAGTCCAGAAAACAAAAAAATGTTGCATTTGCAAAAACACTCGAATCCATTCCCTCCATTTGCAAAAACACTCAAATCCATTCTCATCACATCCATGACCATTAAAACTCGAACACTACTTAGCATTTTCCATCGATTACTTTGAATGCAAGTCCTTGAACCCTTATAAGCATACATCAGAAAACAAAACAAAGAAACATATGAGAAATAGAAAGTCAGAAAATCAAACACAATCCGAGAGAGAAATCACATCAAGTTCATCACCATCCCTCGGTGAAATTCAGACTCCCTCTCAGGTAACGCCTTGGTGAGGAAGTCAGCATGCTGGTACTGCGACGCGACGTGAATAATTTTGACCTCCTTCCTTTCTACCAGATCCCTTAAAAAGTGATGCCTCACGTCAATGTGCTTCGAGTTCGAGTTCGAAATCGGGTGCTTTGCGATTTGGATATCACCCTCGTTATCCTCATACATGACAATGCACGGCATCCTTGCCTTCGGCAACATAAAACACCAAACCTGCCTCAAAAACGAAACCTCCTTTCCCATGTCCGACATAGCCACATACTCCGCCTGAGTAGTCGAGAGAGTCACACACTTCTGCGTCTTGGAGTGCCACGAAACAGCCCCCCCCGCACACATCACTACCCCCCCCGACACGCTTCTCCTGTCCGTACTGCGCGAAGCATAGTCGGCATCTGTGAACGAAATCAAACTAATCTCGGTCAACGTCCCCTTCTGAAAGGGAATCCCAAAAGAACTCGTCCTCATTGCATACCCAGGTATACTACGTGCCACTTTCCAGTGGATCAGCTTCGGCGCACTGCATACCTTGCTACTGCCCTTACTGAATTCGTGATATCTGGCCTGGTCACCAAGGCAATCCACAAAAGTGCACCAATCAGCTCTCGGAAAGGAAACAGAACATTCGGCTCGTCAACATCAAAATCCCAAAGCCTCCAAGTTGTAGGAATCGGGACAGCGTTACCCCATTCCACACCATACTTGTCTCCCAATTCTTCCGTGTACGTCTGTTGCGAAGTAGTCAACCTCCCTGCTTCCCTGTCTCTCTCGTAATAGCACCCCGAGTATTACTTGAGCTCGCCCAATGACTTCACTGGAACGAGACGTCCGATATCCTTACCGAACTGATCACACCTTTCCTTCTTTCCCACGGCAAAAATATCATCAACATGCACCACTAGGTGCATCGCTCCTCCCCCCCCCTCAACCAAACGAAAAATATACGAATCAGCCAAGCACTGGACAAACCCCAAAGCCAAAGACACTTCCTCAGTAATGCATACCACTGCCTGGATGATTGGCTCAAACCATAAAGACTCTTGCTCAGCTTCACAACCTTCCCTGACAACGAACCGCACCCTTCTGGCGATCGCATGTAGACGTCCTCGGCAAGATCTGCCCTCACAAAAGCCTGGTCTATATCGAAATGGCACAACTCTAGGTCATGCTCACACGCCAACGCAGCAAACAAACGGACACTGGACGAAGCAACAGTAGGCGCGTACAAATCTCCAAAGTCAATGTACCCTCTCTGCATGTCACCCCTAGCTACAAGTCTCGCCTTCGCTTTCGTAAGCCAACCATATATTGATCAACCTTCCATTCAAAAATGAGCTTGCTACTGATCATGTTGTCTATTCGTTGCTACTCGTCAACAATTTCGAACGCCCCTGCTTCAAGCAAACCGAACACTTCACGCTTAGCCGCGTCCATGAACTGTGCGCCATGCTCACCGTCACGCGCCTTCCTGAACGTCTTGGGTACGTGGAGGTCCTTGGCGTGATAGAGGGGCATGTCGGGCCGCAGGTGAGAGGTGTGCATCTCTCGAAGAGCTGCGTCGACATCCTCCCGCGTGGCGAGGCGCGACACAAGGCCGAGCGGCACTCCCCGCCCCGACGGCCCAAGCGACCAATAGCTACCCCCGCTCTCCCCTCCGCCCGTGGTGTCGTATGGCGGTGCACCTTTGCTTTCCTCCACGCTCCCCAACCCCGCATGCTGCTTGCCTCCGCCCCCCAGCTCACCAGATCCGTGCCCCTGCAGGAGCACTCGTTTCGCGTTTAGGCCCCGTCGGTGGGCCAACAGCGACAGCAGCACATCCTCCCCCGCATGAGATAGGAGTCCTACCCCGTGGTCGAACGACGTCGCCTCCGGCAGCGGCGTAGAGACGGCTTCTTCCGGCACGCCTGAAAGCTGACGGCCCTCCGACCTGGTCCTTCCCGGCACGCGCTCGTCGCCCCTCTCGCTCAGCATCCTGGTTGCGTGGGGGGTGAGCGGCGAGGAATATCCTGCGGAGACCGGCGGCGGCTGTCTCCTCCTGTACGTCCGCGGGGCCGGTGTCACCGCCGGTGATGGCGATGACGATGTCGTCGAGCCGATGTCCTCGATGGAAGAGGGAGACCACTCCGGTATCGGTGAACATGCGGCAGGCAGTGTGTGAGCGCTGCGCGAGTGCGCAGGCGGCGGACCGGCAGCGTCGGGCGGCATAGCAGTCGGTCCGGGCGGCAGCGAGGTGTGAGCGCTGGGTGAGTGCGCGGACGGCGGTGATGACGATTGCAGCGATGGTAGCGGCCAGGTGGCTGCTGCAGGCGGCATACCTGCAATGGCAGGCGGCGGCAAGCCGGTGGCGGCAGGGTGGGTACCGGCAACGGCAGGCAATCTCGAAGGACACCCTCGGTGGCGTGGGCGGTGCTGGCGCGGGAGGGGCAGCACTGAACCCCCCCCCCCCGACTGTGACAGCGGCGCCCATGTAACGTTGCTAGAGTAGCATGCGTGCCCTGTGTCAGCCCTGGGTACCTTCACACAGCAGTCGGCATGGTTGTCGCCCGCGTTGAGGAAGTAGCACGGCACTGCCTTGTCGTCCAGCTTCGACCTCCTCTCCCGGTACATGAAACCGTACTGAAAAAACGGCACTATCAAGAAAGCATTCTTCTTGCCGGTGAACAGCTCCTGCGGCGACGCGCCACCGGGGTTTTGAAGGGGAAGCAGCCTGGTTGAGCTTCTGCGCGGCATCCTTCGCCGATTCCGCCCAGAGCTTGTCCCCGCGAGCATCCAAGCCGCGAACACACGAGAATCCCCCCGGCCCCAAGCGTCGCTCCGCGGCGCGTCGAGATGCCATGGCGATTTGGTTGCAACGCTGGATTGCATTCTCCACTACCCCATTGTATTGCTGCGCTCCGGGGGGGGAGTGCTGCACGGCGATTCCCATGGTGGAGCAGAAGTCACGAAAGTCCTTGCTGGTCCAGAGCGAATCGCAGTCGCCACGAACACTGCGTATCCTCGTCCCCGCCTTGTGGGCGAGGTCGACGATACACCGCCGGAAGACGGCCACGGCGTCAGACTTGCGACGAATGGCGTAGTTCGCGATGTAGCCCGTTGCCGCATCGACAGCATTTAACATGTGGTGGTTGCCGCCTATGATGATGGTGTACGGGCCGCACATGTCGATATGTAGGAGATCGCCGGGCGCCTTCCCCGCTCGTCCCTCACTTCGCTTCGGCACGTCCGCTCGCGTCCCCCTCGCCGGTATGCACGTAGTGCAGCTTTTCATCCGTCCGGTGAGGGTGATCCCTCGCGGCCGAGCCGATTCCCTCAAAAACATGTTCGGACAAATCGCCGGCGCGATCATGGAACACGTTAATATCGACTTGCTTGCGATCGTTGCCAACATGGAAAAGGTTTTTTCATGGGCCCAAAATGGCCAGTGCACACTCAGCACTCTATCTATCTTGCATCGCTCAACCTTTCCCCCGGCGAAGCTCTTGTATCGGTTCTCCTCATTGGCGCTTAGCAATGCACAACCCACTCGTTCGATGGAGATCCTTGACGCTAGCGTGTGGAGTAGGTTGCTTCGTGTGGCGCCACGGTGGTGGCGTAGGTGGAGATAAAAGATGGCGTAATAGCCGGTGATCGGTAAACTACGAATTGCTAACTAAGGCGGGTGTGTTAACCCGATTTACGTGTGTGGTGGAGCGTGATAGCTCAGGTGTGATAACCCAGAAATGGAACTCGGAACTGTGGCGTGGTAGCCGGGATGTAAATACACAGGCGTGGTAGCCGTGCAGTCGTGAAGGCGTGATAGCCCTTGCAATATAGATGGGGCGTGGTAGCCCTTGGCGTGGTAGCCGTAGAAGAGACAGAGTAGACACAAGATAGAGGCAAAAATAGAGTCGAAAAATAGAGTGATATTATTCGGGCATATAAAAACCCACAACACAAAATCCCGTTGTGGAAATCCATCCCACACATATACGAAACCTCCGATCCATCTTTTCGACGGATTCTTGTTTGCAATCTGACAATGGAGTGAGTACGTCCGACATTCCTCTATCTTGTTATGGCCTTTCTTTGAACGATCTACTTCATTATTTATAGTGAATGGCCCTATCCGTGATGTTTAGGCCTCAATACGAGGTGTGGGGGAATCTATGGCCTCATGTCTTTGTTTCGAATAGCCATATCTTCGACCCCCTTTCCCGGTCTTTTATGATGAACTTTGTCGTCACCCTTCGACCGTCTTGAGGTTTGCATATACGACTATTCAGAGTGGGCTAATGTAGTACAGTGTCAGTATAGCTGGCAATAGATTCGGTAAGATAGCCCGCAGAATCTAGCTAGCGTATACCACAAGAGCGTTCTCAGTAATGAAACGTTCCTCCTCTGGACAAGATAGATAAAAGCAAGCGCTCATGGGAATGTAGAAGATCTTGGAAAACGTTCCTTGTACGTTGCATAGGTAAAGGTCCAGAGAGAGCATAGCAGTAATGCTGGGGTGAAGCGAACTCTGCGAGCCTCACCCCACCCCCATGCTTTCACTCCCTCTCCTTTGTTGTATCCTCGAGCTTCTCATAGCTCAACGCAAATAATAAGAAATCTACAAAGAAGAACCGGTGCTGTCTCCAAGCGAAGCTGATACCCCTGCGTCCCTTCCCTCTCACCTTCCGGCACCACGACTCTTTCACAGCAAGCAATTGGTTAACCTTTTGCAAGTCGTCAAACGGACGAATACCCCCAAATTCCTTAACACAAGTTTGAAGACTCCGAGCAATCACCAAGGCACCCGTTTTGGGAAAAGGGCGTTAAGGCATATGTTAAGGCGTGCCTTAAAGGCTAGGGCCTAGATCAGTGACGACAACTTATCTCGCGCCTACTACCTGCTGCGCCATAAAAAGGCATGCACGAGAACGGGCTCGTCACCACGCCACCACCACGCCATCACATCACGCCACACCACACCGCCAGAAACGAAGGTGTTAAGCAGATACTCGTATACCAGGTAGAGTAGTATACCCAATTTAACATCACCTGGCTGAAGACGTTCCGGTGGATATGACCGGACGAATCGGCTTGTCCATACAAAACAACCTACTTAGAGTTAGTGGCAGGCGGTGATGGTTCGTAGTAAAAGAAAAGACGAATGCCAAGATGAGACCACTGAAGAAGCAACCTGTCCCGAGGGTGTTTTAAAGTGGATAGTCTATACTATATAGCTGTTGTTATTACTGTAGATGCTCTTTACGGAATCAATCAAGCAGTATGGCTCGCTCCATACTTAAAACCGCATTGACCTGGCGTGATGGAACGCGTGACGCGTATTTGGCTTGGAGCTTAAAACAGTGTTTTTTTGCCTGACTGCTATTTGGCGTTGAATTATGAAAATTGTAATGCAGCGCCAACGATACGCGCTGCAGGGCCATTTCGAACAAGTCCCTCACCTGACCCTGCCTACGCTAGAAGAACCCGATACCCTACCCGAAGAGCATACCCGACGACCTCCAAGAAGATGGCCGACGTCAATCCTACACCGACGATAACCCAACAATATCCTCGATAACTATCCCACTGTCGCACGATTGCGATCGTACATACAATTCCCAAGTATCCAATCACTTGACCGTCGAATTCTGCAGCATCATGTTGAACGCTGACTGGACACACGACTCAGGCTGAGCACCCCGCAACACCCTAGCCTAAGTTGGTCACCCCGCTGGCATCCTGAGCAAACGGCAGAAGCGAGTTTTTCATTGCTCAGAGATGGGGGGGTAACGTCCTCCTGGCAAAAGGAGCGCCCCAAGCAGGGTGAGAGTGTGGTGATATAGTACAGCAGTCCAAGCAATCCGTTATCCCCTGCCAGATCCACGTATCCATCCACCTTAGGAACTCCGGGACACACTCAGGGTATCCCGTGATATATTCGTTCTTAGCACCCCCGAAACAGTTTTCTCGGCGTACACAAATGTGTTTTGCAGATACACGCAACAAAACCCCCAATCACCGTAAAACAATACGTATTATACTCGAAAACATCACTCTGAAGCAACAAGTCAACAAAGTCTAGAAAATGAACCAAAACATACGCATGTAACAACAACCACCCGGACACAAAATTCCCAACTCATAAGGATGTTCGCACACTAAAACCACGTATACGTCCACATACGGAATCCAGTCAAACGATGGAACCCATATACCCTGTGTTCCCAAACTGAGGTCCCACGCGTCAGAAACATCACATAGTCTACATACAGCTGTTTGCACAAACCTAAAATGCAAGGTTATGTTCTGTAGGGTCTGTGGAGTTTGCGTAAGGGTATGGGAGTCTTACAGAACTTCCAGAAGGTTCGGGTACGGGTATGAAAGTGTTCCAGAAGTTCCAGAAGTTCCGGGTATTGTGGCACGGGCGTACAGAAATCACAGAAGTTCCGGGCGGGTGCAAAAGGTGCTGTACCCGTACCCCGGGTATTGTGGCACGGGGTGTGCGGAACTCACAGAAGTTCAAGGTACGGGTATGGATGTCCTACAGAACTAACAGAAGTTCGGGTACAGGTATGAAAGTCTTACGGAACTTCCAGAAGTTCCGGGTGTTGTGGCACGGGTGTACAGAACTTACAGAAGTTCCGGGTACAGGTGTGAATGTCCTACAGAACTTACAGAAGTTCCGGGTACGGGTATTACCCGGGTAAATGCACACCCCCCGAGGGGGAGTTGCATTTGAAGTGGAGGATTTATCCCAACTTGCATTGCATGTTCTCCCTGGGCCAATGTCCCCGAGGCAAGCTGTCGTAGCTGTAAGGGAATAATGAATTATCGACAAAACCACCACCACCGAGAGAGGCGACAAATCGTCAACCGCAATGAGTAGCGACCGTGGCAACAGCCGCGCTCACAGCTAAACTGCGCTGTAACATATCACACCGTAGGGTACCCCGGCTTGGGCGCTTCAAATTAAATAATGGCGGCGCAAGCCCATATTTTCCACCAGCTCGATAACAGCCAAGTCCCGCGACAAAGAAGCGAAACTACCGAAAACACAGAGGATAGTTCAAGACGTCGATGGTAGCTGCATCGTCGTCACGGCAGATCTATATATTATTGCGATCGGACGGAAAAAACGTTGGCAATGCCAACACGTGGTTTCCCGTTAGGAGCCAAGTTCGTATGTTTCCACCAAATCGTATCGAATTCAATTCGATAAATAAAAAATGAATATTTTCGATTCGAAAGTGTCCTTCGTTAATATATTACGTGTCCACGGGTTAAAAAACGAAAGAAACATGAACAGGGTCTACCTTAGTAGTACGTGCTACTATCATCACTGTCATAATATACGATACGTACTGCCACATCATCAGCTATACTCTCGGTGTTTGGTTGGTGTCACTGATAAGATATGACATATTAAAAGATGCATGATACACTCTTGGGGTTATTAACCTGGATTGATGCATGTGGGCTCCAGGGGTATTGTAACAAAGGTATACCCGTACCCCGGGTATTGTGCCACAGTCTTACAGAAATCACAGAAGTTCCGGGTTAGGGTATGGGGATGTTACGGAACTCACAGAAGTTCCGGGTACTGTGGCACGGGGGTACATAACTCAATTAAGCTATAAAAATGATATACCCGTGCCCCCGGGTATTTGTGGCACTGGCGTACAGAAATTCCAGAAGTTCCGGGTACGGGTATGACTGTCGTACAGAACTTCCAGAAGTCCCGGGTACCGGTATGAATGTCGTACAGAACTTCCAGAAGTTCCGGGTACGCATATGAATGTCGTACAGAAATTCCAGAAGTTCTTTGTAGGGTAATACCCGGGGTAATTGCCCGGGTATGGTTTGCGCGTACCCTACAGAACACGACCTTGCTGAAATGCGTTAAAATACTCGTTGCTAAATAACCGGTTTGTCGAGAACGCAAAAGAACAAACTGACCGAGAGACGGGATAATCACAGCTGCGCAATTGAGTATGGTTTTCGCCCATCACACCACCTCCTTGCAATTGATTTTGGGCATCAGCGAACTGGGTCCAACGCATGCCCGTAGTGTGTTAGGTGGAGTGAGGGGCGGTAGAAAAAACCAAGTCCGCTGCTCGATAACCTCATCCTGACCGTCGGTTTACTGAGCAGTCTCCGGGCCGCATCTTCTCTGTATCAGGTGCGTGAAGAATTTTCATTTGTCATCTTCAAGGAAGCGGTTGCGTTAACATAATATATATGCTGACCTGGTTTGTTTGATGTAGAGGAAAGGAACACCACTTAGCGATCATCCACTACACGCTGGGGCACGTTTTCGTGAGCACCACTAACACGAGCACCAGACGTGGACGCGACATCTACAGTGGACCACAACATCTTCAACGATATGGGCGGAAAAAACAGGGCGTGCAAAGGAAGTCCAGGCAGATATGTCGAAATTACGGTAGACCACACTACTAACCTACGCAGGGTATATTTCGTGCCTACGTGCCGTCTGCATGATCGCCTGACAACCTTCGCCAAACGAAGTACCTGGTAGCATATACCTAACGACGTAACGTAATTGAGCGCGGGCACATTAAGGTTATATTTCAAAACACTGACGATTAGCACTTCTCCCCCTCGTGCTCAATGGTGGTGACATTGCATGACCACATCACCTCGCTGGTTTTATTTCGCGCTATGTATCTCTGTCTTATAATTAGCGACCTCAGAGCCCCACATCGGCACGGTAAAATCATGGTAACTGCATGGTTATACCTATCGATTGAAATATTCTTTCTTGCGATCCATGTACAATGATACACCACGAAGCTGTAACACATTGTATACCACACCTAAAAAATATTTGTATACGACACCTAACATCAAATCTGCAAAAATAATAAACAAGACCAGGCAGGTGATATAAACTGATGCATTCCTTCTACAACCGTCAGATTTGTCGCCTTGAAGGATTTATACAGTCAGTAGTTGCCGCGCACATATGAAGTTCCTCCCCCCCCCCCCCCCCCCCGCCCCCGCGATCCCTCTTGATTAAACGCCCCACCTAAAATCAAAATCTGCCAGAGTAAGAAACACTACCAGGCAGCTGGTATCACCTCATTATGTCACTGGCCATCCGTGACGTAGCTCCTATTCATCCCCCCCACCGCCCCCCTCCCCCCTTTGCCTTTCCCCCCCCGCTCCCTCTTGTTCAAACAACCCACCTAAAATAAAAATATATATGCCAAGATAAAAGCACTACGAGGCGGTTGCTACCCCCTCATTATATTTCTAGCCATCCATGCTGTAGCTCCAATTCCCCCCCCCCCCCCCCCGCCCCCCCCCCCCCCCCCCCCGCCAAACGCCCCCTCCTTCCTCACCACCCGAACCATCGCCTAGTCCTAGTAAGATTATAATATACATATTTTCAAGTTTTTTTCCTCAAATCCTTATAAAATAATAAATATATTAACCTAAATGTTATGACAAACACCTTAATGTTAATGGTAGTAGTAGTATCATCATTCGAATGGCCATCACTTAGCCCAGATGATTATACAAGAGCAGAAACGTTATATCTTTTGGTGACAGCTATGGTAGCAGGACAGCACCACGTGTATACCAAGTCCCTATTTCTATGCGACCTAAAGCTGTTGGAAATCCCCTCCCCCTCCCCCGACTCCCCCCCCTCCCCGCCAACCCTTCGAACACTCCGCCCTCCCCTCACCGGGTGTAAAACTTACAGGATTCACTTGACAAACCGATGCATTTCTGTCCTTTGTCACACAAACGGGTTTTATAGTTTCCGCGCACAGATCGACTAACATCACCCTGTTGATCCTGGTACAAGCTACACTGTAGTTCCAAGGGGAGTCGCCGACCTATATCCTTAATGAGGATACACACCCAGTAATACTCGCGATCGGAGTATCACACACAGCTTGCAAAGATGAGTTCCAACAAAATCTTCGACCTCACAGCTGGAGTGTATTTTTATTTACTTGGTATTCATGAAGCTTGAAACCCCGAGGATGCGCCTAGGGTATCCCCTGGCGACCACATGTTCTAGGCGTTACTACAGCACATACATTAGATTGGATGGAGGAGTTGTGTTTTCTGGGAAGTTGAATCTTTGAACATTCATGTGAACATAAAGATGCCGCCAACAACAAGTATTTGGAAGTCAAAAACATGTAATACATCAGACTTCAACTTTTGGATACGCCCCTCATGCCTGCTTTCGGGTTTTGAAGCTGTACTGCATGCTGGTCCCTGCTAATTTTGAGTGAACACGAAATCTTGTTGCTATGCTCCAGGAGCACAGCGGTATTGATGCAGCACAACAATGAGCCACCAACAATAATAACTGAGAAATAGGAAACCTCTCGGGGCCGTGTACGATAAAACCAATGCACAGGGGTGTTGTATACGGGGTAAAACGTGTGACGTGTTCTGCATCATCAATCGTCACCTCCACACCTGTATATAGACAGACGATGTGATATTTGTTAAGAAAATAAGTATACACTCTAGCTCTGAGATCGAAGGTTTCGTCGAAACTCATCTTCGAAAGCTGTGCGTGATACTCCGATCGCGCAAATTACTGTGTGTGGTCGCCCTCATTAAGAATATAGGTCCTTAAAACTACAGTGTAGCTTGTATCAGGATCGACAGGGCGATGTTAACCCCTTCACAACTGGAAACCCGTTTTTGGGGACTAAATTACTTAGATTTAGTATAGGGAGGGGTTCGGGCGCTCTAAAGGGGTTAATCGATCTGTGCGCTGAAACTATAAAACCGATTTTTGAGTGGGACAAAATCTGAATTTGATGTCGAAGGGATGCATCAGTTTATCATGAATATCCTGTACATGGTATACCCGATGAGGGGAGGGCAGAGGTTTTAGGGGGGGGGGTGTACCCAGTTCGTGCACGGACGTGGTCGTATGACCATAGACCCTCGCATCCCTACTATGCCGGGACAGAGCACGTCGGGTTTTCACCGACCAGGCAGACGATGCTTCCACCAAGGTCGAAGCGCCGCAAGGTGTTCGGCGAGTCCCATGAAGGGTGAACTGCATCCTTCCAAGGACCGCCCGCAATACGGACTTCGGCATCTTGTGCCTATTTTCTTGCTTATGGATGACAGCGCCAATGGTTTACTCTGTTTTCTAGTGTGGCCACTCCAGAGACATCAATGGGTATTACTATGTAACTGCCTCGTGGGTGCCTTGCCATATTCACACTACGTGATACGATCATTCCCCTTGTGCTGAGTTAGGGTTCTCCACCCCGCACAAAATGATCTAACTCGATAACCATCAGCGTGACCGCCAAAATAAAACAAACAAACACAAAACGGTACCCTGTGGATGTCTAGCCCAAGCAGTGATTGTCATGTTTTACGGCGTCGTTGCCAACCAACGCCAACTCCAATATACATCTAATTATTTACAGCGCCGGTGCCAACAGAAGCTAGTGCACATATATATTCCCCATCACCCGCACCATCGCCTAGACCTAGCACCACACGTATAACAAACCACTCACCTAAAGCCCTTCCTCCCCCCCCGCCCCCCCCCCGCCCCCACACCCCCCACCTCCCCCCCAACCCATCCCAACCCCACCCCCTCGAACACTCCACCCTCTCTTTACTCACTGATTGTACGACTTACCCCAGGATATACATGATAAACTGATGTATTATTTAAAACCGTCACATTTATCCCCTCAAAATAATGTATAGTTTCCAGGCACATATTGAGCTGCCCCCCCGCCCCTCCCCCCCCCCCCCCCGCCCCAACCCCCCCCCCCGCCCCAAAAAATATACTGGTGCCAAAACCGTCAGATTTATCCCCTCGAAAGGATTTATAGCTTACATGCACAAATTGCCCCCTCCCCCCCCCCCCCCCCCCCCTCCAAACCCGCTCGCTTTTGATCAAAACCAGGCCCCCACGTCCTTCAAAACTCCGCCCCACCCCCCTCACTGGTTATTCGACTTACAAGATTCACTTGATAAAATGATACATTTCCCTTCACAGCTGTCAGATTTTGTCCCCCTCAGAAACGGGTTTTATAGTTTCCGCGCACAGACTGACTAAAATCATCCTGTTGACCCTGATAGCTACACTGTAGTTGTAAGGGGAGTCGCCGACCTATATCCTTAATGAGGACACACAACTCGTAATGCGCGCGATCGGAGTATCACACACAGCTTGCAAAGATGAGTTTCGACGAAATCTTCGATCTCACAGCTGGAGTGTATTTTCATTTTTTATAATATATGCACATATATATGTTAAGGCGGGGGGAATCATTCTGTGCGCGGAAATGATACAAACCCTTTTTGAGGAGAACAAAAACTGTCGGCTTTGGAAGAAATGCATCAGTTTAAAATGTATATCCTGTAAGTTGTACAACCGGTGAGGGGGCGGGGGCGCGGGGGGGGGAGGTGCGGGCGTCGAAAAGAAGGGGGCGGGGGGGTTCCAACAACTTTAGGCAGCATAAAGGTTTAGTAGGAGCTTACTGTACGCATGGTGCTAGGTCTAGGCGATTTTGGGGGTGGCGGGGGAAGAGATTGCTGGTGGGGAGTGAATATGGGCTTGAAGACCATATAATAGATGAATTCGGAGTTGCCGCAGGGATCACTCGAAAGGTTGAGAGGTGATACCACGTGTCGGGTAGTGTTTATTACTCTGGCAGATTTGATTTTAGATGGGGCGGCGGGGGAGGGGGGGGTGCGGTTATTGTGTGCGTGTGTGTGGGGTGATGGTGGTGAGGTCGTACCCATTTGTTGCTTGCCTTACGCGGTGGTGGGGGGGGGAGGGGAGAAGGAACCAGAGGTGGATGCGAGCAAAATATTATCCCTGCGTGTTAGGTGCACATGGCCAATACTTCAAAGGCAAACAATAAGGTGGATGGGAGGAATTGTTTTTCGTGGAGTTGTTTGTAACGTTAAGGCTATTTTTAGTGGCTGTTGATTTCCGAACGATACAAGCACTGCTACGATAGCAACGTGCTTCATATACCCTTTATTATTAGTATTTAACCCCTCTGGTGTAAATTGTCGAGTGATACGATTTAATACAGGTATACCCTGGTAAGAATTTCCGAGTGGAACGAGTACTACTACTACGACAGGAATTTATTATGGTATGCTTTATATCCCCCCGCCCCCCATTCGTTTTGTTCTTTCCCGCCGCCCCACCTACAATTAAAATCTACCATAATATCATAGTAATAAGCAATACTACCAGACAGGTGATATCACCTCATTACCTTTCTAGCCATCCACTCCGTAGCTCCAAATATCCGCCCCCCCGCCCCGTCCTTCCCCGCCACCTGCACCATCGCCTAGATCTAACACCACGCGTGTAGTAAGTTCCTACCAGATATATCTTCAGCGACCTAGAGCGGTTGCAATCTCCCCCTCCCTCCCCTTCGACCATTCCGCCCTCTCCTCACCGGTTGTACGACTTACAGGATATGCATGGTAAGGCAATGACGCATTCCTTGCACAACCGTCAGATTTGTCCCGGTCGAAGGGTCTAGTTCCCGCGCACAGATTGAGTTGCCCCCCTCCCCCCCCCCGCGCTCTTTTTTGCTCCCGGCCCCCAGTTTTTTTTTTTTTTTTTTCACTCCCCCCTCCCCTCACCGGTTACACGACTTACAGGATGTATACTTGATAAACTGATGCATTTCCTGCCACAGCTGTCAGATGTTGTCCCCCTCTAAAAACGGGTTTTATAGTTTCCGCGCACAGACTGACTAACATCACCCTGTTGACACTGATATAAACTACACCGTAGTTCCAAGGGGAGTCGCCGACCTCTATGTCCTTAATGAGGACACACAACTCGTAATACGCGCGATCGGTGTATCACACACAGCTTGCAAATATGAGTTTCGACGAAATGTTTGATCTCACAGCTGGAGTGTATTTTATTTTGATGACATAGACTACCTGTATAGACTAGACTAGTAAAGTGCACCCTGATATTAATTAATTTAAAGTCGTTTATTGATGGATCAATATACGATGGTGTCACCTGAGCTACAGACAGCTATTGGGGACTGTTTGTGGTACTGCTGCAAGTACTGCAGCTTCATATACTGTGCAGATATTTGGGTTTCATAGTATATGTGGAAGCATTATTGATATGTGATTTGAGGTTTCTCGTGGTGGAAGCTCAGTCGGTGATGATAATGATATGACCCGGGCTTTGATGGAATGATACCACCCGTACATATGGCCGAGGGGAGTCTGTGACAACAAAGGTACGGCTCACTCGAGTATGTGTGTGCGGGGGTCTGTGACCGAACGGTACGACCCCCGTGGGTTGAATATGGGCCTTTGACAAACAGGTGCTGGCTCCTGTGTGTTTGGTGGTAGTGCGATATATTCTACAGCTAGATGCTCTCTTCCATGACCATTGGTATAACCCCGCTTGTGCGTTGTGCAAGTTTTCAGCAGCGATTATAATACGAACACGTTTCCGAACACGTTTAAACGTTGTCTAGTCCCGGCCGGGGGTCGCTGAAGGGTTTTCAGTGTTAGAAGAGGGCAGTACCGCGTGAGCGGTGATTGGGGGTGGTAGTGGCGGTATGGAGACGGCGGTGCTACAATCGCAAGTTACGATCAACAGGGTTGATAGATTTCAGCACTATCGACCTGATGCTCGTGATCAGCGGCATCACTGGTGGAAACGATTGCTGTGGGCTAAGAAGCGAGCAGGAAGGGTTACGCTACCATACCAGAGCTAGGATGATAAGATGCAAGAAGGATTGACGATGCTTAATGCCCGATTCGAGCTCCGGGAAATTTGGTCCAATTTTCGGCGTGATCTACCGTGCACCAAAGCTGAAAGCGGCTTCGGTGGGCACGCCTGCAGTCTGCTAAACGAAGATCAGGCGGAATTGGGTTTTCGTACCGGAGCTACGACGACCTGATGGCATGGATGACGAGGTTGCGTGCAGGGGTGGAAGGCGAAAGGGTGGAACCCGCAGCAGCAGCAGTAGCACGCGCGTGGGGTGGAGACGTTCGGTGATGATGGTGAGTTGCCTGAATCGGAGCTTGCTGTTACTGGCGTTGTTCACGCAGAACAGCAGCCGCGGGAGCCATCACAGCCGGTGACCAACGCTGAGCCTTTTGCACTGTTCTTGGATAAACCAGATATGGTGGGTGTGGTGATGTTTCTGATGTTTCGGTCTGGCGCGAGCCTTTAGTGACGGAGGAGTTTGGTGTTTCGGGTGTTTTGGTGTTTGGAACGCAACAGCGGCAAGAAGGGCAGCAGCATCAGTCTGAGCCAGTAGCGGTGAAGGCTGTGTCGGCCAGCAATGGGCAGGGGGCGGTTCGGGGTGTGGTGACCAGCAGCGGGACGGGGTCTGTGAGGAGGTCGGTGTTGCAGAAGCAAGGGGGCTTGGGGCAGGGTGGTGCATCCACGCCTCCGTTTGACACGGGTACACCAAAATATGAAATGCTACCGCTTCGACCGGAAAATTAACCGGGTACGGTTTGGAGGGGTATGACGAGGAAAACAAGGAGGAGCAAGGAAGTTACAACAGCATTGACAGCAGCAGCAACAGCAGCGGTACCACCAGCAGCAAACGCCTGGATGAAAGATGGGATGCGACATCATCGTTCCCCTTTGACCGTGGCAAGAACTCCCCAGGCATGTTATCCATCGAGTATAGGATCGCTTGATCATTGAAAATGTTGGGGTGGTGATGGATTTGACTTTGTTTTGTATTTATGCTTCCCTACGTTATATGGTAATATTCGATGTTGTTTTTGCTCAGTTTGTCTTGCTGTGTGCAGAATCACAAGGGGGGGGGTCGATATCACGGTTCTACTAGCAGAAACACAGAAGCACACCATTTAGTGCAGATGAAATGAAGCGCGCAGGGTTGCTTGCTCTCTTTACGCGTCGTACAACGTATCGTATGACGGCATGCGTCTGCCGATTGCTGTTGCCCGTGACGCATTTTATACCTGGTATGATTAAAGTAGTAGAGTACATATTCGCTTGGTGTATTTGTAAGATGTATCTCTGCCTTGGATTTATCGGCGTCAGAGCCCCACATCCGCACGGTAAAAATCAAAGGCGTAAAATCGTTTATGTGAGACAATAATAATGTGAAAAGGAGATAAAGAGAGGTATTCTAAAATTAATTGCGGTAAACCGCACTACCAACTTATTCCGTAAGGTATTCCGTACGTACCGCCTGCATGATGGCCTCCCAACCTATGCCAAGCGAAGTATGATTAACGAAGTAACGTGATTGAGCGCGTGTACACTAAGCGTTCCTTTCAAAACAAAAACGATTCGCATCTCTCCCTGTCGTTCTCAATGGCAGTGACATTGCATGACCATCACCTCGCCTGTTGTATTTGGCAATATGCATCTTATAATTAGCGATGTCAGAAAACAATGGTATCTACATGATTGTACCTATCATTTGAAATGTTATATCTTTCGATCCATGTACAATAACAAATTATGAAGCTTTTAACACGTTGTTTACTACACCTAAGAACTGGGTTGCATACAACATGTAAGATCAAACCTTCTAGAAAAATAAACGTTACCAGGCGGGTGATTTAATGGGGTGTCTTCTTGCTGCAACCGTCAGATTCGTCCTCTTCAAGGGTGTATGGTTTCCGCGCACATATTGAAATTCTCCCCCCCCCCCCCCCCCCCCCCCCCGATCCCTCTAGTTTAAACGCACCACCTGAAATCAAAGTCTGCCATAGTAGACACTACCAGCCAGCTGATATCATCTCACTATCCGTCTAGCCATCCATGCCGTAGCTCCAACTCATCTCCCCCCCCCCCCTTTGTTCCCCGCCCAGTTCGTTCAAACGCCCCACTTACAATCGAAATCGGCCAGAGTAATAAACACTAATAAGCCATTGATATCACGTCATTATCTTTCTAGCCATCCATGATGTAGCTTTCATTCACCCCCCCTCCTCCCCTCCAACGCCCCCTCCTTCCCCACACCCCGCACGATCGCCTAGACCCAGCACCGCGCGTATAGTAGGCCCCTACATATATGATTAATACGCGCGATCGAAACATCACACACAATGTTGCGAACATCAGCAGTGTCGACCAAATCCTTGATTTTAATATTATTATAAAAATTAAAATACACTCCAGCTGTGAGATCGAAGATTTCGTCGAAACTCATCTTTGCAAGCTGTGTGTGATACTCCGATCGCGCGCATTACGAGTTGTGTGTCCTCATTAAGGATATAGGTCGGCGACTCCCCTTACAGCTACAGTGATATTATATGTGACCTAAACCTCTCGAAAAACCTCCCCCCCCCCCCCCCCCCTCCCCCGCCTTTTTTTTTCCCATCGTTTCCTCCTGCATAAACGCCCCACCTACTATCGAAATCCGCCAGAGTAATAAACACTTCCACGCCCTGGATATCGCCTCGTTATCGTTTCAGAGCCGTCCATGCCGCTGCTGCAATTCCCACCCACCCCCGTCCCCAACGCCCCCTTATTCACCGAACACCCGCACCATCGCCTAGACCTAGCACCCCGCGTATAGCCAACCCATACATACATCTATGCGACCCAAAGCCCCCCCCGCCCTAGCCCCCCCCCCCCGCCACATTCCTCCCCCTCCCCCACAAGAAATATTTATAGTTTCCACGCACAAATAGACCTGCCCCACCCGTGCCCTTCCCCCCTTCCCCCCCCTCCCGCTCCCATTTTGATCAAAATCAGGCCCCCACGTCCTTAGAAGCTCCGCCCTCCCCTCACCGGATATTCGACTTACAGGATTCACTTGATAAACTGATAAATTTCCTTCCACAGCTGTCAGATTTTGTCCCCCTCAGAAACAGGTTTTATAGTTTCCGCGCACAGACTGCCTTACATCACCCTGTTGACCCTGGTAGCTACACTGTAGTTGCAAGGGGAGACGCCGACCTACATCCTTAATGAGGACATACAACCCGTAATACGCGCGATCGGAGTATCACACACAGCTAGCTTGCAAAGATAAGTTTCGACAAAATATTCGATCTCACAGCTGGAGTGTATTTTAATTTTTATAATAACATGATACCAGGTACGAGTTACAGTAGTACGTGTACTTATTCTTTTGGCTGGTGGGACACCGGGAGATGTGTAGCGGTATGATGTTCCTTGTTTATTGCAGATCGTGATTGCTGCTAGTACGTACCAAGTACCCACCCTTATATGATACCTCGTGTCATACGTGTTAACCATCTATGGCTTGCTGCAGTACCAGGCATGATATAGCAGCATCCTCTCCAATATACATCTGCATAATATCAAACTTAAA
The DNA here is from genome assembly GCA_012845835.1 of Undaria pinnatifida. Classification (NCBI taxonomy): domain Eukaryota; class Phaeophyceae; order Laminariales; family Alariaceae; genus Undaria; species Undaria pinnatifida. The sequence continues at coordinate 7,864,961 of JABAKD010000004.1, forward strand.
CCGTACGCGCACTGCATGATGACTTTGATGACCAAATTGAGGCAAGCTGTATTTGAGATATGTCTTCACGTGAAGCCCGCCCACCGGTAACACTGTTTTTGCAGTAGAGATCTGATAACTCTGCTACTAATACAAACACAAGTGATATTTGGATTGGTGCAAAATCCACGGGATAACAGCGGAGGAAGACTACTACTAGCGTAACACGTACCTGGCACCTGATATTCATCGTGAAGCACGTGTTGCGTCTTTTTGAGTCTTCACGTGGTTCCCTGTAACGGGCGACACCTTTGAAGTATCGCATGCAGCAGGACAAGAAAACGACGTTGTACGTGTACTGCTGTACTAATCTTATGCCGGGTGCCTGATGTAATGTTTCATCCGAATTTATACAGGCACTAGGCCCATGTCATGCTTTGACTTTCAGAAATGGCCGATTATTTGGGTCGTTCTTGTTCCCGTTGGCGAAATGCGATGTCAGCCTGCTTTTCATCGTTTTCATTGGGAGCAACTGGGTGTTAGAATCCGCGTTTGTTGTCGTGACAGCAGACATGGGCACTGTTTCTGGTTGCAGACTTGACCGGGGTGGGATTTGATCTTTTTGGCTCTCTGGGTGCTCGTCAGAGAGTGAATGCATACTTGGCGTACGCTGCGGCCAATGAACTTCGCCGAGCACGCGGGAGGATTAGTGTTGCTCGGGCACAGTTAGTTATATTCCATCGTAGATTATAAAATTTTGTATTTTGCTTTGTGAATCAGGGACGCGTTAGAGATGCGCGCAAGCTATTAATAGTTGGATGCTGTTTGCCGAGCAGTGGGGGATGGCATTAATGCTCGACGTGCACAGCATTCGATGAATTCGTGACGTACATGTCAACTGATAGAATGTGTGTGATAGGCTGCAAGGAAGGGAAGACCCCCGCTCTAATGGCAGGAGCGTCCCGAGTGCTCCGCTTGCTAACTGGTCTGTAATTTAACGCGAATCCTAGGGTGACTGACCATACCGCGAACTGGCATGTTTCCCGACACGGCGTGCGAGATAATCACGACCAGACATCAAATGTGCGGTGCGGTGACTATCATTGATTGGCGAATACTGCTAGTGCCTATTCACCCAGGCATGGTTTGAGCGATCGGTATGATGATATTTTTGTTTTGATATGCATTGCTAAAGTAAGGGTAGTATTTAAGAGGGGTCAGAGTAGTGGTGTTCAGTTTGGGGCTATACTCCGATGTGACCAACGCAAACAAGGCTACATGTATGTCGGAGGTTTAGCTCTGGTGGAGTTGCGATGTGCGCTGGTGCTTGGTGCATCCTTTTTCGCTTGAATGCAGACATGCCTTGCGTTCTCGTCTATGGAAATGGAGTGTGGCCAACGGGAAGTTTGAGATTTCCACGTGCGTCAGCATAGTCATGTGATTCCCTCATCAGTTGCATACGGAGGCGTTTTGCGTTTGCGTTTGCAGTCGCTCTTCTTGGGAATATACAGCAGGGGGACTGTTAGAGTTGGATTCGAGTTGTTTTTCTATCGGAGACGTGCTGCTATTTGCTCTTTCCTACAGAGTACAAATCAGGGGGGCCGATGTTATCGGGCGATGGAATGTTATGTAAGGACGGCGTTAGTGTTTTTTTAGAAGGCTTTCCTAAGAGATTTTCGCTTGTTGGCTTTTCCCTTCCCTCTTATTTTTTATGGGAGATTTATACTGAACCTGATATTGAGACATTTTGGTATTGGGATTGCTGTTTTACCTGGGCAATTCCTAGCTTGCTGCAGTGACATGCATTCAACTGTGCTGATAAGCTCGACAGTGAAAGAGGACATCGGTTGTGACGACGTTTCACTGCACAAGCTTGAGGTTGGAGACGACCTACAGGTAGGATTTCCAAGTGACAATATTGGTATTCAGATTGAAGTTTTACCTTGACGATTTTTGATGATGGCATTTGGGGGTGCCATTTTCCCCTGGCCATAGGTTTTTGATGGAATTTGGGATGCGCATTTTTGCCTGGCCAATCTGTGCTGATTTGTTTGGGGCCTATCGTATCTTGCTCCGAGTAGGGGGGCCGTTTGTGGTACAGTAGGTGGCCCTATATAGTGCGGGTCATATAGTGCGGATATCCGATATTGTGCGGGTGAAATCGATTGGCACAATATAGACCCCTCTATAGTGGCCGGTTTATATATAGTGCGGGTGCCCGGTATAGTGCGGGTAATTTTTCGTGACACATACCCGCACTATATAGGGCCACCTACTGTACTAGAGCTTTAGACACTGATCCGCAAATGGTTGGGTTTCATAGCATATACGGAAGCATTATTGATATGTGCTTTGGGACTTCTTTAGGTGGAAGGCTGCCGCACCGAGGCAGTAGGTGATAATAATAATACGACAAGGGCTTTGATGTCATGATACTGCCCGTATATATGGCCGAGGGGAGTCGGTGACAACAAAGAAAGGTACGGCTCACTCGTGTATGCGTGAGCTGGGGTCTGTGACAGAACGGTACGACTCGCGTGGTTTATATGGGGGCCTTTGACAATCAGGTTCTGGCTCCTATGTGTGTTTTGTGGTAGTGCGATACATTCTACAGCTAGCTGCTCTCTTCTGCGACCATTGGTATAACCCCGCTTGCACGTTGTGCAAGTTTTAAGCAGCGATCATGATACCAACACCTTTCCGCACCAGAGACCTTGGCCTTTTGGGTACAACTGCCGTATACTCGAACAACCATGCCAGGCCATTTATGTGATAAACCCATGAATAGAGGACAACCATTCGGAACTGTTGTTTACAATATATTATAGCTTCGCGGCGTGTTGCCGTACAGGGTTCGGGTAGTTGGACATAACCGTAAAACTGAACATTCTACATGACCGTAAGATGAAACATTCGACGTGTGCAACCATATAGCACCACCATCACGACTATTTTATTGTGAGTTGTGTGGGAAGCTTGCGAAACAGTACTGATGTTGCTACCGTAGGTGCTACCATGACTAAAAATGCGTGCCAGATAGGATAGCTACGATTCAACAGGTTTGTGTTCTTGGCACGGAGCTGATGTTCCCACCCATCTACATCCAGCACAACAAGTATCCGTGCCGATGCTGAGCTCTGAGATCACAAACTATAAGACAGAGATACACATTGCAAATACAGCAAGCGAGGTGATTTGGTCATGCGCTGCCACCAGCAATGAACATGAGGGGAAAAAGTGCAAATCATCACACAGGCTTGAATGCTTTTTTGGAACGCTTGATATATGGGCGCTCAACTGCATTACTTCGTTCGGCATACGATTATGCAGACGGTACGTACGAAGTACCCTGAGTACTAGGTTGGTGTGGTCTACCACAATTTCAACGTTTCTGCCTGAAATTCATTTTCCAAATGGATAACATACGATTATACGTCCTATATTTTCCGTGTCGTTGAAGATGTTGCGGTCCTGTAAATGTCGCGTTCAGGTTGATGATCGTGTTAGTGGTGCTCACAAAACCATGCCCTAGTATGAAGTGGATGATCGCTGAGTGATGTTCTTTTCCTCTATGTCACAGCAGATAGCATATGTCAACGGAACAAATTTCTTGAAAGTGACGAATATTTTTTTTCCTCACACCTGATAAAGAGGAGACGCGGCCCGAAGATTGCTCAGTATACCAAGGGTCAGGATTAGGTTATCGAGCAGCGTACTTGGTTTTTATTACCGCTCCTGACTCCACCTAAGGCACTACGAGCATGCATTGGACCCAGTTCGCCGATACCCAACACCAGCTGCAAGGAGGCGGCGTGATGGGCTAATGATGTAATGAAAATGCGCTGCTTTCGATCACGCTGTGTCTCGATCTGTTTGTTCTTGCGTTCGATAAACCTGTTATTTTTCCGATGCGCAGTTTCGTGAATATTAGGTTTTTGCATAAAGCGATTTGTTGATTATGTGATGTTGTTAGCGTGGAGGGAATCTGTTGTTTTCATGGAAAACACGGGGTATATGGGTTTCATCTATTGACTGCTTTTCGTGTGCAAACGTAATATTTGGTTTCAGTCTGTGACCATCCATATTGTCTGAGAGTTTTGTATCCGGGTGGTTGTTACATGTGTGTGCTTGGTTAATTAATAAAAATCGTTGAAGTGTTGTTGTTTTAAAGTGGCGTTTTCGAATCCGTACTATTTTATGGTGGTGTTTTCTCCATTTTCTATGGGGGAAAAGGGTATTTGGTGTTTCGTTTCGTATATCTGCAAAACATATTAGTGTACGCCGAGAAAGGTTTTTTGGGGGAAAGCTAAGGTGCGAGGGACGTTTGGGAATTGCAACGTTCCCCCTCGCGGCTTTTGTCAAATATGGCATCATACTATCATACGAGTTAAAGCTCATATAATATTATGCACTTGTGTATGGTACATCAAGGAGTGTCAGGTACCTGGTACAATGTATGATGTTTTTAAAACAAAGGGGGAGGAACTGAAAAACGAGGTCAGTCTTGGCTGCATTCGAAAGGCCGACTTTGACTGGATGTGTAGCTTCACCCCCCCCCCGGCGGAGCTACTGTACACATCTCAAAACGGATTATTGTCAAAATATTCAAATACATGGTTTCTGCGCTGGCGCGCAACGCTACGCAAACGTAATTTAAATATATTCGGTCAATTGAAGGGTCGGTCGAAGCGAATATTTTGTTTGGTCGTGGTGTTAGCCCTATATGAAAACAAAGGTACCGACGTTCGTAAGGAGCAGCCGATATACGTTCGTAAAACGGCTGACGGCTAACGCCGAAACGCAAAGCTTAACCAAATTCGACGTCAATACTCATTCTACATCGTATTTTCTGTCTGACAATGCATTGTTCAGCGTGATCCACAAAACAACGTCAAAGAGACCCAAAACTAAGACCGCTGTGTAGGAAAAAACACAAATGTACGACAACAAATATGTGGCTGTTCTGAAAGCATTCCTGGAAACTATGCTCACCATTTACTTAACTTTAACTACTACTTTTTTGTTGCGCATAAGTCGAAGCGCAGATGGGTGGAAGCGTACATTAATCCACGTTAATCTGAAGAACACACACGGCCACCCCCTGCTTCCGAAAAAGAAACACGAAAGATGACCCACTATCCACTGAAAGGACTACTACAATAGGTTGCAACTACTGATCTACTACTTTTACTGTGCGCGGGTTCCGACGCACACAAGACGGCGTGTGTTGACGTTTATCGGTATGTTGTCGTCGGACAACACCGGGAGAAGCCAACAGGCATTCTCGATCCATTCACTGTAGTAGCACTATATACGTGCAACCCCTTATCCCAACACAGTACCTCAAATCAACAGAGTAGCAGTACTCGTTGTAGTGTTCCCTCTAGTATGTACCTCTGGTAAGTAAAACAAGGTATGCCGTCCTACTGGCACGGGCGGTGTAGTGAGTTAAATGTAAGACACAGCGCTACGAAAATGAAAAAGGTAAGTGCCTGTAATGGGTGAACAACTTTTGGGCAACCCATCCGGAAACCATGTAAGACTTCACGTTTTTTTTTCTATTTTCTTGCAAACAGCATGGCGTGCTATCCTGGAGAGTATTAGTCCAAATGGGGTGGAGGACAATATTTGATTCGGGAGTGCAATCAGTGTCATAACGTTCAAGTAAAACGGTGAAATCATATTGGACGCATAAGACACGCGCACTCCCGATAGACCGCCTACATTGCAGTGGTTTACCTTTTCTGATGGCGTGCCATCAGTCTACGTCTACACTATCTATACCGGAATGCCCTATGAAAATTTCAAGGGATAATTTGCTAGTGGTCGCACTTGGGGTCACAAAGACTGTCTCGTCCCATCGTTCTGGCAATTGAACTAATACTCCACCCAGACCCGTGCGTGCGTGAAGGATGGGCGGCACTTGCATTGCGGCGTTGAATGTTAACTATATCAGTGCGGCGACCTAAAACATGAATTCAGTCTCGCTCGCGCTATTCCCAACTACCGTTCACCACTTTCCACCCCGTCTGCAAACAACCATTCGTAGACAAAGGACCGCATTTGCAGATGTACCCGCTTGCCCATTGATGTACCGATAAAATGTATTGGCCGTGTGCGTTGTTACGGCGGACCACAGCAAACACAATTTGCGATGGACCCAAAATCATGTCTATGCGTATTGTACCCCCTACCCCCCTATTGATGCTGATTACAACGCCTTTCCGTAAATGTAGGCTGTATAAAAAATGTCGACTCCTTAAACCGCTCCTCAATTTCGATCAAACATTTGCACGCCACAGGGTCTACTCTACAACTTGGAAGTGGCAACGACTGGTCGCTGAGAAAACGGTACTCCGACCGAAAATTTTGCAAGAATCTTCACGGGCTACGGTGCTTCAGGAATGACTAGACTGGGATTCAATGGGGCGTGCTTCTTGTTTTGCTTGCTGTCTCCGTTAGGTGAATCCAGTACCGATCAGAGCAGCTCCAGTGCCGTCTACGCCAACTGCGAGGAAGAAACCAGCTCGATTGCGGACGGAATTTGCGACGTCGCCGCAAACACTGCTGCCTGCGGCTTTGACGGGGGCGACTGTTGCGAATGCACCTGCTTTGTCGGAGACGTTCTTTGCGATAAAACTGAACCCGAATATTCTTGCGAGGACCCGGATGCTCCAACCGATTGTGGGCTGACGGCAAGTTCAACAACAAGCTCGACGTCCGCGGTCGAACAGTCCGAATGTGAGGGATATGTGCCCCACATCCAAGATGGTTTCTGTGATGCAGCCAACAACAATGCCGCTTGCGGGTTTGACGGGGGCGACTGCTGCGCTTGCACTTGCGGGGAGGATCTGGCACATGTGTGCGGCATGGAGGGAGACGGATTTGATTGCCGCGACCCGAGCGTTCCTTTCAACTGCAGTTTGAGCCTCTATGGCTGCGGCGGGGATACGCACGACTTTCAAGATTCCCATTGCAACAGCGATCTGAATAACGAAGAATGCGGCTACGACGGTGGAGATTGCTGCGAGTGTACATGTCGGGAATACAGCCCCTACCCCACTTGCGGCGGTTTGTATGGCTTTGATTGCATTGATCCTAGTGCTCCCCTCGACTGCGAGAATGATGGTCCAACACCGAGCCCGACTATATCCGGCTACCCCGGGTGTGGTGGACCTGTTGACAACTTACAAGACGGGAAATGCCACAGCAACTTGAACAACGAAGAGTGCGGTTATGACGGTGGGGATTGCTGCGAGTGCACGTGCAACGACGGCACTAACTACGCTTATTGTGGGTACTATGGCTATGACTGCATTGACCCGAATGCGTCGCGTGAATGCGAGGTGGAAACTGAAATTCCAACCCCGAGCCCCACGGTACCCGGCTACCCCGGCTGTGTTGGGTCTGGTACCAGTCTGCAAGACTCGTACTGCAACAGCGATCTGAACAACGAGGAATGCGGCTACGACGGTGGGGATTGCTGCGAGTGCACGTGTGAGGACGGCGTGTACTCTACTTGCGGCTCTTATGGCTATGACTGCGTGGACCCGAGCGCTCCCCGCGAATGCGACCTCGAAACTGACAGCCTAACGTCGAGCCCCTCTGAAGGGGACGATGACGAATGCTCTAACTCCGTGTCGTGTATTTCGGACGGACTGTGTGATGCCGTGACTAACACGGAGGCGTGTGGATGGGACGGGGGTGATTGCTGTGAGTGCACGTGCATCGATAACACCTACTCCTGCGGCGCAGCTGGGTACAACTGTCTCGACCCAGACGGAGCCGACGGTTGCCTCCAACACACGGCTGCCCCAGCCCCCGAACAAGCGGAGGTCGAGGCCACACCTGTCACAGACACCTCCTATTCCACTACGGAGGTTGGCGGGGTAGTTACTATGGCTATAGCTGGGTTTGTTGGTGTTGGGGTAACCATCGTCGGTGTTCTTCTGTATGTCCGCCAGAAGTGTCAAGCTTGTGTGTCATAGATGTACATAATAAGCAGTGCGTAAAACTTTGCTCTTCTGCACCAATCCACCGGACGTGTCAAGACGACACTGGCCACGGCGGTAGCGGGGTCTCGTTTGAGGCCTCTATTTTCAGCAGCTCAAACCTACTTGCACAATGTACGTTGCCACCCTAATTATGTACGCTCTCGGGCATTTGCGTGGTGTGTTGTGTAGTTCCGTGATATGCACCGTTGCCATGGCGTGAAACGGATCGATCGAGTGGATAAATCACGGTATCATAGTGAAAATGGTGGTACCATATCACAATACCGTTGGTGGATGCATTATTTGCTCCGGCTATGGCATATACGTGCACCAGTTTGGTTTGCACTGTCTTTCCCTGGGGTATTCTTCCACTCCAGAGTGACTGGTGCTTATTCCGTGTTTTCCCGCCGAAAGGATCAAGCTTGTGTGTCGTATGCGCAAACAAGACATGCTCAACGTGATCCTTGGCTCCATACACACTCCTGACGTGGGTATTTAATTTATATGGCGGATTGGTAGTCTCGTTGGTGTTGTTATGTATGCCCGCCGGAAGTGTCGAGCTTGTGTGGGTTAGCGTAAAAACAAAATTTACAGTAGTACCGCCCCTTTGATTAAAAAAAGAGAAGCTGATGTTTAGATACAGTCTTACTCGAGAAAGGGTGCGTTTCTTACTCTAGCTTCAGCATGACAGCTGTCCAATTTCTTGTTTCCCCAAATTTGTCTGGGCTAGGTTGCTTGCGGATCTCTTTCGTATAGGAGGGCCAGTTCTCTTCAACCTTAGGTTTGGCTCCACACTCAGCGCGACCGTTTAGCTTTTATGTAGCCGACTTGTCTGGGTGTGTTGCGGTGATCATCGCTGGTGCTATTGTACTTGCTCGTCAGAAGTATCAAATGTGTGTCATACACGTGTATAGTAAAGCCTTGCCCTTCATCGAACAAGCCAGAAATGTCAAGTCTGTATGTTGTAGGCACGTATTAATCAGCAACTTGAGCCCTACTTTTGTTTTAAGAAGACGGGAGCACCGAGGCTGTGTGTCGTAGATGCATATAAACAGCGGCCAAAACTTTGCTTTTCTATGAAGCATACAGGAGCGTCAAGCCTGCGTGCGGTAGGAACATAACCAGTGAGTATATCCTTACTTAGCTTCCATATGCTCCCATTGTATTCAGTTTATTTCCACGACTTTCATCTACTCCAAAGTACTTCCTCGATCCTTTTCCATACGCTCCAATGTTCAATGTTCTTCCTCGATCCTCTTCCATCTACTTCCACCACATGATTTTACATCCATTTACTTCCATCTTCTCCAATCTACTTCCACCTACGCCATGGTTTCTCCATTCACTTTCATCTACTTCTACCAAATCTCATCTACTTCTACCTACTTCCCCAACTACTTCCAGTTGTTTCCTTTTTGTCACACCTTTCACCGATTTGCATCTTCTCCAATCAACTTTCGCCAACTTCCACCTACTTCCATTTTCTTCCAAATTAATATATCTAACGACCAAGGCTTAGGGAGGGTGCTCCCTTTTCCACTACCTGGCCTTCCCCACTCGCACGAGTGATGTAACGGTGGTGGGGCGAGCTGTCCTACTTCTGGCTCACTTTGATACCTCCTCGAGAGTTGGAAACATCCAGATATACCTTTGGTTCATCCGATTTCCAATTGTAGCAGATTGATTTGAGGCGTGAGGCTTCCAGCAAGGTCAAATCGTTCAGTCTCCCAAGCACGTGCGATCACAGATAACAGGTGATGCGGATGCACACGCATACAAGCGGGCAGCATGTTCATGCGCATGTGAACATGGTTTGCCATTGCACTTCGGTCGCTTTTTCTTTCTTTTACATTATTGGGTTTGAAACTATATACCCGGCGTGTTTCCAGTGGTGCTGCTTTGCACCTTCTGGAAAGGCTGAAATGCCAAGCTGATGGTTTCAGTTTCACCGACTCCACGAAACGTCCCTTCCTCGCCCACATAATTAAACGCCCCTGTTCTGTGCCCGGTAAGCACGGTTTGCATCTTCTTGAAAGGCTTTAATGCCAAGCTGACGGTTTCAGATTCAACGACTCGACGAAACGTTCCTTCCTCGCCCACAGAATTAAACGCCCCTGTTCTATGCCCGGTAAGCCACGGACAGGACCCACCGTCGTTTATGCTCCACGGTGTCGCGCCGCAGCGTCCCCCAAGTTCGGTACGGTTCTCCTGAACTTTGAAGAATGCGGCCCCGGTCAACAAAGTGCTCCCACGCTAGCCGCTGTCATGCCCTTCCAAGTCTGGTATGGCTCTCCTGAGCTTACGATATTTCGGCCTCGTTTAGCGGAGCGTATTCTACTACACCCCTCCCAGCCAGACCTGCCGCTTGAGCAAACGGGTTTGGCTGAGGCCGCCAATTCCTCTCCTTTCTCAGTTCTTGGTCTCCCTTTTCCAGACCACGGGTGTCAGCTTTCCCCCATCTCCTTCTCTTTTTCGATTTCTTCACGATATAGCTCTTCCTAGTCCCCGTCTGGATGTCTCACTCACCATGACGTGTTGCTCAAGTCGTACCCTTTCCATAACCAGGTCCGCCGCGTGAGAAAACGGTCTAGGCAAGCCATCAGCTCCTTCTTAGTCCATTGAGGTCCCTGACAAGTCCAGTCTGTTTCAGTCTCCATAAGGACACCCACTCGTTACTCTTGATAGTTGGAGTCATACTACACCTCCACAGCCAGTGGTTCTGATCGGGTGCGGTCTAAGTGCCTTTTCGTCCCGGCGCCACCGTCGCTGCAACACCCCTCAGCCCGGCGTGTGTGAGCGTCGGATCCAAGCGGGCATCTCGTTCACAATTCGGTAACCGCCCGTGCACCTTTCTTCTCCGCCCAACGCCGTTAGTTCGATGTTATAACGTGCCTATTTCCGCAGTGTTAATCTTGGACGGCGGTGAGAAGAACGGCGGTCCCGATCTTCTCATTGTTTCAAACAGAAGCATTCGACAAGCCGACGGTTGAGACCAAAACTGATATTCCCACCGTGGTATAGCTTGCTTGGCAGTATTGCTCTCAAGACATATCGTGCATACAAAACATAGAAACTCCCACTTGAATAACAAAATACCGAACAGGCACTCACCTTGACCTGCCCGTTGGACAACAACACGACAAGTGCATACACTTCACCTTTGAAGTGCTACCGACGAACTACTTTGAAACCCTCGCAGGAGATACTTAACTCATCTCGCGACCAGCAGCGATTGACAACGTGCTCCCCTCCCATTTCAACCTAGTACCGCCGGGCCTACAAAACGGCGCTCACCTCCGCCAGCATCGAGACAAGATAGTACTTAAATGCTAAACACAGAACACAGAAAGTTAGTGTCAGTGCGTCCGTGCCAGTATGAAAATGCCAATTGTGTGTACCCGGTACACCTATAATTGTCGAAAAATTTATATCAAAGGACACCAGCTACACTCGGTAACGCAAATCTGCACCATTAGCTCCTACACAAGGAAGCGGAGCCGATAAACCCTAAATACACAAAGTCAGAGTCGGTTCTATTCGTGCCACAATCTAACTACCACACGGTACATAATCAACAACATGACGCCAGGTATAAATGTACACCACCATCACCAACAACTCCAGAGATAATCACATCCCCAGGAAGGTGCTTACCCCACCTTTCCTGTTAAGCGACAGCAACAAAAGGCTCACCTCCATTGCCTGAAAACTACCACCGAACCTATGGTTAAAGCGCATCAGAGAAATGCTTACCTTTAGCGTCCCGCTCAGCACCGGCTACAGCACGTGCTTACCTAACGTCTGAGCCATGTACTGCTGGCATCTATTCCAAGAACAACCCAGAGAAGCGCTCACCCCACTTCCCTATCGATTCAGTGATAGCCTCGCACGTGCATACCTTCACTGTGCAGATGCTATCACTGAAGCTACAGAAACACCCGCAAGAGCTCCTTACCTCAGCTTCTCGTTCTCAACAGCAAATAGCATGCGTGCTTACCTCCACAATCCAGCCGAATACTGCTGAGTTGTACTCTATAGATACGTACATCTACATCGTCTACGCAGCCGGGCAGGTTGCTTATGACGGCCCCCTCGTTGGCATCCTCGGTAGACGTGAATGCCACTCAGCGCGTGGTGCGATTTCCACAAAGTACGGAATAACGACGCTGGTTCGCGAGTGATTTCCACAAGCATGGAACACACCCAGCATTAATGGAGTGGAGCTCTCTCTCCCACCATCCTTGTTAGTCCGTTGGGATGTATCTCGGTACTCACGTATCTCCCATGCCGTTCGAAGGCATGCGATCGATCAGCACGTATATCAGTGCCATCATCGTCAGTTGCCCGCGAAATGCGCAACCTCATTTTGGACGGCCTGGCGTGATATGACAGAGCACTCATAAATAGGCGTGATGTCCGCCACGGAGAATGAAGACCTGACATCGATGTCCGACATGGCAATCGTCCACGGTAGTTATGACAGGCATTTAGTAAAACATAACAAACATCGGTGGCTGGCGTGACGAGAATTTCCGACAACCCTCTCCTGGACATTTTCAGCGTTGAACACGTCGGTGCGTTTGCGCAGAAAGTCGCTTGATATCTGCAGCGTAGTCCTTCACCCCCTTTGGGATGCTCCGGTTGAGATTAATCGTGGCACTGAGCCCACAGTGTGTCCGCGAATGACCTACTCCTAAACAACAGAGTGCACAGGTTGCACCAAGAAAACCATGGCATGCGCCACACGGAAAATGAAAATATGGATGTCCGACATGGCAAAAGCATTTCGGGTGGGCATAGCATACATCAGTGGCAGGAATAGTGACTGTTACCGACACCTTTCTCCAGTTCCAGCATTAGCCACGTCGATATCTCTGCTCTTCACCATGAGGTGAACATGACACACGACATGACAACGTCAACGAAAGGTATAGCACATATTTAAGGCAAGGGTAACACACATCCGTGATAGGCGCCATAAGTGTCACCGACACCTCTCTTGGCGTTTCTTGCTTCAGACACATCATCCGAATGTCACTCGCGCAGGCTGCATATACCTGCCGTAAATCCTTGCCAGAGTAAACGAGGTACCACCGTACTGTGGTACCTTCGGCTTACCTCTCGACCTCACCTTTATCAGCAGTGACTATGAAACCAACTGAAAGCGTTCCATTTCTACCACGTAGATAACACCCCCGGTTTACCTCAGGGATGTGACACCCGGCATCACCTCTAGAGCATCCCTTACTCCATGTTAACCATTATTCGGAGGACTCAGTCTCAGGGCATGAGCACCAACTCAATATACCATCACGTTCAAACCGAATGCCCTTCCCCCTTACCTGTTGACCTTTGGATTAGGGTCCCCTCCCCCCTTTTCCGTTTCCCTCTCTCGAGCAAACGAAAGCCTAGAGTGTGGCATCATGTTTCGGCAGACCTTCGTAACTGAAAGCGTTCCATTTCTACCACGTAGATAACACCCCCGGTTTACCTCAGGGATGTGACACCCGGCATCACCTCTAGAGCATCCCTTACTCCATGTTAACCATTATTCGGAGGACTCAGTCTCAGGGCATGAGCACCAACTCAATATACCGTCACGTTCAAACCGAATGTCCTTCCCCTTTGCCTGTTGACCTTTGGATTAGGGTCCCCTCCCCCCTTTTCCGTTTCCCTCTCTCGAGCAAACGAAAGCCTAGAGTGTGGCATCATGTTTCGGCAGACCTTCGTCGTCATGATATACATGCATGCGATAACGAACGCATTGGACGGGCATGTCGCATGCACTCATAAACTCATATCGAGCATTGAACATTTGATGACGAGCATGCATTCATGATGCAGGCATGAATATGCTCACGACGGGCAACATTTAAAGACGAGCATGCGTTCATGATGCAGGCATGAATATGCTAACGACGAGCATAAACTAATAAAAATAGAACGAGAACATGCCATGGAACATGCACTCATGAAAGGGCCATGGAGCCCCGGAGCCCAGCAACTTTTCCGTCCAGCTGAGGAGCCAACCCAGAGACTCAACCACAGAGGTTCAAACTCAGGCTAAGCGCACGTTTCTGGTGCTCAAGGCGTAGGCACTCTGCCCCTTCCCGCTTTCCGCGACGTTGTCCCAGAAGAAAATAGAGGAGTGCGCGCAACCACAACAATTTTGAGTATTCCATCTATCTGCAGAAAAAAAAAGTACTCGCCACTTTGTCTGTACATTCAACCTTCTCTTCAATCCTCGCAGTAGTTTTGTTCTGACGACAAATATATGTTCGATAACGTTATCGGTAAGTGCACAATGTTCAGCAGCGTCAATTTCCAAACACAAAATATTGTGTTTAGGCGTACCCTCGCCAGCGTCGCCAGCACTAATTATGGTTTTGCATTTTTCATATTTCTCGGGTTCAAACTCAGCCGTTTCTAGGGTTTCTATTTTTTTGTTTTAATACATGAGATGCACTTGCCAGCTTGTTTTTTTGTTTTTGATAAAACTAAGCGTAAAAACACGACCTTTCATGGAACTTGAATGCAATGACATTATACTTCAACTCAGAAGATAATCTCGTACCAGCATATTTTTTGTTTTGTGATACAAATAACTTATTTGTCCATGTTATCATACTATTGGTATGGTGTGCCATTCTGTCGAGTTCGCCGGCGTGCACGCAATCTCAATTTCGTCCACGTCGTCTCTCGTCCCAGTCAACTTGGTCAGCTCCTCGGGTATCCTAGCCATCATCGGCCACTGCCTGGTCGACATGCTTTTCCACTACAGCGTTTCCTCTGAAGCCGAAATCTTCGTCGCCAAAGGGTAAAAAAACTCCCGCTCTCGGGATCCACTGACCTCGAACCAGGCGACTTTCTTGCGACCTAATTTTCTCCCTTCATGAAAATACCGACATTGACCCTACAGGACATTGCGACGGAACCGCTTCCCACCTCATCAACGCCTGCCGTTTCGGTGAATTGGAGCCGTTCACCCCGGGCATTGGCTTGGGTGGGCTCATTCCCCCTGCCTCCAGCTTCTTCGACCCCATCCCCCCGTTCCGCTGAACCAACAATTCATTCGGCCACTACCGCCGGCACGGACCACGTATAGACACCTCGGATTCATCCCAGGTTACTCGGTCATTCGTGGCCGCCATCGATGGCCCGATCACCGTCGCCGGGTCGCCTCACAACCTGCCGTTCGAGCCCCACTTTGCTCAAGGCCATACCACCGACTCGCCTCGCCTCGTTTTCGTTGGTCCACGTTATGATCAAGACCCCGCCGCAGCATCGCCTCACAGCGTTCCCGCCGGCCACCGATTTGTCCAAGATGAAGACGCCGCCGCGGCACCGCCTGACGGCGTTGCTGCCGGCCACCGCTTTGTCCAAGACCAAGAAACCGCCGCGGTATCACCTCACGGCGTTCCTTTCGGCCACCGCTTCGTCCAAGACCAAGACCCCGCTGCGGTATCGCCTCACTGCGTCCCCACCGGCCACCGTTTAGTCCAAGACCTAGACTCAGCCGCGGCATTGCCTCAAGGCGTTCCCGCCGGCCACCGCTTTGCCCAAGACCAGGACCCCGCCGCGGCATCGCCTCACGGCGTCGCCACCGGCCATCGCTTTGTCCAAGATCAAGACCCCGCCGCGGCACCACCTCACAATGCTCCCGTCGGCCAACGAATCGTCCAAGACCGAGACCCCGCGGCGGCAATGCAACATCGCGTTCCCGCTGGCCCACACTTTGTCCAAGACCTCGCCATCAACTCGCCTTGCAGCGTTTTGTCGGCCACATCCTCACTTTTGACCACATCGCCGAATCGCCTTCCAGCTCCGAAAAAGCCGCCGTGGTCACTGGCGCTCCTCCCGGCTTGCAGGCCACCCGTCGTCCACCTCGGGCGTCTCGGTTTCGACCTCCCGTCGTGCTTCGCCAGGCCTGATATATTCTCAGACCCGGAACCGCCCCGCCACTGCAACTGCAGCGCCCCGAAATTCTGCGGACTACGGATGTGACCATCAGACCCCGGCTACCGCCGCTTCAAGGCCACCATCTCCCAGGCACCGCCCACCTACTCTTGGGTCCAAGCCGGCCGCCCAACGACCTGCGACTACACAACGCCGCGCTGCACACAGCACCTCGTCGCCTTCAAACGCGACCTCACTAAGTACCCCCTCCTCATCATCGCAGACCACCCAGTCAAGGCCCCCTCCCCCGCTCCCCCCTTCATTGCAAGCACCACCTCGATTACCGGAACCCATTGTCGAGCCCGTTGTTGACCCGTATTGCCGTTTCTGCGTCCGGGACTACGCCTACACCTACTGGGCGCGCGAGCAACTTACCAGGCCCCTCTGCTCCACCACCCTTCGGCTCCTTTCCCGGGGTTCACGTTCGCCACCGCTGAACGACCACTTGGACGACACCCCCTCGACACGTCGCCCACCTCTTGCGGAGGTCCTAACCCTTCACCTTTAATTCACGCGTTGGGTAGGTTCACAGCCCGGGTAAGGTATCCAGTCAGCGTCGGGAGTTGCGACGTGCGCCGAACACGCAAACACACCAAAACCGGTTGACTTTAGCGGCAGGAGTTTGGGGTAACCTGCCGCATATTTTGCAATTGTGCGCATGCATAAGGGACAAAAATAAGCCAAATCTGGCGCCTGGCTGCCAAACGTGCGGCATAATTGGGAAAAGTGGCCAAATTTTGATGCCAAAGTTTGCTTATTGGGGCACTGGCCACCCCAAAAAAAGGGCCATGAAAAAAAAAACACACATCACGGGTCAGGTCCTCAAAAACTAAAATTCTACGAGGTAAAGTGGTGTTTGTGGAGGCGGGGAAGGGGTTCTGATTTTACAGACGATTTTTGGTCGATCGTCTCGAGACGAAAAAATTAGGATAGCCCAGACAGCAGCGACAGAAGAGCTTTCGCGCTTGCCAGAGACGGACGCCTGGGGCACTGGGGAGCGAGAGCGCGTAGCACCGTAAGATTGAAAGGAGTCAAGCAGTGTGCCCATTAGAATTGATCGACTATATGAGAGAAGAGAGGAGGAGTATCTTCGCAGACCCCGCGAGGTCCGTGGGACTTGGCAATGCACCCGTACCCGGGTCGGTGTCGCCGGCCTTGTTTCATGGTGAGAATTAGTTGTCGAGAGATAAAAACAGTACAGTACACAGCAGAACGTTTGAAGCAGGGTCTGGGCAACCGCCGCGGCGGCAGGAAGAAAAACGCAGTTACAGCAGTAGTCTCGCTCAATTGTCCCACTCAAGCAGGCAAAACCCGCATGCGTCGGAGCAGCAAGTCGGACCAACCCAGAGATCGAATTTTCCAGTAACCCCAGAATAAGAAAGTTCAGAACAGCAACGGCACGGAACAGCAGGCTTTGTTTGAGCAGAGATGAAGGTTACCTTTAGACGAGAACCGACTAGTTATCGGTGGTGCCGAACTCTCACACAACAGTAAATAAGAGCAGGTTTTGTGTGACCAGTTATCGGTGGTGCGGAACTCTCACACCACAGCGCAGCACGGCATGATTGGTGTGATCAGAGACGAATGTTACCATATTTCGCGAACCGACCAGTTCTCGGTGGTGCGAAACTCCCACACCACAGCGGCACAGGACCGTCAGGCTTTGTGTGAGCAGAGACGAAGATTACGTTTTTTCGCGAACCGACCAGTTATCGGCGGTGCGGAACCCTCATACCACATCACACAACAGTATGCTTTGTGTGAGCAGAGACGATGGTGACCTTATTTCGCGAACCGACCAGTTCTCGACGGTGCGGAACTCTCACACCACAGCACAGAACACCAAGCTTTGTGTGAGCAGAGACGAAGATTACCATATTTCGCGAACCGAACAGTTGTCGGTGGTGCGGAACTCTCACACCACAGCACCGAACAGCAAGCTTTGTGTGAGCATAGACGAAGATTACCTTATTTCGCGAACCGAACAGTTCTCGGTGGTTCAGAATTCTCACACCACAGCAGCATAGACCAGCAGGCTTTGTGTGAACAGATACAAAGGTTACCTTCTTTCGCGAACCGATCAGTTCTCAGCGGTGCGGAACGCTCACACCACAGCACAGAACAGCAGGCTTTGTGTGAACAGAGACAAAGGTTACCTTCTTTCGCGAACCGACCAGTTCTCGGAGGTGCGGAACGCTCACACCACATCACACAACAGTATGCTTTGTGTGAGCAGAGACGATGTTGACCTTATTTCGCGAACCGTCCAGTTCTCGGTGCGGAACTCTCACACCACAGCGCAGAACAGCAAGCTTTGTGTGAGCAGAGAAGAAGGTTACTTTATTTCGCGAACCGAACAGTTCTCGGTGGTTCGAAATTCTCACACCACAGCAGCATAGAACAGCGGGCTTTGTCTGAGCAGAGACGAAATATACCTCGTTTCGCGAACCGACCAGTTCTCGGCGGTGCAGAACGCTCACACCACAGTGGCACAGAACAGCAGGCTTTGTGTGAGCAGCGACGAAGGTCACCTTATTTTGCTAACCGACAAGTCATCGGTGGCGCGAAACTCTCATACCACAGCACAGAACAGCATGCCTACGTGAGCAGAGAAGAAGGTTACTTTATTTTGTGCACCGACCAAATATCAGTGGTGCGGAACTCTCACACCACAGCACAGAACAGCGGGCTTTGTCTGAGCAGAGACGAAATATACCTTATTTCGCAGACCGGACAAACGTCGGTAGTGCGGAACTCTCACACCGCAGCACAGATCAGCAGGAGCAAAGGGCCAGAATACCCCACTTACGCGCGAGTCGAAAAGCATCGATCACGTAGAAATCTCAAACCAGAACGACTGTCCACCCGTGCAGTACAGCAGATGCCTCACAGAAGCAGTACGCACGCAATAGGAGTACATGCACAGATCAGAGCAGACAGAAGTGCCGCGAAGGAAAGGACAAGTAGAGCCGCCTGTACACCAGCGAGAAGTTAGCACGTTGGTACCAGTCGACGCGCGGGAGGATGGCAGGTCCGCACGCTCACGGCTTCCCTATGGAAAGACGCGCCGTCGAAAAAAAACACAGAACGCATGGTACAGCAGTGGGACGTTCAAAACGATAGACTTAAACAAGAAGGCCTCGACTCACAAGAAAGACAAGAACTGCACTACAAGCTAGCAAACACTTGCACAGCCATGATCCGGGAAAAACAAGGAGTCTAGGGAGACGTAGCTCGACTGATGGGAGGATCCTTGGTAGCACCATCGATATACCCTGTTCATATACAGCGTTACTTCGGAGATCTAACAGGCTTCGGGGCAGTGGACGGACTGGTCTTAATAGTCATAGGAGGGGTGCCAGTGAACGCAGTAGCGTCCGAAGCAGACCTCGAGCGCGCGTTACAGTACGGAAACCACAGCAGTGTCACCGGGCACTTGCCGGCAATTTAGGAAAAAAACAGCGAAGACGTCAGGCGCCCAAAATGCTTTTTGATACAGAAATCAGCGGCGCACCACATCCTTAGTCTCAGTCTCTCCGCTAGCAGCGGTCGTGACACACAAGGTTCGGATAATCAATGATCTTTGGTTTGATGTGCAGAGCAGAGAGAAGAAAGGAGGTCTAAACGGAGATACTGCTCCCGATACCGTCCCCCAATGCCTGTGCGCCGAAGCGCTGCCCAAGTTCCTAGACGAACTCGTAGTCTTGAGAAAGAAATTTCCAGAAAAGAGGATATTGATGAGCAACATCGGTGTGTCAGACGCTTTTCGGAACGTGCGAGTAGACCTGGATGAAGTCCACAATTTTTGCTACACCGTAGGAGAGCTAGTAGTAACCGATTTTCATTTGACTTTCGAGTGGTCAGGATCGCCGGGGGTCCGGGGTGTGATGTCGGCAACGGCCGTACACGTGCACTGCAACTCCACGATTGATTCAGCTCAGTTGTTACACAAAGGAAAATAAATGATGGCCCACGTAAAGGTGGTGGAACGTTGGGAAGGCGGAAAACCAACACCAATACCGCCGGACGCAAAAGTCAGAACACACCTCGGGGGGGGGAAGTTCGACCCATTCTTGACATCCGCGTACGAAGACGATTACCTACAAGTCAGGGTACAGCACTCTGACGACGACACTACAGCCTTAATGGCGTCAGCCCCTCTAGGTTCGGATCACGTGCGTTTGTTCGGCCCGGGGGAGGTGGGAGTAACGCCCATTCTAGCACCCAAGAAACGCACTGACTAGAACATCACGATTGACGCGCTAGGCATCACTATCGGCTCCCACACCATGAGAATTTCGGTTCCGCGCGCAAAACATTGAAGCGAAAAAGAGATTGATGTTCCACCAATGGCCCCAGAGCAGGGGGGAAGTGACGGCGAGGGACATGATTAACATGGCTGGCAAGTTGTGGAACCTCATGTACGTAGTTCGGGCTGGTAGGTACTTCGTGTGGAGGTTGCTGCGGCTGACTTGGCTGCACAACTCAGGAGGTAGCAAAATCCAGAACCATACGGTAGGACTCGGAACAGAGTTTCACGCTGACCTTCTCTTCTGGAAATGGGCAATCGATCACGAACTACTACACGAAGGTGAGGCGCCTAGCGCCCCCTGCTACACGGCGATACAACGGCCCGCAAACGACACTACTTGTCTGACGCCAGTTTCGAGGCAGTGGGCGTATTTTGTGTCGAGAGGAAGATATTTTGGAGATACGGCTTGCCAGAATAACTGAGCGCAGAGCTAAGGAGAAAAGACGATCCACGAGAGACCGGTACTATCACGATCAACCTGTTAGAGCTATTAGGCACGGTCGTGACCACGTGGGTCATGCTTGAACTTGTAGGAGACAAGGCGGGCGCAAAGGGGAATCCGATTCTTTTTCGCGGTGACAACATGGCAGCAGTACCTTGCATCTTTCGATGCGGGCGGGGGAGGGACAAACGAGCACGCTTACTCATGAGAATGCTCGGGCGTCTCGAAACAAAGGGGGGGCTGGAACAACACTGCAAAGCACATCCCCGGCGTAGGTAACACACTAGCTGATGGTATCTCCCGTGTTCCTCGTGTGATTCTGGCGGACAAGGTCAGAGAGCTCACCAACTCTGACGACTGGTCGGAAAAAGACATTGGAACGAGGGGTAAGGGGGTTTTCGATATCGTACTACAGACAAAAAACATTCTCAGCAAGAATGACGACTGCCTGTGGGACACAATGAGCAGCACACAACCCGGCTGATTCGCGTGCGTGAGGGGGTATTTCCCTCGATCAAAATATGGCATGCGCTTTTATTGTGCCCACTGTTTGCTTCTATTGTATCTACTGTTCGTACACCCCCCTGCAGGAACAGGGAACGACAAGGGAGGACACGAGGACGAGGTAGCGCTATTCGTTGAAACGCTCGCGCCCCGTTCAGTCGGGAAGAGTACGCAGAAAAACTATCTAGCGATGTGGAACACCTGGGTAAAAGAGAGATAGGCGCAGGGAAACGGACCGTGATTGCACACGCTCGCTGACCCCAAGGAAGTGTTGTCTGATTTGCTCGGGTTCTTGTTGTCGTGATGTTTTTCGTGCATAATTATCGGCAGTCTACTGTTAGAGGATACTCAGCCGCAATCAACTTCTTCCACAAAGTGTTCGCCGGATGGGAGTTGCCAATGTCGCACTGCATGATAGAGGCTGTGGGAAAAGGAATAGACCGGGCGCACGGCATGCCACAAAAGAAAGCACAGGTGAGCTTACCGCTGTCGTGGTCACTGTTATCACAAGGCCGGCAGGCAGTCGTAAGTATGGAAGACGGTGGGCGTGCCATGTGGTTGAGACTCGCGGTGTAATATTTCACGTTGTGCATTGCGTCAGAGCTGTGGGCATACGCGGATGGCAAAGTTCACCCAGATTTTTGTTTGGCGCGAGAGTGCCTAATGTTTTCGCGGGAAAGAGTACAGGTTGAGTTTGGGAACAACGGCAGTGCAAATCAGATTCGTGGCGTCGAAGTGCGATAAAAAGAACAGGGTGCACGATTACGCGTACGCTGTTGTCCAACGAGAAGGAGATGGGGGGAGTGTTGATGGGGGCCTTCGAATTTCTGCTGGAATTGCTCGACGTGCATTCCCAGCTCCCAGGGGAGGCGCCGCTGACAACCCGGGCCACGTCGCGAGGTTGGAAAATTGCACTAGGACGGAAGCAGTGACCGCGTTGCGATTGATGGTAGGATGCAGCGGTGAGACCTCATGCAGTTTGCCCTTCACTCGTGAAGAATCGGGGGGGGCACCCATTTAGCGGCGCAAGGTATTTCGGAGTTGCAAATCCAGCGCGCAGAAAAATGGGAGTCTAGGGCTTTTATGACAAACGTAAGGGAAGCAGGGGAAGTGGCAGACTTGGTCTCTGCAGCCCTCGCACAAACATCGTACTTTTCAGAAGTACGATTAGCTCAGGCCGCTATATGGTGTGAGAGGTAGATAGCCCCGCAGAAAAAGGGAGCGGGCTACCAAATCCGGGTTGGCCTGATCCATATAAAATTTGGAGGGGTTTTATAAGAGGTAGGTGGGGAGTTTGAGACGCCACCGCAACGCGGCCGAGCCGCTTGTGACGTACTTGTAGTTTATACGTTATTTTGCACAACAGGGAAGAGGCCTACACGTGACAAATTATTCCAGAAATATTCTTGAGCCGTACCAAAATGTAACTTACCAGTAGCAATGGGCCTAGGAAAACACAAAGGGCAAGGCCGCTGAGCGCAAGGATGCCGAGGAGACAATAGGGAGGTATACGCGGAATAACTGTCAGAAGAGAAGAAGGGAATGCGCTTTGAAGGCCAGAAAATTTTACGGCCAGAAGCGTAGTGCCGAAGGTGCGGGCGGTAGGGCTATTTGCCGATAGAAAAGAGAGAAAGTAAACTGCCTAAAATAACGCCAAAGTCCGCTACGTTGGATATGGAAAGCTGACGCGGGGGGGGGCATCGGTTTGACGGTGAAAGAGAAACAAGCAAGATGCGAAGAAGCACACAAGCGTCGGTTCATTGGGTAAAAGCCAGAAGAGAAAGAGCTTGAAACGAGAGAAAAAAAAGAACACTACCTAAACCAATGTCAGAGTCCGCAAGGTTAGAACTCGAACGGTGACGTGGGATCACTGGTCGAAAGGAAAAACTATAAAGAATCAGTACGTTGAGGTGTAACGGAAGCACAGGGGCCGTAATGTGGGACCTACGAGTCTATCATAAGGCCCTTCGTCAAACTGTAGAACGGGAAACTGAGACAAATAAAAATAATCGCGAAAACGCAGAGAAAGGCAACACCTAAACAGTGGCACAGACAAGACAAAAATGGTGGTACTGGAGGCGTGTGTGATACGCCGGAAAGCTGAATCGGGGGGCAACAGTGGAAAACCCTTAGAAGCTATCTAGATACAGTACCAGGAAAACGAAAAGAAGTAAGTGGTAAGGTCACCTAGCCAGAGCAATACGCAAACAAGGGCGAAACTGGAACCTAGACACAGAAAGAGGAGTGGTACTATCGGAAACCGGAAAGAGAGTGGACATCATGACACCTTGAGAGGAAAACCATTAACAGGAACAATGCCAGCTAAAGCAGCGAGGCTATCCATCCATAACAAAGCAAGCCACAAATGGGGTCAACAAGAATATACTCGTTCAGCTCGAAGCAGCGCTGGAAGTGTCTAGCTCCAGAAATAATGTAGGGAACAGAGACGACAATACGAATAAAGCCGCAGCTAGGTACTATACGTCGGGAACACGGTGTTCGACGTACTCACTCCATTCTCAGATTACTAACAAAAATCCGTCGAAAAGATGGATCGATCGGAGAATTTTGGGGGTTTCGTATATGTGTGGGATGGATCTCCACAACGGGATTTTGTGCTGTGGGTTTTTATGTGCCCGAATAATATCACTCTATTTTTCGACTCTATTTTTGCCTATGCCTTGTGTCTTCTCTGTGTTTCTTCTACGGCTACCACGCCAAGGGCTATCACGACCCATCTATATTGCAAGGGCTATCACGCCTTCACCACTGCACGGCTACCACGCCTGTGTATTTACATCCCGGCTATCACGCCACAGCTCCGAGTTCCATTTCCGGGTTATCACACCTGAGCTATCACGCTCCACCACACACGTAAATCGGGTTATCACACCCGCCTTAGTTAGTAGTTCGTAGTTTACCGATCACCGGCTATTACGCCACCTTTCTCCTCCACCTACACCACCACCGGGACGCCACACGTACCAAGCTACTCCACACGCTAGCGTCAACGATCTTTAACAAACGAGTGGGTTGTGCGTTGCTAAGCGCCAATGAGGAGAACCAACACAAGACCTTCGTCGGGGGAAAGATTGAGCACCCGTCCCGGCGGATTAGGCAACGGGGGAGAGGGACGCGAGTCATCCTCCGCCAATGCACAACACCATGGAGGAGACGGACGCGAGTCCTTCCCCGCCAATGAACAACACCATGAAACAACAGCAGCGGCAGCTCCATCAGCAACTTCATCGAACATGATCGCGGACCTAGCCAACGCTCTTCGCCAAGTACTGCAGATGACCAACGAGGGAGGGCCAACCGCCCCAACAGCAGGCACGTACGAGTCTAGACCCAAAGAAATTCGTCAGAAAAACAAAATGCTTGCTTGGTCTGGAAAGGTTGAGAGCGGGCGGAATGCTGGTGATCGGTGGTACGCGGAGCGCGACCGAACGTACACCTACTGCGCGCTCCACGGCGAGGGGCAAGGCCACAACACCCCCGAATGCATCGTCATGCGTCGAGAATTCGACAGATACTACGGTGATTTCCACGAATACCTGCAGTCGCAGGGACTCGGGCCGTACGTCGGACGCGGAGGAGGGCGCGGGGCGGAAGGTAAATATCGACAGCAACCGTACCCAAACGACTCGGGTGCGCGTTGGAGTCGGAGCCACCCGCAGGAGCAGCAGAGAACGCCGCCGCCAGGACACGGACCCGGGCCTGGGGGGTATGCGAACACCTACCATCAACCGTATCCCAACGACTCGGGTGCGCGTTGGCTTCGGAGCTACCCGCTGGAGCAGCAGAGAACGCCGCCGCCAGGACACGGACTTGGGCCTGGCGGATATGCGAACACCTACCCCGGAGGACGTGGCCACGAGAACTGGCACCATCCTTCGGGCGGGCGCGGCCGAGGCAGGGGCGAGGGATTCGGGCAGGTGCCACCGCCTAATTTTCCGTCTAATTCGCCGCCGAATCCTTCGCCTAATTTGCCGCCTGGAAAGTTTCCCAACGCACCGCGGCACGCTTTTGCAGCAGATTATCCCTACGAGAACGAATACAAGGGGTACTCGGGGTGGGGGGCAGCAGCGGGGCACTGGTCATCACCACCGACGGCGGAGTCGGGGACCCCCGAGCAGCAGCAGCAGTTCCCACAACAGCAAGAGGGCACGCATCCTGCCACGTCTACTTCTGCTACTACAACTCTCTCCTCTCCGGCTCCCGGCGCAGCTCAAGCCAGCCGAGCTCCCCTGCAGCTCTTCATCGCACGTAGTGTGAAAATAAGCGGGAAGGCTCCGCTTGATTCGGGGATCGGCGAACGACTCCCTCTACACCACCCGACTCAACGTTACATGGGCGCCGCTGCCAAAGTCGGGGGGGGGGGGGATTCAGTGCTGCCCCTTCCGCGCCAGCACCGCCCACGCCGCCGACGATGTCATTCGAGATTGCCTCGACCCCGCCCGCCGCTGCCGGTCCGCCGCCCGCACACTCACCCAGCGCTCACACCTCACCGCCGCCCGGACTGACTGGTATGCCGCCCACCGCTGCCGGTCCGCCGCCCGCGCACTCACCCAGCGCTCACACCTCACCGCCGCCCGGACTGACTGGTATGCCGCCCACCGCTGCCGGTCCGCCGCCCGCGCACTCACCCAGCACTCACACCTCGCCGCCGACCGGGCCGTCTGGTATGCCGACCGCCGCTGCCGGTCCGCCGCCAGCGCACTCACCCAGCGCTCACACCCCTTGCTCGAAGCCGCCTGTAACTGCAGGTACACCACCTGCGGCAGCCACCTGGCCGCCACCACCGCTGCAATCGTCATCACCGCCGTCCGCGCCTCACCCAGCGCTCACACCTCGCCGCCGCCCGGACCGGCTGCTATGCCGCCCGCTGCTGCCGGTCCGCCGCCTGCGCACTCGCCCAGCGCTCTCACACCGCCTGCCGCATGTTCGCCGATGCCGGAGTGGTCTCCCTCATCCATCGAGGACGCCGGCTCGACAACATCGTCATCGCCATCACCGGCGGCGACACCGGCCCCGCGGACGTACAGAGGGAGACAGCCGCCGCCGGTCGCCGCAGGATATTCTCCGCCGCTCACCCCCCATGCAATGAGGATGCTGGGCGAGGGGGGCGACGAGCGCGTGCCGGGAAGGACCAGGTCGGAGGGCCGTCAGCTTTCAGGCGTGCCGGAAGAAGCCGTCTCTACGCCGCTGCCGGAGGCGACGTCGTTCGACCACGGGGTGAGGCTCCTATCTCATGCGGGGGAGGATGTGCTGCTGTCGCTGCTGGCCAACCGGCGTGCCCTGAACGCGAAACGGGTGCTCCTGCAGGGGCACGGATCTGGTGAGCTGGGGGGCGGAGGCAAGCAGCATGCGGGGTCGGGGGGCGTGGAGGAGAGCAAAGTTGCACCGCTATACGATACCACGGGCGGGGAGGAGAGCGGGGGTAGCTATTGGTCGCTTGGGCCGTCGGGGCGGGGAGTGCCGATTTCGTTCCAGTTAAGTCGTTGGGCAAGCTCAAGTGGCAATCGGGGTGCTATTACGAGAGAGACAGGGAGGCAAGGAGGTTGACTATTTCGCAACAGACGTACACGGAAGAATTGGGAGAGAAGTATGGTGTGGAACGGGGCAACGCTATCCCGATTTTTTACAACTTTGGAGGCTTTGGGATTTTGATGTTCACGAGCCGAATGTTCTGTTTCCTTTCCGAGAGTTAATCGGTGCGCTTTTGTGGACTGCCTTGTTGACCAGGCCGAGTATCGCGAATTCAGTGAGGGCAGTATTGAAGTATTGCAGTGCGCCGAAGCTGATCCACTGGAAAGCGGCACGTAGTATACTAGAGTATGCAATGAGGACGAGTTCTTTTGGGATTTCCTTTCAGAAGGGGACGTTGACGCGGATTAGTTTGATTTCGTTCGCAGATGCCGACTATGCTTCGCGCAGTACGGACAGGAGAAGCGTGTCGGGGGAGGTAGTGATGTGTGCGGGGGGGGGCTGTTTCGTGGTACTCCAAGACGCAGAAGTGTGTGACTCTCTCGACTACTCAGGCGGAGTATGTGGCTATGTCGGACATGGGGAAGAAGATTTTATTTTCGAGGCAGGTTTGGTGTTTTATGTTGCCGAAGGCAAGTATGCCGTGTATTGCCATGTATGAGGATAACGAGGGTGCCATTCAAATCGCAAAGCACCCGATTTCGAACTCGAACTCGAAGCACATTGACGTGAGGCATCACTTTTTGAGGGAACTGGTAGAAAGAAAGGAGTTCGAAGTTATCCACGTAGCGTCGCAGTACCAGCATGCTGACTTCCTCACCAAGGCGCTACCTAAGAGGGATTTTGAATTTCACGGGGGGAAAGTGATGAATTTAACGTGATCTCTCTCTCGAATAGTGTTTGATTTTCTGACTTCTATTTCTTACATGTTTCTTTGTTTTGCTTTCTGATGTATCTTTACGAGGGTTCAAGGACTTGCATTTAAATTGATCGATGGAAATTCTGAATAGCGTTTGAGTTTTAATGGTCATGGATGTGATGAGAATGGATTTGAGTGTTTTGGCAAATGCAACATTTTTTTGTGTTTTCTGGACTTGAGTAAAGAAAAACTCTTCAGTGTTTTGGTATTTGGGAATGTACGTTTTAACAAAGTAGTCTGGATAAATCATGACAATGTTGCGAGTAGGGGGGCTGTTGGACGTACTCACTCCATTCTCAGATTGCTAACAAAAATCCGTCGAAAAGATGGATCGATCGGAGAATTTTGGGGGTTTCGTATATGTGTGGGATGGATCTCCACAACGGGATTTTGTGTTGTGGGTTTTTATGTGCCCGAATAATATCACTCTATTTTTCGACTCTATTTTTGCCTATGCCTTGTGCCTACTCTGTGTTTCTTCCACGGCTACCACGCCAAGGGCTATCACGACCCATCTATATTGCAAGGGCTATCACGCCTTCACCACTGCACGGCTACCACGCCTGTGTATTTACATCCCGGCTATCACGCCACAGCTCCGAGTTCCATTTTCGCGTTATCACACCTGAGCTATCACGCTCCACCACACACGTAAATCGGTTATCACACCCGCCTTAGTTAGTAGTAGTTTACCGATCACCGGCTATTACGCCACCTTTCTCCCCCACCTACACCACCACCGGGGCGCCACACGTACCAAGCTACTCCACACTCGGGATCGCTAACGTGGAGCAACGCTAAAAAGGTAACCGAGAAAAATGCACGGAAAAGCAGGAAGTAGGAAAATCGTGTCATAGCAACGTACTGCAGCCTGACAAAGAAAAGGAGGGTCCATAGCATGGGACCTTGAAAGGCTACTGCAAGAAAACGAGCAACACTAGGTACGTAGCGCAGGCGTTCCTCCGAAAACGATTTCGCCGAAAACATAACATGAAAGAGAGTCGACAGGAAACGACCTATATGGGCTGCGAAGCCAAACCGGGGTCAAACCTTGTGACCGATGCGACAAGTACACCAAGAAGCCAAGAGAAAAACGGGGGCCAAGAGGGGACTGCCTGTGGACCGCACAGTCAGGACCGGCTGATAAGCCAAAATTAACGCCAGTGTCGTTAACCCCTATGAGCAGGTATGCCGAAAAGAAACAAGAAAAAGTGGTCAAGAGAATCAAGACCTGTAGGCTGCGAAGCCAGGACGGGGGTCAGTGTCTTTGGACCGTAGGAGTAGGGGTACCGAGAAAAACGGTAAGAATGAGTGGTCCAGGGAAAATAGATCCGCTGGCGACAAAGCTAGAACGGAGCCCAACAGCAAGGATCTCTTGGGGGCAGGTACGACCAAACAAGGAGGTTGACGCCAAAGAGAGCCGACAGATGGGCTGGAGGGTCAACACGGGACCGCTCATGTGGGACCTAAGGGGGGCTGTCGACGTGAAGCCAGTGGTCGACAATGTGGGACCACACGCGGTAGCAATAACTGGAACGACGCAATACTAAGTGGCTGAGGCTACAGTGCAGTGAAGTTAGTTGTGGAAAGAAGTACGTCAAGAAGCAAGGAAATCACCACAACAAAAGGGAAGTGCGCCAAGGGGCAAGGAATGTTCAACAATAAAAAACGCGGTCATGCCTCGCGAAAAACGAAGAGAATAAACGAGAGAAGCATCCATGTTGGCACCAAGCGCATAGGGCGAAGGGGAGACGAGACGATGGGAAACCTCGACATGGTTCGGAAACGCCATAGTTCGTCGGTATGCACGAAACGTAAGGAGCCTACATAGCGGCGGTAGAAGGCGGAAACAAAACCACAAAGGCGAAGTCTCGTCGTACTGTAGAACATTAGAACAAGCTGGGCACAAGTTCAAGATCAAGGCGATCACGTAAAACACCGAAAAACGAATTAATGCCATACGTTGAATGCGGCAAATAAGACAGAAATCATACTATTACGTCAAATCGTTGTTGGAGCCTCAACGATAGCCAGACTTTAAGGGGGTACTCTGGGGAGCAACGAGACAATAACGCTGGCTATACTGGTACCTACCAGGTAGAATTGTACTGAGACAGTAGGGTCAAAAGCCAACACGCGCACTAGGCGTTCACGAACATTTTTTTTTTTTTCAGAGAGAGAGAAGGCTACAACGCTACGGGCGATAACTGCGCACAGCCATAACCACTAAGGAGAAAGCGTGTCCAGAAACAACAAGGAAAAACAACTAATACCCGCGTTACATGAATACGAAAGCGGAAATGTACAAGTTCCGGAAATGCACCCACTGCAGAGGCGAGTGGGAATACGTTCCGAACATGCACAAACCGCAGAGGGGGAAGGATTTACGTTCCCGTTCGGCACCACGTGGGAGGGCAAGAAAAACCAAAACAGGAAAACAAGGCTAACACAGTTTTTTTCCAACTCATACCGTGAGAGAACGGCAAAAACGGGGTCTTAATACAACGGGGAACCAAGAGATGCTGCGAAAGAGCATGCACATGATGCAAGCAATACCTCGGATGAGAAGGAATCGGACGGAACCGTTACGATGGCTGAGAAGAAATCAGAAGAAACGGTTACGATGCTGCGGGTTGATGCCGTAAGCCGGACAGAGGGGGGGGGGGGGATGACGTAAAACTCTAAAAATGCTAACGGGGCACATGCACAGCGTGAAAGCGAAGTTCAGGCTAATGGAGGCCAAGCGAAACTACCATGGTTTCGGGGGTTGATACTATAAAGAAGCCTAGAGGGGGGGGTCGTGTCAAACGACGGACCGGGAAATTCTAGCAAAAACTTGATGTCGTGAAGCTCTCCCAATGTGGCCTACGATAGAGCTATTCCTGTTGGAAGCTAAGCGAAGAAAAATAGGGGGGAACAGACGCGAAATCACATGGATGTCCAACCGACAAGAGGGAACTTGTGCAGGGCGACACGACGCAAACAAGGTGAACTACACGCCAAAACAAGTACCTACGGCGTGCGTAGTTCAGAAAACAGACGAAGAGCCAGAGCACATATACCACAGTTGTAAGAGAACAAATACAACGCCGCAATAAGCACCTTTGACGTACGTAGTACAAAAAGCAAACGAACAGCCAAGTCGGGCATACCACGGCGGGTTTGGAGACATGTACGACGCCCAAATATGCACCTATTTCGTACGTAGTGCAGAAAGCAGGGGAAAAGCCAACAAAACAAGTACCACAGCGGTTTCGCGGGCTGCGAAACAAGGGTATGCTAAACCGACGAGAGGAAACGAAAGCACGCCAAGTTTAAGGCCATGTTACGAAAACGGGGCAGGCTAAACAGGCAGAAACAAAAAGACGGAACCATCACAAATGTTCGGCATGGTTACGAAAGTGGAGCGAGCTAAACCAGTGGCTTGAAGGCCAGGGTAGCACACCGACACAAGCACGCAAAACATACGTGCTGGTCGAAAGTGGGACAACCCGAAAAGTCAAGGAAAAGAAGAGGCACCTTGAAACTAACTGAACAACAAAATAAACCCAAAAGAGAAAATCAAGAAGTCAATGCGAACAAACCCAACGCCAAGAAGAACAAACTGAAGAAGGAACTCAAGGAACATTGTTGGGGGGAGGGGCAACAAGACAAAAGGGTAAGCGCGACTCAACGCGATACTACCCTGGTTGCAGGCATCCCTTTCGCGTGGCTTTGCAGACACGGCGATCCATGATGGTGCTCCTCGAAGATGTGCAGTAGGCACGCCGAAGGTTGATCCTGGAACCGTATGGTGTAGGGTCTGAAATTTGTTTTGATGAAACGCGGCTGGTGGTCGTACTACGGTGTGCTGCAGCGCTCCGATTCGCGAGCCGTTGACATCGTAGTGTTCGCGGAAGATGTGGTAGGAGCGCTGGGGACGGATGATGGTCCAATAACACGCGTTGAAGAGCTCCGAGCATGAATCAATGAGGGCGGGGTGTTCGCGGACGATACCGTAGGAGCTCTGCGACGGAGGAAGGTGTCGGGTCGCGTACGCGGCGTTGAAATGCGCGTGTTCCACAGCGTACACGTAGACGCCAGCGTTGACGCTGTAGTAGTCCTTAAAAGCAGGCCAGTGAAGATGTCTGCGGTACTCGTGGTGGTGGAGTGAGATTTTTACGCGGCGAGAATGACGGCGTGCTAGCTGGAATAGGCGGTCGAGAAGGTCCGAAGTACCCGACAATGGCGGTGACGCCGGAGCGGCTAGTAGCGGACTGAAGTTGCAGACCTCCCATTGCAGTGGCTGCAGGAGTCGGCGAAATATGTCCAGCTGGTCGACGCTGGCGGTGCGATGACGCCGAAGTTGGTGGTAATGACCAGGAAGAGAGCGCCTTGCCGCTGGTAGCGGTTGGAAGCGGCAGTCCCCATCGGAGCGGTGGCTGCAGAAGTCGGTAAAATAATTCCCAGATCATCAGAGCAGATGATGGCGACGACGTCGGGGCCGGTGGTAGTGGCCGGAAAACATAGGTGCCTTGTCGTTGGTGGTGGCTTGAAGGGGAAAAACATCGAATGTAGTAGTCGCGAAAGATGGAGGTGGAGCTCAGATGAAAGGTGGGGCTCTGGTCGCGAGACTCGGGTGACGAGCAGTGACGACTATTGACGACGAATCTCCAGTGCAGGAGGAGGTTTGGTCGCGAAGCGCAGGTGACGACGAAGCTATGGTGTAGATGGAGCTCTGAAAAAGGTTGATCTGGTCGCGAAGCTCGGTTGACGACGAAGATCTAGCGGATGTGGAACTCCGGTGAAGGTGGAGCTCTAGTCGCGAAGCTCTGGTGAAAACGGAGCTCTGTTCGCAAAGCTCAGGTGGCGACGAAGCTCTGGTGATGATGGAGCTCTGGTCGCGAAGCTCAGGCGACGACGAAGCTCTGGTCGCGTGGTTCGCGCGGCAGTGGGGGGGCTCGAAGATCTTGGAAGTGTAGGCACAGGTACTGGTGTGAAAAACCGTAGTCGCAAGGGCTGTCCACACTTTCGAGCGGCAGCGGTGGAGCGATGACGGCTCTGTGAAAACAATGGTACGACGAAGGATGAGGAACACCTAAAAGGCATAGGCCAATGGTGGGCGCTGGGGAGAACGAAGAACGGCCTGAAGGCCGATCCAGGAAGAGCTCCAGCGTCCTTGGCGCCTTTCTCGGAGCTGGCTAGCGAACCGGAGGCAATGTCATGGGCCGAAGTAGACCCGATGGAGGTGTTTGGGCGCAGAATGGGTCGATGGGTTTTGGTATGATTGGCAACGGTGAGTTGCCGAATGTATCTTCATCGAAACGTGGTGGTGCATGGGGCAGGGGGAAGGAGTTTGAGAATACCCAGGTCAACGCCTAACAGGAGAGATGCACGGGTTGCGCGTCGCCGGTGGATGGGGGCGGATGGTGATGGTGGGTCGAAAGGGAGAGGAAACACTAGCCCACGCGAAAACGATACCCGGTATGTGGGATGCTCGCATATTTCGACGTGGGCGGCGAAGAGGCCGTGGAAGGGTTTGATTTCTGGCTCGAAAGGTCCTATACGTACCAGGCCCGGGAGGTTCAAGAGCCCGAGAGAAAATATGAACAAACTCGGAAAAATGGGAGCGGTGGAATGGTAGAGGTGGGGCGGAGACTAAAGGGAGGGAGCCTACCTAAACCGATATATGGTTTGAAACGCTCATGCCGGGAAAAAATTAACCCCAACTCAAAAGATGGGAGCGGCGGGATGTGGTGGTGGGTTGGGAGGGACGGGGGAACGAGCCTACCCAAGCCGATGCCTGGCTCGGAGAGGTCATAACCGGAAGTAGAACGATACCACAGGTTCAGATGGTAAACCTATAGAAAAGTAAGGGTTGGGGGGTGGTGATGGTGGCGTCACCGACGTGCCTTCAGGGACGGCCTAGAGTCGGGTGGTAAACCTACAGGGTTGTCGACGCAAGAGGGGGTGGCGGTATTGGTGTCGCAGACGTGTCTTCATGGACGGATGAGGATTGGGGACCGTTGGGTTGGAGGGGAACTGCTCGGTGTTCACTGGCAACGGAAACAAAATCGGTCGATGGTTGTAAAAGAAGGACACCTACCGCAAAAAAAGGTAACCCACTGGGGAAAAGCACGCCGTGCTGGCGAATCAAAGTCGATATGAGAAAGGTGGTGTAGACGGCAACATTGGCGCGCGAGCCCCGGTGAACCGTGATTGGGAAGGTCGTCCGTGGTTGTGTCGTCGAGGATTGCTGAAGGGCCGTTGGTGGTTTGGATCCGGTTAATGGGGGGGAAGGTAAAGAGCTGGGTCGGGAGCGATAAACCGTGGGTTTGTTGTCGTTGGGGAAAGACGAAAAAGTTGTCGTTGGCCAGGGTACGCTATTGGGTAAACCGAAAAGCTGACCGGGCGGTACCTTTGGTGGCCTGGTAAAGGCGGGATGGTTCGGGCCAGGGTAATCGTGAAAAGGAGGCGGTAGGGGCTCAAACTGTCGAAAGGAAAATTGTCCAGACTGTGAGGAGGAGGGCGTCTGCTATTTCCGGATGGTTGGCGGTGTCGGGGATAGATCGTAGACGTTGTCGAGGAAACCAATCCAACCACATGGAGGGAATGGCTGTTATTCTCGAGTCCGTAGGAAACGTTGCCAGGCGGTGACCGTCGGCGTGAAAGACGAAACCTGAGCACAGTGATTCTGTTGGGTCGCGTGTGGTCAGAAGCGTGCAGGCGGTGGGCCGTGCTATGGGCGGGATCGGCTGAGGCCGGAGCAAGGCGTCTCTGTGGTAACACGTCGGGGTGGAGAAGGGAAAGGGCGAATCGGCAGGTGCGTCTCGTCGGCAATGAAGGGGGCCGGGACAGAGGTGCTCCGTGGACACTGGTCGCGTTGGAAGGGGGGGCGCGGCAGAGTTGTTCTATCGCGTTGGACAGGGCCGGAACGAGGTCGGCAGTTGGTGGGTTCCGTGAGAAATGCCGAGGCCGAAAGGGGATTGCTCGTTTTCAACGCGGCGGGTTAGGGTGGCAAGGCGGCCGCCAATCGAATAAGCGGTTGTTACTTTTGCCTATGGATGGGATTGCCAGTCTCGGGGTACTGTTGCCGAAGCTAGAGTTACGAACTGGGAGGGCGGTGGTAGCTGTCGACGGTCGTGGGGTGGTGGTACGGCAATATTTTCTGGAGTTTGTCAGCCTCAGAATCATTGTCTCAGGTAGGTAATGAAGGAGGAACTCCGGCGTTTGTCGGTCTCGGAACCAATGTACATGGCTGGTTGTAGGAACGGTTTCGATACTTGGTCGAAGTCGAGTGAGCTGCGGGGTCGTGGTGTTGCTCAAAATGTCGGCCTGTGGCGACGTCGGAACCTACTCCAGTTGGTGATGAGAAAAAACAGTTGGAGAAGATTCCAAAGGGTGGCACTGATAAAGGTTGAGCATCCCGGAAAAAGTAGTTCGATGCAGGCTGGCTGCGGTCAGCCGCCAAGCGGTGGTCAGTTACGGCTGTCTCTTGGACTTTGGCGTGGCAATGGCGAGGGTGCGGCTGGCTGATCTAGAAAAGAGAGACGGCTGGAACCACGTGATCGCACAGGGAGTCTCGATATTGTGTCACCAAGGCATTGGGAGGGTCTCCGTGGGTGGCGTTTAAAGGAGCGGGGCGAAGATATCCTAGGGGCCCTGCCTCCAAGCGTTGGATGAGCAGGATGAAACTCGCTAGGAAATGCTGTACCTGTGGTCCGTGTCCACGCAATGCACGACGTTTGCGAGGAAGACGGGGCATGGGGCTCAGGGTATATTTTGGTCAACTATGATCGCGAGTTTTCCGTCGACATGACGGGACTGGCACTTGGGCCCAGGGGCAGTGGTGCTGTCAACACCGTGGCAGCGAGTGGGAACCCGTCGTTCGCGGACCACCGTTGACACTTGAAAAAGGCGTACGTCCTGGAACGAGCGCGCGTGGAGCCGCCGAAAAATAGGCGAGGCGGGCTCAGGATGCGGTGGCCCGGAATGCAAAGCAGATGTTTCGTGCCGTAGTCCGGAATCACTGGTAGCCGTAGTCTTCGGCAAGTAGCATTGCTCATCGGTGGAAGACGTCGAGTGGAGCGTCCTCGTTAGGCTCGGCGTCTTGACATCCTCGCACCCACACCTCAAGACTATCGCTAGAACAAGGGGGTCTGGCTTGGACAAGCGAGTCACATATAAGGGGCCGGGCGGGGGGGGGGGGGATCGTTGGGGGGCGGGGGCGGGAGTGAAGCTAGTCCTTTCAAAGTTGAAGCTGGACCCCCGTCCCGCAGTTAGATGGCCTGGCGCTAGTGGTGCTGTATCGGTTGATCAGCGTTTAGCGTCCAAGAGTTTGTGCCGTAATGGTTATCGGCCGGCCACGCTGTTGGCGTCGCTGTTGTCGTTGCTGTCGCAGCAGTTGCCCGAGGAAGAAAGGCGATCTTGGCGCTTTCGACCCAAAATATAGTTGGCACGGCATTTATAGCGAGTGACACTGGTTGTCGCGGGTTATTGCCTGGTGATGGCGCCGTGTTTACGGTCCGCAAGTCTCCGCTAATACCGAAAGAAAAACCCAACTTCCTGAAGCTTGCCCATATCTGGGTTGAGCGCACCAGAGGAGTGGCGGTGTTGTTGCACTGGGAGAGTGCCGCCGGCACGATGCAGACGTCATGAGAAACGCCCGATAACCAGCGGAGTGGTGCTCGATGGCCAGGTGGTTGAGAATTATGCTCGACGCAGATTGTGTTCCGTATCGCAAAATGGGGTGGTTGCAAGTCATTATTGGTTGCGGTTTGGGACGCAGAGGCAGGTGCGTAGGCGTCATTGGTCTCCACGATAATAACGAGCGTAATACATGGTGGAATATACTAAATCTTTGATCTCACAGCTGGAGTGTATTTTCATTTATAATATACGTGGTAGGTTCTTACCATTTTTAGTAGTACCTGATAAGGACCTAGCGTATGGTTGCTGTACTCGAGGTATAGGTGTATGCACACCATGACAAGATGGAATAAAAAACGCTCCACGACAAACTACACTATCCCATTAGGCTATATTATAGATTCGAGCATAACAAAGGTTTGGGTCGGATGAACCGACTTCCGCTCCTCTCCAGTATTGACCGCCTTGGGGATGGCCTCGGAGTTGGAGAACGCTCCGATGTCGTTGAAGTCGCCGATAGGGTATTATCTTGATCTATGAGAGTGGAGGAAGTCGGATGCGGGCGAGACGGAGGAGAAGCCCGGCGTGGCTGCGCCGGGGTTTAGTCCGGCCTTGAGCTGACTGGTCGAGTTCCCCTTTCTTTAGTCTTTTTCGTGGATAATTCGGGTTTACTAGTTTTGAGCTTCGGAGGGGTGAACTCGACTAGGTATTGCTTCTTAGGCGTCACGGGAGTGACGTCACCCTGAGATCGTTCCTATCGCTGTTGCGGATAATCCCATGATTTATAGATATCGTACAATATTTTGTTTCTATACGTACGGGCGACCTGTTATTCATGCATATTATTTTCTGCATTTTGTATTCTGTACGTATTCTGTATTCTGTGTTATGTTGTAGTAGTAGTAGTTGTTGTTGTTGTTGTTGTTGTTGTTGTTGTTGTTGTTGTTGTCACATTAACTCGCATATGTACTATATAAATTTAAATACGCTCCAGCTGTGAGATCGAATATTTTGTCGAAACTCATCTTTGCAAGCTGTGTTATATCACGTGATGTGTACTGGCTACTACTACTGCTGTGGATCATTGAAGGAGAAAGTAGGATCGTTGGCCACACCAGTGATGCCGAATGAATGCGACTGAACTGTGAAATCCATCTCCTCGAAAGTTTGGTGGAGAAAAAAAAACAACGAGGACGACGTAGCCACCACCCCCCGCCAACAAAGTCACTCCGTCGTGCCACCAGTACGAAACACTCTTCATTCACCGGCATTTGCGACAGCGCAGGAAGTCCGCCATTCTCTGTGTGGAAGCTGCTACAGAGTTGAGGTTCACGCTCCCCACCCGTCCCAAGTCGAGGTGAGGGATAGCATAACATATTCCACGGGCGTGAAGCTATTGCAGCAGGTAGGTGTAGGCTCACTCATTGTAATATTTACTCAGGTCTACGTAAACATCGGTCGCCCCGGTGGCGTATCAGGTTATCCTCGAGCCTGGTATAGGTCAGTTTCGTGAGTTCGAGCCCCGCCGAGTGCATACTCGTATAAATTCGTTGGGACTTTTTCTTGTGCACAAATTGACTGGCGGAAAGCGCGAGAGCGTGAGTTAGCAACACTCGATAAAAAATAGACGAGCAGTGGGACTGCTAAACCCTATGCGCGGTAAAAACTGAAGGCAAGAACCGGGGGGGAGAAGGGACGACACCTGTGACCACGGCTTGTCCAGAAGCTGGAAAGTACAAGTGTGCGAAAAAAAAAAAAAAAAAAAAAAAAGCCTGTTGTTGTTCTCACATTCTTAACTCGCATCTTTATCAGGTTCGTCGTCACAGCACAGGCTGCAGTTACTTTGAAGTGGAGAAATACCCCAGGAAAAAAAGCACAAACAAAACCAAGAGTTGTACACGCATAGTCTTTATCATTCAAGTTTTTTTTTTTTTTTTTTTTTTTTTTTTTTTTTTTTTTTTCTTTTTTTTAGCACACTTTCACTTTCCAGCTTCTGGACAAGCCGTGGTCACAGGTGTCATCCCTTCTCCCCGGTTCTTGCCTTCAATTTTTTTCGCGCATAGGGTTCAGCAATCCCACTGCTCGTCGATCTTTCATCGAATGTTGCTAACTCACGCTCTCGCGCTTTCCGCAAGTCAATTTGTCCACAAGAAAAAGTCCCAACGAATTTATACGAGTATGCACTCGGCGGGGCTCGAACTCACGAAACTGACCTATACCAGGCTCGAGGATAACCTGATACGCCACCGGGGCGACCGGCTAGTACGAGTAGCTGACGCAATTCATGCCTCCGCCAGAAAATTAATAAAAAAACTGAAATCGGGAGTCAGCCTACAACGTGCCAGGTCCATACTGGCACATACGTCGCACTACTACTCGCGCCTGAAAAAACCGACTACACCGCTGGCACGATGTGAGAGTTAAATCGACACACGACGCGTATGAAAATACGTGGAAGTGTGGTGAGCTAAAGCTTTATTCTTCCCCATCCGCCGGAGGATAAAACAACAACAAAAAAAAAAATGTGAGAGCGCTGAGACGACTATCCGCTGACGACGCCTCCTCTTCGCGGGAGCCGTACAACGAACGAGCAATGAGGGACTGACCCATCGCGTGATGATCGGGACGATGGCTGGTGGGGTGAACCCTCGGGACGAGGCCGACCAGAAAATAACTGGGCCCATTGTCTGGCAGACGGCATCCGGGTATTCGAAGCAACCGAGGGGTCCGTGGATAGCTCCCCATTCATTGCTGTTCAGAGTAGAGACTGCTATGGCGGAGGGCGGCTAAGAAGAGTAGGAACTGGCACCGGGGGGTCGTCGACGCGGCGGACCGTTTTATGAAGAGATGGCACAGGGGCGAGGCGGAGAAGAGCTGGAACGCCTCACAGCAGAGGACGCATAGAGCAGCTGCTGCAACCAAGGGAAAACGTGGGGGCGAGGGGGCAGGGAGCAGCCATACTGATACAGCTACTCCAACTCGATGAATGCAGAAACGAAGTGGCAGATCGCGTGGCAAGGTGCCAATTCGACTAAGTTGAGCGTGTGCTACATACAGCGAGTGGTAGTTTCTGCTTTCTTCGTTTTCATGGAGTTCAGTGGGGAGAGCGCGAAAGCGACAGCAGTAATGACTTGCTGGCGTCCTTTTTTGTCTTCCTCTTGTTTGCTTCCCTATTTCGTTCCCCATCGCCCTTATGCCGGCTTATTTTTCCTCTTCGTGTCGTTTTTTTCCGTGTAACATGTTACAGCAATTATTGAAGACGTGTTGTTTTGTCCGTGCAACAGCGGTTATATTCTTCGTGTTGTTTTGTCCATGCAGCAGCAGTTATCTTCTTCGTGTAGTTTTGCCCGTGCAGGAGGTATCTGTTCCTCTCCAGCACGTATGGTGTTCTTCTGGCAATTGCAGCCTTTCCTTTCCGATCTTCTTGCATCTTCACGTCCTTTAGAACACCTGTTGTTGTTTGTTTTGCGTTGTTTTCTTTTTTCTTTCCTTTTCTTCTTTGCGTTTTCCCTTTTTTCTGCTTTTTTTTTGGCCTGGCTTGTGTTCTTGTGTTCTCGCGCCCGGTACGCTGGCACTTCACTTGCTTCACGTTGATGAACTGCACTGTTTGGTTTACTCTGGTACACGGTCGTCTGTGACCACAGAATTTATGTCTCTCTAGGATGAACCAGCACGGACTCTGGGTGTACTGATGCCGTTGGGTAGAAATAACGGTGAAGACAGCACACACACCGCTCGCCACCCAGAAAAGACTACCACGTATAGACTATATTACACGTGGGGGTGCATTGTTTTGCGTACCATTTACTCCGGAGTATTATATAGCTTATATGTATCAATAGCACAGCAGCAGTGTCGAATTGCTCATAAACAAGTAGTCTGGTCCCCGCAACACATGTGTACCTCGGGTAACGTTTTACGATGTGCAAACTAAACGCAGAAGCAGCACAACAACAATCATCAGTCGGTTACATGTAACTTGTATATGGACATCTTGGGACTGGCTGCCATCCTGGAACTGGCTGCCAGCCTGGTACCTACGGTACATGGGGTGGGCTTCGATTTTAGAGACAAGAGAGGGGTTCGTCAGGCCAACTATACCTCTCTTAAACCGATACCAGTCTGCAGAGTACTTCTCTTGAATGTATTCGGGCGTTAGATTATACAGTATCTGGTATGGGCTATAGTCTACCGGTATAGCTTTTTTCATGTCGGTGACAAGCAACTTATTTATCTTTCTTTTAAAGTGGTGTATCTCTTAAACTGTTACCGTAAAAAGCGTTTGCACTTTGTCGAATTGTCTTTTTGTTTCCTTGTTATCTGCATTCGCCTGCATGATAGACGACCGGTCGCCCCGGTGGCGTATCAGGTCATCCTCGAGCTTGAGTATAGGTCAGTGAGTTCGAGCCCCGCTGAGTGCATACTCGTATAAATTCGTTGGGACTGTTTCTTGTGCCCAAATTGACTTGCGGAAAGCGGCGAGAGCGTGAGTTAGCAACACTGGATGAAAAATAGACGAGCAGTGAGATTGCTGAACCCTATGCGCGATAAAAATTGAAGGCAAGAACCGGGGGGAAGAAGGGACGGCAGCTGTAACCACGGCTTGGCCAGAAGCTGGAAAGTAGAAGTGTGAAAAACAACAGTATAGACTAGTCTAATTATTCTATACTGCTGTAAGAAATATACTACCACCAGGTATGTGGTATACTGGTACCAGGTACTTCGTATTATCGATAATAATATACCTGTAGTCTACTACATGAAGTCGCGTATTTTTTTTTCCATGTCGTGGTGATGAGGCCAGAACAGAAAGTAAATATTCGTACGAGGCAATATTCAATGTTGTAGGTAGGTGTACCGGTCTGTCCGACCGTCCGACCAGTCGAAATTCTCGGAATATATTTACTCACATCTAGTCTACACGTACTAGCTTGCATTGGAGGCTGTATTCTGTATTATTGCAGGCCAACCTGTTCCCAGGAAATTTCTTTGGTCCGGTACTGCTATACTATCATATATAGGTGAAACATGCGGGGTGCTGGTCGGAGCGGGGGAAGCCTTCACCAGAACCCTACAAGTAACCCGAACACGAATCTTTACAAATAGAGGGTGACCCGTGCTTGGGTGGCTTGTGGAGTGCGGCCGTCATGGATGCTGTGCTTTGGCCATCGTGGATGCGGTGCTTTGGAAAGGCGCACCATAACTTAGCTCGATAATAGGGTTGTATATCTTGCAATGAGGGCTTTTAGCCTCATTATGACGACTTGTGGGGGAATTGTCAATATGGCCTCATTTTCGTTTTCTTCGATCCCCTTTCCAATTCTGCATCTTTCGTTGACATGTTTCGATGGCCATGTTATATGCATCGACGACTGCTGTTCAGGGAGTCCTTGAATACCTTTAATAGAAGAATACCAGGTAGTTCATAGATTCGACGTGAAACCATGTCATGGTTGAGGTGAAACCACGTGATATTACATTATTATAGAAATAAAAATACACGCCAGCTGTGAGATCGATATTTTTTTGTCGAAACTCATTATATGTCACGTTCACGTCAAGGCCATAATAGATGGGCGATAATGTAGGTGTCGATGATGGACAAGCAGGACGCCCCTCATCTCACAACCCTGCACTACCCAGCGCTACCGTGCCCTACCCTAACTAGCCTTGTTATGTCTGTCTTCTAGTATTCTTTGTAGGGAACTAATGCATAAGCTTTGAGTCTAACCAGCGAACCATGGGGAGAGACTACCTGAGACACCAAAACCAATGAGGGGTACGATTCCCAACACCGACCAACCACGCATCCTCCCCCACTCGGAGTACTGTCACACAACCCGTAAAATATGCTCGTCTGAAACCCGAAAATATGAGCCACAAACTTGTACAGCATGTGTGAGGTACCACCGCACAAGGGTATGGGGGCAGGGGGGGGGGCAGGAGGAGTAGAGGGGAAACCGCGGTAGATGAAAGTAGGAAGGAGACCGCAGACAGGGTGGCAAGGTACCAGGCCGACTAGTAGGTGGAACCTTTCTATCTATGCCACTCGTACCGCCAACTGCTGCGGCTGCTCGGAATGTGATGTCTTGGTACTTTGATTTTTTCCGTGAATTTATTTATTTTCTTTCTTTTTTTCTTTCCCCTTCTTATCCTTATGAAGGGAGTCTTGCATGGTGGGTAGGTGACGAGCCTGTTTTATTTGGCCCTCCCAGTCTTCCTTCTATACTTGTTTCCTTTTTTCCGGGGTATTTTTTTCCCTTTCTTTCCCCCTTGCATGTCCATTTTGGCTCATGCTCGGGGTATGTTTCTATCTCCCGTGCTTTGGCTCCCCTTTTTATTTATTTATTTATTTATTTTGTCTTGGTTTCTTTCGTTGTTTCTCTCTTTTACAAGGTATTTTGGTTTAATGAGAAGAACACAAAGGGGGGAGGGGGGGAAACAGGAAGAGTAGAAGGAAAGCCGTCCAAGGGAGTGGGGGCAGGGGGGGCAACAGGAGGAATAGAAGGGAGACCGCGGTGGACGAAGGCAGGAAGGAGATGGCAGACAGGGTAGCAAGGTACCAGGCCGACTAGTAGGTACGTAGCACTTTTCGTCTTTCTCTGGGGTATTTTTTTCCCCTTTGTTCCCTCCTTGCGTGTCCAGGTTTTTGGCTCGTGTTCGGATTATCTTATTTTGGTTTTACTTCACTTTATTTTATTTTATTTTATTATGTTTCTTTTCCGAGCTTTGGGTCTCCTTTCCGGTTGGGTTGTTTCTTCGATTTCCCCTTCATTTTGTTTGTTTCACTTTTGTTTTTATTTTTTATCTTTGTTTTTATTTGTTTTCTTATTATTATTTTGTTTTGTTTTTGTTTATGTTTTTGTTTTTGTTTATTTCGTATTCTCTCTTCCAATGTATTTCTGTTGCTGACGTATGTATGTTGTGCCTGTCGTACCCAGTACTAGGGCATGACATTGCGTTGTCGAATGCATTACGATGCATTATCTCTGTGTCGTAGCTTGTGACCACAGAGCTGATCTTTCTAGGGTGAAGAATCAGTACGGACACTGGGTGTGCTGGATGTCGACGAGTAGAAGAACGGTTTAATGTGAAGAACACACACACACCATGGTATTGAGTTAGTTGCTGTATGGGAAGTGTCAGGAGGCAAACAAACCGTAGTCTGCAGGAAGCAAACGAAGAACGGTCCGCGGTTCGCAAGCGTATGTTTAACAGAGCATTGCGCAGGCGCCTTTCTGGCGCCTTTCTGGCGCCTTTCTGGCCCGATTTGGGTAGTCCAAAACGGGCCTAGGATACGCCCTAGCATGACGCAGATAGATGGCGTTAAGGCATATGGCTAAGGCACGCATAACTTAATAAATATGTCCCCGGGAAAGCAGAGACGAGGCTCGTGCTCCAACAGCGCTTTGGGGGGAAATGCTTGGGATCGGATTGAAATGTTTGTTGCAGAGCCAAGAAGGGCTTCGTTTGCCTTGATCGGCGAGTATACCTTGTCCAACCAACACATACATGCCCCTTTAGGTGTGGGCATCCCCAAAAATTGCGGGCAAGGGCGATGCATTCGAACCGCGATTTTACCACCCAGATAAATACTGTTCTTCACGAAATGCTTAGTCTAGAATATCTACCCGATATCCCCTGTTTATGCGGTTTCTGGTCTGCGGGCGTTGTGTTTGGACACAATACACGGCTTTGAGGCACGTTTTGAGGCTTCAAACAGCACCTCAAAGCACTCGCTTATGCAAGTGTAGGTCGTTAAGGCATTTTCTAAGGCGCACCAAGGGGATTATAAAGGCTAATTATTGGGCCTAGATCGGGGACGATAACATGTCGCGCCTACTGCCTGATGCGCCATGTAAAGCCATGCACGAGAACGCGCTCGTCGTCACGCGACCACCACCACGCTACCACACAAACCGCACCAAACACGTGTATTAATAGCAGGAACCCAGTTGTTATAATACCTGGTAGCAGATATATACTGGTATAGAGTAGTCTATTGTACCCAATGTAACATCACTCGGTTTCCTATCTTTCCGGTGGGAAGACTGAGTAAATCCCCCGAGGCGCGTGTACCGACTTTGTACCAAATATATTCACTCTATAGAGGTTTTTGTGTTTTGGTGCTTTCTTTTAGTCAAATCGCGAGAGGGCGTCTACCCACCCTAACCCTAACCCCAACCCCAACCCCATCCCCAACCCAGGATAGGGCTCCGACCCGAGCGCGGCTTCGCCGCGCGTTTTGGAAAAACGGGAAATAAATGTGCGGACCACCTCAAACAACGAAACATATTATAAATATAAAAATACACTCCAGCTGTGAGATCGAATATTTTGTCGAAACTCATCTTTGCAAGCTGTGTGTGATACTCCGATCGCGCGTATTACGGGTTGTGTGAAATATATTTGGTACTTACGATTTGTGGGGTGATTTGTGGGGTGAACATCGCAAAGAAAGGCTACTACTACTGGGTAAATCGGCTTGTCCCTCTAAAATAAACCATTGGGAATTGATTTGGGTAAATTGTAAATTGGCTTGTCCCTTTAAGAC
The DNA here is from genome assembly GCA_012845835.1 of Undaria pinnatifida. Taxonomy (NCBI): domain Eukaryota; class Phaeophyceae; order Laminariales; family Alariaceae; genus Undaria; species Undaria pinnatifida. Next base: position 7,909,739 of record JABAKD010000004.1, read on the forward strand.
AAACTATTTGGAATTAGTGCCAGGCGGTAATGTTTTCGGTAGTAAAAGAAAAGACGAATGTCAACATGAGACCAATGAGACCACTGAAGAAGCGACCTGTCCCGAGGGTGTCTTGAAGTAATAATATCGTATACCAGGTATAGACTAGACTATACCAGCTGATGTAGATGCTTTTTTATGAAATCAATCCAGCAATCGCTCCACGCTTGATATCGCATTGGCCTGGCGTGGTGGAACGCGTGGCGCGTCCTTGTGTTGGAGCTTAAACCCGTGGTTTTCTGCCTGACTGCTATTTGAAGTTAAACTACATTATAAATTGTAATGCAGCGACAACGATAAGCCCTGCAGCGCCTCCTTGAACAAGTCCCCTGCCGAAGGTAGAAGAGCCCGACACCCTACCCGAAGAGTGTTCCCGGCAGCCTCGAAGAAGATACGTGTACGAAGTTAACCCAACACCGACGATATCCCGACATTATCCTCCATCACCCAACATGACAATCGCACTACAGTCGCACGATCGTGCTCACATTTCACAAGTGTCCAACCACTTGACCAATCGGATTCTGCGGTATCATGTTGAACGCTGACTGGGCCCACGGCTCAGACTGGGCGCCCTTCGAACACACGAGCCTAAGATGGTGTGTGTGTGTGTGTTCTTCACATTAAACCGTTTTTCTACTCGTCGACATCCAGCATACCCATTGTCCGTACTGATTCTTCACCCTAGAAAGATCAGCTCTGTGGTCACAAGCCACGACACAGAGATAATGCATCGTAATGCATTCGACAACGCAATGTCATGCCCTAGTACTGGGTACGACAGGCACAACATACATACGTCAGCAACAGAAATACATTGGAAGAGAGAAATACGAAATAAACAAAAACAAAAACAAAAACAAAAAACAAAAACAAAATAAGAAAACAAATAAAAACAAAGATAAAAAATAAAAACAAAAAATGAAACAAACAAAACGAAGGGGAAATCGAAGAAACAACCCAACCGGAGAGGAGAGCCAAAGCTCGGAAAAGAAACACAATAAAATGAAATAAAATAAATTAAAGTAAAACCAAAATAAGATAATCCGAACACGAGCCAAAAACCTGGACACGCAAGGAGGGAACAAAGGGGAAAAAAATACCCCAGAAAAAGACGAAAAGTGCTATGTACCTACTAGTCTGCCTGGTACCTTGCTACCCTGTCTGCCATCTCCTTCCTGCCTTCGTCCACCGCGGTCTCCCTTCTATTCCTCCTGTTGCCCCCCCTGCCCCCATTCCCTTGGACGGCTTTCCTTCTACTCCTCCTGTTTCCCCCCCTCCCCCCTTTGTGTTCTTCTCATTAAACCAAAATACCTTGTAAAAGAGAGAAACAACGAAAGAAACCAAGACAAAATAAATAAATAAATAAATAAAAAGGGGAGCCAAAGCACGGGAGATAGAAACATACCCCGAGCATGAGCCAAAATGGACATGCAAGGGGGAAAGAAAGGAAAAAAATACCCCGGAAAAAAGGAAACAAGTATAGAAGGAAGACTGGGAGGGCCAAATAAAACAGGCTCGTCACCTACCCGCCATGCAAGACTCCCTTCATAAGGATAAGAAGGGGAAAGAAAAAAAGAAGAAAAAGAAGAAAAATAAATTCACGGAAAAATCAAAGTACCAAGACATCACATTCCGAGCGTGACTTTTATCGACTACTATTTTTTGCTGCATAGACTATACGTCAAAGTGCAGGGGGTGGCAACTCGATGGAAACGTGAATAATCCAGGTTATCTGAAGAACACACAGGGCCATCCTCTGCCCCAAAGCACTTACTTGTGAAAAATAAGCATCCTCGAAAGATAACCCACGATCCACAGAAAGAACTGCAACCATAGGTTGCAACTACTACCACTAATCTGTACTGCTACCACTGCGCGCGCGTTCCGACGTACAGAAGTAGGCGGGTGTGCTGACGTTTATCGGTATGTTGCAGTACCCGGGAAAGCCCGCAGACCTTCTCGATCCATTTACTGCAATGGCGCTGTATATACGCGCCACACCTTATCCCGGGCACCACAGTAGCATGATGTCAAATGTGGCAGTAGTCGTGCAGTGATCCCTCAATTATAGTACGTACCTGGTGACTGAAAAGGTACGCAGTCGTGCAGGGGAGGTGTAGCGAGTTAAAAGTAAGACTCACAGCGCTACGAAAGAAAAATATGTAGATTAAGCAAGCGCGTTCGTTATAGACTAGGCAAATAACTTTTGTGCAACCCAGCTTGAAAACCATGTAAGATTTTATGGTTGATTTTTCAATTTCCTTGCAAACGATTTGGCGTGCTGTCTTGCAGAGTAGTAGTGCCAATGGGATGGAGGCCAACATTTGATTCGGGAGCACAACCAGTGCGTCGAAACGTTCGAGTCAAACGGTGAAAGCAACTTGGACGTATACGACACACGCATTCCCGATAATAAACCGCAAAACCGCCCGCAGGTGCAGTGGTTTACCTTTTCTGATGGCGTGCCAGCAGTCTACGAACGTGCACACTATCTATACCGGAATGCGTTATGGAAATTTCAAGGGATCATTTTGTATAAAGTATTTTAAGGGCGTCAGCCGTGAGTTCGGCCAATTTCAGGTCAATACTCATCTTTGCAAGCTGCGTTGTTTCGTAGTACTTGTATTATACTATATGGGTGAGTTTTTTATTAGGAGGGGTCCTATTTTTTGTCCACTATATATAATGAAGGGTAAGTGCTCGTTTATATACTTCAGGTGGGGAATTTTGATCTAGTACAGCTAACATCATATTATAGACTGTATTTTATATACCAGGTATTTGTTACTGTACACTGTAGTTTACACTATGCTGCTCTATCATATGTATGGTAGGCAGTTTATTTTGTTTTTTTCTTTTTCCTCCCCCCCGCTTTAATATCAGGAAGAGTACGAATACAGAATGTTGTTAGTTATCTTATATGTTACTCTTAATAGAGTATTTGAGAATTAAAGTTGGCTACTCCCTCCCTCCCCCCCAAGCCCCCCCCCCCCAAAAAAGAAAACTATGCGGGACACGAACCCACGGTTCCAAATTGATACGCTGTCATTCTAACATTTTAAAAATATAGTCTAGACTATACATGATATCCCCCCCCCCCCCTCCCCCACCCCCCACCTCCCCACTCCCCCCACCCCATCGCACCCCCACCCCCTCGAACACTGCGCCCTCTACTCACTGATTGTACGACTTACAGGATATAGATGATAAACTGGTGCATTATTTCCAAAACCGCCACATTTATCCCCTTAAAAGAATGTACAGTTTCCACGCACAGATTGAGCTGCCCCCCCCGCCCCCCCCCCCCACCCCCTCCCCAACCCCCCCACCCCAACCCCCCCCCCCCCCCCATGATCCCATGATAGTTTCCACGCACAAATTGAGCTGCCCCGCCCGTCTCCCCCCCCGTCCCTTTCCCCCTCCCCTCCAACCCCGTTCCCTTTTGATCAAAACCAGGCCCCCACGTCCTTCAAAACTCCGCCCTCCCCTCACCGGTTATTCGACTTACAGGCTTCAGTTGATGAACGGATGCATTTCCTTCCACAGCTGTCAGATTTTGTCCCTCGCAGAAACGGTTTTATAGGTTCCGCGCATAGACTGACTAACATCACCCTGTTGACCCTGATTGCTACACTGCAGTTGCAAGGGGAGTCGCAGACCTATATCCTTGTTGAGGGCACACAACACGTAATACGCGCGATCGGAGTATAACACACAGCTTACAAAGTTGAGTTACGACAAAATATTCGATCTCACAGCTATAATATATTATCAGGACATACAATTTTTCAGGAAGTCAGGTGTGAGTTCGACGAATTTCGGACCAGTACTCATACTGTGAAGCTGCTTGTTGGTACTTGTACTATACTATGCGGGTAAAACTTTAATGGAAGGGGTATTTTATTTTTATTATTATTGTGAACATGACTAGTAAGCATCATTGGCAAGTTGTGGTATACTCATGGTACTTCCCTTGTATAAGCAGTGCACAGCAGCCGTGTATATCCAGGCCGTCCCATCCTTCCTGACTTGTTATGGTCGCTCCAATATGAGTGCTTGTATCCCGTCCATGACATGTCATTCTCGTTTTTCTTGGACCGCGCTTGTTTCCAGTTGCATTGACTCGTACACTAAACTCCTTCCTCACCGAATGTTCACGTGAATGTTTGCCGCAGACACTGTTATTTGAGGATATCCACTGTCAGCATGATGGACTACACACATAAAAAGGGGGGGGGGGGGGAACACCCGCCTTTGTTAAACAGCGTTTTATTCATATTTTTTTGTGAACTGGTCTTAGCAGGTAAAAGCGACCTCAACTAACACAGTTGTAGCACAGAAGATCTCCCCTGAAAGATAGCGATGCTTTCCTTTTTTGTGCGCAGTGCCACCCGGTTAACGGTGGATCTCCGTATTAGCAGTGGCACGTAAGGTCACAAATTCTGTCTCGTCCCACCGGTCTGGCAATTGAACTAACAGCCTCATTTCAGACCCGTGCGTGCAAGCAGGATGAGCAGTACTTGAGTTGCTGCGTTGAATGCGTCAGCTGTAGCAGTCAGGCGGCGATCTTATACATGAACTCAGTCTCGCTCGCGTCTATTCCCAACCGACGTTCACCACTACCCACCCCGCCTGCGAACAATCAGTCGTCGACAAATAATTGTGCTTGCAGATGTACCCGCTTGTCCTCTGATGCACCGATAAAATGTACTGGCTGTGTGCGTTATTACGGCGGGCAACAGTAATCATAACCCGCGATTGACCCAAAACCACGTGTAGTTTTTCTGAGCCTATCCGTCTATTGGTTTTGATTACGATGTCCCCCCACAATGGTTGGCCGTGTCGATGCCTTAGACCGCTCTTTAACTCCGATCACAATGTACGCGCCACAGGGTCAACTCCACAATCCGGAAGTGGCAACGACTGATCGCTGAGAAAACCGTACTCCGGCCGCTAATTTTGCAAGAACCATCACGGGCTACGGTGCTTCAGCAATGACTAGACTGGGCTTCAGTGGGGCGCGTTTCTTGGCGGCGTTCTGCTTACTGTCTCGGTTAGGTGAATGCAGTACCGATCAGAGCAGCTCCAGTGCCGACTACTCCAACTGTGAGGAACAACTCAGCTCTATTGCGGACGGAGTTTGCGACGTTGCCCTCAACACTGCTGCCTGCGGCTTTGACGGGGGCGACTGCTGCGAATGCACCTGCTTTGTCGGAGACGTACTTTGCGATAAAACTGAACCCGAATATTCTTGCGAGGACCCGGATGCTCCAACCGATTGTGGGCTGACGGCAAGTTCAACAACAAGCTCGACGTCCGCGGTCGAACAGTCCGAATGTGAGGGATATGTGCCCCACATCCAAGATGGCTTCTGTGATGCAGCCAACAACAATGCCGCTTGCGGGTTTGACGGGGGCGACTGCTGCGCTTGCACTTGCGGGGAGGATCTGGAACACCCGTGCGGCGTGGAGGGCGACGGGTTTGATTGCCAAGACCCTGATGTCCCTTCCAACTGCAGTTTGAGCCTCGGTGGCTGCGACGGGTATACATACAACTTGCAAAATTCGTACTGCAACAGCGATCTAAACAACGCAGAATGCGGCTACGACGGTGGAGATTGCTGCAGGTGCACGTGTCGGGAATACAGCTCGTACGACGTCTGTGGCTATTATGGCTATGATTGCATCGACCCTCTAATGCTCCCCTTGACTGCGAGAGTGACAGCCCAACACCGAGCCCGACTGTATCCGGCTATCCAGGGTGTGCTGGACCTGTTGACAACTTACAAGACGGGAAATGCCACACCAGTCTGAACAACGAAGAGTGCGGTTATGACGGTGGGGATTGCTGCGAGTGCACGTGCAACGACGGCACTAACTACGCTTATTGTGGGTACTATGGCTATGACTGCATTGACCCGAATGCGTCGCGTGAATGCGAGGTGGAAACTGAAATTCCAACCCCGAGCCCCACGGTACCCGGCTACCCCGGCTGTGTTGGGTCTGGTACCAGTCTGCAAGACTCCTACTGCAACAGCGATCTGAACAACGAGGAATGCGGTTATGACGGTGGGGATTGCTGCGAGTGCACGTGCGAGGACGGAGCTTACTACTCCTGTGGGTACTCTGGGTATGACTGCATTGATCCGAGTGCTCCTAGTGAATGCGAGCTAGAAACAGATAGCCCAACACCGAGCCCGACTGTATCCGGCTACCCCGGGTGTGGTGGACCTGTTGACAACTTACAAGACGGGAAATGCCACACCAGTCTGAACAACGAAGAGTGCGGTTATGACGGTGGGGATTGCTGCGAGTGCACGTGCAACGACGGCACTAACTACGCTTATTGTGGGTACTATGGCTATGACTGCATTGACCCGAATGCGTCGCGTGAATGCGAGGTGGAAACTGAAATTCCAACCCCGAGCCCCACGGTACCCGGCTACCCCGGCTGTGTTGGGTCTGGTACCAGTCTGCAAGACTCCTACTGCAACAGCGATCTGAACAACGAGGAATGCGGTTATGACGGTGGGGATTGCTGCGAGTGCACGTGCGAGGACGGAGCTTACTACTCTTGTGGGTACTATGGGTATGACTGCATTGATCCGAGTGCTCCCAGTGAATGCGAGCTGGAAACTGACATTCCCACACCGAGCCCGACGATATACGGTTACCCCGGATGCGGCGGGTCAGCTTACGAGTTTCGAAATTCGTACTGCAACAGCGATCTGAACAACGAGGAATGCGGCTATGACGGTGGGGATTGCTGCGTGTGCACGTGTGAGGACGACGGGTACTCCACTTGCGGGTATTATGGCTATGCCTGCATTGACCCGAGCGCTCCACGCGAATGTGATCTCGAAACCGACAGTCTAACTTCAAGCCCTTCTGAAGGGGATCACGACGAATGCCATGCCCAGGTGTCGTATATTTCGGACGGACTGTGTAACGCCGTGACGAATACGGAGGCGTGTGGGTGGGACGGGGGTGACTGCTGTGAGTGCACGTGCACCGATAACACCTACGTATGCGGCGCAGTTGGGTACAACTGTCTCGATCCGGTCGGAGCCGATGGTTGCCCTCAACCGACGGCAGCCCCAGCCCACGAACAAGCGGGGTTCGAGGACACATCTGTCCCAGACACCTCCTATACCACTGCGGAGGTTGGCGGCGTAGTTACTATTGCTGTAGCTGGGTTTGTTGGTGTTGGGGTTGCTATCGTGGGTGGTCTTGTATATGCCCGCCAGCAGTGTCAAGCTTGTGTGTCGTAGACGTATATAATAAGCAGTGCGTGAAACGTTGCTCTTCTACACCAATGCGCAGGACGTGTCAAGGTTCACCAACTTCGGTGGTAGCGGGTTCTGTTTTGACGCCTCTGTCTTCAGCGGGTCAAACCCACTCGCACAATGCACGTTGCTACCCTCATTATTTACGCTCTCGAGCATTTGCATGGTGTGCGTGGCTTTGCGATATGCACCGTTGCCTTGTCGTGAGGCGGATCGATGGAGTAGATAAATCACGGTATCACAGTGAAAATGGGGGGGTATAATATCACAATACCGTAGCGTTGGTGAAGGATATGTGCAAGAGCCGTAGAAGCAGCGATTACAACCTTCTTGTGCGTTAGACTTGGCTCCACGTTCTTCATGCACCCGTTTAAGACACTATGAAGGGTTTGTAGGCTCAGTGCTGCAGCCGTCACCGTTGCTGCGCTTGTGTTTTCCCTTCGGAAGGGTCAAGCGTGCGTTTTGAAGGCGTAGAAGACACAAGCAAAACGTGAGCCTTGGCCCCATACACACTCCTGGCGTGGGTATATGCTTAATTTTTGATTGCGGATTGGTAGTCTCGGTGCGGCGGTGATTGTCGTTAGTGTTGTTATATGTGCCCGCCGGAAGTGCCGACCTTGTGTGGGTTGGCGTAAAAGCCGTAGTTTCAGTACTACTGCTCCTCTGATGAAAAACAGAGAAACTGGTGTTTCGATACAGTCTTACTCGAGAAAAAGGGTGTGTTTGTTACTCTAGCTTCAGTATCATAGCTGTCCAATTCCTTATTTTCCCAATGTTGTCTGGGCTAGGTTTCTTGCGGATCTATTTCGAATAGGAGGGTCAGTGCTGTTCAACCTTACGTTTGGTTCGACACACCTTGCGCGGGCATTTTGCTTTGATGTGGCCGACATGTAGTCTCGGTATTGCGGTGATCATCGATGGTGCTATTGTGTTTGCCCGTCAGAAGTGAGAAAAATGTGAGTTGTACACGTGTACATATATTGAGTAGAGCCTTGCCCTTCATTGAACAAGCAGGAAGTTTGACGTCCGCATGTTGTGGGCATGTATGAAACAGCAACTTTAGCCCCGTGTTTGTGTTAAGAAGCCGAGAGCGTCGAGACTGTGTGTCGTAGATGCACATAAACAACGGCCGAAATCTTGCTTTTTAATGAAGCATACAGGAGCGTGAAGCAACTGTGTGTCGTAGATGCACATAAACAACGGCCGAACTCTTGCTTTTTTATGAAGCATACAGGAGCGTGAAGCCCGCGTACGGTGGGAATGTAAGCAGTGAGTTCAACCGCAGCTTGTTTCCAATCTCCACCAGTGGCTGCTTAAGTTTTTACTCTCGAACGACAGGGGCCACCGAGATGGTAAGGGGGGAAGTATTAGGACCTCATGTTCCTGCAGCTCACGGCCTCAACAACTTTGTTTGCCCTATTCGTTGCACACGGCCTCTCGAGTAATTCGTACATTGTATTTTTTCCTCACGGCTTTTGGTGCGATTCGTTACTTTATTCGTTTTTCGAGTCGCATGGTTTGGGAATCGTTTATGTCATGATGCGCACCGGCATGAACTCATGCGACACTCGCGTCCTGGTGCGAGGTAAGGGTTATTGGCGTTGCTTTGCCAACCTTGGTAATGAGACGACTCCCGCCCCTACCTGTAAGTCGTGCGGAAATCTGACAACGCGTGCGAGGATGGATAACGGTATGAATATACAATGTTCACGTCAAAGTTTCCCGACTGACGGGACTGTCCCTACACCAAGGAAAGTAAATTCGATTTGTTCTTTTACCGTACCTATTGTACGTAGGTCATGAGATGATTCACCGGGTGGAATTTCATTTCATATATATAACTCATTTTTTGAGGTATACAGTACCCCCCATGAGGAACTCCAGATCATTTAGATGCCCCAGCAAACTCCAATGAATGCAAAAAATGCGGTAGAGATTTCCAAAAGAACCTTGAAACACGTACGTGCTATGAAAGCGGGTTTGACCGGTCATGACCCGTTCTGCCGGTCGCGTCAAGAAGGTTCCAAAATCTTACTGAGAAGAGTCGGTTCGTGTTCAAAATCTAACCGGTCGATTCAATTCGAGTCGAACCGGGTCGGGTCGGGTCGAGTCGGGTCGGGTCGGGTCGGGCCAAAATACGTTACAATCTCATTGGCCGGTTCGGAACACCCTGAGCTGATAAGACCCGATCCGTCCGCGAGAGGTGACCCGACTCGAGAAAATTTCAGGGGTAAGTCGAATCGACAGCATCGACCTCAATATCCAGATCAACACTTACAGTAGTTGCTATAAGAAATTTGACACATTGTACAGCTGAGGTATGGCCTTACACGTCTTTTGACCAAGGTATTTCTGACTGACGGGGCTTCTAAGGAACTATCTAAAATATTTTGCTGCCATTATTTACTGTTAGGCACTGTTTCTTATCTAGCCCCATGGGATTGACTGTCAGGTTGCGCGTACGACTTTCACAACTATAGTGTTTGGGCGAGATGTAGAGGCCCTATAGAAAGGAGATTCAATAGCTTTTGTTACATCCCTACATACCGTGTTCCAAAATTAACAGGACCAAAAAAAAATTATAAAAAATGAAAATACAATCCAGCTGTGAGATCAAATATTTTGTCGAAACTCATCTTTGCAAGCTGTGTGTGATACTCCGATCGCGCGTATTACGGGTTGTGTGTCCTCATTAAGGATATAGGTCGGCGACTCCCCTTGCAACTAGAGTGTAGCTATCATGGTCATCAGGGTGATGTTCCTCAGTCTGTGCGCGGAAACTATAAAACCCGTTTCTGAGGGGGACAAAATCTCACAGATGTGGAGGGAAATGTATCCGTTTATCAAGTGAATCCTGTAAGTCGAATAACCTGTGAGGGGGGGGCGGAGTTTTGAAGGACGTGGGGCCTGGTTTCGATCAAAAGCGAGCGGGGTTGGAGGGGGGGGGGGGGGGGCGGACGGGCGGGCAATTTGTGCGTGTAAGCTATAATTAATTTCAAGGGAATAAGTCGGACGGTTTTGGAAAACAAAAATAACAATAATATACACCAGCTCTGGGATCGGAATTTCCGTCGAAAACCTCATATATGCAAGCTGTGTGTGATACTCCGATCGCGCGTGTTACTGGGATTGCTTGTGTCCTCAATAATGATATAGGTCGGCGACCCCCCTTAAAACTACTTTGTACGAGGGGGTGTTGACCAATTTGAGCGCGGAAACTGTGAAACCCGTTCTTAAGGGGTACAAATTTCAACGGCTGTAGAATGCACCAGCTTTTAGTATCCTGTCGCCGAGAGGCAGGAAAAAGGGGGGATAGGTCGAACAAATGTATGGGAGATAGGAGCTCACTGCGCGCGTGATGATAGTAGGCGATGGTGGGGGCGGCGGGGGGGGGGGGGGGGGGGGATACTCAGTTTGTGCGTGTCTGTAGTCGTATTTCCATAGACCCTCGCACCCCTACTATGCCGTGACGGAGCACGTCGGGTTTGCACCGATCAGGCCGGCATCGTGTGCACGAAGCTCAAAGCGCCGTGAGGTGTTCGGCGAGTCGCATGAAGGGTGAACTGCATCCTTCGAAAAACCGCTCGTAAGACGGACTTAGGAACCTTGTGCCTACTTTCTTGCGTATGGCAGCGCCAATGAGATACTTTGTTTTCTGGTGTGACCACGCCAGGGAGAGCAATGGGTATTACTATACAACTGCCTTACCATGTTCACACTACGTGATGCGACCATTCCTCTAGTGAGGGGGCAGGGGGAGGGTACTCATTTGTTGCTTGCCTTGGTCATTTGCACATTGACCACGCATCCTTTTCCAGACGGAGCACCGTTCCTACTCCTATTAGAGACACCTCCAACCGTTGAGTGCTCATTACGCTTCTTCCATACACTGCATAGAAACTGTTTGCATATCTTATCCCCGTCCTGTTTCGCCGTCTGCGGTCATCTCCTCTAGCGCATCCCGTTCCTCCTTGTTAATTTCACATTCTCCTACTGTGTGAGTCCTAATTTCTATTGTTGTGCCACAGTGTCACACGGGCACGTATTTGTAGCCACGTCCTCCTCGTCCCGACTACTGGTGTATCTGTGTATCTCGTTATTCTTGCTGGTAGGTCTAGGTCCCCTAAACGAAATCGCAACTTGAGCTGTTTCGCGTAGTCCATTGGGCCGGGCAGATACGCTTTCATTCCATATCTTCCCTCAACATCCCGTATATATCTCTAAGTGCTTCTCCTCTTTTACCATATTTTGTGGCACTCACCTTGCCCTTTCTTCTATTCTTTCTTTTTCTTCCGCCAAACGTATCTGTAAACAGCACCTATTCTTGGTCTCTCCCTATATCCTTCCGTCCAGCTTGCCATTTTGATAGTTTCTCCTATAGATTAGAGCATTATCCATCACCTATGGCTGGCAATCTCTTTGCTGGTATATTACTTTATATAAATTGATGTTTCAAATTTCTCACGTCTCTATTTGTTTTAAGTGGGTGCATTCCTTGTTCTCCTTTTAATACTGTATTACTCGTCGTACTTGAGCATCTTTGTATTTTTTTTGGCTGCCGTTATCTGTATTGTTTCCAGTTGTTCGGCGAACTTCGTGTTCCCTTGCCATACTTCTCCTGCGTAATCTAACATTGGTACAATCATATTCATCAGAACATATATTTCAATTCCAGCGTCAAAGTGCGGGTCTGCTAGGATCGCATCCATCGTGCCTACTTGTGATTTACCCTTTCTTATTAATTTTGCTATGTATGTGTTGTGAAGGAGTCGTGGTGCCGGATGTTGGGAGGTGCATCCCAAGAGCAGTCCTTTGAGATTTCTACGCCACCGCACGTGTAGTTGCCTACGGTCGGTTATTCATCTTCTCCCCATTTCCATTTGAAATGCACTATTCGATTCATCTTATTATCTTCGTTACATACAACTACTTACTGCTCATTTTTTCACGGTCGCTGTCACTCTCCATTTCCTAGTGTACTGTAGTGCTTCCTCGGTCTGTTTCTGCAATCCTTCGGGTGTTTCTAATATCCCCACGAAATCATCCGCAAATATCAACCCCGACACCGTATCTTCTCCCATCGTGACTCCTTGCTTTGCTGCTTCGACTGCTACTATCATGTCATAAATATATATACCGTGAATAGATTAGGTGATAATGTTCATCCCTGTGCAACTCTATGTAAACGATCAACATATTTGGATATTTCCGCGTCCAGCATCACAGACCTTCTCGCACATTCCGTCGCCTTTTTCATAATTCACCACATCTTTCCTCTGATCCAAAGTTCCCACGTTTTTTTCTGCAATCTATTCCTCCATGGACTGATTCTACGATACCCCCTTTCAAAACCAGCGACTTTCTTTGATGAACGTTCCCATGGCTGCTCGACACGAGGGAGAATGTTATTAACAAAGGGTCTCCACATATTTCTTGTGTGCAAAGGTCAATCGAACGATGGCGTCGGGGTTTCAAAGACACCGTATTTCAGGAGATATGACCGGGAGTTGGTTTGGAAACCGGCGATTTCGTTAAATATTAGTTGGGGGTGCTACCGTAGAACGACCCCATGCTGTGTCATAGGCATTCTGTACATCTAGGAAGAAAGAGTATGTCGTTAGCCCGACGTCTTTCCTACCTTGAAAGATATTGCCTAATGTATGTGTACACATGGTCTACGAAACTTCGATTTGGCCTAAACTCTGCTTGCCCTTCGCTTTGTTTTTCGTCCTTGTCCAACATTGTTTCCATTCTATCGTTAAAAATCTTACAGATCGGGGGGGGGGGGGGGGGGGGGGGGGTTATTGCAAGTCAAAGACTCCAATAAAATAAAGCTACTGGATGGATGGCTCGAAAGGTAAATTAATGATGTCACCTGTCAGGTATTGTCAATATCTCTGGCGGATTTGAGTTCTGGTTGGGCGGGGGGAAGCGGAGGGGGTTGTGGGGGTGGATGGGCTGTTAGGGGGGGGGGGGGCGGAGGTGTATGGGAACAAAATATTCTGCCTGCATTATGCAGATGCCCAATATTTCAAAGACAAAGTACGAAGTGGCTGGGAGCAAAAAAACTACTGCATTATATAATATACTGTTTAATGATTCAGTCCAGTAACTACTGAGGAAGAACGTACTGTTTGTGGCGCCTCTACATACAAAGAGTTCTCCACCCCACCCGTCCACCGACCTTGGGAGCAACGAAAGTCCACCACAATCAATAACACAATGGCCTAGGCATACGCCGGAAAATACAACACGTTCCAACGATGTCGGGCCGATGCCTGAGTTTAGGAGCCTCATCTGCCACAACCGATGGCGGCAAAACTGATACCCCGATCGTGTTAGTCGTCCAACTCATTCCACGGCGGGGTGCAGCAGACGTTTCTCAGCTGTTTCTCAGCTCATAACTTGAGGAGCTCAGTATTTCACCCGAAACATGACTTCGGAGGCATTCGTTCGCGTAATCCAACGAATTCTTCTAGGAGCGAGCCATAAAACGAACATGCTCGTGAAAACATCAGACTAGCCGGTAGTTTCTAACTTGGGGGAGTTGAACTGGCCAGAAATGTTAGGCCAAAACCATGCAACCACTACCGTGGGATGACTCGTCTTCTCGCGTATATGACGCACGTGCGGCTTGCTATACAGCGAGCGTTGACTCAAACAGAATGAAGCACACACAGACATAAGATGTGTTCGTCGCCGAACGCTGCTCGTAGGCCTCGTTCGTTGTACCAATGATCGATCTGGCTGTACACATTTGTAGCATGAGGGTTTAGGTTACTTACTGGCCAGACGAAAACCAAGGGGCCCGCACCGCTGGTTATTTAGGTCGTCTCATCTTCCGTTTGAGCTCCTCAGTTTCGCATGAAACACGGGCATGTTTCGAGGCTCTGTCTCTGCTCTTAGAGTTTGTGGCTCTGAATTTTCTGTTAAGATCACTTGTCAAGAAGAAAGAAGGCGGTTTGAAAGTGACGATTATGTGGCCAAAATATTGAAACGAAGGAGAGAATCAGCAGAAGGAAGGGTTTGTGATGGTGTATAAGGAAGTGAAGGAAGTAGTGGGCGTAGGGAGGACCGTCGTCTAATCAATGCGGCACAATTCCCATGCTACGGGCAGATGTAATCTATACGGGTTATCATACTCACCGATAAACCGCCTATAGTAGAGTTCCTTGCAATATTCCCTGCAACGTTCCCCGATACGTATGGTGGGGAGTTAGAACAACCTCAATATGCAAAACACAGACGGCAAGTGATATACCGAGTTTCCCCGCATATTGTATTTCTCTACGTCTAAAACAAGATACTAAGATTACTCTAGGTAGTGACGCTACGAACCAAACATTTAATAATGGACTGCAGAGTTTAGTTCCAATATGCCCCCTGTGATGAGAAGTCAGTTGGTAGAGGAAGTTCATACTCAGAAGAACAAGCGCAAGTGATGCGCCATCTTCAGACCTTTGTGTATGGACAGCGGGAACATGATGTAACCGTATCAGTTAGACAATCAAAATGCGAATGGAACACCATATTCAGATCCGTTGTGTATGCATAGCTGTAATGTGGATGAAATTATGTCACAAAATTCTACGCGTGGGGTAGTTAACATCGAGAAATAATCTAGATAAGACTTGCAGACCAGTCTGCTGGGTGTCCAACACGCCCCCTGAATTTATACCCAGAGCTACATGGCACCGAAGAAAATAGATTGCGGATACTTGTCCAGAACATCGAAAAAGCGTACTATTCAGTTGCATATATGTACGTACGGGCCCAACGAAAGTGTACGAGTACAGATAGTACCGGAATGGACTATGGGTTTAGTCGTATCACAGAAGCTATGCTCGTGATGCTGTTTTGTTGATCAGTGAGTTATGTCTTAGATAAAGAAAGCGTCAGAACGTATTTGCTGCACTGTTACTACGCCTCCTCAGCTGTCTGCCAGAGCAAATAGAAAATCGAAGAAAGTCGAAATTGCGGACTTGCCATGTGCCCAGCGCTACACTGCACAGTGCATGCACCAACTATATACATTATGGAGTTACCATGTCTTCAGTGCTATACTGTACTGTGCATGAACCACCTGCAATCTAAGAGCACGGTGTGCTCGTATTACCACGGAATACTTGTACTGTACGTACATCAGTACAACACAGCTGTACTGCTGCTATCGCTGACTACAGTTGACACGAAACAAAGGTACACTACGTTCATGGGTGCTACTAAAAATAAGCAGTCGCAAAAACTCAAATGTATTTTCAAGTTGAAGAAACTGCTGTTAATACTCCGAAATGAAAGCCACTTAGAAGCCAAAGAAATAACTCGAAGTCGAGTTCAGTACGTGATGCGTGTTTCGTGAAAATATACCACCAGTAGTACGTGATGAGACTGCAAAGAAAGTATGCTGAAACAATGGCGACGCAAGTCGAGTACAGCAAAGATGCGCACCGTGTTGTAAAACAGCATTTTATTAGTACAAATACTGATACTCGTACAGATGCAAAACTAGCTATGCACTGAAAAACAATTTAAGAACGCGAAGAGAAAAATACTCTCTCCCCAACGCAAAAAAACTAAGGTAATCAAAGGCAAAAACCTTGCTCGCGTTCGTCTTGCTGTTGCTGTTGCTGTTGATGTTGCTGCCGATGTTGCTGAAAAGACTCGTCATCTCTTGTCGTCGTCGCTTTTGAAGCGCAGGAGAAACTTCGTGCAGATGTCGATGATTTTGCTGCAGATGTTATTGGAAGCTTTTGATGATGATGATGATGATTGCGATGATCGACCATTTTTCGTAATCTCCGCGCCTTGGTACTGCTCGTAGCGGGCAGTTTACCGGCTTGCTGCTGTTGTCGTTGCCGATGTTTGCAATGCCAGCGAGCTGATGCTTTAGTGTTGGCGATTATCAATGTAGACTCAGGCGTAGCCCTGATCAGGAGTGCTGGTATCCTGTCCTTTCGCGGTCGTTGGACTTTGGTACTGCTCGTGGCGGGCTGTGTTTCAGCTTACTGTTGTGGCTGGTGGTGTTTCATGCCCGAAAAAAATGCGGTGCAGGAAACCCTCTGTGCCCCCAGTGCTCAAGAATGCCTGGTAAAAACATCAAATCCCGATGCTGTGTCGTTTTGCGCGCTGTTTGCGGCAAATTCTACAGAGTTCGTTGCACGCTTTGGTTTGTAGACTCAAAAAACCATTTAGCTCGTACAGAACGGGCTTGGTATGCTAGCAGCCATGTATTTGGTGGTAGCCGTGGTGAGGATCTTGTCGAGCTGGCGCTGTGTTGGATTGTGGTTGGCGATGATGTTGTGTCTCCATGTGCATGATGGGAGCTTGGAGCGAAGCGCTAACCATTTCCTTAGATTGTTCCCGGTATGATGCTACAGGTAGCTACGTTCTGGTTTTACCGTACGTACGAGACAGCAGTGAGGTAAGCTCCTGTGTTGTTTAACGGTGGAGATGTCGTTGTTGTGGTGGGTGGAGTAGTAGTTCATGTTGTAGATGACATTACTTCTGGCGTGGCAAGTACTGCTGTTGTACGAGTTGTCGCTGATGCCATCTAGTACCAGATGAAACTAATGCCGGGTGAAAGCTGCTGTGTGATGGGAGAGACGCCTATGATGTCGCCGATGCCTTTTCGATGGGACGTACTCGTAGAAGTACGGGTAGCAGTTGGTGACGTGTTATCGATGGTGGTAGTGTTGGCTGGTGCTTTTGATGTCGAATTGGGCCTAGACGATGGTAAGAGCAGTTGCCCTGTTTTGTTCCCTGTAAAACAGTGAATTTGCGGTTGCCATGTTGGCTTGTTCTGTGCATGGTGTATTGTGTGCAGTTTGAGCGGGTCATAACTGCTGTACACGCTTTGGGACGCCTCTCTGCTGTGAGCAGAGACCCGTGTGTCAGCTTAAGATAATGGAAATGAATATCGCAGAACTACGGGAGGTGTTGCTCCCGTGACAGGCTGTGTAGTGGCAGATGTGTCCGCCGGCGGTGTTTCCCCCGTGCTAGGCTGAGTGCCCGATTCGTCAACGTGCTGGCTAAGTGTAACAGTTCGCGTAGGTTTTCTTGCCATAGATGCTCGAGGACGAATATATTCCGGTTCGGGACATGGTCGTCCTTCCAGAATATCAGAGACCCGGAATGACCGAATTTGGAGGGTTTTCTCCGTGACATGGTCGTTAATCGTGCTGCTTGCATGGTAGCTTGGCAGCAGTCTAGACCTTGCTGTACGCGAAGTTGCGTGATCGCAGTTGAGCATAATTCGACGTGTGGAAACGTGAAGACATCCCGTGGAGGTGCAATGCTCCGTTTCTCCGAGTCTGATATATACTTGTAGTGTGGAAGCGTCAAGCAGATATTGCATAATTATGTCCGAGTTCGAAACATGCTTTTAGCTTTGTAAGCGTTAAAGCAGAAGCCGGAGATGAAAAATGCCCCTTTTTGGCAGAATTGCCGACGAACTTGCAGCACGTCAACAGCTTTTGGTCTTCTCGTCTTATTGTATAAATTCCACGATAACGAATTCGTTTACGTACTTCGTACTACTGGGTAGCGTGAAGAACAGGTTTTAATAACGACCTTCGCGCGTACGATAGCGCTCGCGAACCTGGACTCCCTACCTGCTACATGCGTGATAGAGCGCTAGCATAGTCTTGCTACCTGCTTCTCGCGTAAAGCGTGAAATCAATCTCATATCTCGAATATCCCTGGTGGACTTGGTGCACTCGTAGATGCGAGGCCTCTCTTGTGTACCGCTGGGGTCGTATCATTGGACATTTTATCTTACATAAACTATTGAATACATTTTGTCAGGGAGTTCAGTTGTCATTATTGGCGTTGCTTGTGAGCTCTTGAGATCTTGATTTACGAACGGGAAGGTCCATGGTCGACGATGGCACTTTCCCGTGCGACAACGAACGAACTATTGCATTGTGGACAAACGCACTCCGATCCTACGAGGGGAAGTTCTCGGAGCTGACACCACCGGGCTCGCGGTCGCGCGAATCGGTACAATTTAATTGAATAGTGTAAGTTCTGCTTACTGCCCAAAACGTGACCCTTTTTTTTCGGAGGCCAGAAGGCACTGTTTTTCGTGCTGGTGTGGAACACCATCCGGAAGCAATGGGATACCCTACAGCAGCGAGAGTAGCGCAAGCGCAGGGATCTGACGGAGTCCATTCTGCAAATTGGGGCAAACCGAGAGGTGGAGGCCGAGCAGGCGGCCGGCTGAAGCCGGTAATCAAGGTGACGATCAGGGGAGATAGACCGCCTAGGTTGGGTGGGGATGTTGTTACCTTCGAAGATATGCGTGAATTCCTCGTTACCTACTCGGAGCACGAGCAGCAGATGCATATCACGAATCAAGATGGGGGAAACCGGGTTCCCGCGAGGAGGCGACAGCTGATAGATTCGGCGACCCAAATGATGGTGGCTGATGAGTTCTACGATGGAAAACCCTGGGTCGGCCCCTCCGAGGAGGAGATAATGCAAGGGCTCAAAGCTTTTCTGGCGTTGATATGCGGCAAACGAGTGATGAGGATTTTTGCCGCCAGATATTCCGTGTGCTGAAGATGGATGCGAGCGTGCCGGTAGATAGCAGGGTGTTCATGCAAAAACGTGCCCTGCGGAAATACCTTGCTGACAGCGGGTTCACGGAGGTGGTGAGCCCCGACATTCGGCAGTACACGCTAAAGCATGGCAAGGTGCTGGTTGAGGCAATACCGGCGGGATTCGAGCCACTCGAGTTCCGCCGCAGAGTGGAAAAAAAATTGCGTTTCGATCTCGTAGCGCATGACCCTGACGCGTTGTTCAACATTATTGCCAAGCAACAACGGGACCAAGCTGTAATTGGGGCCAATGATGCTGAACGTCGGCAAACAGCAAAACGGCGTGACGCTAGGTCGATGGCTGCTGCGGGGACCAAGCCGCAGGAAAGTACTGCTGACGGGCACGACTCACGCGAGAGTGCCAAGGCTGCTGGTGTGAAAGCAGAACGGAACCGTCGGTACGGCAAGTGCTTTAAGAGTGGCAAGCAAGGTCACAAGAAGCGGGACTGCCCCCAAGCCAGCAAGGTAAGTCGGGCAAAGGTGTCCATGGCCAAAGCCACGGCCAGAACCCCCGACAGCAGCAGTCCAAAAACGGTCCCGCTCAGCCTACCCGGAGCAAGACAACAGGGGTGGGCCCTGCGTCTGCCACCCCTCAAGATAGTGGGTACTAGACCGCCTCAAAAGCGGTGGTTACGAAGGCCGAACCCGCCGCGCCTGAAGCGTCTACACGGAATAACGAAGACTACGTGTACATTTGCGTGCCGCGGGAGAAGATGGCGCCAGTGGATAACGGGCTCACCGAGACAGTGCAGCACCAGGTTTCACAAAGCGCTGGACCACAGAATGCAGCCCCAATTCTTCACGTCGTTCCGGTGCAGCCGCCGGAAACCGCGTCACAGCAATGGCGTGGAGATTCCAGCACCCTTTATTCCGCGCGTGTCGCGGTCGTACAGCCTGGCAGATGTGGTGACACGATCGTGGATTCGGTAGAAAACGAACCGCATATGGAGGGCCTGACGCGGCATCTCGCATGGCATCTTGCGGTTGCCGGTGCTTCCTCGCCTTCTGAGATCAAGGTGTTCATATATTCTGTTTCAAACATCACAGCAATGTCGGAAGATCTGGTACAGGGCCTGCGGGGACAGCCGGGGATGACGAAAACCGCGTTAATGCAGGCGCTTGTTGGGCATGCGCGTGTGGTGACGTCGTTGGGCCAGGGGTGTGATATTGCGAGTGTGACGTTCAGACGTAATCGTGTCCACTCCACTTAGCGATCGATACTCCATTGGGACCAATCTGATTTACCAGGCCGTTTATCGGGCTCCCTGGGGAGGGCGATGTGGTCATCACCGGGCAGAAGACGCTAAGAGAGAAACTCGGCATCGACGTCATGGCGCAACCTAAGGCCTCTGTACTGAAGGCACAAGGGCTTCAAGACGGCGCTGGGATGGAGTATACACCTCGTTCTGTGGGCGAGCCCAAGGGTGGTTCTGTGTTGCCAGCATCGATATCTGTCAAAGCGTTCGTGTCGGGCGGTGGCGCGCCAGGCGACGTGAACGATGAGGTAGCGCTGACGCTGCCGTCTCAACGACCCATGATATTCCATGATTCCGAGATGGAAATGCGAGATCGTGCGGGCGCGTTGGAAACGGATGTCAATAACGCTGTTGACCATGACGCCCCGCCGGAATGTGCCAAGGTGCTGCGCAATATCGTTTTTCGCACGCACCTTGACGTGTTATGTCGGGCGTTGTCGGGTGACACACCTGCACACAAGAAGCCTGGGGCGGCCCGGTATCATTCAGGGGCAAGGGTGGTGCGGGCGAAGCCCTCACCTTGACGTACGGCAGAGTCGTGATCCGACTGCCGCTCGGTTGTGACGACGAGCTTGTCGTCAAGGTCGCCTGGGAAGGGCCGACGGAGGCGGAGAGCTCCTGGGAGCCGGTGTCGCTCGTGCTTGATGGCGTGCAGGCCGTGCTGCAAAAATAGCTCAAGGCGCTGCCGCTGAAGACAGATCAGAATCGGGGACTCGTACAGCAGTATGGGCTACGTTTTTTATCATATTGTGATCTGGGGGGATCATGAATTCTGCGTTGCTGATTCTCGGTTTTATCAAAATTTTGAATATTTCGAGACATTTGTTCCGACTTGGAATTTCTGCGCCGGGCGCTGATAGCACCTGACGCAGCCACAGCTGGTGGTTTATCGTCGAGGCTGTGTGTGGACAGAGCATGTTCGGGGTTGATGCTTCCGTTTCCCCCCCCCCGCTACATTTCCCCCACCCCCTCCCCCACAAGAAGGATTTATAGTTTCCACGCACAAATCGAGCTGCCCCACCTGTCCCTCCCCCCCCTCCCCTCTTGCCGCCCCCCCTTTTGATTAAAATCAGGTCCCAACGTGCTTAAAATCTCCGCCCTCCCCTCGGCGGTTATTCGATTTACAGGATTCACTTCATAAACTGATGCATTTCCTTCCACAGCTGTCAGGTATTGTCCCCCTCAGAAACAAGTTTATAGTTTCCACGAACAGTCTGCTTAACATCACCCTGTTGACCCTCATAGCTACACTGTAGTTGCAAGGGGAGTCGCCGACCTATATCCTTAATGAGGACACACAACCCGTAATACCCGCGATCGGAGTATCACACATAGCTTGCAAATATTAGTTTCGACAAAATATTCGATCTCACAGCTGGAGTGTATTTCAATTTCAGTAATACATATATCAACGCCCCCTCCTTCCCCACCACCCGCACCATCGCCTAGATCTAGCACCACGCGTATAGCAAACCCCTACATCTATGCGACCTAAAGCCCCTCCACCCCCCCCCCCCCTCGCCCACCCCCCACCTCTCCACCCCCCCACCCCACCCCCACCCTCTCGAACACTCCGCCCTCTACTCACTGGTTGTACGACTTACAAGATATACATGATAAACTGGTGCATTTTTTCCAAAACCGTCACATTTTCCCCTTAAAGGATGTAAAGTTTCCACGCACAGATTGAGCTGCCCCGACCGTCCCGCCCCCCGCCCGTCCCGCCCCCCGCCCCCCCCATGATAAACTGGTGCATTCTTTCCAAAACCGTCATATTTATTCCCTTGAAGGATTTATAGTTTCCACGCACAAATTGAGCTGCCCCACCCGTTCCCCCCCCCCTCCCCCGCTCCCTTTTGTTCGAAACCAGGCCCCCCCATCCTTGAAAGCTCCGCTCTCCCCTCACCGGTTGTTCAATCACTTGTTAAACTGATGCATTTCCTTCCACAGCTGTCAGATTTTTGTCCACCTCTGAAACGGAATTTATAGATTCTGCGCACAGACAGATTAAGATCACCCTGTTGACCCTGACAGCTACACTGTAGTTGCAGGGGGAGTCGCCGACCAATATGCTTAATGAGGATACACAACCCGTAATACCCGCGATCGGAGTATCACACACAGCTTGCAAAGATGATTTTCGACAAAATATTTTTTTCTCACAGCTGGGGTGTTTATTATTTTTTTAATATATTCATGAGCCGAAATAATTTCGCCCGAAAAAACTTTAACGAAGTGCGTTTAAAGGTCTACTATCTATGTCATTTGTTTGGTAATAAATGCGTGAACATACGCCCGAAGACCACTTGACCAAGTGCGTGTAGACGTCGTTTGAAGAAATGTCACCTACATCAAATACTAAAAGGGTGGAGCAATAATAATTCTTACCTCCGGCAAAGACAAGCGCAACTACATTTTCGCCTGACGCGAACACAACTAATTGCGCGGCCTCAAACGCGTATTGCGCTGGGCGCATCACGGCTTTTTTTTTGTGTATAGCCGTAGCTGTATGACGATAGACTCTCCCAGCCCTACTATGCCGGACGGAGCACGTAGGGCTTTCGCCAACCAGGCAGATATTTCTTGCACCAAGCCCGAAGCGCCGCGAGGTGTTCGGCGAGTCGCATGGAGGCTGAACTGCATCCTTCCAAGACCCGCTCGTAAGACGTACTTCGATACCGCGTGCTTACTTTTTTGCTTCTGGATGACAGCACCATTAAGCTAAGCTTTTTCTAGGGTGGTCACTCCAGACACGGCAATGAATGGGTGTTACTATGTAACTGCCTCGTGGTGCCTTACCATATTCGCACTACGTGGTGCGATCATTCTTCTTGTGCGACGTTAGAGGGTTCTCCACCAGACCTCGCGCAATATAACTTACCGTGCCTGTCAGCGAAACCAGATTTTTGTTTCCGTTTGGCATAATTGGCGTTTCTTGACGGCATCAGCTCTATATCGCACGCGGTTTCTTTCCCGAGGTGTCTCTATGCACCCGGCATCTTTTATGCTCATGTAAACATACCGAAACATATTATATTTTAAATTTCTGCCAGAAAACGTATTTTTTTATAGGAAAAACTAATCGCCGAATTCCTATCAGAAAAACAGCAAAATGCGGATTCAAACGCGCGACCAACAATCCATCAACGTGAGCCTCTCGGCATTAGGCCACTGTGTATGGCACCCCGATGTAGGCCATAAATCTTGATATCTACAAGATTCGACTAGAATAACATCTGTGTACCCTGAATGTGAAGACGAAAGCTGATTCTGACTATTTCCAACATCGGAAATTCCAGCGAAAAGGGGTGTTTCGTTCCGATCTCAGGCCAAGATCGGGACAAGGTTTTTCTTCTCCAGATAGATGTTGCCTCATGTTTAGGCCGCAACGTTGCCCCTACGCCCACACGCGCACATAATATAAGGATTTCGCGAAGATGCGGCACCCCCCTGGGGCACTTGCCGAGCAGCTGCCGCTTGGCCCTCGCGCACCTTGATCGCCATGGTCCGCAGCGTGCTGTGGCGCCGCGGCGCCTTTGTGTATATTTCGGGTTTCGAAGTCGCACAACCACCCGTCTACAATATATATTGAACATTGTTGTTAGCTTCTGCATCTAGACTCGTTTTTTACCATACACACCGTTTGGAAACTTTACGTCGTCATCTTCATCTTTAGACGTTGAAACGAATACCAGGAACATTTGTGACCTGGATCGGGGTACCATAAGCAATGGACTTGGCAATAGAACAACATTTTTTCACTTCGAAAACACTAAGTATTGACCGAGGAGATAAGCTTCGAAAATGTGTATCGTCCGTTATTCCCATACGATGCACCTACAATCGTCTAAATTTTAAAACATGTATCTCCCCGGTCGACACTTGCTGCTTTCGAAAAAGAAAAAAATCAATCTTTTCGTAGGAAAGTGTTATTTGGAAGGCGTGGAAGGGATTATGATTTAACAGACGAATATTTGTCGATTGTTTCGAGACGAAACAATTGGATAGCCAGACAGCAGCGACAGAAGAGCTGTCGCGTTTGCCAGAGACGGCCGCCTGGGGCACGGGAGAGCAACAGCGCGTGGCACCGTAGGATTGAACGGAGTCAAGCAGCGTGCCCATTAGAACTGGTGGACTTTCAGCATGGGGGACGCCAACTCGGGCGGGCCAGTGGACGAGGGACACGGGCATATCGAGGTGAGAGAGGTGCGAGTGGACGCTGCAGTCGTCCCCGCGCAGGTCCTCAAGGCAACGGCGTGGAACCCATCCCGGCCGTTGCAGCAGCAGACTCAGCAATCGTGGCCCTTCTGCAGGAGTTGCTGCCGAGTCAACAGGCGATCGCTGCGCGCCTGACAAACGTCGTGAACAATCACGCGAATGCCCAGCTCCAGCAGCACCAACAAGCGTACCCGACCCACCAGCCCCTGCAACCAGCCCTCTAGCTGGCAGGAGGCATCGCCGACAGCATGGCATCCGTGACGAAAGACGCTATACAGCAGGCTACGGTCACCGCAGTCGTTACGGCAAACGCCAAGCAGGTGGCTGACTTCTGTCGGGCCAACGAAGGGCAAACATTGTTCATCCCCCGCGGCGGCTTTGACATCTCGGAGGAAAAAATCGAAGATCACTAGTGATTGTGCTCGATACCGTGGCCCACGGTTCCGACGCTGTGCTAAAACAGCTGAAGGCCGTGTCCGAATTCGTGGTCGTGGATTCCCCCGCCCCCGTGACAATATGGGAGACGCCGAGGGCCATGCCCGCTGAGATTCACTTCGCTACCTTCGTAGCTGTGCTCATGGAGACCACCTTGAGTACGGGATAGAAGGCGCTCCACCCCTACGCAAGCCGAGGGTCGCTACGTTGCGCTCGGAGATTAAAAAGACGCAGAAACTGGTGGAGGTGTATCTACGTCACCATTTCAAACCCTGGCGGAGCACTTGGCGAAGGTTTGACAGCTACTGCTTCCTTCAAGCATGAACATCGGCCTGCACGAAGGCGTGAAAGCGCTTGCGGTGCAGGGAGGCGAGCTTTACAGGAAGCACACCTACGCTGCGCCAGCCCTAGGAACAGGGAATTCAATGGTCACCCCCACCTTAACAAATTGGGGCACGGCGACGAGTCTAGCCTCGCGGAGCGCTCAGCTCACTGGAAGCCGAATGCAGCGGGCACGAGCAGGGTAAAATAAAATTGAGTGCCAGGCACAGGTGGGCAGCGGGCAGCCCCCGATCAGGGCCGAGCCGGGCGGCGGGGAGTCACCCCCTTCAAAGCCCGGATGCAGCACTCGAAGAGACCTGCGAGGCTGCGTGACTACTCGTGGCGTGGCCTCTGTTGCGAGAGGCCCATATGTTCGTTTGCACACGACCAGGGTGCCGGGACAGCCACGCAGCAGCAGCTGCAGCCGCAGGTGCTGCCACCGCCGCCACCCCCTCCGCCGATGCCGCCGCCGCCGCTGCAACAGCAGCATACCCAACCGGCAGCGGAAGCAGGGGCAGGGGGGGAAGAGGGTGCGGAGCAGGAGGGTCGCGGCCGAACCCCGTACGCTTTTGCAGGGACTACGTGTCCACTGGCAAGGGTGGCGGGGGAAAGGACAATGGCGGTAACAATTGACAGGACGGGCTCGGCCGACCGTGAGGGCGGCAGGGGCGAGAGATAAGGATTATCTTTGCAGACGCTGAGAGGTCCGTGGGACGTCGCAAAGCACCCATACCCGCGTCGGTGACGCCGGCCTAGTTCAATGGTGAGAATCATTTGTCGAGAGGCAAAAGCAGTGCAGTACGCAGCGAAAAGTCTAAAGCAGAGTTTGGGCAATCGCCTCGGCGGCAGGAAAAACAGCGCGGTTACAACAGTAGAGTGGCTCAATCGTTCCAATCAAGCAGGCAAACCCCGCACGCGTCGGAGGTGCAAGTTAGATCAATCCAGAAATCGAACGTTTCGGTAACCTCAGCGCAAGAAAAGTCAGAACAGCAGGCGTATTGTGAGCAGAGACGAAGGTTGCCAAAATGCTTCAGACGGAACGGACATCGCTGGGGCGGAACTCTCACACCACAGCATCAATCAGCAGGCTTTGTGGGAGCAGAGACGAAGTTTGCCATATACTGCGAACATCGGTGGTGTGGAACTCTCACATCACAGCACAGGACAGCAGGTTTCGTATGAACCGAGACGAATGTCGCCCTATTTCGCGACCCGGCCAGTTATCGGTGGAACGGAACTCTCACCCGACAGCGCAGAACAGGAGGCTGTGTGTGAGCAGAGACGAAGCTTACAATATTTCGCGAATCGATCAGTTCTCGGAGGTGCGGAACTCTCACACCACAGCACAGAACAGCAGGCTTTGTGTGAGCAGTGACGAAGGCTACCGTATCTCGCGAACCGACCAATATCGGTGGTGCAGAACTCTCACACCACAGCACAGAACAGCAGGCGTTGTGTGAGCAGAGACGAAGGTTGCCGTATTTCGCGAACCTAAACTACATTGGTGGTGCGGAACTCTCACACCACAGCACAGAACAGCAGGCTTTGTGTGAGCAGAGAAGAAGGTTACCTTCTTTGCCGACCCGACCAGTTATCGCTGGTACCGAACTCTCACATCACAGCGCAGAACCGCAGGGTTTGTGTGAGCATAGACGAAGGCTGCCGTATTTCGCGAACCCAAAATACATTGGTGGTGCGGAACTCTCACACCACCGCACAGAACGGCATGCTTTGTGTGAGCAGAGACAAGGTTTACCTTATTTTGCGACATGACCAGTTATCGTTGGTACGGAACTCTCACACCACAGCACAGAACGGCTGACTTTGTGTGAGCAGAGACGAAGCTTACCCTATTTCGCGAACCGACCAGATATCGGTGGTGCAGACCTCTCACACCACAGCACAGAACAGCAGGCTTCGTGTGAGTAGAGACGAAGATTTCTTTTTTCCGCGAACCGACCAGTTTTCGGTGATGCGGAATTCTTACACCACAGCAGCATAGAACAGAAGGCTTCGTATGAGCGGAGACGAACGTTACCTTATTTCGCAGACCAAACAGACGTTGGTAGGGCGAAACTCTCACACCACAGCACAGATAAGCAGGAGCAAAGGGCCAGAATACCCCACTTCCGCGCGAGTCGAAAAGCATCGATCGCGTAGACGACTCAAACCAGAACGACTGTTCACCCGTGCAGTACAGCAGATACCCTACAGAAGAAGCAGAAAGCACGCAATTGGAGTACACGCACAGAGCAGAGCGGACAGAGGGATCGCGAAGTCAAGGGCAAGTAGAGTCGCCAGTACAGCAGCCGGACTGAGTTGGCACGTTGGTACCGGTTGACGCGCGGAAGTGTGGTGGGTCAGCACGCTCACGGCTTCGCTTTTGGGAGACGCGCAGTCGAAAACGCACAGAACGCATGGTACAGCAGTGGCACGTTCACAAAGACGTACTTGGACAGGAAGACCTCGACTCACAAGAAAGAGCAGAACGTCTGTACAAGCTAGCCAACACTTGCACAGCCATGATCCGAGAAAAACAAGGAGTCGTGGGAGACGTAGCTCGACTGATAGGAGGATCCTTGGTAGCACCACCGATAGACCTCGTACACATACAGCTGTACTCCTGAGATCTAAAGAGCGTCGGAGCAGTGGACGAGTTGGTCATGATAGTCTGCGGTGAACGCAGTAGCGTCCGGAGCGGATGTCGAGCGCGTGTTACAGTGCGGAAACCACAGCAGTGTCACCGAGCACTTGCCGGCTATTTGGAAAAACATCGGCGAAGACGTCGGGCGCCAAAAATGCACAGTGATAGGGACATCAGCTGCGCACAAAATGTGATGTTTTACCTAGCTCAAAATTCCCCACCTAAAGTATAAATACCGACACTTACCATTATAGTGGACGACCAATAGGACACCTCCCAATAAAATCTCACCCATATAATATATTACGAGTACCAACAACGCAGCTTGCAAAGATGACTATTGACCTGAAATTCGTCGAACTCACGGCTGACGTCCTTGAAAATTAGTTATAAAATGCCTAATATCAGAGTCTCTCCGCTGGCGGCGGTCGTGACACACAAGATTCGGATAATCAATGATCTGTCCAGAGCCGAGATAAAATTGGGGTCCACACGGAGACACTGAGCCTGATACCGTCCTCCAATGCCTATGACCCAAAGCGCTGCCCAAGTTTCTGGACGAACTCGTGATCTTGAGAAAGGAATTGCCAGAATAGAGGATATTGATGAGCAATACCGATGTGTCAGACGCTTTTTGGAATGTGCGAGTAGACCCGGATAACGTCCACAATTTGCTACACCGTAGGAGACCTTGATTTTCATTTGACTTTCGAGCGGTCGGGATCGCCGGGG
Organism: Undaria pinnatifida; assembly: GCA_012845835.1. NCBI lineage: Eukaryota > Phaeophyceae > Laminariales > Alariaceae > Undaria > Undaria pinnatifida. The sequence continues at coordinate 7,938,269 of JABAKD010000004.1, forward strand.
GTCTGGGGTGTTATGTCGGCGGCGGCCGCACGCGCGCACTGCAACACCACGATCGATTCAGCTCAGTTGTTAGACGAAGGAACATATATGATGACTCACGTAAAAGTGGTGTAGTGTTGGGAAGGCGGAAACCCAACACCAATACCAGGGGACGCAAAGTCAGAACTCACAGTGTGGGGGGAAGTTCGACCCATTCTTTACAGCCGTGTACGTAAACGACTATATACAAGTCAGGGTATATCACTCTGACGACGACACTACAGCAAAAAATGCGTCAGCCTCTGTAGGTTCTGATCACGTGCGTTTGTTCGGCCCGGGGGTGGTGAGAGTAACGCCCATTCTAGCACTCAAAAAACGCGCGGACTGGGACACCACGATTGACGCGCTAGGCTTCACTATCAGCTACCACACCATGAGAATGTCGGTTCCGGCCGAAAATATTTAAGCGATACAGATATTGCTGTTCGACCAATGGCCCCAAAGTGGGAGGGAAGCGACGGCGAGGGATGTACATAGCATGGCCGGCAAGTTGTGGAACCTCACGTACGTAGTACGAGCTGGTAGGTATTTCGTGTGGAGGTTGCTGCGGCTGACCGGGATGCACAACTCAAGAGGTAACAAAAGAACAGAATCGTGCGGTAGGACTCGGTAGAGAGGTTCACGCTGACCTGCTCTTCTGGAAGTGGGCTACCAATCATGAACTACTACACCAAGGTGAGGCTTTTAGAGTTCCCTCTTACACGGCGATAGAGCCCCCGCAAAACGGCACTACTCTGACGCCAGTTTCGAGGCGCAGTGGACTGTTTTTCGTCGAGAGGAAGGGATTTTGGAGATACGACGTGCCAAAAGAAATGACTGCAGATCTAAAGGGAAAAGCCGATCGACGAGAGACCTGTAGTATCACGATCAACCTGTTAGAGCTATTGGACATGGTTGTGACCACGTGGGTCATGCTTGAACTTGTAGGAGACAAGGCGGACGCAAAGGGGAATCCGATTCTATTTCGCGGTGACAACATGGCAGCAGTACCTTGCATCTCTCGATGCGGGCGGGCGAGGGACAATTGAGCATGCTTGCTCATGAGAACGCTCGGGCGTCTCGAAATCAAGGGCGGCTGGAACCATACTGTAAAACACATTCCCGGCGTACGGAACACACAATTAGCTTATGGTATTTCCCGTTGGACTCGTGTGATCCTGGCGAACAAGATCAGAGAGCTCATTGGTCAACTCTGACGACTGGTCGGATCAAAACATTGGAACGAGGGGTAAGGTACTACAGGTACAAAGGAAATTCTCAGCAAGAACGACGATTTCCTGTGGGAAACAATAAGCGGTGCCCAACCCGTCGCGTGCGTGAGGGGGTATGTCCCTCGACCAACATATGGCATGCACTTCATTGTGCCCACTGTTTGCTTCTATTGTGTCTACTGTTCGTACACCCCCCTGCAGGAACAGGGTACTACAAGGGAGGACACGAGGACGAGGTAGCGCTATTCGTTGAAACGCTCGCGCCCCGTTCAGTCGAGAAGAGTACACATAGGCACTATCTAGCGAAGTAGAACACCTGGGTACAACAGAGACAAGAGCAGGGAAAAGGACCGTGGTTGCACACGCTTGCGGCCCCCTCGGGGAGTGTTGTCTGATCTGCTCCGGTTTGCGGCGTCTCGCTGTTTTCGTGCATTATAGTCGGCAGTCTACTCTTAGAGGATACATAGCCGCTATAAATTTACTCCGCAAAATGTTCGCAGGGTGGGAGTTGTCGATGTCGCATTGCATGAGAGCAGTTGCAGGAAAGGAGGTAGACTGGGTGCATGGCATGTAAGAAAAAAAAGCACAGGTTAGATTACCGCGGTCGTGGTCAATGTTATAACAAGACGAAAGGCACTCGTAAGTATGGAAGGCGGCCGGCGTGTCATGTTGTTGGGACTCGCGGCGTCATATTTTTTTCTGTACACATCGTCAGAGCGGTGGGCATACGCGGATGGAACAGTTCCCCCAGAGTTTCGTTTGGGGCGAGAGTGCCTAAAGTTTTCCCGCGGAAGAGTACAGGTTGAGCTCGGGAACAGATCGACCGCCACGGCAGTGCAGGTCAGATTTGTGGCGTTAAAGTGCGGTCAAAACAGAGCAGGGTGCACGATTACGCGTACGCGGTTGTCGAACGAGAGGGGGACGGAGGTTGTGTCGATGGGGGCCGTCGAAGTTCTGCTATAACTGCTCGACGTCCATCCCCAGCTGACAGGCGGGGCGCCGCTGACAATCCGGGTCACGTCGCGCGCTTGAAAAGTTTCCTCTAGGACGGAATCGGTGACCGCGTTGCCGTTGATGGTGGGATTCAGCGGTAGACACCCGATCCATGCAGTTTGCGCTAGACCCGTGAAGAACCGGGGGGGGCACCTAGTTGGCGGCGCAAGGTGTTTCAGAGTTGCAAATGCAACGCGCAGGGATATAGAAGTCTAGGGCTCCAATGGCATACGTAAGGGAAGCAGGGGAAGGGGTTGAAGTGGTCTCTGCAGCCCTCGCACACAGTATTTTTAGAAGCACGGTTAGTTCAGGCCGCCTTATGGCGTGATAGTTGGATAACCCCGCAGAAAAAGGGAGCGGCGCTATCCGAGTCCGGGTTGGCCTGATTCATAAAACTTTGGAGGGCCGTCATAAGAGGTAGGTGGGGAGCTTGAGATGCCAGAGCGTCACGCGGCCGGGGGTCGCTTGTGACATACTTGTATTTTATTGTTATTTTGCGCAACAGGGAACCTCTACAGAGTGTACGTGACAAATTAATCCAGAATTCTCGAGCCGTACATAGCAAAATGTTACTTTACGTGGGAAGGTGGAGTTTGTGGAGGCATGGAAGGGCTTCTGATTTGCCAGGTGAGTTCTTGTCGATCATCTCGAGACGAAAAACTAGAAGAATAGCCAGACAACAGCGACTGTGAAGAGCTGTCCCGCTTGCGAGGGACGGCCGCATGGGGCACGGAGGATCGAGGGCACGTAGCCCCGTAGGATTGAAAGGAGTTAAGCAGCGTGCCCGTTAGAATCGATCGACTTCGCCGCCCGCCCGCCCTGTCGCTCAAGAGGGGGGTTTCAATTGCTAGTGTCGAGAGGCTCCCGTTGGTAGATGGTTAGTCTTCTCGTGCTTGAATTCGCATTTTGCTATTTCATCCATAGAAATTCATCGTTTTTTTCCTATAGGAAAGCTCGTTTTCTGACCGTATTCTTGTAGATTATCTTCTTTCGGTATGTGTACCTGAGAATAAAATATGCCGAATGCAGTGGTGCACCTAGACACATAAACCGCCCCTGTGAATTAGAAGAAGAGCTGTTGTTGTGCCATTTACCCCAAACCGAAGAAAATTGTGGGTTCGATGACAGTCACTGTGACTCGATAACCATATTATTGGTCAAAACCGCAACCAAAGACTGAGAAAAAACGGTGCCACCATCCCTCGTTGTCGATCTCACGCAGTGATTATTTTCCAGCGCTGCGTCGTTGCCAACCAACGCCAACCCCGATACACATACAATGTTATACAGCGTCGATGTTAACCGAGGCCAACTGTTTAATACCGAAGTATATGGAAGGCTTGAGAGGGCGGGTGTTTTCAAGTTAACGTTAAGGTTAGTTAGCTTGTTTAACTTCAACAACAACCTAAATTACAAAATTAAAAATACACTCCAGCTGTGAGATCGAAGATTTTGTCGAAACCCATATTTGCAAGCTGTGAGTCATACCCCGATCGCGCGCATTACGGGGTGCGTGTCCTCATCAAGGATTTAGGTCGGCGACTCCCCTTGGAACTACAGCAGTGTAGCTTGTACCAGGGTCAGCGGGGTGATATTAGTTAGTATCTGTGCGCGGAAACTATAAAAAGCCGTTTTTGAGGGGACAAAATCTGACAGCTGTGGAAGGAAAAGCACCAGTTTATCAAGTGTATCCTGTATGTCGTATAACCGGTGAGGGGAGGTCGGAGTTTGAAAGGGCGTGGGCGCTGGGTTTGAACAAGAGGGAGCGGGGGGGGGGGGGCGAGGGGGAAAACGGGCAGGGCAACTCAATCTCGCGCGGAAATTTGAAATCCCTTAATTAAGGGGACAAATCTGATTGTTGTGAAAGGAATGCATCAGTTTATCGTGAATATCCTGTAACTCGTACAGCCAGTGAGGAGAAGGCGGAGTGTTCAAAGGGGTTGAAGGGGTGGGTTTGGAGAAGGGGATTTCCAACAGCTTAAGACTGATTCAACGATACCCCCCCCCCCCCAAACTAGCGATTTTCTTTAACAAACGTTTCATGGCTGCTCGACAACAGAAAGGATGCGACGAAACCAATATCTTCATTAATTTTCTTGTTTGCAAAGGTCTATCGAACGATGACGTCGGGGCACCTGGCAAGGAGCGCCGTATCTTAGGAGATACGGCCGGCTGTTGGTTTCAAAACCGGCGATTTCGTTGAAGAAACGTTTGGGGGGCTACCGTAGAACGACTCTTCATTATGTCGCATAGATGGAGGGGTTTGCTCTATGCGTGTTATATAGGACTTACAGGACACACTCGGTGAACTGATGCTTTTCCTTCCACACACAGCTGTCAGATTTTGTCCCCCTCAAAAACGTTTTGTTTTCAGTTTCCGCGCACAAGCAAACTAATATCACCCTGTTGACCCTGGTACAAGCTACACTGTGTAGTTCCAAGGGGGGTAGCCCATCTATATCTTTAATGAGGACACGCACCAAGTAATACGCGCTATCGGAGTATCACACACAGCTTGCGAAGACGATTTTTTCGATAAGATCTTCGATCTCACAGCTGAAGTGGTATTTTTATTTTTTCAGTATACCCCGTGGTCACATACAGCTTGCAAAAATACGTACGGCAAGCCGCAGATACATCTGATTTCACTTTTATATGTTTTTGTTGGAGACATGAATTGCGTCAGCTGTGATATATGCGTGTACCACCTTGGGTTGTGTGTGTTTTCCCTGGGGTATTCCTCAGCTCCAGAGTGACTGGAGCCTGTCCTGTGACCACGGACTTGATTATGCGAGTTAATGTGAGAACAACAACGACAACAGCAACAAAAAAAACAACAACAACAACAACAACAACAACAACAACAACATAGCAAAAACAGCAAAAACAACAACAACAACAACAACAACAACAACAACAACAACAACAACAACAACAACAACAACAGCAACAACAACAACAACAACAACAACAACAACGACAACAACAACAACAACAACAACAACAACAACAACAACAACAACAACAACAACAACAACAACAACAACAACAACAACAACAACAACAACAACAACAACAACAACAACAACAACAACAACAACAACAACAACAACAACAACAACAACAACAACAACAACAACAACAACAACAACAACAACAACAACAACAACAACAACAACAACAACAACAACAACAACAACAACAACAACAACAACAACAACAACAACAACAACAACAACAACAACAACAACAACAACAACAACAACAACAACAACAACAACAACAACAACAACAACAACAACAACAACAACAACAACAACAACAACAACAACAACAACAACAACAACAACAACATCTACCCATTTTGGTGGTGCGGTAAGCCAATTCACCAGGAAAATAGTGGTACTTGTATAGTCTAGTATATCTGCGCAACATTTCACCGATTAAGTAATTACAACCCTGGACAGGCGAACGGCTTAGGCCACAAGAACTCGCTGATCACTTGCAACGCCCGCACTGAGCACAACTTTGAAATTTCGGTTCCTATGTCGGAGTTTTCATTTTGCCGCCTCCTCTCCTAAGGCAGTGCGCGCCCGCACTTCAAGTTGTTTTTTGTTAGCTGCATCGTATTACGACGCGCTTGCCCAGACAGATTCCGAGAGCGTTGAGGTGATAGTGCGCAAACGGAGGATTTTGTTTGCGGGATTCGTGGCACGCATGGGGGAGGAGCGTCTGCCACAGAGGGTGATGTTTGGGGAGTTTGTTGGGGGTAAAGGCTACTCAGGGGGGCAAGAGAAAGACTGGATGGATCATCTGAAGGAGGATATGTCGGTTTTTGGAATGAAATTCGAAGGATGGCGAAAGGCTGCTCAGAAGGCTGGCAGATGGTTTCGAAGAGTAGAGGAGGGAGCCGAGTTGTTCATGCGGAATTGGCATGAAACGGAGAGACGCAAAGCTGCAGAGCGACGCGCAAAGGCTGCGGCAGCGTCATCCACCGTTGGCATCTCTAAGCGGCCGGGGGGAGGGGGAAGGGGGGGGGGGCGGGGAGGGGAGTGGGGGAGGGGGGGAGGGGGGAGGGGGAAAGGGAGGAATGGGGGAGGGGCGGAAGGGGGAGCGTCATGCCCAAGAGACTGAAGTCTGGGTTTGGCCATCATCGTATTGAAAGTTGTGGGCTTTCTAATGGCCATCACAAGATGGCATAAGACCGCCCTGATTTCTTCGCCATGTTGCGTTCTTTCCCAGGTGCCATTGATGATGGACGTGATACCCTCTGTTAGTCCAATGCCATTCTTAGCCAGTTCCTAGGGTCTACTAGTATGACATTTTTCTTTCTTTTCTTTTTTTATTTCTTTTTTTTTCTTTTTTTCTCTTCTTCTTTCCTTGCTTTCCTGTCTTGTCTTTTCTTGCTTTTCTTGTCTTTTTCTTATCTTTGCTTGCCTTTTTCGTCTTGTTTCGTTTTTTTCTTTTCTTTTCTTTCCTTTCCTTTAGCTTTTTTTCTTTTCTTTGTTTCTTTTTCTCCAATTGACTTATGCCTGTCGTGCGTATGCGTAGTGATAGATACTACGTGTAATATATACGTGGTAGTCTTCCTTGGGTGGCAATCGGAATATTTGGTTTCTCCAGGCGTGAGTAGTGAGACGTATGTACCGGCCTGGACCTGGCACATCGTAGACTGACTCCCGATTTCACTTTTATATGTTTCTGGTGGAGGCATGAATTGCGTCAGCTGTGATATATGCGTGTACCACCTTGGGTTGTGTGTTTTTCCCTGGGGTATTCCTCAGCTCCAGAGTGACTGGAGCCTGTCCTGTGACCACGGACTTGATTATGCGAGTTAATGTGAGAACAACAACAACATATGAAACCCATAGTCTACATACTGTTATTTACAAACGTGAGGTTCCTTGTATTTCGCCGTTTTCCCAAATTTCGGGTACCTTTAAATGGGCTATGGGCTTACTCTGTATTCTGTACTATGCCAGGAGTGCGAGTGACCGCAATTTGATACGGAGCCAGGGTGGGGGGCTAACCTCGACGACGTGGTTCGAAATCGGAACAAACAGATATCATACCCAAACTACAATGAGCGCCGCAGTGGTGTCGCAACCACGGGGACTGAATGATGCGCCAGCTAGCGCCAGAACGCGAACACAATACAAGCATTTGAGATAAATTGACACACTCGACGATATAGACTATAGTATGGAAATACGTGGAAGTTTGCTTGGCTCATCACCAAGCGTTATTTTTTCCCATCCACCGAAGGATAATGAAATGCAAAGGAAAACCCCGCACTGCCAGGTACTAGGAATGCGCTCTTCAGAGGCTCAGTCAGGTTGATTGAGATGGTTGAAAAATGACGGGAAATTGGGTGTAAGAAACGTAGCTCAATCACAGCAAGAAGGTAAAGATAACGAACAGTCTAGACTATGTAAGAAACAACAGCAGTTACTGGGACGCATATAATGCCGGTCGCCCCGGTGGCGTATCAGGTTATCCTCGAGCCTGGTATAGGTCAGTTTCGTGAGTTCGAGCCCCGCGGAGTGCATACTCGTATAAATTCGTTGGGACTTTTTCTTGTGGACAAATTGACTTGCGGAAAGCGCGAGAGCGTGAGTTAGCAACATTCGATGAACAATCGACGAGCAGTGGGATTGCTGAACCTATGCGCGATAAAAATTGAAGGCAAGAACCGGGGAGGAGAAGGGATGACACCTGTGACCACGGCTTGTCCAGAAGCTGGAAAGTGAAAGTGTGCTAAAAAACAAAAAAAAAATATATATATATCCATGTCAAAAACCGAGGTCGCTCCGGACCGCGGCACGGGATGTGAAAGATATGAAACGCCGAAAGGGCGGCGAAACCTTAATCTTCCAGCACTCAGTCCATTTCCATTTTGTTTCATTAGTGAGCAGCCGAGATTTTCTTTAATTAATACTGTATTTTTTCTGGCAGCACGAATAGGAACAAAATATCCCCTGCTGCAAAAAAAGTGTTAACCCCTTCGTTGTGGCCAAGAAACAAGTCGAAGGTGATGTGTGCTCTCCGTGGCCTCGACACCATGGAGGGCGATGGGCGTGATGGGAGTCTGCTTGGGTTGCAGCTGGCCTCTGTACAACGTCAGCGTGAAAAGATGACTCACCGTACTAGGTGTGCAATTACAAGAAACAGAAACTCCGAAAATGGTTGAATTTGAGTCGAGAGAAATACAAAACCATGTCTTGTAAGAAATTGTGCTCGTGATTCTGGTGAGCCCACACGAAAGATGACCGCTCCCCTAGACTCCAAATTAACACATTACTATCGTATTGAGTGCCAGTATAGTCACGGCATGATATGATGTTGCGTGTTTAGATTACTCCGATTGGTGGTTGTTGGTTACTCATTATTGGAATCTTTTGGGAAACACTGCACGGAACGCGTGCATGGGAACCTGTTGTACCTGACTCGGGTTGAATCCAACCTCACGCTGCCACCGCTCGGCCACCCGACGAACAAGTGCATAAATTTATTTATGATCGTATGAGGTTTTGATCCGGCGGACATACCAAACGACGAGATGCAGCAAGCCTATAAACTAGTCTATACAGCAGCGGTCGTAGTACATGGCACACCTACATTTTTTCAACTATCAAGAAATAACGCTCGTTGATATTGATTAAGCCTGCACGTCGAATCGCCACCGTCAGCCGAAAGCAAGAGGTCAAAACCTACTGACTGTTGTGCTGGTAGTGGAGACAGACGCTTGGCCGACACCGATATCGCTTGGTAAATCGGGGCGGCTCTTGTTTTTGTGGGTAGAAACCCCAGTCAGTGTGGTCTTGAAATATACCTGGTGGCATTTTTATTACATAGTTGCCCGAGAGTCTGGCAGTCTCTCCCAACTCCCAAGGACTGGATTGTGGAAAGGGGGAGAGAGAGCCCCGCGAACTCGGATTGGAACCGACAGCGGCGATATTTCGAAGCCTGCACCTGGCTGCCTCGCGAGGTGAGGAATCGTTGTGGCCCCTCCTTGCTCTGCCGGCTGGTTCGTGTGTGTGCCACTTGGTTTGCTTACGGGTTTGTGGCTGGGGTATTTGTTTATATATTCGGTTGTCGGCAAATTCTGTTGAAGGTACTGCTGTAGTGGAGACTTTTATAGTACAAGTATTAGTAATGTTACGACTATGCGTTCGCAAAATGTGGAGAACAGATTTCGATTCGCGGTTGCTCCTTTAGACAAGACTAGACTAGACTAATACCTGGTATTTTATACTTTTTTTTTTTTTTTCTATTTATCCTCCGGCGGATGGGGAAAAATAAAGCTTTTTGAGCTCACCACACTTCCACGTATTTTCATACGCGTCGTGTGTCGATTTAACTCAGTTGCTTTTACCATCATTTATATTAGGTACGTATACGTGTAGTCCATGTAAGCAGCGTGGGTGAGCACAATCCGACGCGAGTCGACGAGGGAAGAAAACGCTGAATTCTTCTCGCGATGAAAATGAAGGCATGTGCCACGTACTGGTAGTGGGGAGTGGGAGGAGGGCTCTCTAAGTGACCCCGGGTTTTACTTCCAACTGGGAGGGAGCGCGAGAGTAATGCTGGGATGATCAAAACAATATAAGATTCTATGGGACGAAGAAAAATGATGAAATACACTATTAAATTGAAAATAAAAATAAAAATACACTCCAGCTGTGAGATCGAAGATTTCAACCATCGAAACTCGTCTCTGAAAGCTGTGTGTGGTCTAATACTCTAATACGCCGATCGCCCGTTTTACTGGGTGTGCGTGGATCCAAGTCGGCGATCCCCCTCAGAACTCGAGCCTGTACAATTAAATGTGCCAACAGGGTGATGTTCATCCATCTGTCTGTGCACGTAAACTATACAACCCGTTTTTGACAAGGTGTAGACTCTACTTCTTTTTTCTCACATTTCTACTTTCCAGCTTCTTCTGGACAAGCCGTGGTCACGGGTGTCGTCCCTTCTTCCCCCCCGGTTCTTGCCTTCAACTTTTTATCGCGCATAGGAATCAACAATCCCACTGCTCGTCTAGACCTATCTTTTTATCGACTGCTGCCAACTCACGCTCTCGCCCTTTCCACAAGTCAATCTGTGCACAAAAAAGAAGTCCCAAAAAATTTACGAGTATGCACTGGCCGGGGCTCGAACTCACGAAACTGGCCTATAATACCAGGCTCGAGGATAATCTGTGATACACCACCGGGGCGGCCAGTATTTATACTGCTGTTTTCAGTAACATACCCCCCGGGATATATACACAAGGTTTTTGCGCTGGCGCGCAACGCTAAGTCAATGCGATTCCAAGAGCATCGGACAACACGGAAGGGTCGGTCGAAGCGAACTTGTTATTTTGTCGTGAATATTTGCTAGCCCTACATTAATACCTGGTATCTACATACGCAATGCAACAGGGCTGAGAGCTGACGGCGGAATGCGAAGCTGAACTGAATGCGATATCAAGATATTTGTTATCTCTACAGCAGCGTCATTAATATACTTTGTCCGACGTACGTAGTTGGCCTGCTGACTGCGACAGCTGATGATGCATCAGCTGTCAGGTATTGCGTAACCTACAGCTGCACAGACGATCGTGATGAATCACTATTGCGCTGGGCGTCAACCTTCAGAACAAATGCATGACAGAGGTACACGGCCGATCACAAGTACTGTCGCAGCTTTAACCCTCAAAGTTTCGCGCTCAAAAAGATCTTGTGTTCGTCACACAGCTATGACTCCTGTACTTCGATTTGTAGGGAGAATTGCTCGATTCGCTTTATTATTTATATACGCTGCCTTTGTAGGGCGCGTCTCCTTATTTTATTGGTACCATTCGGCTCTCAGGGGAGTACGGCGATTACGCGACTCCAGCCACTTGTCGCATTACAGCAGTAGATCGCCTTTGAACCGAACTACACAGCTGTATACAGAATATAGTATACTGCTGAGTTACTCGTACCAATACTCAGTCGTTTTCCGGGAGACGCCGACCATTCTACCTATTGAATGCAGAAAAAGAAGGATACAGCTTCAATCTTCAAGGTCACGGATTATACAACGCTTGACGAAATGGCGTTGCATTTTTAGGGTGCGGCCGGTATTAAATCATAGGTTGAGGCTCGGTTGAAAATAAAAAACAGAAATCCGACGTGTCAGAAGCACATGCAGCTCCAACTGGCCAACCGACGCGACACTATGGCCAGCCATTTATAGACGGCTTCGCCGCCCAGATTGCAATTAGTATGAAATCCTGCGGACTCACAGCCCGAGCTACCGGGTAACTATGGACGGGTTTTATAGAGAGTAGAAAAAACATTATTTCCCAGTCTAAAGTCAGCCTGTAAATTAAGTGCTACATAAGAGTATATTCCCGATATACACCTCTAGACTACACTATGGAGCGATGAGGTCTCGCTGGACTCATCCCCAACGTATTGTCCACAATTTTTCGGGTTAGGGTTTGAATTTCCAGGAAGAAAGAGCAGTACCGGTATGTATGTTGGTTGCGCATAGATTAGGTCTAGCAGATCACTTCTTGCTGGACCCTGGGGTACTGCCACTTCCCCGTTTACTTAGAACATTACCACAGAATAAACGCAGCCTCGCGGCCACGTCGGCGGTGGGGCCACAGCAAAGGGTACTTAGATGTCGATACAAAATATACCCTCGTACACCAGGGTATCTACTACTGGAAGCAGGCTTGAGGACAACAATGTACAGATATGAGAAAGAAAGTAGGCAGGGGATCAGAAGCTCGAACATGAGGCAGGAACGGGAAGTGCATCTTGGGCGTATAGGTTGTACACGGCGTACAAGCGTAACATTGGTGTGATGGACCAATGCTTCTGACGGCAAGATATGACCCGGAGGCAGACGTTTTAGATTACCGAGCAGAAAATATTTTCGTTGGAGCTGTTAACTCTATTATTTTATCGTTATTCGTGTGGACCTATGCCGTACTGATGGCTCAGGGCTCAAGGTTTTCCGTGGAATGTGGAAGTACTTGAGGAGTACAGTAGTGGAGGAAGGACAGAAAAATTACCAGAATAGAGGAGCTCCGACTAGAAAAGTATCCCGGTATACTAAAACGTTTGCCTCCGGATCATGTCTCGCTATCACCAGCGTTCGCCAACGCCATTAGCTGTACGCGGGTACGCTACGTACAACATATAATACGCCTCAAGAGGCCTTGAACCTCGACCAAAGATTATTTGCGAGTTACTACTGCGGCATTAACATCACATTATCGCCTACTGATAGCTGTTGGTCTCCCCAATGATCTAGTGGTTAACGCTACGAACATTGGAGTCAGGGGTTCGAATCCGGTTCGAATATTTCTATCTCTACAGAGACCTGGTTCAGCGGCCAATAGTACTTTATAGCGTGGGCAACCCTAAGCTGGTTGTCAGCGGAGGCGACACTTGCACGTCCTGGCAAGTGGGAAACACTCACAACAAATGCGAACGGCAGAAATATATTGACACGTACTTTACCTAACGTTAATGATATATGGAAATTTTTGGATTTTGGATCCATCAAAAGGAACGATGCCATCGTAGCTCGCACGTATCCTTTCATAGCCAGGACACGTACCATACCTGTGTTTCGCTAGCAGTTGTTTACATAGTAGTCTAGTCTAATACCCCTGCGCTGCTATGTCGAATTTATAGATGCGCTGTGCTTGGTCGGCGGTGACTTATGGGATGCGCAAATAACCGGTCAGGGTCGTACGCAGTACCCACATCTGACAAAGTCGTACGCGAAACACGTCCAAAGTGTTATGGATAAGGCCAACCCGAACTCTGATAGCCCCGATCCCTTTTTCTGCGGGGCTAATTAACTCTAACAGCCCTCCCCGGACAGGTCGGGCGGGTGGGAAAGTCGATCAATTATAATGGGCACGCTACATGGCTCCTTTCAATCCTACGATGCTCCGCGCTTTCACCCTCCTGTGCCCTAGACGACCATCTCTCGCAGGCGCGACAAATCTTCTGTCGCTGCTCTCTCTGGCTATCCTATCATTTCGTCTCTCGAAACGATCGACAAAAATTCGTTTGTTCAATCAGAATCCCTTCCACGCCTCCATAAACATCACCTTCCTACCTAATGTTACATTATCCAACGAAGAACGTCTCCGTGGAGTCTTCTTCTTCTTCTTGGTGTTCTGTGGCGTGCTGTATTATTCCGCTGTTGGCTTATGACTTGCGAATGACCAACGTTGCAACGATCTGGTCTCGAGGTATCCTTGCGTCAATAATAAATTTCGCCGCATTTTTGAGAAAATATTTTCAAATGCGACAGATGTTTTTGCAAGCCGTATCTGCTGGGCGACCTGCACTATCTGCATTTTTGGTGTAAGCTCATGAAAGGTTCCATGGAAGCTTCCATCGCTTCCATGGGAGCTTCCACGGCTACCACGGAATCTTCCATCGCTTCCACGAAGCTTCCATGGAAACTTCCACGGCACTGAAGCGTGGAAGCTTCCGTGGAAGTAACTTCTACGGAATTGTTTGGTGGAAGCTTCCACGGAAGTTGCTTCCACGGAGGCTTTTGTGAAAGCTTCCACGGAAAGGTCCACGGAAGTTACTTTCACTGAAACTTCCGTGAAATCTTACACAAAAGATACTTCCACGGAAATTTCCACGGAAGCTTTCGTGGAAGTGAATAGCTTTCACGGAAGCTTTCACAGACGTAAATTTCCTTCTACCGAAGCGTTCAAACCGGACCAAATTTGCTCCCACGAAAGTATTGACGGACGCTTCGACGGAAGCTTTGACGGAAGCTTTGACGGAAGTAAATTTGTTTCACCGAAGTTTTTCGCGGCACTAAATTTTCTTCCACGGAAGCTTTCACGGAATATTTTACGGAATCTTTTGGAAGTGAACTTTTTAACCAAAGCTTTCGCGGAAGTAAATTTGATTCCACGGAAACTTTCACGGAAGCTTTCACGGAACCTAACGCTAATTCTAACCTTAACCCTAACCCCTAACCTTTCGTGGAAGCTTTCGTGGAAGCTTTCATAGAAGCTATTACAGAAGCTTTCTACAGAAGCTTTCGAACTGGAGTAAACTTGCTTCAACGGAATTTTTCACGGAAGCTTTCACGGAAGCTTTCACGGAAGCTTTCGTGGAAGTAAATTGCTTTCATCAAAGCTCTTGCGGAAGTAAATTTGCCTCCACGAAAGCTTTAACGGAAGCCTTCTCGGAACCGAACCGTAACCCTAAAACTCTAACCCCTAACCCTTCGTGGAAGCTTTCGTGGAAGTTTTCGTTGAAGTTACTTCCGTGGAAACTTCCACTACTTCGGTGAAAGCTTCCACACTCCCATGAAAGCTTCCAGGCGGAAGTAGATTTGCCTCTGCGGAAGCTTTCACGGAAGCTTTCACATAACCGAACCCTAACCCTAACCCCCAGCGCTTCGTGGAAGCTTTCGTGGAAGCTTTCGTGGAAGTTAATTCCGTTGAAACTTGCACTACTTCCATGAAAGCTTCCGTTGAAGCTTTCGGGGAAGCTATTTCCATGGAAGCTTACGCGGAAGCTTTCGTGGAAGCTTGCGGTTTTCTTTTCCATGGAAGCTTCCATAAGTTCCATGAAAGCTTCCATTCATTGCTTCCATGAAAGGTTCCATATGGAAGCTTCCATTGCTTCCATGGAGGCGGTGCAAGCTTCCACGGAAGCTTTCAATAGCTTTCACGCAAAAAACAAGTAGTGTAGGAGACGGTATCTACTTGGCCTCGGAAATGAATCGACGGCCGCCGCCGTTGCCGGCTTTCATCTACCATAAGAGCGACACGATACTCAACTGTGGCGCGAGGAAGCTTATGCCGTTGACGTTGTTTGTCGTGGGTTGTACAGCCTCTATGTTGATTTGTGAGTGTGCAGAGGTGTCATGGTGTGGCCCCGGGAAAATATTTTCACCAAGGAATAAATAAACCCTATTTGGAAGCCGTGCGCTGCTTTGCTCGTAAAATGGAATCAACAGCTGTCGCCGCTGGCGGTTATCATTCGAGGGCAATAAGAAGCATGTTTTCAGCGGTGGCACGAGGAAGCTTGTGCCGTTGTCCTTGTTGCTCGTGCGTTATACTGTGTCTCTGTTAGCTTGTGAGTGGGCAGATGTGTAATGGCGTGGTCTCGACACGAGTCTTTGCATCAACAAAGAATCCCCCCCCATATCTGTAAGCCGTGAGCTGCTTTGCTCGTGATCGAACCAAGCGCTGCCGTGTTCGGCTTTTATGCGACTGCAAGCGAGAAATGGTACTTGACGGTTGAAGGCGGAAGCTTGTGCCGTTACCTTTTTGGGAGGATGTATGGTTTTAGATTTAGGAAATAAGGGAACCAAATATCAAAAGTCTACTTTCAACTCGTTTTGGCCATCAAGGCCAACTAAATAGAGATTAACACTGAAAGCGTGTGCCGTGTATACTTGCACGGGTCGTATAGTATACGCCAGTATAGCCCTATACAGTCACGGCTTGTACTTCCATACCTATAGAGTATCCTTTTTTTTTGCTGTTGGGGGCTTACGGTAGCGGCGTGCGTCCGTCCGTTTGAGAGTCCTGGTTAAGTAATACAGAAAGAACACCATTGTCATCTGGCACTATATGGAGCATCTCGGTAGGTAAATACCAGCACCTGATGCTCCAACAATCTCATGTGCATGTTAGTGATGCTGCTTGTCAGTAACCATCATGTCGTTACTTGATGAACTCAAAGTCATCTGGTATACATTGCACGTTGCTAGCACGACAGAGAGTTTTCAGTCTGGCAGTTGTTGTTTATCGATGCAATACGTAACAACACCGCTATTAATAGTCTCAGCAGCAATATCTTGGAAACATGATACACAGCAGTTTACAGGGTAATTATATCCAGACATCTTGGTACATGTAGTATGTACTGGCACATGTTGAGAGGGGCAGTCTTCGGTATCCCTCTTGGAACTGGTAGCAAGATATTCAAGATACGAGTTGTTGCTGAAGTAAGAAGATAGGCTACGTAGGGTCATATGATCACATACCCTGATACACGACAACAAGGCTGTAGGGTCTCGTATTGGGGTATTTTGCTTCTTGGGGTCATATTTTAATAGCTTGTTTTTTGTTTTTTATCCGTGCCCTGGAATTACATCGGTTAGTAGCGTTGTTCGAGGGTCCATTTCAAAGGTCCTTTTCTTTTTCTTTGCAACGGATGTCGAGGGTCCTTGTCTTTGAGCTACGAGCGACACCCGGGCGCATCGCCCACATGTGCTCACTCCTTGTTGCTCACTATCAGCTCTCATCTGCTGAGCAAATTAATCATCAATCAACATATCGGCATGGGGTCGCCGAACAACATCTTCTCTGCGGGAGCTCTCTGATCTTACAGGCTCACCTAACCGTGGCCTTCGTTTGCCTCAAATCATGTATATAGGCTCTGTCTTCATCGGGTCGTCCGAAAGCAAGCCTACCAGCGTACACCAGCTAAGAGCTGATACACGCCACATGTCATCCCATATAGAATAGGTTTAACAGTGCGCTACATGCAAACAACCTTTGTCGCTGTTCTCACACCATGCCAAGGCTTTATGTCAAACGGGTTAGAACAACTAGTCTACACTAAGTGAATAGTTGTTTTTCGGCGCGTCTCGTGCCTTTTGTACTGTGTTAACTTTTTCCCGACCAACACCATCACATTTCGCACTGACTTCACGTTCCATAGAGTATGGTGTACCTGTCAATTAAATATTTCTCTGATGTGCATGATATTCGGCAGCCTGTTGAGACAGTAACTGCACCGTCCACGGGTAGGCCAAAACTATATTGCTTGTTTCTCCGTTCCCGACATACATCTAAAATAGTTGCAACATAGAAACGCCTCCTCTTTGTCGTCACCACTATGCTCAGGGTTCCCTTCAAACCGTGTACTCTACACCAGGTGGTCGAATCGGTACAGCAGCAGTTCAGCATGTCAACCCTTGCACCTTTCAGTGGATGGGGACCGCAGCCAGGAAGACATGCGGAATTCGCGACGACAGAGGTACTACTGCACACACAGGCGCTGTTCCTTTCCCCGGTTCTGTGTGTACTAGCCATGTTTGCTATCGCCACAGCTTGGATTTGCAGAGATACATTTTACAGTAGAGTGTGCTGAGAACTACTGCTGGAACATGGACTAGCTGATGCAGTGAAGTGTTGCCTATATGCGAAATACGTGGGTTACAGCAAACCTCTTCGTTTATGATGATTCCCCCTGTCCCTCCTTCCGCAGAGGCTAGCAGAGGTTGAGCAACTTCTTCTGGAGAGAAAGCCCTGGCCCGCGTTTCTGCGGGTTAGCTCGGACGCTTCGGACCAGTGGGAAGATTGCCCCAATGTTGCAGAAGGCGCGCTTGTGTGGATGGCGACAACGGCCGGGGGATTGCTCGACATTGCAAGCGTAGGCCCTTTGACCCCCGTTTGCCAAGCCTTCAAGACCCTCATCGAGGCTGTGGGGGGTGCCGCGGAGGCGGAGGAAAACTTGCGGCACTTGGTTTCCTGGTGCGCCTTCCTCATCCAAGCCTTCATCAAGCTAGGAAGAGCGGAGGGCGTGCTGTCTGGCGAACTCGTACGTATGTGTCTGCGCGACTTCGTTTTGACGACAAACCAGCTGGCAAAGCGTGCAAAGACGCTGGCGACAAGACCTAAGTTGACAGCGCTCCTATACCATCGCAAGGACATCATGCAACTTTCAAGATTCGAAGAAAAACTCCGCAATATCTGGGCCGACATTGGAGTACTCGCTGTGCTGGATATAGGGGAGACACTGAAAAGCTTGTCGCGGCCTGGGCTGGAGTCCATGGTTGGGTACCAGGTATTCCTTATTTGGACGAAATGCCGAAACGATAGGATCGCACGCCGCGCTGTGGACGCTGTCAAGAACGCCGTACAAAAATTATCGAATACGATAACAAGAGAAAGTACGCTAGATCACTTGTCGGTCGCGCCCGCACCTACGTGTTTTGTGCTAGGAGTACATGTCCCTTCTTTTTTGGCTTGGAGGTACCGTGGACACTTTCTCAGCACAAATTGATTTGCATGTTGGAACAGCGGTGCACGGCCTAGGTTGTGTAGATACTTGATTTTCTTCCACAACGACGCTATTTCAGGTTGCCTTGGTGGATTGCAGGGGATGGGATAATGCGAGAATATAACTTCGATCGTTTCTATCTTCCTACTCCTCCACCTCCTCATCATCATTAACATCCTCACCATAACCATCATTATCATCATCTTCACCATCATCACCATCATCATCATCACCATCATCATCATTATCATCACCATCATCATGATCACCCCTATCACACGCGAACAGCGACAGCAGCGGCAGTAGCATCAAGAACGCTTGTCGTATTACTCGTTAGAATAGTGGTGCTTTTCTGTTGACATGTGTGCCTTCCGAGATATTTACAGCGGTGTTCCCTGCCGTCCGCCTTCGCCTTGAACGCGTTGGTTTTGAACGCGCTGGTTTGTGTTGGTAGTTGTTCCGGCTCGCACCTCCGCCTACTGGGTATTGGGTCCTGCCAATGAAGGATCGATTCCTGGTGATCATCGAACAGATGTAACAGTAGCTATACGATAAAAGGGGGCCATATTCGGAAAATCTGGCAGTTGCTCCATCGCGCAACAAAAGGCGCATGTTTTCACCCTTTTTTCGTTATGGCGTTCGTCACGGATGCTACTGTTCCCACCCCTTCCCCAGGCCAAGAAAGCGGTGGCCGGCGTTCTCTACCCCCGAGCTATTGAGGACCAAGAGAGAAATGTGGTCCCTGAATATCCTCATGTAGCCGATAGTCTGGACAACCCCGAGGAGGTGTTTGACTTCCAGGTGGGAGAAAATCTACGTATCTTGGACATTTCGAAGAATTTTGGTACGAAACCCACCCCGAGAAATGTTTTTTTACGAGCGATTGAGTAACTTGAGGGGGAAAAGCCACCTCGTGTTTTAGCTCCAGCCGTGGACTCAGATCGTGTTATATGTTTGTCAACAAACAAGCGGGTTTGCCAGGAGATAGAATGATCGAAGAAGGTTGTTGTCACATGATGTCTTTACTCTCGACTCCATGCACGCTCGTCAAGATGATTCAACGTCTTCGTGCTCGTCAGTTGACATGTCGTTTACGATACGTTGGATAAATTCACCAGGAGTGAAGCACATAAATAACTGTTTTTGGCGTCCTAGTTTATCCGCCTCGGGCCAATCGTATTTTGTAAACCGTGACAATTACCCCGATGCCGCTCTCATCAACCATCTCCGGTGAATTAAAGAGTGAGGCCGCCCACTAGGCGGACGTTCCTTGGCGATTTATGAAGAGGTGTAAGACTAGCCAATTGACAAAATTTGCTAGATCCGGGGAACGTTCTTGTCGGCAAGCCACTAAACAAGAGCCCCGCAATGATCTATCTCAATATGGCTACTGCTCGGACGGCTCAAACCCCAGGCCCTGGACGCAGAGATCGGCGCTCTCCACGTTCAAGCTATTGAGGTCGACAAGGGTTCCACTGTCCCTAATGACCCCGAGGATTCCGATCTAGCCACAAGCCTCAGCATCATGGCTGAAGCGCGAAAAAGCCAGGTAAAATACAAAGAGTATGTGTACATGTCCAGGGTGTTGAGCAGGGCTCACATGTGTCCAATATTTGCAAACACTCTAGGTTGGTCATTAGAGTTCACGAACGTACTGCTTGTTGTACCGCAGTGCGAGGTGTTCGAGGATGATCCGCTCGATATACAATCGTCGGTGGTAGGAGAGAGAGCATTTGGTACCGAGAGTCCACATATGTTGCCCTCTTTGCTCAGGCACTGGGCATTGCGCTACCCTTTGGGCTCTGACGTCTAATCTTCTCATGTTTGTTGAAGAGTCGGGCAGCGATGTTCGTATGGTGTTATTAAGTGCTGATTTTTTCGGCCAATCTTGCTCCGATCATTGAACAACCGTCGTTACCACCGCCCATGCTAATTATCCGTTCTTGCTCAGGGCAAGAATGCCGAGGCCGAGTCACTATACAGGCGTTCGTTGGAAATCAATACGAAGGTGTACGGCCCTGACCATTGGATGGTCGCTACCGACTTGTTCCACTTAGCGGAGTTGCTGGGGACGATGGTGAGATCCGCTATCCGATAAATGATGAGGTGTTTGCGGCCCTCGCTTTGGGACCATTTAGGATTAGTTCGTATTCATGCTGTTGGTGTAATTTCACTCCTCACACCAAACTTGAAACGCTCATAAAGCGTATCAGGTGCACATTAACTGCAACAGGGGTCCAAGAGTGGTGTTGCCTTGCTTCTCCCAAAACTGATTGTACAAGTATCCCCCCGATTTTCAGTACAACATATGTTTTAGCAACCAATGAGGTTAATATTGACGGTGCGTGGAAAGTGACAAGTGTATGTATACAGATGTTTGACTTATGCTATTCTTATTTTCGTGATGATGTCTAAACATCGGGCACAGGCGGAATCCACTATGGATTTTCACGCTCGAATGCATGATTTCTTTTGCCGGGGACATTCTTCCTTGCCCATATCGTTGCGTGCGGAGCGTCTGACAGCTTTTTGCTACAGGTACAAGTAGATATTCTGGCCATGATTGATTCGGACAGTCCCTACGGTGCATCGTAATATATCCTGGCAAACCGCTCTTAAATACTCCCCCTGATCGACGCATATTTATCGTCGATTCTAGTAACCGGTATTCCGGTCACGGCCCAGTAACAGCATGAACCTTCCGTATTTCCCGTTCTCCGGTTTTTCCAGGACCTCCATAGCTACAAAAGTCTCCAGCTTGACGAATGTGTTCATCGTGGCCGAGCGGACATTCCGCCATAATGCCCCATCCTCCGTTTTTCTTCGGCGCCCTGGAACCGAATCGTTTTCCAAGTCCGACGGTTGTTAGCGTCGGCGCCAAACGGACCTTCCCGCAGCCGAGCGCGCTTTTGTTATGTCGCACGCCAATCGCTGGTGTTAACCTTAACGGCGACCAAGGATGCAGTCTTGGCACTACTATTATACGGCACTACTATTATACCACTCTTCCCGAAAAAACGAAATCCGACCAGCCAACTCGTGGTGCTCTTCCAATTGATATATCTCGACTATCAGCGTCCAAGCCTTGATCCTGTTCTGTATTCCATTTTCCAGGCACTGTACGCAATTACATCTCCAGGAGCTCTACTACTATATATTTGTCTCTCTGGGTACACCATGTTCTGATAAACCCAGCCCTAAGGCCACAATTTTGATCTGGGTATTATTCCTTCGACCCACTCACCTTCTCTTTGAGCCAGATGAGGTAGGTCCCACATTTTAGCTTCGCAAAGCATCATCGTGCTTGCTGTTCAGGAGCGAGTTAATTATTACCGTAGGCCAGGTCCGTAGAAGACCAGTAACCCCCTGATTTCTACTATCCCAGATGCTATAGTGAACAACGAGTTTGAGTATCGCGATATGCGACAAACCGCATGTGTAACACGTAGATCGTTTATCTTCTGCCTCTATTCGGCCATATATGAATATCAAAACACACCAGCCACGCGCCTGGAAGTCATTATGGGTTTCATGAGTTTATAGATGTCTTTCCCCGGCAACGACACTTCTTCTTATTGCTTAGGTTTCAGCGGGGACCTTAAAACAGCTTGGTCCCCGCCCATACACAATAGGCCACCCGCTTAGTGTTGGTTCGGACAATCTCTCGCCATTAGTGTACTAATCACGGCGAACAGATCTGCAATAACGCCACCCAAATACAAATATCTTGCTGTTTTCGAGTGATATGGTGGCTAAAAATAGAGGAGTAGGTTATTCGTCGATTGCAGCAGGATTAGCCCGTGACCGCGAGAGAATGCGCCACGAGCGCTTCACAAAAACGGTCCTTTCTGGCGTTTATAGTAGCTCGTCGTCGCCATTGGACACGTGCAAGAACACGGGCCGAGGACGCTACACAGATTGCGATTGCGTGTTGTTGGTGCTACTAGGTTATACTTCGTTCTAAGAGCACGGACAAACTGCAGAAAACACCACCCAGTCGTCAGCAATATTTCATCCGGAACTCTTGATGTACCGTCGCTCCCCACCTAGGGAACACCGGTTATACAAATTTGAGTCAACAGCGAAGCGAACGCAATGATTTTTTTTTTATGGCCCGTGCTGTTGTCGTTGCCCACGAAAACATTGGCAATAACCCCCAAACCCGCCTACAATGCAGGACAAGTATGAAGAAGCTGAGCCCCTTTTTGGGCGTGCGATCGTGATTCTGGAAGGGGCTCTCGGAAAGGACGATGTCAAGGTGGCCGTGATTCTTAGTCACCAGGCGAAGGTGATGGCGGCACAGGTATGATATACCCCCCCCCCCCCCCCTCCACACCGCCCACATCCACCTGATTCTTCTTCGTACGAAAATATTTTTGAACGCATGGTTGACAGCCATAACCGCGTAGTCACTAAATTACTTTTGAGGTTTTGGTTATGTTGTGTTGCACAATCAGACATGAAAGGGTGTTGAAGAGTCAGTCGGTATTTTGTCTTGATTTTTTATTGTAGGCGTACGTCGGTACAAAGCTCGCAACTTTGCAGGATCATTTTCCAAGGTGTGACTGTCAAGGCATCTATCCGTTAACATTTGCGGTCCAAGATTTGATTCGTCAGCAAAATATCTCGTCTTTCACATCGAACACTGTTGCATCCTTTGGAATATGGATACGGGATTTTTCTCGCTTACACGAATACCCTCTTTCCCGTTCGGGAAGGGACGCTGACCCAGATATTATTCCTAACGAGCGAGTTTTTAACGCAGATATGATAGCCAGAATCGGGTTTCAATTCGAATTATTCATGAAACTCTGCCTACAGTGTATGACTCTTAATAACACTCAAAGGGTATCGAAGGGCCAGTAGACGCATTTCCGGGTACAGTTGCAGTAGCACCTCGCCACAAGACCATATATCCTTGAATGTTCATCAAAAGGGTTAAGGGTGTGGTATCCAACAGTTGGCATTATCAGCGGTGCCTGATTACCTATATCAGCGTATCCTGCCTCCCACATTCGATGCTTTTCCATCGTTGGCGCCCGAGGGTTTTGCTGCTCACCCAATGTCCTGTTGTGTGTCATGGCAACAATGCTAACACCGGGCCATTGGGCGAGCGGCCACGCGCTATCGGCAAGGAGGTGCACGACACGCTAAACGATAAAACCGGATGGGCACTGTTCTAAGTGCCGGGATGTGCGATAGCCGCTCAACATGAGAAGATTATTGATCGACTTGTTCTCAGCCATAATATGATCGCAGACGAGTGATGTTGCTCATGGTTTCGAAATATTATGGTAAATATAATTATGCTGATATCCTTTACCTTCGAGCTACTCGCGAGTCGTTTTACGGTAGCCCCCCCAACTTTTCTTCAACGCAATCGCCGGTTTTGAAATCAGCTCCTGGCCGTATCTCCTGAAATACGGTGCCCCTTGCCACTCCGACGTCATCATTCGATAGTTCTTTGAAAACAAGAAAATGCGTGAAAAAACTTTTTTTTATAGCCCCCTTCCCCGTGTCGAACAACCATATGAAATGTTCGTCAAAGACAATCGCTGATTATGGAGGGGTCTATATTATAACCGGTCTCGCATTGAGGGGAATGAGCTGAGCCGTGATCACCGGGATCTGTCCAAAACCCTCATTTCCCTGGCGATGGTGCTACAGTATCAGGTGGCAATGAACGGGAAATTCCTGGAAACAGTCGTAGGATTCACATGCGCCGGTAAATTATTATTTTCGCCATTTGGAACAAGACAACCTTCGCATCAATCAACTGCGTGGCACACAATGCTAGTACATCACGGACAACCGGTCGTTTTTGAAACCGTCTGCCTTTGTTAGAAGGTGCTGGGTACGGGACACACGTATGTTGTCATAAAGCTCCAAAACATACCCTGTAGCATAGTACACAAAGAGCAAAGCGGGAGCGTTCTGTTTATGCTTTTTTTACTGCGTATACGCATTTCTGAATATACGAGCCTTTGAAGTTCTTACCACCCCATCCCGCTATATCTTGCTACCCAGGGCAAGTTCGTCGAGGCTGAACCATTGTACAAGCGCATGTTGGCCATCGATACAACGGTGTACGGTTCTGGCCACATTGAAGTTGCTACCGACTTGTTCGCCTTGGCGGATTGTTATGAGTCAACGGTGAGAAGTGCTTTCTGGTCAAGGTAAATGTGCTATTATTATGCGTCAATCTATTGTTATGTGGCAATGGTGAGACGTACACTCTCGCCAAGGTCAAGGTGCTACCATTATGCGTCAATCGGGGAGTAGTGTGGACTACTACACCTTAGGCATGTTTCCTCGATGACGCGCTTACCCTGCAACGAGTTTCCGACGTAAGCGAACATGTGATCGAAGGGACGTTCTCAATGACCCCAAGTTGAGCAGCTCGGGGTACCTCATACATAATCACGGCATTCAGCGTCCAAGCCTGGATCATCCACCGCGCTCCCACGTCCAGACACTGCACTCAACATATATATAGGAATCGTACTTCAATGTCGTGGTCTCTCTGGGTTTACCATGCTTTTTAGGGAAACGCAGCCCTCAGGCCACATTTTTGATCAGGGCGATTTTCCTGCGACCGGCTCACCTTCTGTTTCAGCTTATTACGGTAAGGCCCATAGATTATCTCCGCTGAGCATCATCGTGTTTGCTTTTCAGGGGCAATTAATAATGATCGACAGAACAGGTCCGTAGAAGACCAGTGACTCCCTATTCCCGCTAGCCCAGTAGCTATAACGGGCAACGAGTTTGATTATAGCGATATACACCAGTCGCATGCATCACACATATATCGTTGTTCGCTTTGTCTCTTTCGTCCATGTCGGGGTAACGAAATACGCCAGGCATACGCATGGGGGTTCATTGTGGGTTTCCACGCATACGTGGACGGCTTCCCTCGCCGATGGCACTTCTCTTTATCCTTTAGGTTTAAGCAGGGGCTTGTCGATCGCTTGGTCCCCGCTCCTACAAAATGGGTCGCTACCTTAGCATTGATTCGGACAGTCTCTGGGATTCATCATACTTGACCATGGAAAATGGATCTGTGATATGGCCACCCAAAGAAGAGCATTTTCTTGATTTCGGGTGATATGATGACTACGAGTACAGGAGTAGGTTATTTGTACGATTACAGGACTAGCCTCTGATCGCGAGAGGACGCGCCACGTGCGCTTCACAATATCCATCACTCCTGGCGTCTGTAGTAGCTCGTCGTCGCCATCGGACCCGTCCAAAAAACTGGCCGACGACTCCACAGACTGAAATTGCGTGTTGTTAATGCTACTAGGTTTTGTTTCGTTCCAAAAGCACAGACAAACTGCAGAAAACGTGGTAGTACTCTGCCGTTGGCAGCTTTCATCGAAACCTCTTGATTTGCCATCTACCCCCACCAAGGGAACATCGGTCATCCAAATTTGATCCAACAAAGTGAACTAAACGCTGTTGTTTTATACCCCGTGATGTTGCTATTGCCGACGACCACATTAGCACTCACCCCCAAATCCGTTACCGTGCAGGACAAGTACGAAGAAGCTGAGCTCCTCTATGGGCGTGCGATCGTGATTTTGGAAGGGACCCTCGGAAAGGACCATGTCAAGGTGGCCGTAATTCTCAGTCACCAGGCGAGGGTGATGGCAGCGCAGGTATGATATGCCCCCCCAAAAGAGGCACTTAGATATATACGGGGGATTGAGAGAAGATATTGGAATGAAAACGTATCTGCAAGGTGCAATGGTCTCCGCGAAAAAGCTGAAACTTCGACTTCGTGTAGGGGACCTGGACCTACCAGCAAGAAGAACGAGATGTACATGTGGTCGGGAGGAGGACGTGGCTACAAATATGTGCCCCTGTGTGACAACAATAGAGAGCAGAACTCACATAGTAGGAGAATGTTAAACATAGGTACAGGAACGGGATGCGTTAGAGGAGAAGATGAGGAAATTAGACGGATGTGACATGGAATAGTTTCGTAGACTAGAGACTAGCGAGACAACAATCGCTATCTTAAGAGTTAGATCGTGGGCACCGACGGCGAAACAGGACGGGGATAGGATAAGCAAAATCATATTTACTGAAATACGGCACCCCTTGCCACTCCGAAGTCATCGTTCGGTAGTCCTTTGGAACAAGAAAATATGTGAATATTGGTTTTTCATAGCCCCCTCCCTCGTGTCGGACAGCCATATGACATGTTCGATAAATACAATCGCTGTTTGTTTGGGAGGTGTATCGTATATTCAATCAAGCATTGAGAAGAACAAGCCGGGCCACGATAACCGGGATCGGTCCAAATCCCTCTTTTCCGGGCGATGGTACTACAAAATCAGGGAGCGGGAAAAGGAGAATCCTGGACTCACTCGTGGGATTCACATGCGACGGTGGATTGAAATTGTCGTATTTGAACAACACGACCTTGACAGCAATGAACCGCGTGGCACACAACGCTAGTACGCCACGGCCGCGGCGGTGTTTCTAAAACCGTTTCCATTGTGAGAAAAATCTGGGTATGAGACACGCGTATGTTGTCTTACAGCTGAAAGCC
This sequence comes from Undaria pinnatifida, assembly GCA_012845835.1. NCBI lineage: Eukaryota > Phaeophyceae > Laminariales > Alariaceae > Undaria > Undaria pinnatifida. The sequence continues at coordinate 7,965,118 of JABAKD010000004.1, forward strand.
GTACCAGGTAGCGAGGTATTTGAAGAGCAAAGCAAGAATTTTCACGCTATGCTCTTTTCGTTTTATGCGCATTTTTGAAAATATGAATTTTCGAAGTGCTTACCACCCCATCCTGCTACCTCTTGCTTCCCGGGGCAAGTTCGTTGAGGCCGAACAATTGTGCAAGGGCGCGTTGGCGATCAATACAAAAGTGTACGGTTCTGACCACTCGGAAGTCGCTACCGACCTGTTCCACTTGACTGATTGTTATGTGGCAACTGTGAGACGTACTTTCTTGCCAGGGATAATGTGCCATTTTAGGCGTCAATCGGGTAGTAGCGTGGACTACTATACCTTAGACATGTTTCCCCGATGACGTGCGCACCCTACAACTAGTTTCCGTTTTAACCATACCAACCATTCTATGGCGGTTCTCGACGACCGCAAGTTGAGCCGCCCGGTTTACTTTATATTACCTCGACATCCAGCATTCAGGCCTTGATCATATGCTGCGCTCTAACGTCCGGGAACTGCACTCAATACTCCTCCAAGAACCATACTACGATGTCTTAGTCTCCCTGGGTTTACCATGCTGTAGCAACACCCAGCCGTCAGGCCACAATTTTGATCAAGGCATTTTTTGCGCGACCGACGCACCTTTTCTTTGAACTTAATGGGGTAAGTCTCATAGTTTAGCTCCGCAAGGCGTCATCGTGTTTGGTTTCCAGGGTCGATTTATTGTTCATCACGGGCCAGGTCCGTAGAAGACCAGTGATCTCCCGAATTCCACTGTCCCAGTAGCTATAGCGGGTTATGAGTTTGACTACAGCGATAGGCGACCAGTCGCCTGTATCACACGTAGACCGTTTGGCTTCTGTCTATTTTCGTCCATGTAGGGGCATCGAAACACGCCAGCCACACGCCTGGAGGCCATTGTTTGTTTCCACGCATATATGGATGGCTTTCCCGCCGACGACACTTCTCCTTACCCCGTAAGGTCTAGCAGGGGCCTTTCAATGGCTTGGTACCTGCTCCTACAAGATGGGCCGCTAGCTTAGGATTGGGTCGGACAATCTCTGGCATTCATCATTCTAAACCCTGGCGAACGGCTTTGGAATAAGGCCACCCAAAGCCAAAAATATTGTTGATTTCGGGTGATATAACGACTTCGAGTACAGAAGTAAGTCATTCGTATGATTGCAGCAGGATTAGTTCGTGACCGCGAGAGGACGCGCCGCGTGCGCTTCACACAAGCCGTCACCTATAGTAGCTCGACGTCGCCATCGAACACGTACAAAAAACGGGCCGACGACACAACACAGACTGTGACTGCGTGTTGTTGATGCTACTAGGTTATACTTCGTTTTAAGAGCACAGACAAACTGCAGAGAAACGCACTCAGTCGTTAGCAACATTTCATCCAAAACGCTTGATGTACTGTCGCTCCCCAGCTGCGGAACACCGGTTTCACAAATTTGAGTCAACAGCGAATCGAACGCAATTATTTGATTTTTATGGCCCGTGCTATTGCTGTTCCCACGAACACATTGGCTCTCACCCCCAATCCCGTCCGCCATGCAGGCAAAGAACGAAGAAGCTGAGCCCCTTTTTGGGCGCGCGATCGTCATTTTAGAAGGGGCCCAGGAAAGCGACGACGCCGAGATCGCCGTGATTCTTGTTCACCAGGCGTGGGCGATGGAGGCGCAGGTGTGAGATTCCTTACCCACCCACCACCCCACCCCTACCTGATTTCTCTTAGTACAAATAATACCTTTGATTGCAGAGGTGACCGCCACAATCGCGTTTTCACTCCGTGACTTGTGATATTTTGGCCATGTCGTGTTTCTCCTGAACAAAAATTAAATGGTGTTGAAGAGCCAGTCGATGAATGTATTGATTTTACTGTAGACGTCGGCGAAAATCTAGCATCTTTGCAGGATATATAGAAGGGGTGAATATCAAGGGACAGTCATCCAGTGACATCTGCGCTCCAACATTTGAATTGCCACGATAATATCCTCTCATTCACATTGATTGAACATTTTTGCATCGCTTGGCGTGCGGGATTTCTCCCGCTTACACAAATACCCTCTTTCCCGTTAGAGGAGAGACCCTAACCCAGATTTTCTTCTTAGCATGCGATTTTTGAAAGCAAAGAGGACAGCCATCTGGAAACGAGTTTCACCTCAATTTACTCACGAACCTCTGGCAGCATCGTATGGCTTTGAATAGCACTCAAAGGGTGTCGAAGGGTCAGCAGACGTATTCCCGATACTGCTGCAGTACTATCACGGCATAAGACCGGAATCCTTTAATAGTCATCACAAGGGTTGAAATTATCAGCGGTTTCTGATTATCCTTGTAAGCGTATCCTGGCTCCCACATTCAACGTTTAAGCATCGTTGGCGTCCGAGGGTTTGGCCGCTTACTCCAATGCCCTGGTATGTGTCAGGGCAAGCACGCTAACACCGAGCCACTGTACGAGCGGCCATTCGCAACCGGCAAGCAGGTGCATGACAAGCTGAAATATTAAACGTGCTGGGCACTATACTACGTACCCGGATGTGCGATAGCCGCTCACCACGAGGAGGTTGTTGATCGAGTTTTTATCCGCTATATAATGACCGCAAACGAGTGATGTTGCCCATGGTCTTGAAGTTTCAGGGAAAACGTACTGATGATTCTGATATCCTTCACCTTCGAGCTACTCGCGAGTCGTTCGAAGGTAACCCCGCCAACGTTTATTTAACGAAATCGCCGGTTTTGAAACCAGCCCCGGGCCATATCTCCTGAAATACGGTGCCCTTTGCCACTCCGATGTAATCGTTGGATAGTCTTTCGGAAACAAGAAAGTACGTGAAACTATATCTTTCAGGGACCCGTTCCTCGTGTCGAACAACCATATGAAACGTTCGTTAAAGAAATTGTTGATTTTTGGGGGCGTATCGTGTAATCAGTCTGGTATTGATGAGAATGGGCTGGGCCGTGACCACCCCGATCTGTCCAAAACACTCATTTCCCTGTCGTTGGAGGTACAAAATCAGGTGGTGATAAAAGGGAAAATTCGGGACACAGTCGTATGATTCACATGCGCCGGTATATAGCTACTGTTGTCATTTAGAAGAAGACCACCTTGGCGTCAATCGACTGCGTGGCACACGGCAACGATTGCGACGTCGTATCTAAAACCGTTTGCCGTTGTGGAAACGTGCTGGGTACGGGACACACGTATGTTGTCTTACAGGTCAAACACATACCAGGTAACGAGGTTTTCGAAGAGCAAAGCAGTAGCGTTCACGTCATGCTCATTTTGCTTTGGAAACTTATTTTTGAAAATACGAGCATTTGAAGTTCTTACCGCCGCACCCGCCATATCGTGCTACCCAGGGCAAGTTCGTTGAGGCTGAACCATTGTTCAAGCGCGCGTTGGCGATCGATACAAAGGTGTACGGTTCGGGTCACCCGGAAGTCGCTACCGATCTGCACGTCTTGGCGAATTGTTATGAGTCAACGGTGAGAAGTGCTTTCTGGTCAAGGTTAATGTGCTATTATTATGCGTCAATCGGGGGGTTGTTATGTGGCAACGGTGAGACGTACACTCTCGCCAAGGTCAAGGTGCTATCATTATGCGTCAATCGGGGAGTAGTGTGGACTACTATACCTTGGACACGTTTCCTCCATGACGTGCTTACCCTACAACGAGTTTGCGATGTAAGCGAACATGATATCGAAGGGGCATTCTCGACGACCACGACGTGAGCTGCTTGGATTACTTCGCAGCATGGTTAATACGGCGATCGGTTCAAAAACAGCTACCCCTTTCGAGACCTTAAAGCCGTTATACCGGAGTATTCATTTCTGTGCACCGCCGGTCATCAACCAGTTAGGATAACTTTCTTTTCTTACATCATTGCGGCTCAACAACCTAAACATCACAGCGGTACAGCGGGGCTAACATCAAACAGTACCGGTATCAATATTATATCTTATCAGCGTTTAATCACAGACAGTGCAGGAGGGTTCATCAGCACATCACACGGCAAGACGATAGCAGGCAGCAATCAACACAGTATCAAGGAGCAGATCAGCGGCGCCACTCACTCTGCGCGTAGGAGAACACCCGGCCGGAATGCCCGTGTCCAAGACGCCATCGCTACTGCTGCTGGTGGCGGTGGTGGTGCTGGTGGTGTTGGTGGTGGTGCTGCTACGGCGTCTAATATGTTGTGTCGGGTTGGTTGCGCCAGGCGCCTGTTTGTGCCAGGGACATCGAGCAAGAGCTGAATAGGGTTGCCCTAGGCGTTGAATTACGCCAGAGAAGAGACAAGTCCCACGGCGAACAAAACAAACGGCAACAACATCATCGCATCATCACAGACAGAGAGTGATGGGCCGTTCTGACAGCACTACGTGGCACAGCAGCTGGCGGCATGCAGCACGGTAACAGGCAACAAATCAGCCACGCTGCGTATGCCCGGCGTTGCGGATGGGAAACTAGTAGATGCCGAACGAAGATTGGCGATGACAGAAATGCGAAACCGTGCTGCTCGTACCCAGTATCATACTCGTACGGGGCATGAGCTGCAGACCTAACCCAAAATATGCATCAGCAGCAGCAGAACAGAGCAGCAGAACCTAGTTGCAGTATTTCTCCTGCCTGCCGCCACCTTTTGCAGGATCGCCCACGTCCAAGACGCTGCGGCTGGTAGTGGTGGTGGCACTGCTGTTGTAGGGTTGAGTTATGTTGGTTTGAATTATGTCAGGGTTTGACTTGTACTATTGTACTGTGGGTAAATTCAGCAGGGTGTGGGTTAGGTTTTGCCAGGTGTCAGGTTGTTCCCGGCAACATTGTTTTTCCACGCAGAACAACAACAACAACAACAACAACAACAACCTACCCACGAACTGCCACAACAGCAACAGCAACCACAGCTATCCATCGCGGATTACATGAGCGCACAAAAGTTGGCGACGGTTTTAAACGATCTGTTGTGCGAGTTCCTAGTGATAACCACATTCGATTACGGCATGGCACAAACCAGACAGGAGGGAAGTTTTTGTGCAGAGGGATGCAACCGACAGACTACCACGGTGTTTCCGGTGCAAGGAGTAGCATGCTCGATACCCGTGTTCGTTATCGGCCAGACTTAGCGGGCGTTCTAAGTTAAGCACCCCCGCCCCGCCCGTAAGAGGAGCCTCTAAGTAAATGCAGCTGAATCGCCGCCCCCGAGACGTCTCTTCAAGCGTTCCTGTGTGCCTCATGCGTTTACAATAATGTGTTCCGGTTCCACACGTTTGTGACACTTTGCAACCGGGGGAAGATGGGTCTGCCGCATTGCTGGAAATACTATGCTGAGTGTGTCGTTCACGTGTCCCCAAGCAATTGCGACAGGAAGCGGATTCCCGTGGAATCTGCATGACCCGCCCATAGGTCCCACCTGTCGCCCGCACTGCTTTCTATGTGTGGACTGAATACCAAAAGCCTGCAGTATTGGCGTTGACAATCGTAAGCATCATGTTCATGATTCCTCATACGTAATCACCTTGATGGAACCATCAATTAACCATTAAAATGCATATTTTCCCGCCAATCACCAATTGCGTTGCAAACGTGGACCCATATGATGGGACGGATAGGACATGCTTCATTGCCTTGCTGGTATCGTTGACTTCTTTTCCTGAAGAACCTCACACGCGTAAAGACGCCCGCCTCCCAAGCAGGGCAAGTAGAGACGAGAAAACGGAGACACTTTTGATCTCGTTATAGTTGTTTCCGAGGCAGGCGTTTGAAGGATAAGGCCAATGTGACTATGACCGATTTTACTATAGACCCCCCAAAACCAGTGATTTTCTTTAATGAACGTTTCATGGCTGCTTGGCACAAGGAAGGATACTATTGAAGAAAAGTATTCGTGTATTTTATTGTGTGCAAATGTCTAACGGTCGACGACGTCGGGGTGCCCGAGGACATCGTATTTAAGAAGATGCGACCGGGAGTTGTGTTTGAAACCGGTGGTTTCGTGATATAAACGTTGAGGGGCTATCGTAGAACGAATCCTATGTCGCTGGACCCCTGTAGAATTACGCTCTCACTTTATTGCGTACATTACCAGTATTTGAAGTAAAAAATGAGTAAGTAAATATTTCACTGGTCACCGGCTTTAGAACCAGGGGATGTAGTTCAATAACCAAGCTGGCGTTTTCATGCGGTCTGGTTTTTGAGCATCACACACTCAACCTCTTGCTACACAGGGTCAGAACGCTAAGGCTGAGCCGCTATACAGGTGCTCGCTGGCAATCCACTCTAAGGTGCGAGGTCCTGACCACCCAGAAGTCGCCTCAGACTTATCCAGCTTGGCATCGTTGCTGGAGACAATGGTGAGACCTGTCTTTCGAAGCATATCGCTCTATTATCAGTGTGTTTGCGGGTCACGTACGGGAACCGTTTCTGACGAGTACGCATGGTTCGCACACGAACTCGATTTGACGCTTCAGCTACCTTCAGGGGTTGAGAGAACTTGAGATATTTAGATAAAAACGACTGAATGACGAACGTAAAACGGGCTTAGGGGTATAACGAGTACTCGGGTTATGCGCACGCCGAGGACTGAAGCCATTGAGACAAACGATCGGTATCATTCTGTAAAAAGGGAAACAAGTGGAATATTCAGTTGCGGCCTTTCGGTGCAAGCGAAGACGTTATCGGTACCTGTCTTCCGCATCGACCGAAGCAATTTGCACACGTGGGACAGATCAGGTCGTCTAGACCTTCTAGGGAAGATAGACCCTTGGCGCAAAGGATCTGCCAATATCATAAATCGCGTTTGCCGGCGATGACTGCAGATGATGACTGTGGCAGTTGTCTGGCCTTCCCAGCGCTTTCCTCGGTTGCCAAAGCCGACGAAAGCTCCACGGACGGAACACAGATAGCCCATGACATTTTCAACGATGCCATAGGCTACTTAGGCTGGAGTTTGCCCCCCACACGCACAGCCGCCGTGTATAGTACTAGGTGGTCCAGAAAAAGACAGAGGCCGTTTCGCTCCAGCACTCGTTGGCGTTGCGAAGGTGAACGCCTGATACATTGGGCGCAAACATTGTTCAAACTGTTGGATGTCATTTATGAATTATTGTAGTCGCGAATGCGCTCCTCATATGCAGGGCACGCACAGAGCCGCAGGGCCCATATTGTGCTATGAGCCTGTCGTGGCGAGTTTGGAGGTGGGATCGGTGAGGGCGTAGGCTACTTAGCGTGACTACATGACTTAATGACTGGTCCGGAGCGCACAAATGTTTGTCGATATAATGTCAAGGTATCGAATGGTTTCCTCTATTCTCGTGTGCATTTTTTGAGCATTCGAAGTTCTATAAGCTCACCCCAACCACCTATTGTACAGGGCAAGTATGCCGAGGCCGAGCCGCTGTACAAGCGCTTGTTGGAAATCGAGGCAGCAGTGCACGGTCAAGACCACCCGGAGGTCGCGGCTAACCTCAGCAACTTCGGGTCGGTGCTGGAGTCCTTGGTGAGATCTTCCTTCTGAAGAATACTTGTGTGTGCGTGGGGCTCGTTTCGAAATCGTTTCAGAACATTTTGCATGATTCGTCGAACAAATACAGCCATGATTACTCTACAACTACCCTTGCTGCTGTTAATACATCCGCACGAATTCCGCTTCGTGTGCCCGTCAAACATGGCTAGTTCTGAATGCGATATAAAGGGTATGAAACGAAAGTATTTTAATTTTGACACGCGCATGGTGAAAGCCAAGACGATTGTTTGGTGTATTGCGCCCAAGGGTTGACGAGAAGCATGCCATATCGCATCACTCCCGCGTCGAGCAGTTGATGAAGCCGCGAGAAACAACCGAAGCTTGCTATGGTACTGGTGATACCTGATTTGCTTGGGCTCTCCACTTGAGAGGCTCCGTGTTTCATCCAGAAACGTACTTTCTTTCTTGAACAAAGAAAACGGTGATAAATCTCATGGCCTGGTAGGTACACGACAACTAAGAGAAAAACAAAATCCGCCAATGGGTTTCCAGCAAAATTTGGTAGTTTCTCCGTTAAGGAGAGCCATCGTTTACACTTTGTTTTCTTCTCAATGCGTTGCTCCTATCGTAGCAATCGCCGAACGTGCTGTGAGTTATTTCTCAGCGGGCATCAAGCGATACAGCTGCTTACGGCGATTCGTTTGCGCACCCTGTACCGAGGTGGCAACGCGTGGTAGACCCGACTACTGCGCGTCAGGCACTAGCGATAACATTTTTAGCAGCCGTCAACGCTTGCTAGATTGGGTGTAACCCACGTAGACGGCACTCTGTTGGACTGATGAGCATCCTCAGGTGAATAACTTGTTATTTTCACTGGAATCCGATTTGGGTTTTGTGATTTGCTGGTGACCATATTCCTAGCCCATTATGTTGAATGCGGGTTGTCTAAAAATCAGTCTTAGGTAACGTACAGAGCCTTTATATCGAGGAGCCTAAAAAACTCTGGTGTCACCCCTTCCGCAGCATGCGTCCGTCCATAGTCACCGTGGACCACCGAAAGCTTCGCTCATCATTCAAACACGGCCTCGAGAGTAATCGACAAGTGTTGCTGTGCGTCCCATGTGCTTAAAGCTGGCGCATCGGTTAGGGTGTCACACATGTTGTCGGACCTTCTTCGCCATGGCGGTATTTTGTGTGCTACTACCTTCGCACGTCATAATCTGCTTGTGCTCTGCACGTATACCGTAGCGATGGTGAAAACGAAAGCTTTCGGCAACTGCATGATCTACCCAGCGCCTCCATCGGTCGCCATCACTGATACATTCTCTGCGAACCGAACAAACGTTGTCTGCGGAGTTGTCGAAGTCTTAGGAAGAAGCAACCAACTCTCTGCCCGGCCACGCCAATGCGGCGTTGTCTCTTGTGAATCAGACGGGGTTGCTGAATAGCACATCAGTTTTTTTCCATGTTTTCATATATTTTGCTTGCGGTCTATGGTTCCTTGTCTTGTGGCTGCGAGTGTTCGGACTGCCTGAACACCACGCTAATTATCTACCTGATGCCCAGGAAAAATACGCCGAGGCCGAGACACTGTACAGGCGCGCGCTCGCAATTGATACGAAGGCGTGCGGTCCTGACTGCTCGGAAGTCGCAACCGACCTCGGCATCTTGGGGATGTTATTGCACGAAATGGTGAGACTTGTCGTTGCAAACAGTTTCAAGCGCGAGTGGGCATTGTTTCGGTCCTATCATCTAACTAATTTGTGTAGTTTAGGTTTCCTGTTGTAATGTTGTACACAGTCACCGACCGTTCGAAGCAGGTAGTGATGATACTTCATTGCGTCTGCTCAGCCTTGTTAAAGTTGAATAGCATCGCCAAGTACACGCCACGAAGTCTTCCTGAAAGACCGAGATAAGTTGTCAATCCATGGCCGTCACGTAGTCCCTTTCGCGCACCCTCTTATAGAAGCACGATTTTTCTAGCGACTCCGGCAGAGGGACCAGTCGTCGCCCTGGTAGTACCGTGCTACGTACGCCGTCTCCCGGCCCCCGATCTTCATGATCTCATCTGTTTGCCTTCCCCGCCAATGGTTTGCTATGAATCCTCTCACGCGAAGCAAGAGCATTTTAGGCTAGTCAAGGATCTTCGTGCAGATTCACCTGCAACGCGGCCGTATGAGCCATGGAAAGGTTTCATGTGATTAGAGTGCCGCTTGAAACTTTGCTTGGTTATTATATTAAAGAACCCACCGGCTATGTCGTGTTCAGGGTAAGAACGCCGAGGCTGAGTCACTGTACAAGCGCTCGATGGCGATCGAGACGAAGCTGTACGGTCCTAATCATCCCGAAGTCGCCAAGTACTTCAGGCACTTGGGGGAAGCCTTGAAAGGGCAGGTACGAACGTATGTTTCTGACAAAGTTTGGGTTGTGAACATACACATTACACTATCCATGGTCGCCGAGGCCGAGCAACGCACGTATCGGGTGATGCCGAACAAACTAAATGACAGCTTCGGACACGCTCGGGTGTGATCTTACCTCTCGACAAGAAAGAGTTGAGGATCAAGCATTCTACGTGTGTGATTACCCAAGTTTCACGCATCACGCAGATCACGTTCTAGATCATCGCGATTATATATATATCGTGATGATATTTATTAAAATATTTGTGTAAAGTGCAGATCTAAAGGAAGACTCGTGAGCTACATCGATCAGATTATATCCGGTTCACTCAGCGACGCATGCCACGATAGAGGTAGCAGTTTTCGCCTGAAATTATTCTGAATGACGGGGCTCCTTGACCCCAAATCGTTGTAGATACGCCATATTAAGGTATACCTCTTTCTGGCGAAAACGATTTCTGAGTCACGGGGCTCTCCTCAACCCAAAATCGTCCGAAATACCACGTATTATTTCATGATTCTCGCTGCGCACCAATGGGGTTTGCCATCCGGAAGCAGAAATATTTTTCTCTGAATGACCTTTTGGGAGGCGTCGTAGCCGTGCAGCACGAGTCCAGCAACGCCATGCAGACAGCGCAGACCAGCAACGTATCTGGCTTGAAAGGCGCAGGGACCTGATCTGTCCAATGTGCACACGGTTTCTTCTCTTCAGGGCAAGTCCGAAGAAGCCAACGCCAGCTTCCGCCGCGGCATTCACATTTATGGGATTATGTCGGGCCCGGACAGCCCCGATCTGCCCACAAGACTCAACCGGATAGCAAGATTACTAAAAAGCCAGGTGAGAGTCAAATAGTATCAGGGGCATATTTGTTGCTGTTGTTGTTGTTGTTGTTGTTGTTCTCACATAATCTCGCATCATCAAGTCCGTGATCACAGGACAAGCTCTAGCTACTCTGGAGTGGAAGCATACCACAGGGAAAAAAACAAACGGCAAATGGAATGCCCACAAATGTCAAAACGATGATGGACAGACCCAACGTTCAGCCTCTTGGGCAGGACGCCCCTCCCCACCCCCTCCCTTCTCGCCGTCCCCACCTCCCCCCCCCCCCACGCCTCCCCCCCGCCATCCCCCCCGTCTCCCCCCCCCCCCTCTCCCCCCTCCGCCCCCCCTCCCCCCGCTCCCCCCCTCCCCTCCTCCCCCCCTCCTTCCCCCCCTCCCTCCTTGCCCCCCACCCCCCCCCCCTCCTCTCCCCGCCCCTCCCTCCCCCCTTTTCCTTCTCCCCCCCTCCCTCCCCCCCCGGCCGTTTAAGGATGTCGACGGTGGATGGCGCTGCCGGGGCCTTTTCCTGTCGCTCTGCAGCTTCACAGCTCTCCGCGTCATGCCATTTCGGCATGAGTGATTGCGCTCCCTTCTCGACCCGTCAAAACAATCTGCCGGCCTTCTGTGCAGCGTTTTGCTAACCATTAAACATACTTCCAACTACCGACATATCCTCCTTTAGGTGCGCCACCCAGTCCTTCTCTTTCACCCGTGAATAGCCCGCGTACCCCCCACCAGCTCCCCAATCATCAGCCTCCGTGGCAGACGCTCCTTTCCCATACGTTCCACGAATCTCGCAAATATCCTCCGTTCACGCACTTTCGCCTCTATGCTCTCGGAAGCTTCTCAGGGCGTCACGCAGATTAAACAATCACACGAAAGTAGTCGACCCCTTCGTTGGTCCAACCCATCGCTTGCTATACAGGGTGAGTTATCTGTTCTTTGCGCAGTTCTTTGACATATTCGTATAATATGTTCCCGGAGCACCGGTATATCGTTTATAGGCCAACAGGCGGAGTGTTCACAAGCCGAATGGGAGATTTCTAGATGTTCCCTTGTGATCAAGGTCACCCTCTTTCTTGTTTACACGTATATCGTTGATCAAACCGCGGTTTTCATTGCCCCTGCAAACGAACTGTCTGTTGACACTCAGGGCGAGTACGCCGAGGCCGAGCTAATGTACAAGCGCTCGCTGGCCATTGATACGACCGTGGACGGTCGTGAGACGTCGATGACCGCGACGTACATGACCCAATTCGCGGCGCTGTTGGAGACAATGGTGAGAACTACCTTTTCGAAACAACGTGAATGTCTCTGTGGGGATCATTGTCCGACCAGTACGCTGTCAATGTTTCCATGGCGATCATGTTTCCCTGGGCGTCACGGCCTGATTGCGCCATACACGTACGTCGTAGCGTCGGTGGCGGTAGATCCTGTAGTTGACACATCTCTGATTCCATCGATCGCGAATACAGAAACGCGACCCAACGAACGAACCGTAAATGACTCGAGGTGCTGTCAAGAAGATTGAGAAGAAGCAGCGTTTCTCCTCCACACTGCCCCTCTGGTTGAAGCATGCAACACGAAACCCGCTGCGTCGGGGGGTGTTGATTGTGTTGGGATATTATACAGCAACGATAACGCGGTTTACAACTATATAAGGGGCTCCAATAGTGCATTGGCCTTATTTCGGGAGGAATCTCACAGGAGAATAACCCTGGTTTGGAATCATCCCACGGTAAGGGTTGCAGTTGTTGGATTATCTACTAATGTGCCTGTCCGATAGAGCTCCTCAAGTGAGGAACTACCGGTTGTATACTGTAGTCAAGTTATTTTACGAGTATATGCCAGTATATATTTTGGGCTAAGGCATAGATGATTGTTCGGGTTGTGCGAACAAACTTCTTCGAAGTTAATTTTCGTGCGAGATATTGAGCTGCTCTCCATGCTAGGAGCTCAGAAAAGTCTTAGAATCTGCTGCACCCCTACGGTGGGATGGTTCTTTGCCGTATTTTTCGTGACAATGAAACCCCCGAGTCCGCACGCTGTACTATTCTACTATATCGATGCTTGCATGGATTCCCGAAGGGGCCGCATAATGTATGCATGGTGTACATTGTCTGTCGGCCGTAACCCCACCATTTCAGCACTGTTCGCATGACTGGTAAGACCGCCATGCCTCGAGGACCAAGAAACACGGTTAATCTTGAATCCCATCCGTTTAGAACCCGGGGTGTCGTGTTAAGGACTCTCCCGTGAAGGGAGCTAGCCGAATGCTCCAATTTTGAACCATGCCGGATGGTGAGATCATAAAGAGCAGGATGGAGTTGGAGGCGAGAGCAGAGAGAGAGGACGGGTTGCTACCGATGTGGATGTTGGAACTTCAAGCGCTGCCCACAAAGAGTCGTTCTACGGTAGCCCCCCCAACTTTTCTTCAACGAAATCGCCGGTTTTAAAACCAGCTCCCGGCCGTACGTGATGCAATACTGTGCCCCCTTGCCACCCCGACGTCATCGATCGATAGTTCTTTGCGAACGATAAAACATATGGAGACTACCTTTTAGTAGCGGCCTTCCTCGTCTCGAGCAGCCATGAAGCGTTCGTCAAATAAAATCGTTGGTTTTGGGGGGGGCTATCGTAGAATCGGTCCAAAGAAGGATTGACTCGAGGAAGAAATGAAAGGTATCGAACCTTTTGATTATCGAACCTTTGGCCACATGTCATGACTGGGGTTTGAACGGACGAATTAACTATCGAATCGAGGACATCCAATACACCATTTTCGAGTACTCGAATGTCCTCCTCGACCTCAACTGAATATCGCCGCTGGAGGAAACGAGAATGAAATTGCAGCCTACTGTCTGAGTGCAAGAAAAGAGTGCGAGACTGGCCAATCTTGATCCTAACCTGCCAGCTCTAATTGGTACTTCGGACGAGAGCACTATGCCACCGCAGTAGCAGCAGCGACAGTCGTGGCAGCGGCAGCTGCAGCAGATTCAAGAAAAAATAACAAATGTTGCTTTGAGCACGATGGTTGTTGTTGAAATGCAAAGCAAGGTGATTAGGGATAACAAGGACTGGAAGGCCGAATATGTCGGACGAGGGGTGATGTGCCAGAGATGGGCGGACATCTCGTTCCACGCCGCTGAATGGCTGGGAACACAGGTCCCCGGCCCTCATGGTGACGTTGAACAGCGAGGTGAAGCGCGCAAAGGAATGGCCAAGAATTGACTGAAGCTGCAGCGGCAGCAGGAGCTGCAGGGGTTGTAGGTAATGTACGAGAACATCACGGGCGAGAGTGTGCAGCTTCAGCAGCAGCGGCCACCGCAGGTTCTGAAAAGCAAGCGCGAGAGAGAGCAGACATACGTTAGGCCTGGGAGGAGGACAACAAGGGTGACTGCAAGACCGGGGAGCATTGCTGGGCAAAGACGCTTGGTCACACCGGGACGTGGTGGTTTTGTTTCCTGTTGCCTTGCTGGCCTGATTAGGACACCGCTTGCGTGTTGTCCCGTTTTTTATTTTTATTTTTTCCCCTCACTTTGGGATGATGTAACGTGTTTTTGGCGAGGTATATCACATTCTCATACTGCTGTTCGGCGGGTATACACCAGGTGGTACAAAAGCGTGCTATGTCGTAGCCCTACCTAGCGCTGGTTTGTGATTGCTTGCAACATTTATTTCGCTTTGCGAGTTCGTGTTGAATCGTGACAGATGGATCGGCCGATGGGGTGCGTGTTCCCCTTCCCCCCACCCCCCGTGCGCAACTGTGCTTGGGGTAATGAGCAATCTGTATATATTAGTGGCTTGCTATGCCCTGTCACTAGCAATATACATACATGGTAGTACTCTCCCGTCTGCTGTAGGTTGTGGTAGGATAGCTTGCCACTGCAGATTTACCGGTGACTACGAGCTTTGGGAGTTGGAGAACTTGTGCCTGATGCTTGACGAGTATGATATTCTTTGGAAATTTCCCAATTAACAGATTTTTCCCACGTATCGAAGGGGCCAGGAAACAGACATGACAAAATGTATTGACTGTTTGGTCGAGGTTGTGTGCCGCAATATCCTACGTGATCTGATTGTTTCAGATTGACGTGTGATTGTTGATCACTGACTGGGTATGTTATGTAGGCAAATATAATATGACCTTCGTCTTGTTTCCGGCTCGCTACTCTCCGACGGCCGAGTGTTTCTTTTCGCACATTCGGCCGCGGGGCAAGCTAGAATACCATGGGTACATTATGAAGCATGTCTGGATATCGGCCGAGCTCCGCGTGGCGGTGCTCAGCACATTAAACGTCGCTTCGCTGGCTCTATTTGGCAAGGGATTGCGCTCCGCTCCCTGAGACGAGCATATGACTTGGAACATAATAAATGTTTTTCAGATTTTGATATTTTGAAAAACTTCTACTTTTTTTTGTTATTCGTTGTTTTGTTCGTAGAAAAATGGACCGCTACTCAACGAACCTCAGCAGGAGCACAGCAGCAGTAGCAGCAACCACCCGGACTAAATTAACATTAGCAGCAGCGCACAACAGCAGCAGTAACAGCAGCAACATACAGCAATAGCAGCAGCAGTACACACGTGGATCGGAGTAGTGTTGGGTTTGGGGGCGCGTCGCCCCGGGCTGTTTCGGCCCCGGATCTCGACGTGGGTGCGTGGGCATGGGTGCAGACAAGGATAAACCGGCCTGCCCCGTCCCACCGCGCGGGCCGCCGCTCGTCGAGGCAGGAGCAAAAGCGTCTGTGGGCGCGATTGAGTCGGTATATTTATTTTTCTCGCGGAGAAACTAGACGTGTCCGAATGTAAGGACCGTTTTTACCTGAACAAAAATACATACCCCGGTATTTTATTTTCGAACAGAGCGGACGCCAGCAGGAGGAGGCTGGGAGGTAGAGACCGGGAGCAGTCGAGTGTTGGACCGAGCGCCACACGGCACGGCTGGCATATCCCCGCGCGGGAGAAAGGGCTCACAGGGACATAGAGCGGGGAAAGCTTGGAAGAGCGCGGCGAGGGTGGCAGCGATCGCGAGCGCAGCACGCATGCGAGTCTCGACCAGGCCAAATTTTGTTTGGGGGGCAGAGTGGAACCATGGGTAGGGTTCAAGGATACATACCTCCTTATTAGCGGTAGCCAGACTCAGGTATATACACGGTGCTGCTGTGGCCAAAATCGGGTGCAGTTCTATTTCATCGTTCGCCACCATGGACCATCTGGTTGACTGGGTGGATCAGTTCTAGGTCTGTTGCTGCTTTCGTACACACATATTATACACACATACATTTGTAACCACATGCATCAAGTAGTGGCGGGTTCAGGCGGGAACACAATCGATCTAGCTCTACTTTCTACGGGGATAAACGATATGACTACATACATCAACGTTTCGGTTCCCCTCAAACACAGTACCAAAGCGCTTTCACTAGCTCTCATGGAAAACCCTACAACGTACGCCACACACCCATGCCGAAATTGTTGCCGCCAACCAATTAGTTACTGTACAACATTCCAAGAGCGACTGACATTGGCTGGCCATCCCTATCCATTACCACCAAGTGCAAAAACATGTGACGTACTATATAGCAACGAACACTGTTCCACGTACGGCACACAGCATCCCCCGACCACCAATAAGTCGACTGCGCGTACATCAATACAACGTGCACCCACCGCTATCACACTCTTCCCGCTGAGTACTACTCTTTCTTTGGAGCAATGCACTAGCTCATGCCACACGTTTCCTCTAAGAAGAGCAGTGGGGTTCATCTGCGCGAGTAAGCCTAACACCATTATTGGTGGAAACATATTTATACGTGTGTTACCGGTGTCTCCCTTTTCGCCTTACGACGCTCCCGGGATTTTACGTCACCCGCATCCTGAAGGCGAACCTTGCAAGGGTGTGTTCTGTACGATACGTACCGAGACGTATCGCCGCTATATACCGCCAGTATTACCGGTACCATACACTTCGGTAAGTTCAGTACGGCATCAATGCCAGCACTGGCAACTTCGGTAAGTTCGGTACGACATCAATACCTGTACCCGGAAACTTCGGTAAGTTCGGTACGAAATCAATACCGGTACCGGCGGTGCCAAGACACACTTTCGTGTCTATACCGGACACCTCGGCAATTTCGGTACGACGTCAATACCGGTACCGGACATTTCGGTAAGTTCGATACGTTATCAATACCGCGTCCGGAAACTTCGGTAAACTCGGTACGACATCAATACCAGCACCGGAAACTTCGGTAAGTTCGGTACACCTGCAATACCGGTACCGGGCCCTTCATTACGTTGGGTACGACGTCAATACCGGTACCGGACACTTCGGTAAGTTCGGGACGACATCCATACCGGTACCGAGAATACCGATACCGTGCCTAACACCCGCTTGGAGCCTTGTATTGGAATATAATACTCGCGTTGGGTACATGAACACACGTAAATAGCAAAAAAGCGCGCAGCCAACATGAGGATCGACGTGACTGTGCGTAGTAGTATTGCGTCTCAACTCCGAAGCGGAGTTTCTCCGAGACGTGATTTTCCGGTAAAAAGCTTATCGAGATCTCGACCAAGATTGATTTACATAAAAAGTCAAATCTTGGCTGAGACAAGGTTACTATTATTTAAATCAACGAGATTTCCTTGTGTGTTCAACCCCTATGTGTACATTAATTAATGGGTAAAACACGGTCTGGATTTGCGTCATATACCGACGTCAAGTAGGCATGAAGTCAACTCTTGAATAATCGATTCGCAGGATTTGCGGTGTAACCTCTGCTGGGTTTGTGCGGTAGATTCGCTCTCTCTACAGTTTGAAGTAATATTTCGGGTCAAACCCGCCTTGAATTTGTCATCACTTGTTTTTTTAGTATAAAAATCCCCACGGACGCGTTTACTTAACGTATGATCGAGTCGACCTCGTTCCCTATATAACCGCATTTTTTTAGGTGTAGAAGACATGAAGTATGCATTTGCCTTGTAGGAGAGTGTGTAGGTATGACATGTGATGAATCCCCCTGAACCTGAACCACGTTGTGGCCCCCAAGGAGCTGAGCGAGATGAGGTGATATGTTGGTAGATATGTTTCTATGAACTTGCATGTTGGTACACTTCGATGAGAGACTTTTCATCTCGGCTTCGGTGCACATCTCCGCTGACGACGGCGGGCAATTACAACGTATTCCCGTGACGAGGACAACGCACGATTTCACAAGTATATATGTGGCTTACAAAGTGTAACTCTGCTTTGCCTGCTCAGGATGGCGTGAAATCCCACAATTGTTGGCTCGCCAAATAATATTACTCTCTCCGTAGAGGACGACGGTAAATCCCCAGGACGAGGTCTGCAGGTTACTCACACGCCACTACAGTGTAGTTCAATATGTCTTCATAACTATGACCACCCGGGGGAGCAATCCTAAGAGCTGAGCCATGTAGCCAGGACCAGGTGTGTAGGCTAAGGGGGGCGTGTTGGAGAAACAGTATGAATGCCAGAATATATTCTAATTTGACTTGTGGCTTGATTCTACAGTGGACGGGTCACGTCGTTGCCCATTCTATGGACGTATGGGAGTAAACCCGTTTCCTCATTCCAATGACTAAAATGACTCTATTTTGGCGTTTGGGATTTCGGTCATTGAATTATTGGAGACACATGGACTGGAGACAGGTACATACGTTGTCGATTTTCTTAAACAGTGAACATGAGAAAATTCTGCAGTTTAGTTTTGAAGATGTGTCGATGGAAATTCGGGAAACATAAAACAACTTTTTGTGGGCTTTTGGATTAACGATTTTCCTGCATTTCATTGTCTACAATAATAGTATGGCGTTCTTATGGTTTGGGTCTGGGCATTATGGATTTTGGGTGGGTGCATACTCATTTTGATCCTATTTCGCTACCGTGGACTGATGCCTCTACGCACGTCGTTACGGCAGCTGAGTGCTGTCTACCGTGGTGTTGATCTGGGATTTTTCGGATCGGATTTCGGTTATCGGGCGTTTGGATTTCGGGCTTTGGACATTGGCTTTCGGATGTTGGATTAGTGTGAACTTACTTTGAAGTTGGTACTTCGGATTTTGGATATTAGGTCTTGACGATTGGTTCCGTATTCTGTCCCGAGATGTGTTTTCTTGGTTTTTGGTGTTCGGGGTGACGTTGGTACTACAATCGTTATTTCTGTCACAGCAGTAGAGGGCGGAGGTTGATTGTCGGCAATTTTAGTCGACTCGATTTATGTTGAGGAGATGATAATATTGTGTCATACAATAACAGCTACACAGCAAGGAGGCTGTTGATTGTGCTTAGATATGATGTAGCAACGACAGCGGAATCACGACATTGGCGAGTTTCAGGAGCAGATTGGCTTTACCGTAGTGAAAACATCCTAGCTGTGAGTATATCCCGGTTTGGCGGCACTTTCCATGAATGCAGAATACCCGAGCCCGCATTCATCTACTCTACTTTTCTTGATGTCTGCATGGACGCCCGAGGGACGTCCCACGGTAGGCGTTGCATGTTATTGGGCCAACGATTCCTGACCGGTTGAGCTCCTCAACATGGAACTGTCTATTACCGTCATCGGTTTACGTGCACATATTTGCTTCCGGACTAGCACATGGAAACGTTGTTGGAGTTGCGCGAACGAATCGTCGAGGTCATGCTTCGGGTGAGATGTTGAGCTCCTCATGTTAGGAGCTCAGGATAATTTTGGCTGGACTCTTAGCGTGGGAGGACTCCCGAGTAGAGCCCTTGATGCACGCACAATGTATTTGACCATCGGCCAGCCACGCCTTCACCTCAACGTTATCCACACGACGGGTACGCCCGCTAGTCTTCGAGGATCAAATACCTGGGGGTCACTCGTGATACAATGGCTTATCCGCCGTCCGTTCAGAACAAGCTGCAACTAAAACATGAAACTCGCCTCGACATACAGGGTAAGCTCGAGGAAGCCAAGTCTACGTTCGAGCGTGCTATCAAGATATGGCAAGCGGCGCTGGAGGGTGGCCATCCCAGGGTTGCCGCAGCGCTCAACGACTGGGCGAAGATATTGCAGGCACAGGTGAGACGCACGACTACTTCACTTCCGAAACTTTATCGAATCTTGAACTTGCCCAAGAGACAAGTGAAACCCATCTTTGAACTCCTAATACAACGTTTGTTCAGGAAGAGGTTGCGCTCATGCCTTCGCACTCAACAGTCGGGGAGGGTTGATAAAGAGCGCGGTCCGGATTATCGAGAACACTGCAGTCAAGGGTTTCTTCATCCAAGAGGCATGCGGGTTCTTACAGTGGAGGAAAAAAGTTCCATATGTGCGTCCGCTGTGAAGTTCCATTCCAGGATTTGTCTTGTCAACACGTTGCCATGATTTTCCGTTTTATTGTCTGGTTGGCGGTCATAGGTGATACCGCGCACACCAACCACACGTTGTAGCTGTATGTCGACAATGTCGGCAAAGACGGTAGGTCAGCGCCGATCACGGATTACGGTGTAGCAATCGAAGAAACCAGCGACGCAGCAACCGCAACTATGAAACAGCAGTGGCAGCAACAAACATCTGTCAACAGATACAACGCTGTAGCACAGCGGCCACTAGCGACGTACCAGCTGCAACCACGGCAGAGCCGTTTCATCAACAACTGTGTACCAACCGCAGACCATAGAAAATGCAGCAACCGCTGTAACTAGCGTTTGCGCGTCAATCGTGGTTGCGTTGAATCAACCTCGGCGACCACGGGTATGACAACCGCAGAAATGCCCAGTCAATGAGGTATATCAACAACGACTACATGGTAGAAATCACCACCACCAGCGGTGCAGCAGCGGCAACTACGGCGCAGCAATGTCAGGAGTAGCTGTACATCAGTATCGACTGCAGTGTAGAAACCGCAGCCACCAGCGGTGCATCAACCGCAATCACGACACAGCAGTGTCAGCAAGAACTGTTTATCAACAGCAACTACTTTGTGACGACCGCAGTGGGAAGATTTTAGTAACCTCGATTGCGACACCCCTACGTTAAGAATAGCTATGCGTCAATGTTGCCCACCAGGTACACGACAAGCATTGTAGCAGCCGCAACCTTACCAATCCGTGTCGGCAATCGCCGTGTGTCAACAGCGACTACGGTTTAGCAACCTCCAGCAAGACGCACCCGTGACATCAACCATTCTCTGTGTGTCAGCAGCGACGCACGTGATATTCTGGACACAATCAATTCGACGCGCCGATGTACCAAACCGGGGACAAAGGGGATACGCTAAGAAAATAGACAACCCTCTGCATAAATCGTGGGATTTATTCCGCAATGTGGGCAAGACTGTCTAGGGAACATGATTAGAGGCAGGCAGCATGCCGTGGTGAGCAGCAAGCATCGCTGCGATGTGCTCCGCAGTACCGTCTTGGCTGCCTGTGTTCTATATGGTAATGAAGTGGAGGCTTGGGCGGTGTATTGTTTTCTTCTCGGCGTTGCGTATTGTGGCCCCTGACGGAATTCCGCCTAGTTCCGGTCCGGCCGAGAGAGAGGCGTGGTATTGAGCACATCAGATGCTTGCGTCGGGTCGGGAACCGGGGCACTGCTGATTAGCATCGGCCGCGTCAAAACCGTGACATTACTGTTGGGAACTGCGGCAATGCTGATCATCAGCGTTAGCGCCGTCGAAACCGCGACATTGTTGTCTGACGACACGTACACACCTCAAGTAGACGTATCGTCTCCCTTGAAAATGGGGATTTCATTAATTTGGTGGATTGTAGCAGGATAAAACAATTGCTGTCTACTCTCGCCGGTCTAGCCGGAGGCTGAAGGCAATGATTGCACCTCCGATGCAATATCGCAAGATATTCGAGCTCCAATATGTTGGAATCGATCTCGATCCAATACCAGATTGATCAGATTCGTCCTTAATTTGACCAGGACTTTCACGTTCTGAAATACGTTTCCCTACAACTAATTAAATAATTGGTTGGAGGGATTTGCCACGCGGACGAGGATTGATAGGTGGCACACTGAGGCGTCATAAGACATTGAGGAGATGCGAATCAGGTGTGTCTTACTGCATTGCTCCGACGAGAGGAAAGAGGGAGGAAAAAACAAGCATCCCCACAAGGAGTAGGCCTACATTGCGTCCTCGATAGTACCTTGCACTGCTCCTCGATGAACATATCTCACTGGGTCGTCATGAGAACGTTTCCACGGGGATACTTCCCGTGTTCAATATACTGCCACAAAGAGGTGATCTAACTCGAGTATCAGGTTTATGGTGCCACCCGGGACATAACCATGATTGTATAGTCAATAGTGTAGTACCCTGGACCCCACGTCAACGGCATTTCGATTTTCGTACGCACACCATGTAAAAATATTGACCATCTAGATTCGTAGACCAAATCACAATTGCTTCCATTAGCTGTCAATTTTGGCGCATTGTCATTCAAGTCCTACAACAACGACCACAAGAGTGTGTCCGAAACAAGGAAATACAAAGCAGGAACAATTTATTGGCGACTGCAAATTATCCATTTATGATATCGAACCGCATAAATACCCCGCAACGAGCGATCGATGTGGAAAAACACCAACCGCGTCGAACGAATTCGGCAACTGCAACGTTCAGGGTTGATCACGCACAGAGCAACTCGCGGCTCCGCATGCGGATCTTGTAGTGCAAGCGACAGCGTGGTCGATTCAACTCTTGTAGGCTTCAACGAGAAAAAAAATGGAACCCTTGAGTCAAGTCGGGCCGCTGCAAGCGTTTGTTCAGCGTGTGTGAATGCCCCATGATTTTCTAGTTTCGGTCCGTGTTTTCCGGATCATGCTCGAAATCGAAATCGCCACCGCGACAGAGAGCGTACTGTTAGCTTGCACGTTCCAACCTGATCTACGACTTTTATGTGCCCTTACGGCCGACGCATCTGATCCAGGCTACTGCTGCATGACCATCCCATCCTCTGTATCGATTGTCGACACACAAAATGATATGTTTTTATCCCACCAACACATAATCCCTTCTGTTTTACAGAAAAACCCATAACGGTTCATTGTCCGCGGATCACAGATGTTGCAGACGTGAAAGAAATCTGTGTCCGGGCGCACTTCAAGATTGTATCTTGCTCAATGCAATTGCGCCAGTTACCGCAGACATACACTATACTCACACACGAACCCACCAACTTTGCAGGGCAAGCACAAGGAAGCCGAGCCCCTCTTTGGGCGTGCGGTCGTGATTTGGGAGGCGACGCTGGGGAGTGGACATGCCAAGGTGGCCATAGCGCTCAACAACCAGGCGAGGACATTGGAAGAACAGGTGAGTCACACCACCACCAGAGGCATGCCATGATAGTACCTGCGCGTTCTGAGATTGCGATAAATATACTTTATATCTTGCCGGTCGTGGACGTAGAAACATTGCAGACGCAACCACACAAACCACCTTGAGGGGTATGCATAGAACCAACTATCAAAACACGAGCGGGGTGCACATGAACTTCTGCAGTTCCTTTGTTCACGCGCTTCGTTAATGGAGATTATAAGGGATGTAACCTAACCTCTCCACCGCAGAATGCCCCCCCCCCCCCCTGAAGCGCATTGGCAGTGCATTCTTGCAGGCAGATCTAGAAGCTGACGTATTCTTTCGTTCAGCTGTGAGAAGATTGGTCATGATTCGGTATTGGCCGAAAAAAACAAAAGACGTCGAAGACTACGGTAGTGGAGGCACTTTTGGGACAAGCTTTTTCAGTCGCGCGGAGTCACTCACGCGAGTGATCCCCCTGTTCCTTCCCGGTCTTAACCTTTCGCCCCTTTTTAGTTTGCGATCTAAATTCCCCACGGAATGGTCAGATACGCTGCACCAACTACATCGACAGACGGCGTGTTGCCAGCGTGACGTACAGAGTCACTAGTGCGAGTGGCTTCAATCCAGCAGCGAATGAGGGGGATACCCCCCCTATTGCTGTAGCCTCGGTCAGACTTGTTCGTCCAGGAACGAAGCTACAGGCTTCCGGAATAAAAGCGAGCTTGTCCTCTAGGAGCAGCAACTTCGTGTCAGCGGTGAACAACCGAGACAAACAACCAAATCGCCTTTTCAGAAGTACGGGGACTAGGCTTTCCCGGGGAATACGAATGGGCGTTCAGGGTGGGTGTCACTCACACCGACCTTCTCTTGCTTCCCAGGCCAAACCCGCTGAGGCCGAGCCGCTGTACAAGCGCTCGCTGGCGATCGACGAACAACTATACGGGCCTGACCACCGAGAAATTGCCACTGACGTGAACAACTTGGCTGGGGTGTTGATATCTCAGGTGAAGGTCAAAGTAAAATTTCCCACAACATTTTAGTAACTGTCCCACCACATTTTGCGGTGTACACGTGCCTTGTAGGCTTGGTTGTATAGTGGACCATGCTCTTGCATATCCCTGCAAAAGGTTCCGTCACACGATATCACCGCTGCCGAGCCTCACAACAAGCGGTCGTTGGGGTATAACACGCTGATGTAGCTCTGTCGCGTTTGTCCATTAGCGCGTTAATCAATCAATAGCAATGAATTACGCTTGATTAATGCGTCGGCGCTATCTTGCCTGTGTAGTTCCAGTAGCACAGTTGTTGTAGATATGCGAAGGTCATGTGCTCCAGGAGGCAGGCGGCCTGGGCACGACTCGCTTGGAGCTTTAAGACGGCACCCGACGCTCCACGCTAAATCAGTTGGTTTAGGGTGGGCTAGTTCATCACGTTGGTTACCGCGGTCTGCGAGAGATATGCGGGGATATGCAAATCATTCCGTTATTGTTGCAAGTACCCTTCAATGAGAGATTCTAGGCGAATAGGAAACTTTCTGAAACTTTTTCGTGGTCAACTTGCGCCTCTATCTTCCAATCGCTTCAGAAAGGACACCAAAAACGCGAGTGCGGATGTGTAATGGCGTGTTTGTTTTGCAATATTGCAATTTCGAGGTTGCTCACACTCTCGCCACCGACCATATCTCATTGTCCAGGGCAAATTTTCTGGAGCGGAGGCACTGCTAAAGCGCTCGCTGGAGATCGATGAGAAGATCTATGGTCCCAACCACCCGGAAGTAGCTGCGGACCTCAACAATTGTGCAGGGGTGTTGTTCAGTCAGGTGAACGAGAGTTAAACAATAGTTCTCCGAAAAATATTGCGTACTCGAGCAATTTACGCACCTCCTAAACCAATCGGCTACCTATTGACGCTACAGTTCTGTGGTTCATGTTGACACTGCTTCGCGACGGCTAGCGTGGGGGCTTGGCTCGGGCTAGGTGAAACAAGAAAGTATCCAGGGTGATCGATTGATTGTTTTTGGCTAAATTTGTGGCAACGAATTGACGAGGTTAGAAGGCATGCGCATCGGGTTCGTTGACAGTCACGGACGCTACGCGTGTTCGAAGAACAGTGTGCGCAAAACGTTCGTTCGACAGTGTTTCAGGTTCGCGCGCTAGGAGACTTGATCGTGTACGTGTACACGGCCTGCTCTTGTAGTGTGCAAGTCAGGGGGGGGCACCTATGCCCGACCCTTTCCCCTACCTGGAGTTTCCAAATAGTCGAACCCGTCCATACCTCTGAAGTTTGTTAACGTGTGCGTTCCGTTTGCATGATGTGCTGCCCTAAGCGTCCGGAACCCTGCCTGTTACACGTGCGCAGGGCAAACACGAGGGCGCAATCAAGCTCTCCGAGAGGGCCTTAGCAATCATGACACGGACACTGGGGAACAACCACCAAGACACCATCGATACACGAAACTTTATCCAGCGTGTGCGAAAGCAGGTTCGTTCGTGGACGGAAAACTTCCTGCGTGAAGGACGGCCCCAGGATCCGAATATCGTAAATAATGTCGTCTTCCTATGGTGGAGATGTGAGAGATCCTGAATTCTCTGAGCCGCTTCATGCGCGGGCTTCTACAGTATACCCCACTCGACGAATTCTAAGCTATAAGCCAAATACAACTCATTTCCACGATCAACGTATCAAATTAATGATCGTGTACAGCAAAACATTGGATGCACAAACGTTGGGTAGCTCCTCAGGTGAGTAACTATAATATGGCCCCAGAAAGTGCTACTCCTACAATAATATTCGCCTGATGCACTGTCCGCCCCAACGACTGGGCCCGATGCACATTTTCGTTCCGTGTGACAGGTGGGGTCGATTAACTGGAGACGGCACCACTGAAGATGCGCCCTTCGATAATGGTCACTTAACACGCGGCCATCGGCAAGTTGCTGGAAGCCTCGCGCGGGTAGCGGAGTCACTTCGTATGAACCGAGGCGTGCACGGCTGTTTTCGCCGTATGGGTTGGGCCAGATCTGCAGCATCAGCGACCCCAACAGCTGTAACGCGGTAATATTCTTTATCGGTAGATGTGGGCCTGCACACACCGGCGTTGGAAGTATTTTCGAGCTGGACACTTTTGTTAAGAGCTGCCCGGCAATTGTGTTGCCACATTTACCCTTTCGTAGCGTTGGCGAAAACTAGAGACGAATTCACGCACCAAATACATGATAGCAACAGTCACACGAAGTAACGCGGTGTGCTACTATAGAGGCTGGCGCTTGCTTTTGGGCACTAACAGCAGGAGCTTTAGGATCGACGGTTACCATCAGTCACCCTGCGCGCGTCCACAATATTATACGACAGCGCTGGTCGTTTCTTTCGTCGCAGTTTATATGCCCCTCAACGGCTATTGAAAGTCGGCGAGTCAAAGGTCATACTACTTCAACGGGGCCAAGGTTGGGTAGTAAGAGACGCACCGATTGGAGCCGGCTCTCTACACGACTGGCTGCGTAAGGGTGGCCTGATGTCCGCCTGCTTATACGTGTGACATTAGTGGGCTCAGAAGATAGCCCAGGGTGGTAAAGCCAATCCAGTATCTGGGACATTGGCGCCAAGGCGTGTACCAATAGCTGTGCCATACTGGATTTTTGGTGTGGTTGGGAAGCAACGGCGAGCACATTCGTTTCGGGCGGATGAAGAGCTGGCGACAGTTATCATATCTTCATTTTCGCTGTCGAGTAGCGACTTGGTACATTGTCCACAGGCTGTGGTTGATGGGACGATAAGGCCGTTAACGTTGGTGTTTTCCGAGACGAACCCTCTAAGACGACGGGTATACAGTGAATGTAGGCAGCGTAAAAGAAGAACACGCCGCTCACTCGCGACAATGACCCTGTTGCCCCTGGTACAAGCAGGTAGTAAGGGTTGGCACCGACGTACACTCTTCATGAGGAGAGACGATTCATACACACCCCGTAAGCGCGAGCAATGGAAGCATAGCACCACACACAGCTTGCTGATGAGGTTTAATATATTCAATTTCGCAGCTCAACTGTATTTACAGCAGTGCAGTTAACCACGCTGCAAGCTGCAGTATTCCCATGTGTGCATTATTCAGTGCGGACTGGAGTTTCTGAATCGAGAGTTCATTTGATATCCATCTGTCTGTCTGTCTGTCTGTCTGTCTCTCTGTCTGTCTGTCTGTCTGTCTGTCTGTCCGCCAGTCTCTGTGTGTGATCTCAAGTCGCAATCCAGGATTTTCTTACGCTTTTATTCTTCAAACTATCACCAACATTAACGCTCGCTTTTGGGACGGAAGAAGTGAACGTTGACAAAAAACACTAACGAGAACAGCATCGGTCATCTCTCGGTTCATGAGGTGTTGCCTGAACTACACACAGTAAAATGGGTCGTGTGATACGGATGCGATGCAATCTCACTGGCGTTGCTCTGCGTTGACACTATTTGTAGACCGCTTCGTAGACTTAAACGAATCATCTGTCGGGTCGCAACCTCAAGAATCCAAATGGGTTATCGCACTTTCCCTGACGGGTACCAATATTTTCTGACACTTTCCTTATTCATGGTGGCCTTGGCCAACTCTCAGATTCCCGGATGCCTTGTACGTTGTGTTTCGCAACACCCACTCAAACACGCCCATCCTTGGAGCACCCACATTATAGAACAACTTCCAGAACGCAGTGTATCAACTTCGGTCACCCAGAGAGGTTCGCCCTGAGTTCCTTCGCATGAATGCCCAGGCGTGCGTCATTCACATCTCGCATGCGCCATCGGCCACGGCTGTGGTGTGTTGTCGGCCGCAGTTGTGCGGTTCATTCCTGTATACCGCGGCGACAGTCTGTGTCTGTAAAAAGCAGGTACGTCTTGCAGTGTATTTGAATATTATTTGTGACCTAAACCTCCTAAAAATCCCCCCCCCCCCTCTTGCTCTCCCTTACTCAAACGCCCCACCAAATATCAAAATCCGCCACATTAACAAACACTTCACGCACAGGATATCACCTCATTATCTTTCGAGAGCCATCCATGCCGCTGTGTTTCCCCCCGCCCCCCCTCCAACGCCCCCTCTTTCCCGACCACCTGCACGATCGCGTAGACCTAGCACCACGCGTATAACAAGCTGATACATATCTTTGATCTCACAGCCGAAGTGTATTTGAATATTATTTGTGACCTAAACCTTCTAAAAAAACTCCCCCCCCCCCCCCCCCTCTTGCTCTCCCTTACTCAAACGCCCCACCAAATATCGAAATCCGCCACATTAATAAACACTTCACGCACAGGATATCACCTCATTATCTTTCGAGAGCCATCCATGCCGCTGTGTCCCCCCCCCCCCGCCTCGAACGCCCCTTTCTTCCCCATCACCCGCACCTTCGCCTAGACCTAGCACCACACGTATAACAAACCCCTCACCTAAAGCCCTTCCCCCCCCCCCCCCCCGCCCCCCGCCCCCGCCCCCACCCCCCACCCTCCCCCCTCAACCCATCCCAACCCCACCCCCTCGAACACTCCACCCTCTCTTTACTCACTGATTGTACGACTTACCCCAGAATATACACGATAAACTGATGTATTATTTCCAAAAATGTCACATTTGTCCCCTCGAAATAATGTATAGTTTCCAGGCACATATCGAGCTGCCCCCCCCCCCCCCCCGCGCCAACCCCCCCCCCCCCCCCCCCCCGCCCCCAATAATATACTGGTGCCAAAACCGTCAGATTTATCCCCTCGAAAGGATTTATAGCTTACATGCACAAATTGCCCTTCCCCCCCCCCCCCCCCCCCCCCGCCCCCCTCCAAACCCGCTCGCTTTTGATCAAAACCAGGCCCCCCCTTTGCCTTCACAGCTGTCAGATTTTGTCCCCCTCAGAAACGGGTTTTATAGTTTCCGCGCACAGACTGACTAAAATCATCCTGTTGACCCTGATAGCTACACTGTAGCTGTAAGGGGAGTCGCCGACCTATATCCTTAATGAGGACACACAACTCGTAATGCGCGCGATCGGAGTATCACACACAGCTTGCAAAGATGAGTTTCGACGAAATCTTCGATCTCACAGCTGGAGTGTATTTTAATTTTTATAATAATTGCTGCAGCACCCTGGTGTCCTATGGTACCTTTCAAAAACCAGCTCACGTTCATGTAACCGGGCGGTCATATATAGAGCTTAGACGGGGCTTGTAGCCACGTAATGACCAAGAAGACCACGAAATACAGTGTTTACGTTGCAAGAACGGTACACACGGTTTTACGGAACGTAGGTTGCGAGTGGGGTAGGAGCAGCGTACAAAGAACGGCACACACGGTTTTACGGAACGTAGGTTGCGAGTGGGGTGGGAGCAGCGTACACGTGTGATGGCAAAGTGTTGGGCCACACTCGGTGGTTTGGACAGGGGGTAAAATTTTGATATCTCTTGGTATCGGTCAGGATAAGTATTCCCGAAGTAGATAGGTGGATCCCCCGCCCCGAGAGGGATTTCCACGTTTTCCAGGGAGGATTCCTCCGCCGGCAACATCCTTCCTTTTCCTACAACGTGCAGTGAAGTACCAATAAAACGGCGAAATTTCCACTGTACACGATGCTCCCTCCTTGTAATAATGGTCCGGTCAGCGTACCTCAGAATAACCCTGGCGTCTCGCCCGCCCTGGTGTTCGAATGTGCTGCAACACCCCCCCCACCCAACGCAACGCTATCGTCGGCACAAGGCGGGCGTCCTGGTCATGGCCTGGTTACAGCGTGCACACCTTGCTCTCTCCGCCGCCGCCTGCCTGGCGTTGTCCCTTCCAGCTCCAGCGCGACGCTTAGCTCGCGCCGGTGCCGGGCCGATGTCGGGCATCGCGTCCGATCTTTTTGCGCCGATTAAACTCTGGATGCACTCCTTCATTCCCAAACCCAACCCGCCGTTTCAGCGAACGGCTCCGGTAGACGCAGGTAGACCGGTGATCTTAAACTTTCCTTTTCTTCCAGGAAACAAACAGGTGCGCCCCATCTCCGTAGACGAACGAACTTGAATCTTTTCCTGCCTTCCAGGAAATAGTAGCGGGTGCAAGAACTACTATGCGACCCCCCCCAGTTGAGGCATCTCCGGAAACTTGATCCTCTGGGGGACAAGGGCGTGCTTTTGTTGAACAGGTCATGGGATCATTCTTGATCTCTCAGATTATGCCCGCTTGTTGTGAGGTCGTCGTTGGTTCTTGATCGCCTCAGATTTTACCTGCTGGTGGTGAGGTCGCCCTTGATCTAATCAATTTCACCAGCATGTTGTCACGTAGTTCTTGGTTTTATCACCTACACACCTTTACCTCTTACGCTAATAGTATTCTCCACGTTTGTCCACCCCCCCTAACCCATTAAACCATACATATAAAAGTTGGCCTCGGTAGGCACCGACGCTGTAAAACATTATATGTATACTGGGGTTGGCGTTGTTTGACAGTGACGCTGTAAAACATCCTAATTACTGGGTGAGATATTCAACCAGGGTACCATTTTTTTTTTGTTGAGTTTTTGATATTTTTGGCGGTCACCATGATGGTCGTCGAGTTAGATCACATTGTGCCGGGTGAAGAATTATATCTCCGCCCTAGGGGGATGATCACATCACGTAGTGTGAACATGGTAAGGCATTCACGAGGCAATTCCACAGTAATACCCATTGCTGTCTCTGGAGTGGCCACACCAGAAAGCAAATAACTCATTGGCGCTGTCATCCATAAGCAAGAAAGTAGGCACAAGATATCGAAGTCCGTGTGGCCGGCGGTCCTTGGAAGGATGCAACTCACCCTTCATGGAACTCGTCGAACACCTCGCGGCGCTTCGACCTTGGTGCAAGCATTGTCTGCCTGGTCGGTGGGAACCCGACGTGCTCTGTCACGGCATAGTAGGGATTCGAGCGTCTATGGTCATACGACTACGGCCATGCACAAACTGAGTACACGCCCCCCCCATGCCAGACCGCGCAGGAGGTTGAGATCCTTGGCAGGGGGGTGCTTTGAACTAGCTGGCGAGTCTTGGTTCGGGTTCTCTGCCACCAAACGCGTGGTCTTCCTTCCCAGAACGCGTGGCGACGCATGCTACGATAGAGGTAGCACTTTTTGTCGATAATGGCTTCTGAATGACGGGGCTCCTTAACCCCAAACAGTCGTAAATTGTATTAAGGTATTAAGGTATACCTCTTTCTGGCGAAAACGTTTTCTGAACGGCGAGAATCCTTAACCTCAAAAAGGTCGTAAATTGTACGAAGGTATACCTCTTTCTGGCGAAAACGTTTCTCAATCACGGGGTTCCTTAACCCGAAATCGTCGGAACTACCAAAATCATATTCACAAGGTTCTAGTCGTGTACCTAGGACATGGGATTTTCATCCGGTCGCAGTTTTATTTTTCTCCAAATCAGGTCGCGGGAGAGGTCTTAAGTTCCCAAATGGAATGAACCGCAGAACGAAAGTGGTGCACCTCTATCACAGCACGCGTCTGGTAAACTACCACAGGGATGAGGATGTGAGAGCAACTTGTCGGCTATCATGAGTGTTGTTGTCCCAGTCTGGGTATATTTGCTCTTTTTGTCGATCCCTCCTCCCTTTATACAATTCTTCCTGAACGTTCGGCTAGGGCCTTAAGATTAACTCCGGTATACTTTTCAAACAGCCCATTGCCATTCTCCATCCGATAAGTGATACTTATCAAGACACTTGGTCGCCTGTACAGAACTGCACGACCGGGTGTATCGTCCCTGTGTCCGTACGCCTGGAATTGCTATTTAAGACTGTGCTGTATGGCGGGTTAATCTGTTGCCTAACGGTATACTGAGCGTGCGCAGCATACACCCGCTGTGCCATGGCCGGCACATTGGTCAGGTCATGGCGGCTATGTCTGGTAAGGTGCCTGCGACGTCCGAAATAAACTCTGCGATGGCGTCGCGCACGAACGTTGGATCGTGATGCATAACGCTGTGTATAGGCGATGTTGAGGACTCATCCTCAGGTCAGGGCCGGCGTCGCTGTAGCTCCCAGACTAGGTAATACCCCCATCAAATCATTTTGCGAAGCAAACGTCTAGCGACACTGGTACAGTAAAAGTGCCCTTGCACAATGGATAGTGTACATCCAGATTATTGTATACTTTTTCGATGACACCGGGAGTTGTCGATCGTCTCAACGTATATGGGGTGGAGGACGAAATGACGTTTCTACTCCACGGGTATTGAACTTACGCTGTGGGCGCAGAGGCCTGCATTCACAAGGGGTGACACTCCGCGGCAACTGGCTCTACTGGCTGCTACAATCTTTTTGTATTTTGAGTTCACCAATATATTTGGTCATGAAGCATGCCGGCATAGGTTGGTTGATGAACAACCATGACTTCGGTCACGAGCTCAAATGAACAGTTGAGCAAATGCGACGATGATCATGTACACGGGTGCTACGCGGAACGGACGGGCAAGGCACGGGCAGCGGACGTGTCTGCAAGTAATTCAAGACCAAGTATAGACCTGTATTCGAAGACGGCAGAATAAAAAACACAACAACCCGTGGTCAATGCCGATTGTTTCGCCGCCCAACGGAGGAAACGGCTTCCTAGCGCTCAGGGTGTACGCACTCTGCCCTTCCCCCCATTGCGTTAACAGTCATACGCATACATTCGGCGTCCTGGCAAACTCGGCGGAGTGGGGAATGCCGTAAAAAAACCTTGATAGGAAAAACAACCTGAAAAAAAAAAACACATTACACATATTCATCCAGCCGTTTCCGAACGTTTATGATTTTCAGTACCACGTCCCGGAGTAAGCAACACGTATATCCGCTAGTAGTAGACTGCATTCCTGCCGTATCTACCAGTGTACTGACGGCGGTACGCTCCAGCAGTACCTCGCTGAGTGTTGATCAAATTGTGTCGCCGAAGGCTCAGCTGGTGTGCTCATGAATGAACGCACCGCCAGTGGTGCACTTCAGGCGTACATCTTTGTTATATAATACCGTAGCGTCGTAGTGGTCGTCTCATGATGGATCTTTCAAAACATTCGGTTCGAGTAACGAAG
This sequence comes from Undaria pinnatifida, assembly GCA_012845835.1. NCBI lineage: Eukaryota > Phaeophyceae > Laminariales > Alariaceae > Undaria > Undaria pinnatifida. Next base: position 7,998,159 of record JABAKD010000004.1, read on the forward strand.
CAAGGACGCGGTTCAAGCGTAGCTCAATCACGCATGGGGTACTGATCGTGTAGCCGGAGGTCTTGGCAGATTCAGTCTTCACCCACACAGAGGCCTTTCAAGTTGGACAGCGCTGCAGGGAGGAGTTTTGACATTGTTAGCATAATAATATCGATATTGCATAATTGAGGTATTGCTCGATGTGGAATACTGTCGTTCGTACCAAAAAATATTTTGCGGCATCGCAACAAAGCTGTAATTTTCAATTCCGTGCAATGAACATTGTCAGCGGCGTGCGTTGATATTTGTGATTTTGCTATCCTTGCTGTTCGAACGGCATGAGATGCGCACCTACGACATCCGTTAATGCAAATTGTGATGTCGCTCTGTTGCTGTCGACATGAAAGCAATGTCGGCAGCGTAGCGATATTATTGTTGGCGGGCGCGAACGACATCATAATGGGAGGACACCAAACGACGAGCTAACGCAGGTGCGAAGCGTGGGACTATGTCGAGTTTGCTAGCAAGATTATCATCATGTCTTTGACAGCAGAATCTGCCAAACTTTTGTTTGTTCTTGCGTACATCCGAATATGAAACGTTTCGTTATCAGTCCAGCGTGGTTTCACGGCGTTGTCTGTCTGCACCTCTGACTATTCAATTTCTGGATTATTTAATCCAACGAAAATTAGGAGGTGGACGAGATGTGTACGCCAGGTCCACCATCCACCAAGCAGCACGTGAGCGACAACACAGTAATGCAAGCATCAACCACCAAACTTCACCCCAGCAGCAATTATCAGCCTCCATCAGAAAGCAGCCATGCTCGTAAGGAGAATATTCTTCCTAACACCGTTTTAGCAAAACGCAGGAACGGTCGAAAAGAGATATCGCCGCGCCGAAAATGCGCGGACCGTCGGAGAACTCTAGAATATAGAAGGCGGTGGCTTGCGGCATTTGGCAAGAGCTCCGAGGGGGTTCTGATCCACGTCAACAGTATCGGAAATCGCGCGGGAGCGGGGCGAAATTTGGCATGCACAGATGGAGAGGAGGGAGTGGCGGGGGAGAGGAAGGAGACGTGTGTCCAGTTTCGCGGCTCGCCGTTGCGCGGTCGTCGAGGGACGCCCATAGCAGAAAGTTGGCGGGAGAGGTTAGAAATGAACAAATCTGTGTGTGTTTGTTGTTAACCATTTCGGGCCTTCAGAAGCAAAACTTGACAGGAAAAACAGACGATCCCAGCATCGATCACATGGAGCAATCGGAAGAGATGTGTTCGAACCACAACGCAGGCAGCTGTGGCGCAACCGTGAGACATGACAATACTCGGAGTGGCCCAACCTCATCTAGATGCTTGATTTGATCGCGCTTGTTTCTATTTGCTCTGTATCAATGGGTTGTCCATGGGGTCCGAGAGCGTTAAGCCCATTTCTTGGTTATTGGCAACGTTTTTCACGGCAGATCGTGGCGCGAGTGCCACCAGCACCTGAGTCCCATGTGCGAGAGGGGGACGGGCTGGCAGGGCAGTCGGCCCCGATTGAATCGGATATATCCTCGGCTTGCCACACGTACAGGGCAATACAATTATAAGTGAGAGTAAAATAAATAAATAACAGTCATACGCTGTTGCAAGAAGGTTTGTCACGAAACACTAGGGAACGTCAAAAACAAACACGTTTTGTGCATGCGACTACACCCCTTATCGTACCTCCATTATTACTTCCGGCATAATACGAGTGCTGTTGCTGCTGGATACGAAGCATTGTGGGCAACCCCCAAGGCGTAGCCCACTTCAAAAAGCGCAACAACAAACGCTAATTAACTTAGAGTAAGGCTGGACTAACACCCGAAACATCTAACCCGATGCGTGGTACGTGGTTTGGTATTCCCCTGGGAGCCTAACAAGGCGTAAAATATGGGATACGGCTGAATATAAATGTGGAAGGCATGTGCGTACAGAAAAAAGGCGATGATGCTTTTGACTCGAGGAGTTGATCGCTATTCAGTTCGTCCGTGGCGTCTGTGGAACTAATATAAGAGCCTATCTAGATCAAGTGAGTGGCCAATGTGGAACCTGCCAAGTAGAGAAACCTGCAAAGGGTGCCCTGCGTCTGTAACAGCCCCTTGATCTTATTATACATGGCGTCGTGACGGTTTTGGACATTCTTTGTTTGCAGCCCTCCCATTGATCGCTCATTGCTCCGACTTACGAATAGAGTACGCAGCTAGCTCTTGTTTATATTTTCTCCCTCACCGACGAACCCACCTGGCACGGGCTCCCCACATCGGTCTGAAACAAGCAGAGCGACCCAGGATGAGCCCCATGCCATAAACCAGCTCACCCCCGGCACCAGCGAGCCTCCACTCACCGACCACGTTCGCGAAAAGAGCCGCTCGTCCGGCGACGCTAGATATTTTGACCCAACATGCACGTCTGATTTGAAACCAGTATGCACGTCGAGTTTAGAACGACCACAAACGCCTTCTGTTGCGTCGAAGCCGCCAGCCACGCATGTGTCCCGAGCCTTACCCAGCCATGCGTATGTAGTGTTGCCGCTCACGACACCAGCCACGCCTCTGCTCCGAGTCATACACAGTTCTGCTGGTGGAGTGTTGACGTTCACGCCACCAGCCAAGCCTCTGTTCCGAGCCGTACCCAGTCCTGCTGGTGTATCACTGCCATTTACTCCACCACCGACTCTGCTCCGAACCGTACCCAGCCCTGCGGGTGTACATGGCCGTTCACGCCATCAGCCACGCCTCTGTTTCGAGCCCTACCCAGTCTTTGCGGTGTAGCGTTGTTGCTCATGCCACCAGCCATGCCTCTACCCCCGGCACTACCGAGCACCACTGGGGATGCGAATTTGCACACAAGCCGATGCATAACCAAGCCACACAAGCCACACACGAGCACAGATTTTACCGAGGCTTACCCTCTACCCACTGCAGCAGCCGCTTCTGGTAGAGGGGCGGTCGGGGTTGGCCCTGGTAGGGAGGCTCGAGGGCCTGTTCTCGGGAAGCTTCCCCCGCCCATGGCAGGGGCGAACCCCTGCACGACCTCTGGTACATACAATTCAGATGGCACTGAGAAAAGTTTTCCTGCGGATGGTAATGCTGCTGTGCCCACCGACGATTTTTCGGGCGACCCAGTACCACTTGCGAACAGTATTAAAGGCTCTATTGGTAGTACGTTTTCAGCTTTCGAGACTGCCCCCCCTTTACTCGAGCCCTCGACCCGGAGCGCTCGTCGCCTCCGGCGCCAAGCAGCTGGAGAAGCGGCTGCGGCCGCTGCTGCGGTGGCGAGCGTAGCCACTGCTGTGCATGAGCCTGCCGCTGTTGTTGCGACCGCAGATGCTTCGGCCTCAGCGCCTCGCAGTTTTTTGGTACAGCTGTGGCGAGCGTACCCACTGTTGTACATGAGCCTATTGTTGCCGTTGCGACCGCAGATGCTTCGGCGTTAGCGCCTCGCAGTGTTGTTTGTACCGCTGTGGCGAGCGTGCCCACTGCTGTACGTGAGCCTGCCGTCGATGTTGCGACCGCAGATGCTTCGGCATTAGCGCCTCGTAGTGCCGTTGCTACTGCTGCGGTGAGCGCGCCCACTGTTGTGCATGAGCCTGCCGTCGCCGCTGCTACCACAAACGTTTCTTCGTCGACACCTAGCAATGTTATTGCTGCTGTGGCGAGCATAGGCACTGCGGTACATGAGCTTGCGGTCTTTTTTGCGAGCCCAGATAGTTTTGCTCCAGAACCAGCGCTTTGCTGTGCTGTTGGTACTGCCGTGGCCAGCGTACCCCCTACTGTGAATGAGCCTGTGGTCGCTGTTGTGAGCGCAGCTGTTTTTGCGTGAGCGCCCAGCTTTGTTGTTGCTGCTGTCGTGGCGAGCACAGACACTGCGGTACATGAGCCTGCGGTCGTCTTTACGAGCCCCGATGTTTTTGCTCCAGCGCCCTACAGCGCTGCTGCGGCTACTGCGAATGCAGTCGCCTTTGAGATCCAGCTTCATACTGCTGCTAGGATAAGGAGCGACGCCGCCTGTACTGATACGCGCGCGTTTGGTACTCACAGTGCTCATGTAGAGCTCGCCGCTCCTTGTATCACCACGCCTCACGATATTTCTATGCCTGGGTCCCACTCACCGCAACATCCCTCTACCCCCCTCCCCCCCATGCCCCCTCCCGCGAAGAGGGGGATGGGGTCATGCCTCCGACTCGCGCCGCCCCCAGACGACGGGCTTTTTACGGCTCGAGGAGCAAGAGCCCTCTGGTCCGGCCATAGCAACGGTGGTGGTGGCAACGGGCATCGCACGGGTTCGGCACAACGCGGCAAGGGGGGACGTATTCCGGAGGGAAATAGAGCCGCAACCACTCGGCAGGACAGCCAGGATTCTCCACTTCGGGCTCACCCTCGGACACGTCGAAGTGAGGATGATATTGTGTCATCTCCTTCCGACGTCAAGGTGGTGCAACCCCACACGGCAAGTCCCGTCTCTGGCCGATGTAGCCACCGCTACAGAGAGGTTATGAGTTTTCTTGAGAATTTCTGACAACCGCGCGAAGCCGTTGTCGTCCGCTCTCGGCCGCGGTCGGCATGCCTCCGTAGACGCGGTCGCCTCCCTGATCCAAGCCGAATATATACAGGCCGTCACATCAAAATACGTCAATCTTGACACGCGCAAGGTAGCGCGCATCACATTCCTGGTCCCCCCAAATCCCAATCAAGATCTACCCGCCCGAAACCTAATGCGGTCTGTCAAGGAATCCCAAACCGACATCCTCATGATTTGCGATTGGCGCTGCAGTAGGGAAAGACTAAATTCCTCGGTTTGGATCCCCGAGTGAGAATGCACCACCAAGCTGTCGGGCGTGCTATCAATAACTACAAACCGTCCGCCCCTGCCCTCCACACTGTCGTTGATGACGTTTTTGGCCAGGTGTTGCGAGCAATCGAACGAGGAGATTCCGGTCCGGCGGGGTTTGAGCTTCTCCTACCAGTGCTGAGCCGACAGTTTGACAACGGAGACGCGGCGTCTGCTCTTAGCGAGCTTCACAATTTTGGCGTTCCCAACGGTACCCTTTCCGCGGCTTACTACGGCACTATTCGATTGGTTGTTTCGGGAGTTATGGGAAGCGAGCGCGCGTTGGCGCCGCGGTTACGGCTGGTACGGAGATTGTGCGTCTTAGCGTAAACGATCCGTTTCCGCAGCTCATGCCTAGTTTGTACCCTGGAAAGCTGGCAACTCGCCTTCAACCGTTTGATTCGATTGACGCCACGTGGCTAGCTTTGGGTACCCTTGCGAATAATAAAACACCAGGCATTAACAGCGCAAAATATGTGTCACAACCTGTTTCCGCCGCGTCGGGTCCCCCGTCTGCCGCCCCGGGCCGAGGGCCGGGGCGCGTGACCTCGCAGACTTCTGCTTGGGCGGCGGGTTTGCATCGCAATCCGGTAGTAATGTATGTTTCACAAGCTCCCACCGACTCCTGGGTCCCATCCACGTCGTACTCGCAATGGCTGCTTGCGCACTGTGATGAAGTTTGCACTGTTACTGATACATTTTCGACCGATGACTGTCCTCTATGGAGCGGCCTCCTCTCACCGACCGCACGCGCGGCAACAACTTCGTGATAACCAAGTACACTGCCATAATTGCCACGAGACATCACATTATTTAAAACAATACTCGCAAATATTTATTAATGCTAGCGAGTGCATCAACCCCGGGCTTGGTCAGCTCGGGGGCAACGGATCCTCGTACCGCCGCTGGCAAGAGTGCATGCTGCGCTACGGCCCCGGCAACAAAACAGGTGGACCCGGAACCAGCTCTCAAAAGAGCCGCCGCCGCCGGCGCCAGGCCGGCAGCACAGCCAGGGTCGATCACACAACTCCAACTCCGGTAACAATTCGCAAGACGCGTATTCCAACGGAGTTTCACAACAGAGGTCTGACAGCGGCTACGGTAAAAACACCATTAGCTCAGCCATAACTGTGCACCAATCAGTTGCGTCCTCCCCCGCCTCGACGAATAACGCCCTTAACATGCGCCTTGGTCCATTGAACAATAGTAACCCAAATGCGCGCCAACCCGGCACTTTCCGCGCTGGTAATTGACACCCCTACCGTGGTACGGCACCCCTCGCGCGTCCGCCGCCAGCGTTGCCAGGGGAACAAATATATATATATATATAACAAGATGTCCGTATGCCACGCTCGTCAAGCGCCCAGCGCCGACCAGCGTCGACCACTGACCCCAAGCCCCGGACGTTGATCATGAGTACCGTCAACCTCTCTAGGCTTTGTGACACAGCACATCTTGCTACCGCGACGAGCTTTCGCGCTCCTTCGCTGCCAACCGCCGACAAAAATAGCCGCGCATCTGGCATTTTTCCTACAGCACCGACTTTACATCCATGTACTGGCCGCCCCCCGGGGATAAAGCCCGCTGCGCCCAAACCCCGCATCCCGTCCACGCGTGTTGTAACGCCTGCTGAAAATTATTTTAACGGCACCACTGCCGCGCCGGGAGCTCTAGCCTTGAGTAACACTCCCCATCGGGCAACGCGCGCCTTGGGTTTAGACACACCGCGCCACATTAACTCTTCGCGAGGGAGTCGCCCCCCGCCTCACCCCTACACACCCCGCCCTCCTGGTCCCGATCATTCGGCGATGGTTGGTTTGAGGCGCAAGAAGGCCGGCGCCGGAACCCCGAGCCCCTCTTTAGCGCTCGACTTGGCGTTCCCCCGCATGAACGGTGAGCATTCTGGTCTGTTCCCTATCGCAGAGGATTTAGCGAGCTCAGCTAGGTCGCCCACTCCCTCAGGCGTGGGCACAGGGCAGAAACCCCCTCCGGCGGGACCTCAAGTGCCGCCCGTCCGAGACCGTTTTTAAATTCACCTGGAGTATCTTCAGGCTCTCCATCGTCTTTGCGTGTCCACGAGCACCCCCCCCGGACGTTCACGGCAGCAGTGAAACAGGCGATCCCACACTGCCCGTCGAAGCCGTGGTGACTCCACAACCTTCGGGCAACGTAACCGAGGGATCTGCGCCGTCGAGGGGATGACTCGCTCCTCTCGTCAAGCAGAACTAGCTACAAGCCCCGTGCCCCCGTCGAATCCCAATCGATGGGCGCAGAAAGAGCCCCTTCTGGCGACGTTTCGCCTACGCGCGATAACGCCCCACCACCGGTGAACGGCAGACCGGCCCCACCGTCGGCATCGGTGACTTAGTGCCCCCACAGGGCTGCACTGCGCGTCTCAACAATACCCTCCGAGGGCTTGCCCCCCTCGGTTTTTAACCGTACACGCGAGTTTTCCACGGCAAACGTCGTGTTGCTTTGGCAACTCCCCTCCATTGTTTTGGAATGGACAGCGTCGGCGTTTGTCATCGACGACGTTTCGTGTTCTTGCGCAGAGAAATAAATGATGGCCGAAAAGGCACGCCTCTTCCACGACCACCGGTTACTGGAGTTCATATTGAACACGTCCGAACCCCAATCGCACAAGCGCATCGGACGGAGCGTTTGGGGTTTCGACAATGACGTTTGGGAGCGGCAACGCGTAAACACCTTTCTCGCCAGGACTTTTCCCAAGTGTTTGCAAAACCCGGAGATGAAACACCATCGTTTAGGTACTGGAAACAAGTATTTAGCTGCAGCCAGCCCTTTTGACCAGGAGTGGGGCATCGGCTTCCGAGAGGACGACCTTGACGCCCGTGACCCGCACTTGTGGCGAGCAAAGAACTGCTCGGGGAGGCTCTTTTTACCGTCCGCGGCCTCCTTCGCCACGATATGAACGGGTTGGCATACCCCTCCTCTTCTCCTCAATTCTGCACTCCGATACAGTCTGAGGGAATTCATGAGATTAACCCCGCACCGCTGACGCGCCTTCGGCATTCAGCACGTGCTTGCCCGGTCCTCCTTCGGAGGTTTTGGCCAATGTTTCCGACGTGCCAGCGGACCACAGCCCTGATGTGCTGGCTGTCGCCTCTTGCACCGACCCCACCCCCGCTGACACACCCTCGCTACCCGAGCACGGCTCGGGCTTCGTCGGAGGCACGATTACGCCCGACGACGCCTCTTTTACCACCAATTACCGTGCATAGCGGATTCACCGCCTCTAAAGTTTTCGGTTGTGTCGCGCTACTAGACACTGGCTCCCCCCATACTTTCATCCGCCGTGACGTCTTGGGACACATGCTTGCAGGTGGCGCGGCCGCCTTGGTTTCGAGCAGGGCTCTGCCCGTCGTTCCTTATGGGGGATTCGGCAAATCCGCCCTCTTACGAACTTCGACGAGCGTCCGCTTGAGCGTCCAATTCTTCCGGGCTGAACAGCCGACGAGCTCTTTCGCCGTGTGGGCCTGCGTCGTTCCGCCATCAGTTATGCAACACGCGGTGCTCCTGGGATGTGACAGCTGGATGCGTTTTAATACGCGGTCCAACCGCTCTTTCCCTCCCCGCCCCTCTGACCAAAGTTGGTCTTCATTCCCACTTCAAGTATGCAATGGGTCACACACGTGGCCTTGTAGAAGCGGCCGACGTAGGCAATTTGCAGCTTACACTCAAGGTTGACGTTTGGCATGAAGCTTGGATACCTTGCCAGTACGAGAGTCGGTATTTGGAGCTTGACCAGAGCCAAGCACCAAGACCGCCCCTCCTCTCGCCCCCCTTTCCATTACTCTTGTATCCTAACAAAATATCAGCAAGTATTGCTCGATAACAATAATAACATAATCTACTACCTGGGTTTTGTAATGCTTTCAGCTGCGGTCTCGCGGTAGACAACACCTGTCTCTTCTGAGGACCATATTGACAAGGATCCCGCAAGACCCTTCTTTTCAATTGGCGTCGTCGGCAGGATTCGCGTGCGCTATCTTCGGTCTGTGCGGCTACGCAGTAGACGACGCGGGCGCGTAGCGACCGCGACATAGCAATAGGTACGCGTACTGGTTTGGCCCCTTTACTAACATGTTGCTCGACCATCACGTAGACACGATGTTCCTGCATGATCTCCTCTTTGAACTCTCTACCGGTGCCGATGTATATTAAGCGAACAACTCCTTGTCTGACCCGAAGAGACTCACGAAAAAGATGCTATCGTCGCCCAACGAAACAATAGCAGATCTTGATGCCTACAGCTTGTCGCTGGAAGCGCACACACCAGTAGACCCGCGTACACCCGTAGAAGACTCTTTTGTCGCAGGTGTTATAGACTGTCAGTATAGCTGGCAATAGATTCGGTAGGATAGTCCGCAGAGTCATGGTCTATTGGACCACAAGAAGGTTCCCTCAAACGGAATATTCTGAGTGAAGCGGATAACCCGTAGAATCTAGATAGTTTATACCACAAGAGCGTTCTCGGTAATGGAACGTTCTTCCTCTGGACAAGATAGATAGAAGTAAGCGCGTTAGGCGCTCATGGGAATATAGAGCATCTGGGAGAACGTTCCTTGTACGTTCCATAGGTGAAGGTCCGGAAGAGAGCACAGCAGCAAAGCTGGGGTGAAGCGAACTCTGTGAGCTTCACGCCACCCCCGTGCTCTCACTCCTCCTTCTCCCCCTCCTTCTCCTCCTTCTCCTCCTCCTTCTCCTCCTCCTCCTCCTCCTTCTCCTCCCCCTCCTTCTCTTCCTGTCTCCTCGAGCTTGTCATAGCTCAACGCCAATAATGAGAAATCTATAAAGAAGAACCGGTGCTGTCTCCAAGCGAAGCTGATACCCCTGCGTCCCTTCCCTCCCACCTTCCGGTACCACGACACCTTCACAAATGGCGTCCTCGCTGAATTGACGACGTGTGAGCTTCAAGCTTGGAACGACAGCCCCGCCTCTTCTCGGTTTCTATTTACCTTTAATGTGAGCAACCACATATATGGCGAGAGACAGGATATACACTATATTAATATATTATGGAGTCATTTTTTTTTCTGTTTTCTTTTGTGTTCTTTGTCCTTTCTTTTGCCTCCCTTTTTATTATAAAAAATGAAAATACACTCCAGCTGTGAGATCGAAGATTTCGTCGAAACTCATCTTTGCAAGCTGTGTGTGATACTCCGATCGCGCGCATTACGAGTTGTGTGTCCTCATTAAGGATATAGGTCGGCGACTCCCCTTACAACTACAGTGTAGCTATCAGGGTCAACAGGATGATTTTAGTCAGTCTGTGCGCGGAAACTATAAAACCCGTTTCTGAGGGGGACAAAATCTGACAGCTGTGAAGGGAAATGTATCCTTTTATCAAGTGAATCTTGTAAGTCGAATAACCGGTGAGGGGGGTGGGGCGGAGTTTCGAAGGACGCGGGGGCCTGGTTTTGATCAAAAGCGAGCGGGTTTGGAGGGGGGGGGGGGGGGGGGGGGGGGGCAATTTGTGCATGTAAGCTATAAATCCTTTCGAGGGGATAAATCTGACGGATTTGGCACCAGTATATTATTGGGGGCGGGGGGGGGGGGGCAGCTCATATCGAACCTCCGTGTGTCAACCACGTACGAACTGCACCTGGCAGCACATAGATAGGACATATAGTATAGACTCGAGTACAAGCAGTTGAGTGCCGTAGGCAGTCGTCTCGTCTCCCTCTCGTATCCCCCCCCCCTCGTAGGTAGATATCGCACCGGTATTGCACCGGTATTGCGCTACAAACGATCTCCTTTGTTCCCTTTGCTTCGCAGAAAGCGTGTAGTACATCGTCAGTACATACAAGTCCTCCGGTACGGGATATATCTGGACGTTTACGTGTCACCGTACTCCTGCTGTAGTACGTCCGTCACCCCAAAAGCGCTATACCATCCCCAAAACACACTTGTAGGTACAAGAACGACCCAATCCCTGTGACCCCACAAGGACCACGTAACAAAAGGAGAGCTCTCTGTTGTGTTCTCCACTGATTGAGGTATAGGCCCTCATTTACAGGAGGAGTTAGACACAAGGTGCCAGGGAGGTACCCCGCCAATTTTTCGAAGTTGTTTTTTTCTTGCTCTTTCTCTGCCCGCATACTTAGCTGGTGGTGTCATTTATACGGCGTGTGATTGGCATCGGGTACGACGTATTAGTAATATTTTTGCTTGCGTACCTTTGGTGAGACAGCGGCTCATAGACAATTTGCGTACCTCTTACACAGCACAGCAGTGGTACGTACCGTACACACGTATGGGTTGACACGTACCTTACGGGCGTGGCACACCCTCATAGACGTAGCATACCTACCTCCACACCAGGTACGGAGTTGTACCGAGTCTGACGCCCAGGGTTTCAGGCCTGTATGCACGGTTGCGTCTTGTCCAGATACTCTCAGTAGTAACCCGCTTCCACCGCCATCCCAAAGTCGTTTTGGCTTGCCCCCCCCGTTTTTTTTTTTTTTTTTTATGCATTTCCCTTGTTTGCTTTATTGATAATAGCTACTTTGTTTGCTTGTTTGTTGCTTGGTTAACAAGCACGTGTCTCGGGGAATTACTACTTGTACTGTTTTTTTTTTTCGTGCAAACTTTCGTTTTGTTTTTATACACTGGTGGTGTCGCACGTACCATCTCTCCAGTTGAAAGACATATCGTACGCGGACCCTGCACTGCTATGGCGAAATTACCGTTGTCCAGTGTGCAATTCCTACCACCTTATGACGTACAGAGCTCTATGTTGCCGTTTGTCACCATGCTGCTGTTTAGCGTACACTTCATACATTTTGGCCATTGCATCGCATCTACGCTGTTAAAATTTGACAAAATACTGCTGTAGTTCGTACGTGTATCTCGCCAGCCTTCTGTCATACACAGGCTTTATGCTGCCTTAATTTGTCAGGGTACTAGTGTCATATATGTTAATTCCGTCGGTTTTTTCTCACGCACGGCCTCCTATGCTGCTCACATCATCCGAAATGCTGCAGTAACCGTGCCTCTCACCAGATTTGAGCCATATATGGGCTCTATCATGCCCATATGCTTCTGCTGTAAGAGCATTTTGCCAGTATATTTGTCGTGCCCGAGCTCTACGCTGTCTAATATTGGATTATCCCCCCCCCCGCGCGTTCGACCAGCTGTTTTACGCCATAACAAAAGCAGGCTCTACGCTAACAGTGTTCTTTTTTTCGCGACAGAAAGCATCAAAGTCCTTCGCATCTGCCCCATCTCCATCTCGTATGATGAAGTGGAGTAGACGCTGCTCAGATTTGCCCAATTTTGTCACCCGACCGAGTTTACTTTTCCCCGTTTCTGGCGATATAGGGTAGATGATGCCCAAATTTCAACGCAACTTCTGCTTCGACTTCACGATAAAGCAGGGTTTATGCTGCTCAAAATTGTAACGTTGCTGCGCAAGCTTGAAAGTCGATACAAGTAACTGTTTCTTTTTTTTTACCTTTTTATTTTTTTTTGGTTTGAACGCATTCATTTCTGCTGTTAGTTGCTTGACAATAATTTTGCGAGCGACCACGGGAAATGCCCCCCCTCCGTTTCTATGCGGCACGTGTTGCTTTCATCATGCTGGCGCGCATCTCGTCTTGCAAAAAAAAATGGTCATGCAACCATGATCGTCTTATCTCGAGCATCAACACGCGCTGCACATAATGCTGACTTACACAATTGACAATGATTGTGCTCTGTCACGGTGCATTATTTTTTTTAGGGGTTTCAACCCAGAATGCGCGAACGGCGGTATTACATGTCGAACATCCCACTATATCACATTGGTACTATTTTATAAAATCCTCTCACGGTGCACTGTGTTCTATTTGGAAACCTCTGTGAGGGTGGAGACTCAACGTGCCACGAGCCTCGTCAATACGCTCAATACCCCACGCGTGTTTGAGCTATTTTTATGAGGCTTACGTTTTTGCTGTTACGCACCCCCGACCTGATGCAGCGTTGGAGTGACCCGAACTGTATTAGGATCGTGCCTGAGCAAAAATACGGTTGAGTAAAACCGCACCCCGAGTGCGTCGCGCTCCGAATGCCATCTCTCTCCCCTTTTCACGAGTATCCTACCTGTGTTACACGGAACCCCCCCCGGCATTTTTATAAACAGTGCACCCCCGAAGTATACCGTCATTTTTAGGTCCGGATTTTTGCTTCGGAAACCTCAAACATAGCTTAGGTTATCGACGGGTACAAGAGGTACACATATTTTCCGTGTTGTAAGGTCTGATTTTGTTTTGTTTTCGACTGGATAACTCGGTGGTTCTAACCATCTCCCGAGCACCACGCTCCTCCCCTGGGAATATCTACAATCATCCATCACCCTCCGGTCTTCTTGGTGACGTTCGAAAACTACTGGTACTGCATCCTACCCCTCTACTCCGGTGCGTGCGATACCTCCCCCTTCACCAACATGGATCCCCCCCCAACCTTTGCGGTAAGTCCCGCACCAACCAGGACCCAACCCCTAAACCCTCACAATGAACAGTGAGCTTCGCGTTTTTCTCCTGCTGTAGCCATGGGTGGTACAGTTACGGTGAAAGACCTTGTCATTCTGTTCCAATGAAATCGAAATAATGCCCGGAGCGCATTTTTGCGGCCAGGGTCGTTGACGGAATTTCCACCGCCGCCACTGACCCCGACCCATTTCAGTCAAACCGGATCTCTCGACGTTTGGTACGGCCACCTTACACGCCGAGACTAGGAGGACGGATCCCTCTACGAGAGACGACCACCTGGTGCGACTGCGATTTTTTGTTCAGCGCCTGAGGGCAAGAGGTTATATTTTTTCCCGTCGGGGAGCGCAATAACGCCTCAAGTACAGCGACGACTACCACAGCGTGTATCGCCGAAGCGGCACCCATCAGGCCAGTGCCGCGGTGATTACCGAATATCATGCCACCGCGACTACAGCCCTTTGTGCCCCACCCCCCCCATCTGAGCCACGACTACCGTCCCAACCGACACGTTGCTGCTCACATCCCAACCCCGGCTCCCATAGCCGCCCGCCCCACGCGGACGCGTCTATCACCACAACGGTTCAAATTCGCCCGCCCACTATCGCGCTTAACCCCCTGCGCCCAATCGCCCCTGCCTTTGTTTGCTGGTACTTGCTCACAACTGCATCTGGCGCGCCCACGGTCTCGACCGGGCGGCACCCAAAGACACCCCAGTCTGCGGTAAAATATTTTTTCGGTCATGGGCCACGTCGTACCTACCCAACTACGACTCATGTCGACATCGTTAGACGCTCCGTCTGCGGTAATCTGCGGGTTCGGTCTATTCCCTTGAAATTCCGACCCCCCTCCCGCCGCTACTAAAGTTGTCAAAACGGCCACAGAGCCGCCAAAACAACTTTGTTGCCGCATTCCCCTACGCGCTCCAAGCCCCAGCACCCACCTCCCGTGAACCCACGGCTTGAAAACGCCGCACACGCCCTGCACAACCAGCCCCCAAAAACGCCGCACGCACCCCTCCGCATCACCTACCGCTCGGGTCAAGACCATCGTTCTTCTCCGACTACCACCCACACCACCATTCTTCTCCGCCTACCACCTACCTCACCGATATTGACCGTTGTAACAGAGACAGCATGGTCGCCCAACGACGCAGACGCCATCCTATCCGTAGTGGCCGCGACGGCGGTCGCGACCACCCGAATTGTGACGCCCATGACGCCTGCGTCTGTCTCACGAACCGCAAAAAGTGGTGGCTCGCAACCACCACATATTGCGATACGGGACACAACCTGCGACGAGCATCATTGTCAACTACCTGGTCATCGAGTACCACTCCGCTGGCTTTCGGGCGTTCTCCCTGACGTCTGCATAGTGCCGGCGGCACTCTCCCACTGTAGCAACACCGCTACGCCTCTGGTGCGCTCAACCCAGGTATGGGCATACTTCAGGATGTTGGTTTTTACTTTAGGTATATACGGAAACGTACAGACCATACACGCGGCGCCATCACCCGGCAACAATCCGCGACAACCAGTGCCGCTCGTTGTAAATGCCGCGGCAAATTTTTTTTGGGTCGAAAGCGCCATGATCGCCTTTCTTCCTCGGGCAACTGCTGCGACAACGGCGACAACATCGGCAGCAACGGCGTGACCGGCCGATACCCATTGCGGCAAAAATCCCTGGACGCTACACGCTGATCAAGCGATACAGCACTACCAGCACCACGCCATGTAATTGCGGGACGAGGTTCCAGCTTCAACTTTACAAGAACAAGCTCCACCGACGCCCCCGCCCCCCAACAATCTACCTCCCCCGCCCAGCCCCATACATACGATATCGCTTGTCCAAGCCTGATCCCCTTGTTCTAGCGATGGTCTTGAGGTGTGGGTGCGAGGAGGCCAAGACGTCGAGCCCTACTGGGATGATCCGCTTGACGCCTTCTACCGATGAGCAACGCTACTTGCCGAAGACCACGGCTACCAGCGGTTCCGGACTACAGCGGGACACTTCTGCTTCCAATTCCGGGCCATAGCATCCTGAGCCCGCCTCGCCTATCAATCGGCGGCTCCACCCGCGCTCGTCCTAGGACGTGCGCGTTTTTCAGTGACAACGTTGGGCCCGCGAACGACGGATTCCCACTCGCTGCCATGGTGTTGACAGCACCACTGCCCCTGGGCCCAAGGGACAGTCCCGTCGTGACGACGGAAGACTCGCGATCATAGTTGACCAGGATATGCCCTGAACCCCCTGCCCCGTCTTCCCCGTAACTCTCGTGGATTGCGCGGACACGGACCACAGGTACGGCATTTCCTAGCGAGTTCTATCCTGCTCATCCAACGCCGCTTGGAGACAGGACCCCCAGGGTATCTTCGCCCCGCTCCTTTAAACACAACCCACGGATACCCTCCCAGAGCCTCGGTGATGCAATACCGAGACTCCCTTTGCGATCACGTTAACCCAGCCGCGCATGTTCTCTAGATCAGCCAGCTGCACCCTCGCCATCGCCACGCGACAGTCTTACAGACAGCCGCAACTGACCACTGCTTGGCGGCTCACCGCAGCCAGCCTACACCGGACTACCTCTTCTGGGATGTTCAACCTTTAGCAGTGCCACCCTTTTGGATTCTTCTTCTACGGGTTTTTCTTATCACCGTGTGGAGTAGTTTCCGACATCGCCCGATACCGACATTTTGAGGGACACCACGACCCCGTAGCTCACCCGGCTTCGACCAGGTACCAGAACCGTTCCTACGACCAGTCATGGACATTGGTTTCGAGGCCAACAAACGCCGGAGCTCCTCCTTCATTACCTACCTGGGACGATGGTTCCGAGGCCGACAAACGCCGGAAACTACTCCCGTACCACCACCCAACAACCCTCGACATCTACCACCGCCCTTCCAGTTCGTACCTCTAGCTTCGGCAACGGTACACCCGAGACTGGCAATCCCATCCATAGGCAGAAGCAACAACCGCTTTTTTCGGTTGGCAGCCGCCTTTCCCTCCTAACCAGCCGCATTGCAAACGAGTCATCCCTTTTGGGTCTCAGCATTTCTCACCGAACCCTCCTACTACCGACCTCGTTCCAACCCTTTCCAACGCGACAGAACAACTCTGCCGCGCCCCTCTCCTCAACGCGACCGGTTTCCACGGAACACCTCTGTCCCGGCCTCCTCCATTGCCACCGAGGCACACCTGCCGAATCCCCCAAGTCGTTCTCCACCCCGACGTGTTACCACAGAGCCGCCTTGCTCCGGTCCCCGCCAACCCTCTGGAGGGAGCAACCGCCCTCTCGCTCAAGGTCTGGTTAGTTCTCATTTCGACAAACGATGGACCCCCTACCGCCCCCTTTTCACGGCTACCCTGGCCCAAACCATCCCGCCTGTTCCAGGCCACCGACGGTACCTCCCGGCCAACTTTTCCGTTTACCCACCAGCGTGCCCTGGTTTCCCGCAACCACAACAAACCCGCGGTTTACCGCTCCCGACCCAGCTCTTTGGCTACCCCCCCATTAACCGGATCCTTGCCACCAACGGCCCTTCAGCTTTCCTCGACGACACAACCACGGACGACCATCGACTGATTCTGTTTCCGTTGCCAGGGAACACCGAACAGTTCCCCCCCAACCCAGCGGTCGCGAATCCCCATCCGACACCAATACCGCCACCCCACCTTTTTGCCTCAACAACCCTGTAGGTTCACCACCTGAACCTAGGCAACCCCTACCCGTCCCTGAAGGCACGTCTGTGGCGCCACTGTCGCCACCCCCCCTACCCTAGGACTTCTATAGGTTTACCGTCTGAACCTGTGGTTTTGTTCCTTTCCGATTATGACCTCTCCGAGCCGAGCATCGGCTTGGGTGGGCTCGTTCCCCCGTCCCTCCAAACCCACCACCACATCCCGCCGCTCCCATTTTCTGAGTTTGAGTTGATTTTTTTTTCCGGGTATGAGCGTTTCGAACCGACTATCGGGTTGGGTGGGCTCGCTACCTCTCCTCTACGACCCACCTCTACCATTCCACCGCCCTCTTTTTCCGAGTTTGTTATTCTTTGTTCGCCTCGGGTCTTGATCCTTCCGAGCCTGGTACGTATGGGACCTTTTCAGCCAGAAATCGGGCTCTTCCACGGCCTCTTCGCTGCCCACGTCGAAAGATGTCAGCATCCCATCCCGGGTATCGTTTTGGGTGGGCTAGTTCCCCCTCCCTTTCGACCCGCCACCACTATCCACCCCCATCCACCGGCGACGCGCAAACCGTGGACCCTTTCTGTTAGGCATTGACTTGGGTGGGCTCAAACCCCCTCCCTCCTGCCCCATGCACCACCACCTTTCGCTGGGAATACTTCGGCAACTCACCGTTGCAGACCATACCAAAATCCGACCCCTTCTCCGCGCCAAAACCTCCGTCGGGTCTATTTCGGCCCATGACATCGCCTTCGGTTCGCTAGCCAGCTCCGGGAAAGGCGCCGAGGACGCTGGCGCTCCTCCTGGATCGGATTTCAGGCCGTCCGTCGTTCTCCCCAGCGCCCACCATTGGCGCATCCCTTTTTGGCCTTCTTCATCCTTCGTCGGACCATTATTTTCCCGGAGCCGTCATCACTCCACAGCCGCCGCTGAAAACTGTGGACTGCCCTTCCGACGACGGTTTTTCCCGCCAGTACCTGTGGCTACACTTCCAAGATCATCGACCCCCCCCGCCGCCGCGCGAACACCGCGACTAGAGCTCCATTGTCACCTGAGCTTCGCGACCAAAGCTCCACCTTCATCGGAGTTCCACCTTTCGCCAGAGCTTCGCCGTCACCTGAGCCTCGCGACCAGAGCTCACGTTCACCCGAGTTCCACCTTTCACCAGAGCTTCGTCGTCACCCGAGCTTCAAGCCCAGAGATCCACCTTTTTCAGAGCTCCATCTTCGACAGAGCTTCGTCGTCACCTGCGCTTTGCGACCACAGCTCCTCCTGCCCGAAGATTCGTCGTCACCTGTCGTCATCTGAGCTTCGCGACCAGAGCTCCACCTTCGTCAGAGCTCCACCTTTCGCCTGAGCTCCACCTCCGTCTTCCGCGACTTCATCATTCGATGGTATTCTCCTTCAAGCCACTATCAACGTCAAGGCCACCTTTTTTCTTTTGGCCACTACCGTCGGCCCCGACGTCGTCGCCACCATCTACTCCGACAATCTGGGAATTATTTCACCGACCTCTGCAGCCATGCACCGATGGGTCTGCCGCTTCAAACCGCTACCAACGGCGAGGCGCCCTCTCCCTGGCTACTACCACCGACTCCGGCGTCATCGTGCCGTCAGCGCCGACCAGCGGGGACATATTTCGCCGACTCCTGCAGCCACCGCGCCGGTAGGTTTGCTCATTCAGTCCGCTATTGACCACCCCGGCGTCATCGTCATCGTCGGCAACCTCGCGCCTTCTCCACAGCCTATTCCAGCAACCACGCCGTCATCCTCGCTGCGTAAAATGCTAACTCCAACACCACGAGCACCGCAGGCATCTCCACTGGCCCACTTTAAAGGACGACTACAACGTCAACGCTTGCGTCTACATGTACGCTGTGGAACACGCACATTTCACCGCCGCGTACGCGATCTGTCACCTTCTTCAAGCTAACACATTGAGCTACTGCAGCCTCGTCTTGTTCCGTTGAAGAGCTCCAACCGCATCGTCCGCAAACAACCCGTCCTCACCGGTTCGTGTTCGGAGCTTCTCAACGCGTTCTACTGGACCATCATCCGTCTCCAGCGCTTCTACCACATCTTCCGCGAACACCACGACGTCACTGTCTCGCGATCGGAGCGCTGCAGCACACCCTAGTACGACCACCAGCCGCTTTCCATCGGATCTTTCTTCAAACCCTACACCACCCGGTTCCAGGATCAACCTACGGCGTCTCTACTGCATATCTTCGCGGAGCACCATCTACGGACCGGCGTGCCTACAACGCCACGCGATAGGGATATCTGCAGCCAGGGTATTATCGCGTTGAGTCGCACTTACCCTTTTGTCTTTTTGTCCCTCCCCCTTACCATGTTTCTTGAGTTCCTTCTTGAGTTTTTTTTCCATGGGATTTGTTTTGTGCGCATTGGCTTCTTGATTTTCTTTTTTGGGTTTGATTTTGTTGTTCAGTTTGTTTCAAGGTGCCTCTTCTTTGCCTTGACCTTTAGATTTGTCACACTTTTGACCAGCATGTATGTTCGCGTGCTTGCGTCGGTGTGCTACCCTGACTTTTCGGGCTGTTCCACTTTTGACCAGCACATATGTTTGCGTACTTGCGTCAGTGTGCTACCCTGACCTTCCAGTCACTGATTTAGCTGGCTCCATTTTCGTAATCAGGCCGAAGATTTGTGATGGTTCCGTCTTCCTGTGTGTGCTGGTTTAGCCTGCCCCGTTTTCGTAACTTGGCTCAAACCTGCCGTGTTTTCGTTTCCTCCCGTCGGTTTAGCGTACCCTTGTTTCGCACTCCGCAAACCCGCTATGGTAATTTTTTTTTGTTGACCTTTCTCTCGCTTTCTGCACTACGTACGAAATAGGTGCATATTTGGGCATCGTATATGTCTCCAAACCCGCTGTGGTATGCCCATGTTGGCTCTTCTTCTGCTTTTTGCACTACGTACGTCATTGATACTGATTAAGGCGTCATATTCGGATTCTGACCGCTATGGCATATATGTTTTAGCCCTTCCCTAAATATTTGCACTACGTACGTCATAGGTGCTTATTGAGGCGTCGTATTTCTTCTGTTACCACTGTGGTATACGTGGTATGTGCTCTGGCCCTTCCTCTATTTTTTCCACTGCGCACGCCGTAAGTGATTATTGAGGCGTGCTGTCCCCCTTGTTTGCGTTATATCGCCCTGCACAAGTCCCCTCTTCTCGATTGGAGATCCAAGTACTTTCACGGATGTTTTCCCCGTTTTTTCGTCGCTTAGCTTCGAGTAGGAATGGCTCTATAGTAGGCCACATTTTCAGAGTTTCACGACATCAACTGCTAGTATTTTCGGGTCCGTCGTTTGTTCACGACCCCCCCCCCCTCTCTAGGCTTCTTTATAGTATCAACCCCCGAAACCATGGTAGTTTCGCTTGGTCCTTATTAGCCTGAACTTCGCTTGCACGCTGTGTATGCGCGCCGCTAGCATTATTAGAGTTGTACGTGACTTGCCCCCTCCCTCTGTCCGGCTTACGGTATCAGCCCGCGATATCGTAATAGTTTCGCCTGATTCCTTCTCAGCCGAGATATTGTCTGCACCATGTGCGTGCTCTTTCGCAGAGTTTCTGAGCCCTCCGTTGTGTTAAGACCCCGTTTTTACCGTTCTCACGGTATGAGTTGAAATTAATACCGTGTTAGCTCGGTTTTTCTATCTTTGTTTCCCCTCCCCCTGCATTATGTGCCGGATGGGAACGTACACCCCCTCCTCTCGGCAGTGTGTGCGTTTTCGGAACGTATTTCCTCCCGACTCTGGCGTTCGTGAATTTTCGGAACCGATACCTTCCGCTTTCGCGTCCATGCAACGCGGGTATTATTTGTTTTCTTTCTTGATATTTCTGGGCACGCTTGCTCCTTAGTGGTTATCGCTGTGCGCAGCAAACGACCGACCGTAGTAGCTCTCTCTCCTCTCTTCTGGGAGTGAACGCTTAGTGCGTGTATTAGCTTTGGACCCTACTGTCTCAGTACAATTCTACCTGGTAGTTACCAGTATCGTCAGTGTTATCGCCTTGTGGCCCCCCAAAGCATTCCCTCACAGTCTCAGTATCATTGAGCCCCCAACAACGTTTTAACGTAGTAGTATGCCTTCTGTCTTATTTGCCGCATTCAAAGTATGACACTTGTTAGTTTTTCGGTGACCTTCTTGGGCGCCTTGATCCTGAACTCGCGCCCAAGTTGTTTCACTTTTCTACAGTGCGACGAGTGTTTGCCTTTGTGGTTTTGCTTCCGCCTTCTACCGGCGATGTAGCCTGCCCACGTTTCGTGCATACCGACGAACCATGGCGCTTCCGAACCATGTCGAGGTTTTCTATCGTGTCGTTCCCACCTCGCTTAATGCGATTAGTGACAACGTGGATGCTTTCCGCGTTATTTCGCTTGGTTTTTCGCGAGGCATTACCTCCTTTCTTGTTGCTGTTGGAGTTTTCTTGCCCCTTGGCATACTTCCCTTTTGTTGTTGGACATTTCTTGCTTTTTGGCGTACTTCTTCCCACGACTGACGTCGCTGCACTTTAGCCCCAGCCACTTGGTATTACGGCATTCCAGCTATTGCTACTATCTATGGTCCCATGTTGTCGACCACTGGCTTCACATTGAGAGCCCCCCGTAGATTCCTCGTTAGCGGTCTCGTGCTGACTCTCCAGCCCATCTGTCGGTTTTCTTTGGCCTCTGCCTTTTTGTTTGGTCGTACCTGCCCCTAAGAGCCCCTTGCTATCGGGCTCCGTTCTAGCTTTGTAGCCAGCGGATCTATTCCCCTGGACCACTATTTCTTACCTTTTTTTTCTCGGCACCGCTGCCCCTACGGTCCAACGACACTGACCTCCGTCCTGGCTTTGCAGCCAACAGGTCTTGTTTCTCTCGACCACTTTTTCTTGTTTCTTTTTGGGATACCTGCCCATAGGGTTCAACTACACCGGCCTTAATCTTGGCTTTACAGCCCGTCCTGACTGTGCAGTCCACAGGCCGTCCCCTCTTGGCCCCCGTTTTTCTTTTGCCTTGTTGGCGTAACTATCGCATCGGTCACACGTTTTGACCCCAGTTTGGCTTCGCAGCCCATATAGGTCGTTTCGATGTTGACTCCCTTTCATGTTATGTTTTCGGCGAAATCGCGTTCGTACCTAGCTGCGGCTTTCTTCATATTTGTCTTTTGTTCCCTGCATTCTTTCTGGAGCTAGAAACTTCCAGCGCTGCTTTGAGCTGAACGAGTATCTTCTTGTTGACCCCATTTTTGGCTTGCTTTGTTATGGTTGAATAGCCTCGCTACGTTTGCTGGCATTGTTCCCGTTATTAGTTAGCCTCTCAAGGTGTCATATGTCGACTCTCTTTCCGGCTTCCGATAGTACCCTCCGTCTTTCTGGTGTCTACGTTTCAGTTCCGTCCTTGTTTGCGTATAGCTTTGGCTAGGTGACCTCACCACATATTTCTTCCCGTTTAGATGGTACTGCACCCAGATAGCTTTCAAGGGTACTCCACTGTTGCCCCCCGGTTAAGCTTTCCGGCGTATCACACACGCCTCCAGTACCATCATTTTGGTGTTGTCTGTGCCACTGTTTAGGTGTTGTATTTCACTGCGGTGTTGCATTTCACTGCGTTTTCGCGATTTGTTCTGGTAGCCTCGATTTCCCGTTCTACAGTTCGACCAAGGGCCTTTTGCTAGCCTCCTAGGTCCCACATTACGGCCCCTGTTCGTCCGTTGCACCTCAGCGTACTGGTTCTTTATAGTTTTTCCTTTCGACCAATGGTCCCACGTCAGTCTTCTAGGTCCAACCTTGCGGACCCTGACATTATTTTAGGCACTGTTCTTTGTTTTCTCTTGTTTCAAGCTCTTTCTCCTCTTCCTTTGGACCAATGACCCGACGCTTGCGTACTTCCTCGCGTCTTAGTTGTTGCTCTTTCACCGTCCAACCGATGGCCCCACGTCAGCTGTCACTGTCCAACGTAGCGGACTCTGACGTTCTTTAGGCAGTGCTTCTTGATTTCTCTAGGCCTTCCGGCAAATGGACCGACCGCCCGCTCCTTTAGCACTGCGCTTCAGGCCGTAAACTCGTCTGGCCTTCACAGCGTGACACGTGTTCCCTTCTTCTCTTCTGACTTGGTTTCCGCGTCTATACCTTCTTCTTTGGCCCCCTTCGCATCCTTGCGGTCAGTGGCCGCGCCCTTCGTGTTATCGTAGGCCGACTGCTACTGGTATACCGTAGGTACATACCCTTTCTCGAGCTCTCGCGGTTGTAAGCTCCATCATAGGGTTGTATATCTTGCAATGAGGCGTTTAAGCCTCATTATTACGAGGTGTGGGGGAATCTATAGCCTCATTTTCGTTTGTTTCGAATAGCCGCATCTTCGGTCCCCTTTCCAATTTTGGATGTTTGTTGACATCCTTTGATGGGCAGGTGATCTGCATCTACGACTATTCAGGGTGGGCTAATGTTATAGAGTGTCAGTATAGCTGGCAATAGATTCGGTAGGATAGTCCGCAGAGTCATGGTCTATTGGACCACAAAAAGGTTCCCTCGAACGGAATATTCTGAGTGAAGCGGATAACCCGTAGAATCTAGTTAGTTTATACCACAAGAGCGTTCTCGGTAATGGAACGTTCTTCCTCTGGACAAGATAGATAGAAGTAAGCGCGTTAGGCGCTCACGGGACTATAGAGCATCTGGGAGAACGTTCCTTGTACGTTCCATAGGTGAAGGTCCGGAAGAGAACACAGCAGCAAAGAGTCGATCAACGGCAGCCTCCCCAACTTTTCTGTTCCGAAATAGACGGTTTCAAAACCAACTCCCGGTGGTATATCCCGAAATGCGGTGTCCCTCGACACCCCGACGTCATCCATCGATAGACCTTTGCACACAGGAAACTATATGGGTACTTTTTTTCCAACGGTATATTTCCTTGTGTCGAGCAGCCGTGAAACGCTCGTCGAAGAAAATCGCTGGTTTTAGAGGGGGCTATCGTAGAATCGGTCCAAAGCTGGGGTGAAGCGAACTCTGTGAGCTTCACGCCACCCCCGTGCTCTCACTCCTCCTTCTCCTCCTCCTTCTCCTCCTCTTTCTCCTCCTCCTCCTCCTCCTCTTCCTGTCTCCTCGAGCTTGTCATAGCTCAACGCCAATAATGAGAAAACTATAAAGAAGAACCGGTGCTGTCTCCAAGCGAAGCCGATACCCCTGCGTCCCTTCCCTCCCACCTTCCGGTACCACGACCCCTTCACACAGGCACATCACGCGCTGCACCAAACTTTCCCATCCAACGCACAGTAGAAAACCCTCCTGCCCGCAAACCATGTAGATCATGCCGCCTGGAGTACATCTAGCTGCGATGCACCATGTTAATCCTGTTATTTCTCAGATAGAAACACCGCGGTCTAGAAATGTGTTGCCTGTGCATTCCCCGTTGGCACACCCATCACTAGCTGACTGCGTCGCGCCCACGCACAACGCTCTTCAAGGTATTAACTGTTGTAGTATTTTTTGCATAGAATGCACCCTTCGTGACTCCTACCCCTCCGGCCTAAATCATTTTTTCCCAGATCCCCACTAATATGATGGAGATTTTCGAAACGATAAGGCAAATTTCGGGTGTGCTAACCGATATTTTTCTTTTGCCTCAGGTTTTGAATACTCTGGCAGAGATTGTCGTTGAAATAAGTTAATTTACAGGCGTGCTCATCACTTTTTTTCCGCAGAATTTTCAATACTCTGACAAAGAATTTCTCGGCCTTAACGCATTTTATGGGCGTACTAATGTGTCCCCAGGATATTAACATTCTGAAGGAGATTTTTTCAGCCTTAACGCATATTACGGGCGTCCTAATCGATTTTTCAAACGAATTTTCAGTTGTCTGAAGGAGATTTTCTCAGTCTTAACGCATTGTACAGTCGTCCTAATCGATTTTTCCGCCAAATTTTCGGATTTCCTGATGGAGAAATTTTCGGCCTTGACGCATTCTACGGGCGTCTAAATTTTTCCTCAGGATTTTCAATATTCTGAAGGAGAATGTTTTGGCGTTAACGATTTTACGGGCGTCATAATCGATTTTTTCCGCCGGTTTTTCAGTTGTCTGAAGGAGAATATTTCGACCTTAATGCATTTTACAGTCGTTCTAATCAACTTTTTACGCCAGATTTTCCATTTTCGGACTTTAGAATGTTCAGACCGTCACGCATTATTATACGGGTGGGTGTCCTGATCGGGTTTTTCCGCCGGATTTACGTTTTTTTGACAGATTTGCACTGCGATACTGAATTTTAAGGGCGTCGTACTCTCCCTACGAAATCTACAACGTAACAAAGACTTTTGTGACAGAAGTGCTCGTAAGAACTATCGTCCGCCGTAATCGGATTCCGAAATTCCACAAAATTTGTGACTGATTGTTCGGACACCAGTGGTACATGTATTTAGAGGGCGTCATAATCGCTATCCAAAAATCACAAAAATGTGACAGATTTTTCGGACAGCAGTAAACAAATTTCGGGCGACGACATTGCTCTCCAAACTTTACAAAATTGTGACAGATCTTTCGGACAGGAGCACATAAATTGAGGGCGTCATAATTGCTCTCCGAAATTGGCAAAAATTGTGAAACATTGTTCGGACAGCAGTACATATATTGAGGGCGTCGTAATGGGTCTGTGAAATTCACAAATTGTGACAGATTTTTCCGGCTACAATTCGTAGTACGTAATTTACGGGCATCGTAATCGTTCGCCGAATTTCACAAATTGTGACATATTTCTGGGAAAACAAGTGATTTTACGAGCGTCGTATTAAACCACCAAAAAATGCAATGTTTTGGGCCATGATTTGGATAATGATTCAGGTAGTGAATCGTGCAACGAATGGGCCATTAAGAACCCTCTACCATCCGCAAGACGGACCCCCCCTCCCCGTGCTCCACTTATCCCAGACCCTTGCCGATTATTTGATTGAACCCCGACCTCTTCGTCCACTCCTGGGCTTTCGAACCCCCCCTTCCCCAACCACCCCGGGCACGGGCCTCCTTTCCGCATCGAGTACGATATCGCTTCGCTCCGTTCGAGGGTATACTTTTCAGGATTCTACAGCGAGCCGCCGGAGTGTCTCTGCACTCCGGGGCTTCGTTACCCAACCGAGGAGCGTCTCTACACTCCCCTCTAAGGGTTTACGGGGGGCGAATCTCTATAGTCCCCCCCCACACGCGTCTCACGAGGAGAGTGTCTATAGACTCCCCTGAAAAACAAGGGGACAACAGAAAGACGAGGAGGAGGAGACCCCAGCACTCACGACCCCAGATGCAGGCACCGCTACGTCTGCGGATACTGACGCTACTGCTGCACCCTCAGCGACTGGCGTCTCAACGTTAACAGCCCGTCTAGAAGCGGAAACATCCATCGGTGCCGCGGCTTCAATCGCTACCCAGACACACATCGCCATCTGGACCTAACCGGAGAAAGAAAACCGCACACGGTTGCGGTTACAAGCAACTTTAGCAGCTGCAGACCAGGCCGAGACGACCAGCCCGGAGGGACAGATCGCCCAACCTGAGCGTGCTTTGGGCTCGATTAGGGCCGAGCGGGCTGCCATGGTCGCGAAAAGAGGCGTCCCCGCCACCACTCCCACGCCACGCCAGGCCATCCGTGCGCCACCGGAAGCCCTAAACTCAACTCCTTCAATGAACACCGCATTCAATATTGTACCGCCCCCTTTTCGGTACCAGCCCGTACCGGTCCCACCAACGGGTACCCCGATCCCTACTGCACCGCCCCCCTCTCAGTACCAGCCTTTACCGGCCCCATCAACGGGCACGGCAATATCTATTGCCCCGCCCCCCCTCAGTGTCAGCCACTACCAGTCCTACCAGCGGGTACGGCGGCCCCTATTGTGCCGCCCCACCCCCAATACCGACCTGCCGCAACTTCGCCAACGGCAGCTCAAACAAGACTGCCGGCGTCCAGTGGAGCAAGTACTCCAACAGCCAGAGTTCCGAGGGTAGTTGATCACAACAACTCCCCCTCCCTCCGCTCACGGACGCCCTTCTACAGTCATCAATGTTTCAGGCTCCACAACCCAGCCTCTCTTCACTCCGAATAACGCAAACGTGCGCCTCGGACCTGCCCAACACCGTGGCAACACGAACTCGCATCAACCAGGCACTCTCCGCACAAACGAACCTGTCGATGGTAAACGACGTAATAACAATAGGGTGGGTCATCACAACAATTCACTCTCCCCCCCTCCGCTCGCGGACCCCCTTCCACAGCACTCACTGTTCCAGGCTCTACAACCTAGACTCTCTCCGCTCTGAACAACGCAAACATGCGCCTTGGACCCATGGCAACGCAAACGCGCGTCAGTCAGGCACGTTTCGCACCAATTGACCTGCCGATGGTGCATCCCACGTCGCGACTTCACCAGCAGCACCACACGCGACCGTGCCGGCTACCTCTCAAGATGCTCGCGCGCGCTATCCCCCAAACGTCTCCGACGTAACTTACCCGCCCGACCCTCTCAACCCCCCCCAATCCCCCCTACGACCCACCTTCGACACTACCCAATCGACCAAGGTTTGGCTCCTTTGTTCAAGCGGTTGGTTTGAGGTGTGGGCAGGAGGGGCCGGGAGCGCTGAGCCCTTTCACGACGATTTCGTCAGCGTCCCCCTTTGATGCACGAGGCTGCGCCACGGCTGCCATTGATGAAATTCCGGCAGATCTTGCCAATCACGTGGGAGACACGCCAGCAGCAGCTAATAGAAGAATACATCCCCTCCCCGGTTCCACTGCCACTACCCCAGGGCCATCGATCCCTGCATCGTTGCCGTCTTCGACCCATCGATCCCTTCGGCGCACGTCCACCGGCTCCGCCGACCCCGCGGAAAAACAGCACAAACCCCAACCTCCACCAATTCTGGACTAACAGCTGACCGCCCCACACTGACCACACCACTCTCCCTGGGCCCAAGGGACAGCGTATATACGGACTCTTCCGCGGAAGACGCGACCACCACGCCACGAGCCCCCTGCACCGCCACCAATCCTCCGTTCACGGAACTCTGCAGGTATGGCGTCTAATGCCGAGTACGTCCATTCTTCCTTGCATACATAAAATGCGTCTAGCAGGGACCTCCTGGGTTTACCGTCACGACCACCATACCGCCACGGACACCCCTCGGGGACCTCGACAACATCGACCACTCCCCCGACGATCTCGAAAACCGGGACCGCTCAGACCCTGACCTCCCCGACCGTGTCACACTACACTTCACAGGGCACACCACCCCCCTCTGCCCCCCCACACTACCATCGACCTTGGACATCTCCCAAATACTTGGCGTTGGGTGAAATACGAGTACGAGAGATCGCTTTTGGATGGAGGCCAGCTAGGGCCGATCGAGATTAGGGAAGCTATCGCCCCCCACACGACCAAACTCTAGTATCATCGTTCTTGCACTACTAATGCCGTTGCCGCACCAAGCGGGTAGGTATAGAATTGCTCTGTGTGTAGTGCTCTAGAAAGCTCGGTTCTTTGAAATCCATAGCAGTTTGGCTCGAATGAGTCCTTGCGCTCTCGCCTCTCGCCTGCGGCGGGCTTGCTACTTCGTACCTGGTACGATTTTGCATTTTTTCGAACAGCCCGCAATAGAGCCTGCTAAAAACCAAAACACAAGAGGAATACACCAGACTGTTTTTCATATTATTTTCCTGTTAATATTTGCGTGGCAACCCTGCCTATATTGTACAAATGTGTACAATACAGCAATGGTACCAAGTGCAGTATATACAAGAGGGCCCTAAACATTGTTTTTTCTACACTTCTGCACCATTTTCTTTTTTCGGCCCGCTCGGACAGGGGTGGAGGGTACAGGACAACCATACCCCCCCCGTCAACGCCATACAAACTCCTATACACAAAAATTCCTACACTCTAATATCTATACACAAGGGGGCCGTGGACTGCGGCGGGACGGGGTACCATACTATCCACGCCCCACGCTCTTCTTCGGCGGGACGCGACAACTCGGAAGGATCTGGGCACACGATAACCCTTGCGTCCCGTTGATGGAGAGACCGAGAGACAGGAGAGAGGTCTTAATGAGCACAAGCTCCGGACTAGTCCCAATGTCGGATGCTTTCAAAGAAGGCTTGGATAAAGAGAGTCTGACCAAAGCCGTTCGATGGTGCGGCGTATAATTGCATCTGCGGGCACAGCTTCGGCGACGGTGCAGGAGTCGACGCGGAAAACGCATGCAAAGCACAAAGAGTGAGGTCAGGAAAATGAGAGCTTGACTTTCCTGTTATGTTCGATTGTATCCGAAGCTTGCAAATTATCTGGATCGTTGTTCGTCTTGTGCAATTGTGACCGCAATTATGTAAACCAGCATACGCAGTTATGTGAACCAATACACACAGACGCAACAACAGGTGGAAGGAGGTGCGATGGGATAGAGGAGGGCTGGGTGCAGCGAACCTTTGAACTCGAATAGAACGCTAAAACGGCAGTTACCGCAAGAAAGAGACAAGAAGGAGGCCGTAGAGGCAGCAGACGTAGCAACAGCAGCAGGTATTGAAGAAGGATGAGTCCTTGTATACATCGAGATCAACCTCTGCAGCGACGGCTTGGATGAGAAAATTATTGCGCGAAACAGCTAGTTCTGCGCAACTATGCAACCAAGATGTGGTGTGATGTGACTGCTGCTCATCGAGCTACTGCTGTCGTGCAATGCTTGCATGCTTTTGTCTCATGTGGAAAGTTGCACGTGACAGGCTCCGTCAACGGTTTCGCCGGGCCTTCTCATGCTGACTGGTCTTTCAAAACAACCCTTTCAAAGGTAGAGCGGCGTGGCCAGTAGCAAGGATCGCGTCGAAGATCGGCAGCAAATGGACTTGCAATTGCGGCCAAGATATTGGATCGGATCCACGGAAATGAGCCTGAACGCACGTGCAGCAGCACGATAACTCGCAACACTACAAGTGAGGACAGATAGATGCTGTAGATGCTGTAGATGCTGTAGATGCTGTAGCTGCTGTAGATGTTTCACCATGACACAATCGTGTTGCGTTCCTGGTCACTCGACATCCGTTGTCGCTTCAAGCACCTTGCAATACTTGGAACGCTTTGCATTCATCGTGCTACGATACATATGGAGCAAATATAAGAAAATATGTCGCTTCTCTAAGTGGTGTGTGAGTGGATATTGTTTGCATTGGCAAGCGAATTCTAGCGGCCGCCGCAAAGAGCACCATTACATCCTCATTCAAACCCGTTCCAGCTGCGCGTCGGGAGGGAGTCACTAGTGCAGATGGGGGACGGTAGCCATGCAGCCGAGGGCGGTGACGTTGGGGTGCCTTCCGAGGGTGCTTAAAATGGACGTGAGATTTGTGCGGGCGCCGTACGTGATGTGGAGGTGGTTTTAGGAGGATGTTTGAGCGGGCTTAAGGGTATTGAGGGTGAGTGTGGTGAAGATGACGAAAAATGACTTAGGGCTCAAGGTGGTTGAAGTGCTCAAACTCCCAACCACTGCGCAAGGATAGCGTCCGGGAGCCTGTACACCAGCGCCGCCCTACGACTCTGCATAGCATCGCCAACAAGAGAGTGTCGTGGGAAGATCGGGTGTACCCAGATCGCAATGCTCTTCATACCGTGGCAACCATATCCCGCCGCACGTTTCGCCCAGGTTGTGCAGTGAAGGTAGAAAAACCAGGAGAAACATGCCACCCGTGTGCAGAGATTATGTTGCATCAAGTTTAGCAAGGCTTACAGAGGTGAGGCCACGTAGACCACGTTATTTTAACACGTCAGGTTGCTGTTGTTCTTTCATTTTGAATACCCGTCGAAGTGCTGCACGTTTCGTCCGGTACAGACGTACCGTCGCTCCACGATATGGTGTTTCAATAAAAAGCTTTGCGTGTTTGCCGTCTACGAACAGAAACAATTCAACGGTCAGCGCTGAAGGTAGAAGGTCACGGGTTGAGGATACTTCCTGTCGATCTTTTGACTCCGTACCGAAGAAGAGGAGGGTCCGATAGATGGAAGGTTTGTACCCTGGATCGGATGAGGAAGTGTCTAGTTTCCCGTCGGGGAGTGGCCCTTGCCAAAAGCATTCTCATTTACTTGGCGGACCATGACGTGGGTGGCGTTAGGCGATTGGTGGGTCAGGCCGGCGAGAGGGGTTGTCGATGAACGCCATCTTGCATAGGTTAGAACATGCGGTGAATGGCACGTACAGCGCAATGGGCTAAAATGAGGAGGAGGAGAAGGAGGAGACGGAGGAGGAGCGGTGGAGGGAAGGACATCGAGGAGGAGGACCGGGAGGAGAACGAGGAACAGGAGCCGAACCTCAGGTCGAGGGGGCGTCGGGATATCAACAATCGACAGTTCGCTCTCATTGAAGGAGGTCGTGCTTAGGACGTGAGGGATGCGTGCTGCACATGTTGAGAGTGGCGCGTTGTGTTTAAACGACTAGTGGCGCCGGGAGTTTTTTGCGTTTAGCGGCTTGCAAGAAGCTCAATAATTATCGCCGTTTCCTTCTTTGTGATTTTGTTTCCTTCTGCGTCGTCGCTGAGGATATGCATTTGGGGGCGAAATGGGGGCATTTTCCACCTCAAGCAACAGGCCTGTACTGCGTGTGACGTGTTAGGCGGCGAGGTGTGACGTCAACACACGCATTGAGAGGAGGGAAGGAACGAGAGAAAGAGAGAAAACACTAAGTAATGAAAAATAATTTTTTGTTTTTCGGCCCTCCGTAGGGGGCCGGGAGGGGGAGCACATGGATTTGCGGGATAACTTTCTTCGGGCGGTCTTGGTATATACGTACATGATATATGCGTGCGCACGTTTGGTTCGTTGGCCTTTTTCCCTAAGGTATGCCTCTACTCCAGAGTGACTGGAGCCTGCCCTATGACCGCGGACTTGATTAGGCGAGATCATGTGAGAACAACAACAAACAACGTACAGCAGTAATACAGCACCAAGTACCGCCAGACAATAATGTACCAGGTACAGTGTTCTGCCGTTTGCTGGCTTGTGTACGCTACGTATGCTTTCGCATGCGATGCTGTTTAAAGTACTGCTGCAGTAATAATACTCATATCCGGGGGCCACACGGCGGGCGCTTCTCCCCCATCCCCATTACCGTACGTGCCTTCATTTTCATCACGAAAACCATTCAACATTCTCTTCCCTCGTCGACTCGCGTCGAACTATAAGCAGTATTACTAAACGAATTCAATACAATGTTACTACTGTGTGACGTATCGTATGTTATAACTTGCACTTCTGTTTTAAATGACGAATGCTCTTGTACTGCTGTACAAACTGTATGCACATGCGCACAACAGTGCAGTAAAACAGACCAGCATTTCCAAATACTTTTTATCGATACATTAGTAGCTCTAATATATATTTATCAGCATATACCACCCCGTACGTACTGCCTTATGGATAACTCTGCCCGTGTACAGAGCACAGTAACATACAGCTATTACTAACATTAATAGATACCCGGTAGGGCATATCATACAAGTTTGTAGAGCTCTACTGTACTTTTATAACTACAATATTCTCCATTTTAATTGTGTGTAACATTTGACCTTACGCTTTGGCGCTCTGCTTGCTCATGCCCAGCGCTCCCATTTACAGTACGCCACTGTACACATACAGAACTACTGCTCTCGTCTTGGAATTCTGTATAATAAAGCGAGTCTTGCGATGCTGCGAAACAGCTGACTCTTGTCGAGCTAGAAGCGTTTGAGACGAAGTAGGGTAGAAATGGTGCGCCCTTCTGCCGGTGACGCCGTTTTTCTGCCATGTTCTTAATTAACCTCGTTTGCGGGACAGGTCAAGAGGAGTCGCGGAGGCACCGTAGAGCACGTCTCCCACGTCGTGTTCGTGTCGCCGCCACCACCCTGCTAGATACCCTATCGCCATTGCTCCAATACTTTCGAAGCGGCATAAGGTCGTGCGATACACGAGGCTGCGATCCACAGAGCTCGACGAGGGATGGAGAGCGGCTCCCTTGCGCAGAAAAACCGCGGAGGTGGGGATCAGTTGAAGCCATGGGAAGGCGTCGGGCTTGGCCGTTGCTGAGTGAACAAACACGGCCAAGGCGGAAGCCCTGGCTCTGGGCTTAACAGCGTAGTAGAGTATTTTCTCAAGCAACGATCCTACCTACGCTTCAAGCTTAACAATCACTGGTTTGCGGCGAGCCAGTTACAGCAGATCCGCGGCGCTGATGTACATACAAGGTACACCTTCAGGCAGAAAGCGGATATAGTCGAGAAGGCGCATTCGCTGGAGGGACAAGAGGTGGAGATTCATAATATGGAGCTGCTTTGCTCACGGTAGTACCTAGCGCTTGAAAGCGAGATCAACGACTACCTCATCAGATCAGCAAATGGATGTCCGACGAAACAAAAATCGTGTCGAAAGCGTCTGAGGAGGTGCCGAACGCCCTCTTCGCCGAGCAATATCCCCGATGCACGGAGGCAGAGCAAGAGCTCTACAAACTGTATAACGCGCGTCGAAAGAGGGAGCTGAACGTGTCCACGTTGTGGGTCACGGTTAGGTACCGGAAGCTGCCGCGGGATATGTACCTTGACAATGCGCGGTCTGTGGCGTTCCGCCCGTCTTACAGATGGGCGCAGTGGTGGGCCAAATGTCACACCCTGTCGAGGCGACGCAGGAGCAACCTCAAGAACAAATCTGTCTAGCAGCGTCTGCCGCAGATCCGGCCTTACCTCAGAAGGTTTTGCAAGCTAATGCGGGAGCCGGCGCGGCCTAGGGGACACGTGTTCTCAGACGCGGAATCTGGTGTTCGGGCTACCCAGCGACGAATCCGAAGTACGGGTGGTTTCAGCTGAACGAACGGTTGAACTCTGACCAGGTGCCCTTACCTTTCGTAAACGGCTAGTTGGAAACGTGGTCCCCCAACGGAAGCAAGCGCGTTTTTACCACGCAGCCTTTCAGTGGGCTGGAAAAGAGGCAGTGCGCAATCTAACTTACCATTGGACCGGGTGGAAAGCTCGTGCGGTGCGCGATCAGTTTTTTTAGGCACCGTGAAGCGGACCTCGAAGCTGGAGAAGAAGGCGGATGACCCTCACGCGGACGTTTTCTTCCAGAAAAACGCGTGGGCCGACAGCGAGTTCTGCGTGGCATGGGCTAAGACTTGCTTTCGCATGCGTCTGATGCAAGGGAGGGATGGTGTGCTCGCCGAGGAATCGCTGCTGACGCTGCATAACTTGCACGGACGGACAACGGACAAGTTTATGGCATACATGAAGAAGGAGTGTAACTCGCTAGTTTATCTTTACCCTGGATGGTGCAAGGATGCACGGCAGCCCATTGATGCAGATCGTGTAGCACTCGCATCAAGGTTGAGGTTGGGGACCAGCTCGACCTTTGGCTTCAGAACGATGACAGTCTGGAACGGTGGTAAAGCAACGCGCCGACCTATACCCTTGATGAGGACACACACCCAGTAATACGCGCTATCGGAGCATCACACACGGCTTTCAAAGATGATTTTCGACGAAATCTTCCATCTCACAGATAGCTGGAGGGGATATATATATATATATTAATAGTATGCATAATAAAGATAAACTTTTCAATCTCAGCGGGTAGATATAGATCAGAAACAGAAAGGCGCTAGAAAACAAAACAATAATAGAAAGGTAAACGATTATCGAATGCTCACCGAGGCTCGCATCCAAAGGGAAGAACAAAAAAATAAACAGCACAACGCTAACTACAGCGGTTTACAACGATTTTGAACTCGCTGCTGGTGATAAACAACGTTCGGGGTTACCCGTCGAGCTGTTGGGACAATGGCGTGAGTACGTGGTGCCTTGGTGCTTAGTTGCTCATGTACGCGTACGACTACGCACGCAATATTTCACATCAGAAATTTGACCGAAAACATGCTGTAGCAGCGGTGTTCACGACACGAAGAGACAACGTCCGAGACCGCCCGCGAAAGAGTCGGGAGGTGCGAGCAAGGTGAGACACGTCGAAGACACAGCACGCCTAGAGGTGGACCTCAGCTTGAGAGACCTCGAAGACGGCTCAAGACCTGGTCTAAATCGAACGCTTCGGCTGCTCTCGTGCAACCTCTGGATAGTCCTCGATGTACTTAACCTAGGTAACGAAATTTATCATCTGGTTCCCCATTCCCACTTCGCCACAATCAGGTGCTGGGTTCAGCATGGAATTACTAGATGAGGAGCCGTGGCAAACATTATGGCGCACCTCTGTCGTAGCGCCCCGCTAAGCTTAAGCTTAGCCGCGCATCGTCAGCTTTGCACGTGGGCTATACCTGTCGGACCTAAAAAAACAAACGTACCACGCGAGGAGAGCGGGGCCAAGACTGCGAGTAGTACTAGCAGAGGTTGTACACTACCGCGGACATCTGATAAAAAAAAAGAAACCCACAAGAAACTCTAATAATTTAAAAGAACGGGGGAAGAAAAGAAATTCGACAGCTGACATGCTGAACATGGTACAACCTTTCTCGAGCAAGAAAGCTACCCTGACACCAAAACCCCCGCCTCTTACTAAAAGGTTGGTGTTGTACTCGCGGCTTGTGCACCTACCGCACACAGGCGTCACACGCCTGGCGGGCATATACAAGACCACCAACGATGACCACTGCAACACCAACAAACCCAGCCACAGCGACAGTAAGTACCCCGCCAACCTCCGCAGTAGAATAAGAGGTGTCTGGGACAGGTGTGGCCTCAACCTCCGGTTGATCGGAGGCCGGTGTAGCCCTAGGCTGATTACAATCGCCTGCCCCGGCTGGATCGAGGCAGTCGTACCCAGATTCTCCGCAGGTGTAGCTGCCATCCACGCAAGTACACTCACAGCAGTCACCCCCGTCCCACCCACACACCTCCGTATTAGTTGCGGCAGTGCACTCGCCGTCCGAAATTAACCACACCGGCTCATGGCACTCATCGCCGTCGCCTTTCGAACTCCTACTTGAGATGGTGTCGTCGGAGTAGGACTCGGTGGACGACGACGAGGTCATCGTAGGGGTTGAATATGGATTATGATACGGGTAGTATATGTCGTCGTAGATGCTGTTCGACGGACTACTTGCTGGGCTGTTTGTAGCGCAATTAATAGGGGCAGAAGGATCCAGGCAATAAAAATTCGAGCAGGAGTAATAAAATGGGATGCACGTGCATCTACAGCAGTCTCCTCCGTCCCAGCCACACTCTAGATTATTTAGGGACGAATCGCACATCCCGTCGCCTAACCAATTACCTGTCCCCGTGCATTCAGGGTAACCAGATATAGTCGGGCTCGGTGTTGGACTATCAGTCCCGCATTCGAGGGGAGCACCAGGGTCAATACAGTCATACCCATATAAGCCGCAACCGCTGTTGTAGCCATATCGTCGACACGTGCATCTGCAGCAATCTCCACCGTCATAACCGCACTCTGCGTTGTTCAGGTCACTGTCGCAGTAGGAGTCTTGTAAGTCATACGTGTTGCCGCCACAGCCAGGGAGACTTAAGCTGCAGTTGGAAGGGACGTCAGGATCTTTGCAATCAAATCCGCCGCCCTCCACACCGCATGGATGTGCCAGATCTCCCCCGCAAGTGCAAGCGCAGCAGTCTCCTCCGTCAAAACCACAAGCGGCGTTGTTATTAGCCTCGTCGCAAAACCCGTCTTGGATGTGGGGCACATATCCCGCACATGCAGACTCCTCCGGTGCTGACGTCGGGTTTGCAGTTGGGCTTGCCGTCAAAAAGCATTCCGATGGAGCTTCCGGATCCTCGCAAGAATATTCGGCTTCCGCTTTGTCGCAATGCACGTCTCCAACAAAGCAGGTGCATTCGCAGCAGTCCCCACCGTCAAATTCACAGGCAGCAGTGTTGGTGGCGACGTCGCAAATACCGTCCGCGATCAAGCTGGATTCTTCTTCACAGTCGGCGTAGTCGGCACTGGAGTCGCTTTGATCGGTACTACATTCACCTAACCGCACTAGCAAGCAGAACGCCGACAGGAAACATGCCCTACCAAAACAGAGTCGAGTCATCGCTTAAGTGTCGTAGCTGGTGGAAATTCTCAAAGTTAGCCGCCAGAGTGCGGTATTGTACCCGATCCGTCGCTGCCACTTCTGGCTTGCGGAGTAGACCCTGCGACAGGAAATTTGGCGGCCGACATCAAGCAAACACATTAAAATAGTATTTTGGCATGCCATGACGTTTGACCGGCAACGACACCTCCATTAGCGCGCACAGCAGTCGATACTCGGTTATCACTGCAGGATTGACCCTTTATCAACAATATGTTGTTCGCGGTCAGGGTCGGGCAATGTGAACGACAGATGGGGGATAGAGGCGAGGCAGACGGCATGATTGCTTTCGATCTAGTCAATAATTTTCACCTGAAACGCGTTCTATTACTATTATTGCCATTCTTCACGCAGGAATTTTATATTACGCCGGCACTCCAACTGCTAAACCGTTGAAACGATGCCTCGACAGCCTCAGTTACCCCGAGTTCGCTACGAACACATTGTTTCCTAAAATAATATGTTGCCAACCAGAGTGAAGGCGTAACCAACGTGCATGTTGACACTGCAAGCACGGAATATTGTAGTTTACGGGAGCACTTGTCCTTGGCATCCTGCTTATTCCTTCACATCGTAACAGGCATCTGGGCGGTCGGACAAAACAGGTGGTGACGTGTGCTGTGATGGAAGTGGCGTTTTGTCGCCGAAACGCTTTTAGAGTGATGGGACTCCTTGACCCGATTTCGTTGAAACTTTATTCTTCTTTAGTAAAGGGTTCCTTAGTATGCCTAAGCCACGGGAGTTTTCATCGGGTAGCACTCTTTTTACTCTCCGAAACAGGTTTTGTGTGGGACACAGAGCTCGTAAGGTGAGCATACTGAGGTATACAGTTTTTGCACCACTGCCGCAGTTATCCAGTAGCTAGTCTGCTACGAACGTCAGATTTTAGGACGAAAGAGAGATGCCACAATCAACATGTAAACTTGTATTCGGACTCTTTTGGAACGTGACTTGTACACTAGATGATTCCCGAGAGTATTGCCGCCTTACTTATCGTATTTTTAGGGCGAAGCCAAATTTGTTGTTCGGCGCGCAGTAGTCTTCAATCGTTTCGAAGACAATGCACCTTAATCATGCACCCGTATAGCTCGATTCGTTTACACGTACCTTCTTGAAGACGCTGGAATGCTGCTTCAGGTACAGCCCTCCAACCTGTCGAAGATGAGCCCGTATCCGAGCTGTCGTTGTGGGCCTTTTTGTCTCCTTCCCTATACGGCTTTACGGTTAATAACCGTAGGGAAGTAAGGGTTGGCGGATGTACAGCACACTAAGCTTTGTTTGGGCGATACTTGCCGAAACACGCACGGCTTGTTCTCTGGCACACAAGCAGTAGCCTCACGGTACCTGGAAAAACGTCTTTGATGCCAGACATGCGCCCCCGCTCTGACATAGGTCGACCGACCTTCCCCCTACCCTGACCACAACATATTTCACCATACTATTCGCACCATACTATTCGCACCATACTCTTCGTGGCGGACATGTGGTAAGTTGTAAGTTTGAAGTCAATCACAATATGCACAGTCTTAGGTTTTGGGGAATAGTTCAACGTTTGCTGTGAAACATATGGGAAAGCTTGAGGGGAAACGCAGTATGCGAGTAAATATTATAAGAAAATATAACAGACTCCTCCAGCTGTGAGAAATGGAAGATTATTGTCGAAACTCATCTTTGGAAACAGTGTGGGATACTCCGATGGTGGGTATTACTGGGTAGGCGTCCTCATTAAGAATATAGGTCGGCGACTCCCCTTAGAACTAGTTTGTACCGGGATCGTCAAGGAGATAATTATCACTCTGTGCACGGAAACTTTCAAACCCGTTTTGAGGGGGACATAATCCGACGGCTGTGGGATACATCAGTTCATCATGAACATCCTGTAAGTCGTGTAACTTGTAGGGGAGGACGGGGTGCAGAAGGGGGGGGTGTTGCGGGGCGGGTGGGGGATTTCCAACATTTTGAGTTCGCCAAATTGTGTAAGAGCTTACGGTAGGCGTGATGCCAGGTCCAGGAGATGGTGGGAGTGGCCGGGAAGGAAGGGGCGGCGGGAGGTTAATTTGAACGTGAAGACCATGCAAATGAATTAGAGCTCAGCATGGATGACTCGAAAAGTAAAGAGATGATATCATCTTCCCGGTAGTGCATATATATTTTTCTGGCATATTTGAATTTTAGATGGGGCGGCTGGGAAGGGGGAAGAGGCTGCTTGTGTGTGGGGCGGTTGGTTTTTGGTGGGGAAACAGGAGGGGTGGGGGTGGGGGAGGAAATGGAGGTGGACGCGAGAAAAATGGTATACATGTGTGCTAAATCTAGATGCCCAATATTTACAACAGTATACTTACATATATGTTGCTCTTGGCGATAGTTGAAGTGCGAAAGCACTGAATTATGAGTCCAAATCAAACAGACGGAAAACTAGCTCGGCCATCGATTGATTTATATTATATGATAAATCGGCATACCCAAAGGGTGTTACTTATTACCAGATACATCGCCTAGACCTAGCACCACACGTATAACAAACCTCTACATCTATGCCACCTAAAGCCCTTCCCTCGCCCCCCCCCCCATCCCCCCCCCCCCCCCTCACCTCCCTACCCCCCCACCCCATCCCACCCCCGCGAACACTCCGCCCTCTACTCTGTGATTGTACGACTTACCTCAGGATATACATGATAAACTGATGCATTCTATCCAAAACCGTAACATTCATCCCCTTAAAAGAATGTATAGTTTCCACGCACAGATTGAGCTGCCCCACCTGCCCCCCCCCCGCCCCAACCCTCCCCCCCCCCCATGATAAACTGATTCGTTTTTATATTTTTGTTTTTATTTTATTTTTTGCATTTTTTTGTTTATTTATTTATTTACTCATTTTTTTTTTTTTTTATTCATTTATTTACTTATTTATTTGTTTATTTATTTATTTATTTATTTTATATTTATTTCATATTTATGTATTTATTTATTTATTTCCCAAAACCGTCAGATTTATCCCCTTAAAAGAGTTGTAGATTCCACGCACAAATTGCCCGCCCGCCCCCCCCCCCCCTCCCCCCCCCTTCCAACCCCGCTCCCTTTTGGTCAAAACCAGGCCGCCACGTCCTTCAAAACTCTGCCGGTTATTCGACTTACAGGATTCATTTGATAAACGGATGCATTTCCTTCCACAGCTGTCAGATTTTGTCCCCCTCAGAAACGGGTTTTATAGTTTCCGCCCACAGACTGACTAACATCACCCAGTTGACCCTGATAGCTACACTGCTGTAGTTGCAAGGGGAGTCGGCGACCTATATCCTTAATGAGGACACACAACCAGTAATACGCGCGATCGGAGCATCACACTCAGCTTGCAAAGATGTGTTTCGACAAAATATTCGATCTCACAGCTGGAGTGTATTTTCATTTTTTATAATATGTACTTGAAAAAAAAAATATATATATATGTGTATATATGACCTCAGTAGCATAGCGTTAGGACTAATACTATGTGCATATAACTTGATCGGCTATGACCCTGTGCGTTGTCGTTGAGGAGAATATCAATTTCCTGCGGGGTGCGTACCGTGAAAGTGCAAGCTACTGAGTTACCGGGGTGATACGTACATCGATCAATTTCGTACCCAGCCAACGGCCTTACATTCATGATACCCCTCACCCCTTGTCTGCTCCTGATATATTCAAGATATATATACGGTATTAATGACATGATAGTAGCAGTCGACGCGGCAAAGCAAGGAGTCACGATGGGGGAAGATGCGGTGTCGGGGTTGATGTTTGCGGATGGTTTCGTGGGGTTATCAGAAACACCTGAAGGGTTGCAGAAACATAAAGAGAAAGCACTAAGAGTATACTAAAAAATGGAGAGTGACAGCTAACGTAAAAAATGCGCAGTCGTTGTATGAACTGAAGAGAAGGTAGATCCGGGCAATTTTAAATGGAAGTGGAGAGAAGATGAACTACCGATCGTAGACCAGCATACGTCGTACCTCTGGGCGTGAAGGTCTCAAAAGACTGCTCTTGGGAGGCACATGTAGCTAAAGTAGTAGGAGAGAGTAAGACACACGTAGGCACGGTTGATGCGATGTCCTAACAGACTCACACCTTGATACAAGGAATAAAGGATGCATTCTGATGAATGTGATTGTACCAAACTTGGAGTATGCAGGAGAAACACTGTGGGAAGGGAACGCGAAGCCCGTAAACCAACTGGAAACAGTGCGGATGGGACCAGCTAAAAACAGGTACTACGATGCTCAAGAACGACAAGAATATAGTATGAAGTGCAGAACTAGGAATGTATCCACTTGAAACAGATAAAGACGCGAGAAAGTTGAAATGGCAATATATAGTCAGGAATATGTCGAAAAAGAGGTTGCAAACCATGGCTGATAGGGCTGTATGGGAGAAAAAACAAAATGGCGAGTTGGAATAAGATGGGATAATAACGTAGTCGAGGAAGTATGGAAGGAGTTACAGGGAGACCAGGAAGAGGTACTGTCGTAAGTGAAGTCTGGCAGGTACGAAACAGAAGTAAAGTAATGAACCGAAGGGAAAGGATAGCGCTAGGAAAAAAGGCGGAACAGGAGAATAACTCAAAGATTTCCGGGGGGGTTAAGGGAAGATATTTAAATGAAAAATATCTGCACGGACAAATGGACTACGCGAATTAGCTCTAACTGTGATTTCGTGTAGGGTACCTGGACCTGCCAGAAAGAGAAAGAGATATAGCAGTAGTCGGCAGGACGAGGGTACGGTTACACATACCTGCAGGTGTGGCACAACAATAGAGAGTAGAACTCACATAGTAGTAGGAGAATGTGAAATATACAAGGAGAAACGCATGTGTTACGGGAGATGAGGAAATTAGACGTTTGTGGCATGGAAGAGTTTGTTTTCTATTTGAGAGTAGCGAGAAAACGATCGCTATTCTAGGAGATTGTTTGTGGCCGCAGACGGCGATAAGCGAACAATTCTTACTGTATGTAATACATAGAAAAAGCGTAATGAGCGCTCCAAGTGTTGGAGGTGTCTCTATTAGGAGTAGGAACGGTGCTCTGTCTGGAAAGGGATGCGTGGTCAATTGTCAAATGACTGAGGCAAGCAACAAATGATACGCCTTCCCCCCCTCCGCCTTGTCTGCTCGGTGAAAACCCGACCTGTTCTGGCCCGGCATTGTAGGGATGCGAGGGGCATACCACTATGTATGGTCATACGACTACGGCCATACATGAATATCGAGTATACCTCCCTTCCCCCTCTGGCAGGTCAAATGGCCGAGACGTACCAATTGCTCGATCTCCGTATACCGTCGAACGTGCCTACCTAAACTTCGTTGCAATTAGTGAGGATCCAGGCAAAAATGTATTGACAGGTCACACAATCAAGCGTTATATTCAAAGTATACGTTTTAAGCTGGGATTGTAACTCGTGGCCTTTACGACATGGAATTCAAAGGAGCTACCTCTTGGGCTGATAGGAAGCTAACACGTTGACATTTGGCGCGTCGTCAGGACTAGTCACCGCCGGGTTGGAACAATCTTCTACTGACAGCTTACGCTATACCTACAATGGGACCCGAAGGGTGCGCCAGCTAGCGTTGGGCTGCGAAAGCAACTGAGTTAAATCGACACACGACGCGTATGAAAATACGTGGAAGTGTGGTGAGCTAAAGCTTTATTTTTCCCCATCCGCCGGAGGATGAAAAAAAAAAAAAAAAAAAAAAAAACAATCTTCCACACATTCAACCACGTGCCCTCGTCTTTGCTTCATGGGCCTGACCATTGATCTCCTCGTGGGACCTTGATTTGGACCACCAAAGACCCCACCACATCCCAGGCCCTAAATTGCGGACCTTGTTGTATTATGTTTCGCGTATTTTCCGTCTTATCAATCCTCAGTTACCACGTTGCAAATAAATACCGAGTTTCTTGTTTTAATTCGCGGCGGGATTGATTTTCATTATATTCAATAATCTGTTCCCCCGTGCATTTTTTTTTTTACTTGTTGTCTCATTTATTTATAATGATGGCCTTCACTCGTTCGTCGCCCGATCGCTGTTTGCAGGTGTATGTGTACACACCTACCTGACCCCGGCCTGCGACGTCCAGTCCGAATCTTTGGCAAAAATTGTCTATTCCCTGATGCGTTGCTTAGCCTCATGACCGCGTGTGGGTTAGATCTGCAGCTTGATTTTCTTTTGTTTCAAATAATAGCTGCACATCCCAGTCTCTATTTGGATTTTGCATATAATAGTATTGTTGCCATCCTTCGGTCGTCGTGTGAGCGAATCAGGGTGAGATGATGGTACTACACATTTGTCTAACACGGCGTAGGAAATTATATATTACGGTGACTTTTTTCGCACGTACGTCGGCATTACTTTGCCTTCTGGTCGAGCGTCTCTCCTAGTGCTCTCGGTCGCGGGGCACGCCATGGACCTGCGTGCACACCACAGCGCAAGTGCGCCACCCGGCGGAGGTCCGTGGCGCGTGACTTAGCCCTTGAAAGCCCCGAATTCTGGAAAATAACCAAGGGAGACGTTCGGACTTGACAAGAATTGACACCGCCTCGCGGTTGTCATGCAAAACCTATCGTACGACCGTCTTTT
Source organism: Undaria pinnatifida (assembly GCA_012845835.1). Classification (NCBI taxonomy): domain Eukaryota; class Phaeophyceae; order Laminariales; family Alariaceae; genus Undaria; species Undaria pinnatifida. Next base: position 8,041,851 of record JABAKD010000004.1, read on the forward strand.
ACCGGCATGAATTCTGATGATTTGTTATTGCCTCGGCGCATTCAGCTAATAATTGTGGACTGTATGCACAGCAGCTATATGATGCGAAGATCAAACGACACTAAAATGCCACCTTATATCAGGGTCCTTTTACAGCAGCAGCAGTAGTTGCAGTAAAAATAGTATGAGTAATACTACTAGTAGTAGGAGTAGTAGTAGGAGTAGTAGTAGTAGTAGTAGTAGTAGTAGTAGTAGTAGTAGTAGTAGTAGTAGGAGTAGTAGTAGTAGTAGTAGTAGTAGTAGTAGTATTAGTAGTAGTAGTAGTAGTAGTAGTAGTAGTGGTAGTAGTAGTAGTAGTAGTAGTAGTAGTAGTAGCAGTAGTAGTAGTAGTAGTAGTAGTAGTAGTAGTAGTAGTAGTAGTAGTAGTAGTAGTAGTAGGAGTAGTAGTGAGAGTAGGTTGTAGTATTGAATTGGTACTAGCAGTAGTGCTAGTAGCAGTAGCAGCATTAATCATTAGTAGTAGTCGCAGTAACAAAAGTACTATTATCTAGAAGAAGTAGCAGTGGCAGTAGTAACAGTCGTGGTAGTAGCAGTACCAGTAGCAGAAATAATGGCATAATACTAGTTGCAGTAGTAGTAGTAGTAGTAGTAGTAGTATTAGTAGTAGTAGTAGTAGTAGTAGTAGTAGCAGTAGCAGTAGCAGTAGTAACAGTAGTAGTAGCAGTAGCTGTAGTAGCAGCAGTAGCAGCATATAGGAAGACGCCTGCTACGATAGAGGTAGCACTTGTCAACTGAAATGGTTGCTGAATGACATGGCTCTACAACGTAAAATCGCCGGAAATAGTCAAGAAAAATTGCATGTATGTCTCTTGTTGTGTACCTAGGCATCATTGCGAATTTGCATCCGGTAGCAGTTTTTTCTTTCTCCAAGTCAGTTTTTGGGAGGGGACTTGAGCTCCAAACTGGGGAACCCCAGAAAAAAAGTGGTGCACCCCTATCGTAGCACGAGTCGGAGTAATAGTAGCAGTAGTAGTTGCAGTAGCAGGAGTGGTTGTGGTAGTAGCGGTAGTAGTTGTGGTTGAAGTAGCAGAATTGGTAGTAGTAGGAGGAGGAGGAGGAGTCGTATGAACTAAGGATAATCGTAGTGTTAGTGATAGTGGTCGGTTGTAGTGCTGATAATGGTAGAAGCAGCCTTGGTAGTAATAGTGCTAGTGGTAGTAGTGGTAGTATTTAAAGCAGTAGTAGTAGTAGAGGTAGTAGTAGCGGTAGTAGTGGAAGCAGAAGTAGAAATAGAAGTAGTAGTCTAGAGTAGAAATAGTAGTAGCCGTAGTAGTAGCAGTAGTAGTATTGATAGTAGTAGTAGTAGCAGCAGTATTAGTAGCAGTAGTTGTTGTTTTTATAGTAGTAGCAATAGATTGTGGTTTTCACAGCAGCAGTAGTAGTAGTAGTAGTAGTAGTAGTAGTGGTAGTCTAGAGTAGTAGGAGTAGGAGTAGGAGTAGAAGTAGTAGTAGTAGTAGTAGTAGTAGTAGTAGTAGTAGTAGTAGTAGTAGCAGTAGTAGTAGTAGCAGTAGTAGTAGTAGTAGTAGTAGTAGCAGTAGTAGTAGTAGTAGTAGTAGTAGTAGTAGTAGCAGCAGCAGCAGTAGTAGTAATGGTAGTAGTAGAAGTAGAATTACTATCATCAATAGCAGTATTTGTAGCACTAGTATGACTCGTGTCTGCTTCAACAAGGGTCACGAGTGTGTTACCGTCGCGTACAGTTTGGAGTTGCGACACCCCCGGGATTTCACGTGACCCACATGCCGAAGGGGAACCTTGTATATGGTAAAATATGTTGTTGAGGCCTTCGTATACTACGCGAAACGATGCTTGTGATAATTAGTCGGACGGTACGAGCATCAAGATCAGGGGCTACGCAAGGTGAGGAGACCATCTCCATATCCTACCACCTTCAAAACTGCTTAGTTTCTACTTGTGTCTGACGTCTGTCTTGTCTTGCTTGACCTTGGGCTGCAGTGGGTATGATGAGACATCATGAACCTAACCACCTAGGAAAAGAGAGCTATGGACATGGCCGAAAGGCAGCAAAATTGACAATTACTAATACGGAGATCAATTGTTAACAGAGGTAGAGGCCTTATCATCACCATATGTTGCTGCAAAAAACTCACCGGAAATTTCCCATTATTTTGGCACTATCTCGGCCAAAATATCATATTTAGTGTTTATTTTTTATTTTTGCACCGCGACCGTAAGGCCTGTGCGAACAATCCAAGCTATCGTTTACCATTAGACCATCGACGTAGAATTGTCAGAGTTATAACCCCATAGACTAGTCTAGACATTTACCCCTGTTAACACTGGATCTACGTACGTAATAGCGTTCAACACATGAATCTACTAATTGTATTTTTCCTACCCGTATCCATGTATATCAGGCAGAGGATATATATCCACTTCCCACTGACGAACGTCCTTGACCGTTACTTGTACAACGGTGGGGAGCGTTCTAACGCCTAGCGGCATAAATACGCCAACAGGTCAAACTCCGTGTCCGTCAGCGCGGCATACTCACCCTTAGCGCGTGCTGTGCTATGGACATCACTTTTCGGACGACAACAGTTTGGTTCTGCTTCGACAGCAACAATTACTCGGTTTACCCGGTGTCACCGGAAAGAGATTGGGTTACCTACTCTACCAGGCCTGTCGTACACCAAGCCCATGGGGTTGTTCCATCGGCCGGAGCGAGCAAAGTGATGAGGTATGGAGCCTCTCAGGTGGGAAGCCCCAGAAAAAAACGCGGTGGACCTCTGCCGTAGCATTGATCCCTTGACAAGGCACCATTTTCGTTTCGGGGGCCCCTTTGCTCAAGCAAGGGAGGACATCGGACCCGAAATGTGTTCCAGGGTGTGTGATGTTCGTTTCGTATTATATTCGATTAGTCTATGCAAGTACTGTTTGTGTGTATTAACAGTACTAAAGGGTTTCTTGCCTGGATCCTGACTGCCGTCTTTGGCACATGTTTGCTCCCGATTCAGAACCACACCACCTTCGGTTGGCAGCCACGTCCCAACCGAAACCCATGCAGTCTAAGACGACTGAGTCCCACCCACGGTACGATACCGTGGAAACTCCTCCATCCGACTCCTAAGTGAACCAACTGTTGTATATACCAATATCAGTTCATTCCCAGTGCACAGAAATGAAGACAAACACAAATGTCATAAAGTACACAGTGCGACATTTCCCCCTTCTCCTCACCTTCGAAAGAAAAAGGGTGGGTGGGTGGGAGAAATATCACGATAGCCGACCTAATGCTGGGTCGCTGGCCGGCTACTAACACTTGCCTCTTCTCTGGTCGCACAGCCTACACGGTACAGTCCCTTGCCCTCCGACGTGCGGGCTCACCTAGCTGCGTGAGTCAACCGAAGAGTGATGGCCACCAACTACCGTGTGGTGGACCGTTACCAGAGCATGGAACAACAACCCTAAACTCTTTCGTGTCCAAACAAACCACGGGTTACGCCGCTTTCGGTTCCCGAAGGTCATAACCCTCTCCTTTGTTTGATATCTTTCGAATTGCTTGGTTGTTATTGTGTCTGTGACTTGGGAGGGAGAGCACCCCGAGAGACCAATCTACCGCAACCAACCTTGACGGTATTCCACTGGTGGTCTCTACTCTAAATCCCGTCTCTCCCTCCGTTAACCACTAGCCAGGTCCCAACCGAAACCCATGCAGTCTAAGACGACTGAGTCCCACCCACGGTACGATACCGTGGAAACTCCTCCAAACACGAGGTCGCCGAAGACTGCTACGGTTTCCCTCCATATAGTGCCTTGGCCTGGCTGTCTCTGGCCCTTTCCTTCTACCGCTAGTTTGCGAGAGACTTGTCCTACGTCCTCTACGTTATTGCGAGTGTATACCTTGTAAGCATCAGACTTCCAACGTCCTTCGCGCTGGATTACTCGCTCGGGCACGTTGCCTCCCGCCGCGAGCACGGACGCACCTCCTATACGGAGAGAGTGTAGTGCAAACTCATCGGGGTTGCGTCCCGACTGCGCCGCAATCTCTCTCAACGCTCGCATCGATTGGCCATATCCCCATACTCTCACTCCGTTGTCACTACGATACGAGGCGAGGGGGGCGCGTTCGGGAAGCTCTGGATACCGCGACAACAGATCCACCATGAGGGCAACGGCGCCGCCGCCGGTGCCCAAACCCGAACGCGGACCCCGCACCGCGGAACGTGTGCGCACGATGACGCTACCTGCTTGCCCCTGATCACCCTTGTGTCCTCGAAAGCGTACCTCCACGCGATCGGCCCCGTGCCACCGCAATATATCTAACTGGCTCTCTCCAGCAAAGAATGCAACATCACTACGTGTAAGGTAGTGTGCGGCGTGCACGACGCCTGCTGCGCCCGCAAACACCTCGTCCGACCATATAATGAAATATATATATATATTCCATACCCAAACAAAGCCACAAAACGCTACCACCACTGCCCCATAACGGGGCTAGGCTTTTCCCTGCCAACAGCATCTCCCATGACACCGGGAGGCGTACGGGGCGGGCTGTTCCCGCGAGCGTGTGTGAACGTGAAATCCCTTTCAACGCGCTCTTCATCAAAGACGACTTTGTAGGAAGCTCAAGACCCAAACCCACCCCGTGAAAATACTGTACGGCGGCAAGTTTACCAGAAATGGTCCCCGCTTGGTTCCCTTCAGATGCGGCACACCACGCCGCGAAATCGACCAGGGCCCATATCATGGCGCTTTCTGACTCCCCTGGTTCAAGATATGACTCGCTACCTATCAGCTCACGAAATTTTAACCAAGACCGGAAGCCTGAGCCATAAGTGCGTTCAGACGAGCCCGCAACTGACTGCCGGATGTACTGGACGCTAAAATCCCGGTACATAGACCCGCACCCGCTTGCCCTAGGTCCTACTCCTGCCACGCGATATCAGGACGACAATTGCGGAGAGTGGAAGGGATGGATGCGCGATCCCATCGGGAGATCCCGTCAGCGAGGGTGTTCTTTACCCCTTTCACGTGCCGCGCGCGGAAACACCACCCGCTACGAACTTCTAGCCATCCGAGCATTCGCATCAACGCCCCTGACCTTGGCTCTCTACCCGCGCGACACTGGTTGATCCAGTGTATTGCTGATTGGTTGTCTCCGCGCATTAGAATACTCTGGCGATCGTACTCAGGTTTTGCGCCTGCATGCACTACGAAAGCCCACGCAGTGACCACCATGCCTAGTAACTCTAGTACGTTCATCGGCAGGTCATCTCTTCCGCATACGCGCTGTCGGGGACGTCTACGTACCCCTTCGCCAGAATCCATCGTCCACCACGCCCCCGACTCCAGGCAATACCCCCCCATAGCGTCGCCGGACGTGTCGGACCAAAGAGTTCGAACGGGGGGTTGCAGGAAAAAACTAAACAAGGGTGCGTGTAATGCACCCCTTCTGTTCTGCAGTGCGCCTCCTACGAGCAGCCGCCAGAACGTAACGTCGGAATGAAATTCTGGCGTTAGCATGAGGGTTGCGCGTCTAGAGGGCCGCCGCATCTTCAGGTCGTCCCTCCACGGCTTACTTGTCGACAGTCCTAATTGGTTGAGCATGCGACGGACGAAAAATCTTGCCGGGCCGAACTACTTCGCAAACGTGCAACAACTTCCCGGTTAACGACCGCAACTCGACCTCCGAGGCCGACACGCGGTCGTTCGGCCACTGGCGCAGCAAGTCACGAAGTTGAACGAGTTTGGCAGGTGGCAACGTTATCGTCATACCTACCGTATCAATCTCCCAACCTAGAATCACGAGCTTGGTGTCCCAAGACGTCACTTTACGAGCCGCCAAGAGAGGCGGGTCCGTCTCGTGCCGGTTACCGAACAAGCGGAAGTGGTCTGATGCGAGCGACGCCGACGCCAGCAAACACCAAACACCCCCCGTCAACCGTTGAACCTCGACCGAGATTGCGTCGTCGACGTAGAATCGGACGAAAAAAGGATCCCCGTCCCCCCCCCTTCCCCCGGTGGAACTCTACATGCATGAGGGAGCGGGGAAGGCCGCTCCGCTACATCTGCCGGCCGGACCACTACGTGGGCGGTCGCTGCTCGGCCCTGCGCCGTCACTACTGCGTCAAGAAATGTTGTGTTGACGTGTGCATGCTCTAGTTCTCAATTCGAGCATGAAGGGGGGGTACAAACAATAACGTCTGCCTAAGTCAACACCCGTCTGCCCGTCTCGACGGAGACTGGGTAAGTATTATGCGTCTATCTTCTCACTTTTTATTACCGGTGAAATACTGTCCAACGCCTGACTCGACGGAGTACCAGGTAGACATTCTGTACTTCTTACATATTTGGCTTGTCACCTGCAGGACCAGGGCGCTGTATACTATCTGCGTAATAATATATTTCAGCCCACTCCTTTCGGTTTGTCGCTGGGATGTGACCGACAACCAAAACCAGATTCTCGTCAAGCACGTCCGGAGAAATAGACACAAACGACAGAAATATCACGAGAGCCGACCTAATGCTGGGTCGCTGGCCGGCTACTAACACTTGCCTGTCCTGTGGTCGCACAGCCTACACGGTACCGTCCCTTGCCCTCCGACGTGCGGGCTTGCCTAGCTGCGCGAGTCAACCGAAGAGTGATGGCCACCAACTACCGTGTGGTGGACCGTTACCAGAGCATGGAACAACAACCCTAAATTCTTTCGCGTCCAAACAAACCACGGGTTACGCCGCTTTCGGTTCCCGAAGGTCATAACCCTCTCCTTTGTACATACAAAAAATCTTGCCCCGAAAAAAATACGGAATTCGCATTTTACCCGCAGTACTTCTTGGGTGTACTCAATAATAGCAGTACTTTTAGCGCTTTTTGGGTACTCGAGATAGACGTGCCCACGACCGATCTCTGTTGCTGAGAAAATACACATAACACACAAAACATTTACATCGTATGATATATATACTCCGGAGTATATGATTTCGAGAAGAGCGTCACACTTCGACCTCCACCTTACGGACCGCCAGGAAGCAAGAAGGGGCACGTGTGGCGTGGGATGCGGCTTACTGTAGAATACTACGTAAATAGCACCTATTGGGAACGAGGGGGCAAAAGGACAATACGTGACAGGCTATGGCGAAAGCAAATCGCCACCGTAAGGATAGGATACGACACGCGCACATACATGGTCCTACCACAGTCAGTCGTAGCGTTTTGCTCTGCGCAGGTTGTCTGCTGCTGTCAGTCATCTGCGATCTTCGCGAAAAAAAACAGAAAAAGTACTTGTTAAAAAACTGCCTTTGCGGGCGTAAATGTGTAAGGACGGGTTTGTTAGGATTTAAATTATGTCTGTTATTAAATTTTCCCATGTACAGCAAAAACGCGTGATATGGTGGGGTGACAAATGGCAGGCTCCGACACAAGCAACTCGTCGCAGCATAGCGAGGACACGCCACAAGCACAAAAAGGGTGTTGCCTACCGCTGCTGCTGTGCGGCAGGGTTGTAGCGTTTTGCTCTCCGCATGTTGTCTGCTGTGTGGCATCTGCGATCTTACACAAATGGTGTTGCCTACCGCTGCTGCAGTGCGACAGAGCTGTAGCGTTGTGCTATCTTGGTATGGTACGATATCATATACTCCGTACGAAGTTCACCATCCTGAACCTAAATATAAGGACCGTTTGATCAGTAAGATGATATGTAAACGTTCAGTACGTTTACGCCGGCATGTCACTTGACACTCGACAGGAGCAGCAGTAGCAGCAGCGAGAGGTAGCGGCGTATAGGCGTGTAGAGCATCGGAGGCTCCGATCGAAGCAATCAGCTACTACAACTGCAGCTTCACGCGCAGAGAGTTGCAGGCTGCTGCTGCTAGGGGGCTGGACTGCTGCTGGGCGGCAGGATCGTAGCGTGGGGCTCTGTGCCAAAATAGGGAAATGTACGTGTACGAAGCACACCAACCTGAATATAAATATAAGGACAGTTTGAGTGCTGATATGATATTTACACGATCCTTGAAATTTACACCGGCATCACTTGACACTTGACAGAAGCAGCAGTAGCAGCAGCACGCAGCAGCGAGAAGTAGCGGAGTAAGGTGGGTAGCGCAGGCTCCGATCAAAGCAATGAGCTACTACCACAGAGCGACACGCGCAAAGGGTTGCAGGCTGCTGCTGCTAAGGGACTGGGCGGCAGGATCGAAGGGCGGTGCTCTGTGCCAAAATAGGGAAATGCGCCTACGTGTACCCTCCGCTAGCGGAAAAACGCGGTTTGTTTGGATCCAAATCTTACGTGCGTATACGGGGATGGGGGATGCAAAAACCCAATCCCCGAGGATGTTGCGAAAACCCAGGATTTGCCTCAAATGTGCCCAATGCCAAAAAAGTTTGAAAGGCTTGTCACGCGCGACGCAATGCCCGGGTCGCACCCAAAACCTCCGGCAACGTGACCCTGAAGATCGAATTATGCCCACCCCATCCGACGTGTCGAGAAAAGGTGCGAGCACGAAGACATTAAAACAGGTAAAAAAATACTATTAGACTATACATACATGTACATATTGTGTGAGTTCACTTTTGGAGTTGACGCAAGTTCCTGTGGACTCCCTTATACTCCGTATATTAAAAAAATATAAATACACTCCAGCTGTGAGATCGAAGATTTTGTCGAAAAACATCTTTGCAAGCTGTGTGTGATATTCTTACGTATGTCTTTAAAACTCCGCCCTTCCCTCACCGGTTATGCGACCTACAGAATACACTTGATAAAATGATGCCTTGCCTTCCACACACAGCTGTCAGATTTTGTTCCCCTCGAAGACGGGTTTTTGCAGCTTCCGCGCAAAGACTGATTAACATCACCCTGTTGATCCTCTGGTACCACCAATAATAGCTACACTCTGTAGTTCCTAGGGAAGTCGCCGACCTTAATTCTCAATGTGGATACACACCCAGTAATTAATACGCGCGATCGGAGGATTTTTCAAGTTCGACATGGGGAAAGTCTGAACAAGTTTATTATGAAAAATGAAAATACACTCCAGCTGTGAGATCGAATATTTTGTCGAAACTCATCTTTGCAAGCTGCGTGTGATACTCGGATCGCGCGTATTACGGGTTGTGTGTCCTCATTAAGGATATAGGTCGGCAACTCCCCTTGCAGCTACAGTGTAGCTATCAGGGTCAATAGGGTGATGTTAGTCGGTCTGTGCGCGGCAATTATATACTATAAAAATTAAATACATTCCAGCTGTGAGATCGAATATTTTGTCGAAACACATCTTTGCAAGCTGTGTGTGATACTCCGATCGCGCGTATTATGGGTTGTGATATACTCGGAGTATGTAATACGTGATACCAGTTTCGAAGTAAGAGAGGCAATATTGCCCTTTTTCCGACGGGCTTTTAAAAACGGCACTGCTGTAGTACCTCTTTCCCCGAGTGTCTATAATAGCGCATCGTCACGGGAAGGAAAACAAGGAGCCTACTCCAAGGCATTATCGTACGTATCATAGAGGTATAGGTAGGACAGCGAATTGATAACTCTCTGCCGGAGCACCAGGTGCCAGGATACCAGCCAGTTCCACGATGCGAATATTGCGAGCTGGAGAACTATAACGGAAACCTTACTGCTGCTTGTTGGTGTTTTCGTCAGTCTTTCGCTTGTTACAAGAAGCTTGTGCGTGGGCTGATTCTGCTATATTTGCTTCTGCTGCGCTGCTGGCATGTACGTCAGTTATACTGGAATAAATATACGAACATGTAATCCTAGCTACCTGCAACCTACCCACCCGCGCAAAATTTTTATCTCACCTCAACTGGTGACGCTTAGGTGCCAACTTCACAGGGAGGGGTAGTTTCCACTCGGGCTTCGCTGTACGCCCTCTAATCTCTTCGCGGCTTTGTAAATGTCAGTGAAGGAGAGCGTCTATGAGTCTATGCTGGTGACACAACACTCTTTGAGGGGTCGTCATCACAGCAATATTTTCTGTTCCCAAACTCTGCTTTTCGGATAGATTGATCTGGGCAACGATCTGGGTCTCATTTCTTTGCTGTGACCACAACACCATTAGCCAATGATCTGCGCAAGAGTGACGTGATGCCAAGACCTGCCCAATGGTGCAACGTGTGTTTCCCACGTATTTTTTACATTTGTTTCCATGTCGAGCGCAACTTTAACCTTTTGCAATCTGCGTGTGATTCTTCGATCGCGCGTATTACCGTATGAATTATGAATGCCAAGTATAATATGTATAAGTATAGACTATATAAATAGTTATTATATTACAAAAATATAAAGACACTCCAGCTGTGAGATCGAACATTGTGTCGAAACTCATCTTTGCACGTATTTTTTTTTGCCATGCATAGACTATACAATTTACAGCATGTGTGTGTGTGTGTTCTTCACATTAAACCGTTCTTCTACTCGTCGACATCCAGCACACCCAGTGTCCGTACTGATTCTTCACCCTAGAAAGATCAGCTCTGTGGTCACAAGCTACGACACAGAGATAATGCATCGTAATGCATTCGACAACGCAATGTCATGCCCTAGTACTGGGTACGACAGGCACAACATACATACGTCAGCAACAGAAATACATTGGAAGAGAGAAATACGAAATAAACAAAAACAAAAACAAAAACAAAAAACAAGAACAAAATAAGAAAACAAATAAAAACAAAGATAAAAAAAAAAAAAAAAAAAAAAATGAAACAAACAAAATGAAGGGGAAATCGAAGAAACAACCCAACCGGAAAGGAGAGCCAAAGCTCGGAAAAGAAACATAATAAAATGAAATAAAATAAAGTAAAGAAAACCAAAATAAGATAATCCGAACACGAGCCAAAAACCTGGACACGGAAGGAGGGAACAAAGGGGAAAAAAATACCCCAGAAAAAGACGAAAAGTGCTATGTACCTACTAGTCGGCCTGGTACCTTGCTACCCTGTCTGCCATCTCCTTCCTGCCTTCGTCCACCGCGGTCTCCCTTCTATTCCTCCTGTTGCCCCCCCTGCCCCCATTCCCTTGGACGGCTTTCCTTCTACTCCTCCTGTTTCTCCCCCTACCCCCTTTGTGTTCTTCTCATTAAGCCAAAATACCTGAGCAAAAATCTTGGTATCCAGCTGCACTGAATCTCGTGTTGCCGGGCCGTCGAGTTTCCTGCAGGCCAATGAAGTCACAGCCGAGTTGCTGGCCTTTCGCCAGTACACGCTCGTCATGCCCATACCCGTTCTTCCCCTTTACGGCCAGGGTACGCACGTTGTAGGTCGCTACCGCCACAAGTGCCGCCTTCCGTCTCTTACGAGTCTCGCGTGCTGCTTTCTCAGCCAGCCGACGAGAGGCTCGTCCCCTCCTCCGTTTCTGTTTCTGTTGTTTCTTTTTTCTCTCTATTAATGTGTTACGGTTTAGTGACAGTTTCAAGAGTTACTATGACAGGCGTTTTTGTTATAGTAGGGGACGCGCTATTTATGTCCCCTCCCTTAGTCGGGTGTGGCCTCTCCACCCTGCCACAATTTCAATTCCGGTTCCAGTTCTAATTACACAAATCTACAGTTCCTTGGGTTCACGTTCATAAACCTTCGGATCAGCAATCAAGTTACCATTTTCACGCCACTTTCTCGGGAGACTTCCCATCCTGAGCACTTGTACGAGGGACTTGCTCTCTCTTTCTCCGAGGAACGCTCAAGCGCCTTCTGAACTCGGTCGTATCGGACCTACGGAGGTCAGTCATTATGAATACCTGATGCGGGCTACCGATTTAGCCTGTGTGTGGACCTTGCGATGCTAGTAGGCTAGATACCTTCGTCTTCTTCGCCATGAATATACTCGCATGTCCACCCTTATCCCAGACTGACTCCGCCAATCAGGCTCCGATTCGTAACATGGTGTCCATCCGGGATACGCGCTTGCCCTCGCGGGCGTTCACCCTGTGTATCTCCCTCTAGTTTTGGGTTTCTCGTCGTGGTTCTGTCTGCTGCTTTTTCTGCTGCTGCTTCTTGTGTGCTCCTCTGCTGCTGTATCTTTTGTGCTCCGAGCGCATCATCGCTCGTTTTGTTCCTCTTTTTCAGAGCGCGTGAGCGCGACTTTTTGCGCGCGCTCCTGGGAGCCCAGCCTGTCCAGCAGAAGTCAATTGGGTACGGTGCATTGCAGCAGTTAAATGGACACGGTGCCGCCTTTGCACGCGTCCCGCGTCGATACCCAATTGCGTCGCTTTCAACATGCTGTTATATCGTCTTTTAGGGTAGTATTGCTGCTGTGAGACTGTACTATTTCGACCCGTATCCGCTGATCTTTTGGGGTCCACGGCACACCCAGGGGAGCACGCTACCCTGGAGTGTGTCTGCATCGTTGCTCTCACCATGGCTCCCTCCAGTTCCGATTACCCTCTCTGTCGTTGTCGGATGGCACAGGTGGGAGTTAAACAGCAGTACACCCGGTTAGGCCCCCGCCCTAGATTTTCCGGCAGCCAGCTGAAAAATGATAAAAGAAAAGCAAAGAGCATAAGTCCGAAGTGATGCGGGATAGTGGTTTGAGTGCGCGCCACGGGTGTACTGGCTGCGGAAACTCCCAGGCCTTTTATCCGCACGTGTGTCTCTGCTGTCGCTGCCGTCGCTGCCGTTGCTGCTGTTGCCGCGCGTTGCTCCTGTTGCGGCGCGTTGCTCCTGTTGCCGCGCGTTGCTGATGTTGCCGCGCGTTGCTGCTGTTGCCGCGCGTTGTTGCTTGCGTTGCTTGTTCTCCACTGTTTGTGGTGCCGTCGCTGCCGTTGATGCTGTTGCCGCGCGTTGCTGCTGTTGCCGCGCGTTGCTCCTGTTGCCGCGCGTCGCTGCTGTTGCCGCGCGTTGTTGCTTGCGTTGCTTGTTCTCCACTGTTTGTGGTGCCCCGTGAGCACTGCCTACAGCAGGCGAGGCCCAAAGTCGTACGATGTTCGAATTTTTACACCCACAACAACAGCAATGCCTTGCGCTGAGAGATTAGACAGCAGTGATGTACGTGTCTCATGTTGATAAGAGGGGAACCTCGCGACTTTCGTAACTACTGACGACTTTCGTAACTACTGAACCCATGCCTGACGTACTTGAGTTGTGTTCCCCAGCCACAACGGCACAATGGGAGGGTCTGCGCCTGGTTGAGCCGTGTTGTTGTCCCCCATGTTGGGGGAGACGACAACCAGTCTCCTCTAGGCCTGTGTCCTCCCGAGCTGTAACGCTATTATACATACTGCTACTGCTTTATTTCACATGCCCCACTTCCTGCGACTGCTATTTAGCCTGCAATGGGAGGGTCTGCGCCTGGTGGAGCCGTGTTGTTGTCTCCTATGTCGAGGGGGACAACAACCAGTCTCCTCTGGGTCTGTGCCTTCCCTCGTCACAACGTTACCTGATATATTACCACTGCTGTATTACTAACATGCTACTCGTCTTCCCAATGTTCCCTGTTATATTACCACTGCTGTATTGCTAACATGCTACTCGTCTTTCCACTTCAGGAGCTGTGTCACTCAATTGATTATTTCTTTTTATTTTATTTTTTTTCTCCGGCGGATGAGGAAAAATGAAGCTTTAGCTCACCACACTTCCACGTATTTTCATACGCGTATAATTAAATTTAATTTCATTTAATTCAATTCAATTGTTGGCGCTGTGGTACGCTGAGCTTGCTGCAGTTTGTGTCATCGTTGTTTTGCTCGATATGCTCTCTGCTATCGCTTGCGAATTCATCATTAATAGTGTACCGGGTACACATGACTGGATGCCGATCACGGTTTTCTGGTGATGTTTTCACTTGCTCTCCCACTAATGTTGATGTTTCCCTGTTTTTGCATCTTCTTCGTTCGTGATCAAACCGGTGATGTTTGACCCGAGCAAACACGTTAACCCATGATCACGCACGTTTGCCTGTGATCAAACCCAACTCCACGTTTGCTCGTGATCAAACTGGAGATGGTCGCTGTCGATCAATCTTTGTAAATTTGTTACGTACGCTATGCATGCCTATCTTCATCTGTCATTTCATTTTGCCGGGAAGGGTTCCACTGTTGTTACTGCTGTGTCGTCGGGTTGTTGTTGCGGTTGTGGCTACCGCGACATCGTCGTGTGATGCAGTAGTTGCTGAACCGCCCTCCTGTTTTTCCATCCCTTCCTTGTTTCCTTTGCCCCATTACTTTGTGCTCTGTTTTGGATGCAGGCGATGATTGCGGTGTGGACATCGCTGTCGTCAGACACAGCAAGCAGTAACCACATAGTTGGCTCAACGACACGGATACTAGAGCCTCTTGATGATTTATCTTGTTCTTTTTTTATTGAACCGGATGTCATGTGCGCACGCATAGTTTCGTTTCTTCGTATATATTGAAAGGCTCGCATGCTCCGCTGTATTTGTCAACTCCTTCCCGTTTGCACTCATCTCTCAAGCAATGTATTCTGCTGCTAGGCAGCTGTTTTCTGCTATTGTTGCTGTCTGACCGCCTCCGCGTGTCTCTACAGCTGGTGGTTTTGGTTCACATGTCCTTCCCAGAATTGCATGATTGTGCACATACTTTTGCGCTCCGTTGTACAAAGACTCGCATACTGCGCCATATTCCTCAGTTAGCTCGTTCACTCATTCCTTGTGTTGCTTTCCGCTGCTGTTCTGCTGTTGCTTTTTGCCGCGGTTGCTGCCTTGCTGTGCGACGTGCGCTTGTTTGTTTGTTTTTTGCCTTTCGTTTCTGCGCTTGTTTTCCTTTTCGTTCTGTCTTTTTTTTTTTTTTTTTTTTTTGTGTGTGCTCGTGTTGCTTCTGTTCTGTATGACGTGTTCGTTCGGCAAGAGGGGGAATGTCTTTTAAATAGGGCTCAGCACTTTTTGTTGGGACCTTTGTTGCCGTCTCCAATTCTAAAGGACGGCGGCAACCCGGCCCCTGTTCGGCTGCGTAGCTTCATTATTTACCGCCGTCCCGTTAACGTCCGTACCCACAATTGTTACAATGGTCCCTCTGTTCCTTTCTTTCCATGAATTTTCAATTCGTGAAGGGGGGGAGGTGCCGCCGTCGTCAGAAGCCTGCCACGGCACGGAATTACCCGACACCAAGCGACGGTTCCCTCGGCCCGAAGCTTTGCCCGCGCGATGCTCCTTCGTTCCAAAGCCTTGCCCGTGCACCGATCGCTCCCTCTGAAGTCTGGCCCGTGCGCTGTTCCGCCGTTCCTCTGATCCGAACCCTTGCCCGTGCGCTGTCACGCCTTGCCTTCGTTCCGAGCCCTCGCCCGTGCCTGCTCCCCACACCAGCAGTAGCGATCTCAGGGACGATCTTGGGGAGGTGCTTTCAGCAGGGGGGGAGGTCCCTCGCTCGTCGGAAGCTCACCAAGTCATGAAGACACCGGCCATCCACCAATCCCGCAACCCTCGCGCGACGACAGCAGGACGACACACATTGGGGGCAGATTCCTTGGTACCCTTGTCAGCGGAGACAGAACAGAGCGGTGGCCTAGACAACTTCGTGGAGCGATGCATACAGAACCTCCGAGAAGTCCGTCTCGCGCTCGAGAAGCAGCACAAATTGAGGGTAACCGCGAGGGCCCGCGCCAACGCTTCCATTTCAAGGCCATCAGCCGGAGTAGCTCTCGAGAAAGGAAGCCTGGTGCTGGTGCGCGAGTCCGAGAGCAGCAGGCATCGCGACAGAAGCGGTGAACTCTTCGCATTTTGACTCTCTTGTTAGTTGTCGCCGAACAAAATCCCCATCCGGTGTCGATAGGTGGGAATACAAGGGGAGGTCGAATGATGGGGTAGAGTCGAGCTGGTTGTCTGAGAATGAGATGTTTCACCCCCTCGCAGCTAGATGGCTTTATTGCACCATGGCATTTGTACAACCCCCAATCTGCGAGCGATTGAGTTCCCGTCTCAGTCAACCCTCGTACCCCCCTCTCTCGCCGTCAAGCCTTGACCCTGTTCCCAATAGGTTCCACCATCTGGAAAGACTTTGGCGGTGGTCTCAGACTGCAAGGGCAGGTGTACGACTACAGAGACCGCTACTGGCGACTGCGCTAGAGCGACCATAACTGGGTCGGCCGGCAATGCGTAGAGTTTCTTACCCTGTTCTGCTTCTCGTATTAGTTGTTCAGTTACACTTTGACCACGAGGTCGGCAGACAATGCGTAGAGTTTCTTACCCTGTTCTGCTTCTCGTATTAGTTGTTCAGTTACACTTTGACCACGAGTCCTGTTGATAAGTTTTTGGAGGAAAAATGGTACATCCAGTGGGTGGCAGCTGTTCGATTTGGAGTAGAGTAGTTCCGTCAAAAAAAATATTATGATGCTTTGTTGCAATAGCGGGGTGAATGTTATGTGTGGGTATCTGTATCTAGAAAATTAGTCTGGTGTGCGAGACGTATGTTCACGTGTTTGGTCATAGTAATTGATCAGGCCGCCTGAGCAAACACATAGATGTGCGGTTCCATTTCGTCCGAGAGCTACTTCGTGCGCAGGAAATTGATATTCAATTTGTAGCTTCGGAAGAGCAGCACGCGGATACTTTGACGAAATCCCTCGCTGCGACCCCTTTTAATCTCACCGTAAGTTTTTGTTGAACCTACGAGTCAAGGGTGTGAGCATTATTCGTACCATGTTTTGAGTTATGCGAGGAATAATTTGTGAGGCCGCCACCCCACGCTACTTTGAGGGGCATGGGTGAGTAGGGCGCTACTTGGCATTTTAGGTTCTGGCCATGGTAATCGTTTGAATGCGGCCATTGTTGCAATCACAATGGTTTGTATGATACAAGACATACAGGGGGTTTTGACCCGGTGGCCAATTTTATTCCTGCGGGACTGTAGTTAGCTGTCCGTTGGGCCTAGCTTTTCGTTTTGGATAAAGTGGGGTCGGGGGGAATGTCGTTTGGTTGTGGGTTAAGACGGGAATCACCCGGGCACCGGTCGGCCGGGTGTAAAACAGTATGGGGCAGCAAGATGTGTGTTATTTTACAATAGTGCGACAACGTTGTGAACGCTGTTGTACTTGGGTTGGGTGTGAGTGTTGGAGTTGAATTCCTTTCTTTTTATTTTTTTATTTTATTTTTTTTTATTGGCACTACTTCATGAAGGGTGCGAGCTACTATTGGTATGAAGTCTCTTCAACAGTGACGAGTTTGTAATAAGTGGTTGGGTAAGGCTTGATTTTGACAGGCGAACAGGTGGTTGTTCGTCAGGAGGCTGTATACTACGTGCCGTTGTAGTCCTTCGATTTCAGGCCACTTGCCGTTTTTGGTTTGCCAGTCTTTATTCTTCGTTTTTCTGGTGTTGGTTACTGTTGGCCGTGTTATTTCGTTTTGCTTTGTTTTTTTATGTTCGATAGCCGTGTTGGCTGCTATGTTTTGTTTTTGTGTTTGTTGTTGGCCGTGTTGTTTCGTTTTGCGTTTTGCCTTGTTTGACTTACTTTGGACGCTCAACTGCTGTCAGACAGTCTGTGTTGCTACAATCTTTCTGCGATTGTAATGGCTTCGTTTCGGAGTTACCAATGGGATTTTATCGGGCTCTTGCTCGTTGCATGGGTTTCCCCTGGGCATCTGCGTCGATTTTATTTCACAGCTCATGGGGGGTATGCCCTGTTTCTAGGATCGGCACTGCTTTAAGATTCGGATAGGCTGTTGGTATAGTCTCTTGAGAAGTGACGGGGTCGTGTTTACTATTTGGGTATGAGTTGAATTTAAATAGACTATCAAGTGGTTGTTTGGTGAGGGCTTCGTGCTTATCCTCGACCTTCAGCTGTTTACTTTGTTTGCGGTTTATGTCACATTCTACCTTTTTGTGCTTTGATACCTGGCATCGGAGTTCTGCTTTTGCCAAAGGTTTAGGATCTCTTTGCCCGTCATGCTTTTCTTCTTTTTGCGGTATATTGTTGAGTACCGACATTGCGTTTTCGTGGATTATTTTGTATGCCGTTTACTTTGTTTGAGGTTTTTTGTGTCAGATTCTTCTTATTTTTGTGCTTTGATGCCTCGCATCGGAGTTCCGCTTTTGCCGAAGATTAATAATTCTTTGCCCGTCGTGCATTTTGATGGAAAATTGTATTGTACGTGGGCAGACTCAAAGAGGAGTAGACGAGTCAGTTCCGTGGAGTCTCGTGCTGCTTTCATGCACGTCAAACTCGTCCACATACGGACTTTGAGCCATTGAATGGTGGTCAGGCGATCAAATACGCAGTGAAAAGGCAGGGGGGAGGGTTTTTATCGAGGATTTCCCTCTTATGGCCCCTGTGGTTTCGGTTTGTTAGCCTATCCTCGAGGTCATTATTTCTGTAAAAAGTTTTGCGGCTTTGTACCCTTGGCTATACAGTCACAGTATTGCTATAGCATATTGCTCTTGTCATCGCATTATGCTAGGGGGGAAGATATTGGTGTTGTCGATTTTCAAGCGTGCCCCCCAGTTGACAGCCAGTTAAAGTTTGAATGTTTGGAGACGGGCTGATTAGATGTTCTGGTCTGATTGGTAGTCGAAGGGTGGCCCTGCGCCCGGTAGCACCCTTGTGGGTCCGTGCGGTATGCCATGGCGTTTGTGTGAGCTTGGTGTTGTAGGGCGTTGCGCAATGGGTTTTTTCCTGGATGGCCAGGTTTTTCCCGCGCTGTAGGGGTTGAGAGCCGGGCAGCAACTACAGTGGAAACACCAAGCGAGGGACGGTTTTTTTTTAGAGTATTTTACGTCCGAGTGTCACTTGGTGTTTTCGGTTGTTGTCTAAATTCTAGGGCTCTCGGGATGGGGAGCGAAGGGTTTGTCCCGGAAGCCGGGTTTACCTTCGCTCAAGTCGATATCGGGCCGCGAGCCAACGCGCAGTGAGAATTATGAAGAGCTGTGGATTTTATTTGAGTTTTGCCACTAATTGCCTCTTGTAATTTTCGGTTGGCCGTTCGACCTACTCGAAGATATCACCGGTAGTTTTCGCCAAAGGGAGTGTGTCACCTCGCGGTTGTCACTATCCCTGCTACCGTTAATTAGTACATATAGTACAGTATGTACTAATGGGGGGATGTTACGGTTTAGTGACAGTTTCAAGAGTTACTATGACAGGCGTTTTTGTTATAGTAGGGGACGCGCTATTTATGTCCCCTCCCTTAGTCGGGTGTGGCCTCTCCACCCTGCCACAATTTCAATTCCGGTTCCAGTTCTAATTACACAAATCTACAGTTCCTTGGGTTCACGTTCATAAACCTTCGGATCAGCAATCAAGTTACCATTTTCACGCCACTTTCTCGGGAGACTTCCCATCCTGAGCACTTGTACGAGGGACTTGCTCTCTCTTTCTCCGAGGAACGCTCAAGCGCCTTCTGAACTCGGTCGTATCGGACCTACGGAGGTCAGTCATTATGAATACCTGATGCGGGCTACCGATTTAGCCTGTGTGTGGACCTTGCGATGCTAGTAGGCTAGATACCTTCGTCTTCTTCGCCATGAATATACTCGCATGTCCACCCTTATCCCAGACTGACTCCGCCAATCAGGCTCCGATTCGTAACAAATGTGATGATTGTGGCTCTCCGTTTCGTAGCCCGGTTCGCGCCTTGGTTTCCGCTGGCTGGGTGCAGCCGTCCCAGCCAACGCCGACACTCCCATCCTTCCTGTCGTGCATGCGTACCCACGCGGTGGCCAGCCTCTCCACTCCCCAAGCTGCCCACGCTGCGCTCTCTGCTGTGGTGATGTACCCGTCCTGCCCCGGGGATGAACTCCTCGGCGTCGGGGTTAAAAAGAAAACCCATCACCACCACCCCACGCGGTCCTTAGAGTGAGCAGTTCACTAGCCAGACCGCGCAAGGTTCCCTCTCTACCCAGCCCGAGGCTCGATGCCCGTGTGACTGCCGCTAGACCGCTGCAGGTCCTCGCGGGCTTCCTCGGCCCACCCCAAGGACGGGGCAGGCCGAAGGAGAACGGTAGCATACGCTAGATAAACTGATGCATTTCATTCCACACACGGCTGTCAGGTTTTGTCCCCCTCAAAAACGGGTTTTATAATTTCCGCGCACAGACTGACTGACATCACCACCCTGTTCACCCTGATAGCTACACTGCTGTAGTTCCAACGGGAGTCGCCGGCCTGTATCCTTTTTGAGGACACACAACCAGTAATACGCGCGCGACAGGAGTATCACACACAGCTCGCAAAGACGAGTTTCGACAAAATCTTCCATCTCGCCGCTGGAGTGTATTTTTATTTTTGCAGTATATTATACCAGGTACATATGTTTGGCAACAGTAACCATAATAATAGTCGCCTTCTGCATGCATGGGGTTTTTCCTCGGGTCACTTTCTTTGTATTGTAGACCGATCCTCAGACAGAAGGGAAATTTACTTTAAAGTTGAGGGGTGCAGCAGAGCT
This sequence comes from Undaria pinnatifida, assembly GCA_012845835.1. Lineage (NCBI taxonomy): Eukaryota > Phaeophyceae > Laminariales > Alariaceae > Undaria > Undaria pinnatifida. The sequence continues at coordinate 8,062,185 of JABAKD010000004.1, forward strand.
CTTTTGAAGAAGACAAAATGAATGAATGCTATGGTGGTATAGAGGGCCGCCCGCCTCTGTGGCATAAAAGGTTATCCTCGAGCCTGGTATATAAGGTCAGTTCTTCGTGAGTTCGAGCCCCGCTGAGTGCATACTCGTATATATTCGTAGGGGATTTTCTTGGGCACAAATTGACTTGCGGAAAAACGCGTGAGCGTGAATGAGCAACATTCGACATTCGATGAAAAGTCGACGAGCAGTGGGATTGCTGAACCCTATGCGCGATAAAAACTGAAGGCAAGAACCGGGGGGAAGAAGGGACGACACCTGTAACCACGGCTTGTCCAGAAGCTGTGAAGTAAAAGTGTGTTAAAAAAGAAAAAGAGAGGCACCAACCAGATTGTTTCTTGGGCCTCGCGCTGCTTGTGACCACTGATTTGATTATACAAGTTAATTGTGTGAGAACAGCAACAACACCTTGCCAAGCTCTTACGTCACATAATAATAACTGATCTTATAAGCAAACTTAATCTGCAACCAGACGAATTGACCCACGGCCTAGGTAGTCAAAAAAGTGTTTGCTGCTGAATAAAGAAGATTTGTATTACGATGACGATTTCGGGTTAAGGTGCCCTTTCCTCCTCAAAATATTTCAGCCAAAAGTTTAAATTTAAGTACCTCTCTATGATCGTAACATGTGTCAGAAAGCAAGGAGCACCCGAAAACAGTAGGCACAACACTTGTACTACTTGTACTACGGCAACCCGACATATATGCAAAGAAGACAGGGTTTATATAGGCTCCTTCTTCAGCACATATGCATAGAAAACAGGGTTAATATAGATTCCGTGCACAGATTGATTAATAATGCCACCCTGTTAACCCTGGTACAAGCTAGCAAGGGTTCGCGCGGTAATGTTCAGGTCGGGGAAATAAATGTGGTCGGGTACGGAACGGGTCGGGACGGGAACGGGAACCCCCTGTGTACTTCGTTCCCGACCGCGACTTCCCAACCCCTTCCCGACGTTGAGCTGTGTTCCCGTCGTCTACCGTCCCGACTCACGGCATCGTGTTCCCGTCCTAACTGTGTCCCGTCCTGCCGTAAGGTGTTGTTGATTTGTATGCTTGGATATGATGCGGGTATAATGACGGTTTAGTATAGTAGGGGTTTCCAGTGATAGGTTGGCCACATGATAGCGGTATATCGGGATGGTGGAATTATTTGGCTTTTTCGCCGTCACTCCTTGTTATTCTCCTTCTACCGAGTGAGTCTTCTTCTCTCCACGATGTGCCTGGGCTAGGAACAACGAAATATATATAGACTATATATATGTATATGTCTTTTACTTGTCTTCATGCCGTTGACTTCACTACCCCACTACTGTCAGCTCAACGGGTAATCCCTCTACGCTTCGTAGGGATCAACAAACAGGTGTATTCTCGACTTTGCCGGTCCCGCCGTCCGCCCAGTTGTTCCCATCCCATCCCAACGTTCGCACACCGTTTTTCCCATCATCCCGCAACTCAATATTACATAGTGGCAGATGTTCCCATCCCATCTACTGTTGATTGTATCATTTTCCCATCATGTGCGTATGGATACAACTGGATTATTCCAATTTTGATTATTTTACTCGACTTTGTGTGCAACAGGTACAGCATTGCTGCAGTAGTCTATTTATTCTACTTGCATAAAAATCAGAAATAAAAATGCACAGTACAAGGGCTCCGCATGGGTATCGGGTAGGGCAGGGCAGAACTTCGAATATTTCGATTCAATACTAGGTAAAGTTAAAAAAAAAAGTCTCCACACACAATCATAGTCTGCCCGTACAGAGTATGTAAGGTATTGCCAATAATTCGATATACTTTCACAATCATAACAAGTACTACTTTCAATAGAAACAGTTTTCCAAGTGAATCTGATTCCGAGCTTAATTCATCAGATTTCGATCGCATAAATCCGGGCACACGCCCACTGACCTTTTCGTCTGGCGATGATACGCGTCGAGTGCGTTTCTTATGATATTTTAAATTTGGGGCCAGTGAGGCGACTGACCACGTCTGCTGCGCATGAGTAGAGAAGTTGTACATGGACCAATTGCATACTGCAACAACAACAGCTATGAGTCCAGATCGAGTCGATCGGAGCAACCTGCTTGGGTATCGTATTAATCAGCTGCGGCAGTAATAATGCACTTCACTTCTCTTCTTTTTCCATCCCATTTATGTGATGATCGCATTACTCTCGAGCCTTCCCAGTAGTATCACGTCGATCTGGGTTCATATAGAAAGCTCCCCTCCCCGCTCACCACTACGGCACCTGCCTTGATTTTTATCGCGAGAATTATGCAGCGTTTTCTGGCCTCGTTCATTCGCGTCAGCTTTTACCTACCCACGCTGCTAGGCGATTTCAGCAGTTAGTTTATCCTATTATTCCCATCCATTTCCGGAAATAGATGAAGCCAACAAAGAAAGCTCACAACCGTGGCTCTTTAACTCAAGGGACAACGCTAATATTAATATCAGTAGTAGCATTCGATTGTCACCCGACTAGACCACAGGGGCGACCGGCTCTATATCACTCACTGCCCCGGTGGCGTATCAGGTTATAGCCTGGTATAGGTCAGATTCGTTACTTCGAATCCTCCCCGAGTGCGTACGTACTCGAACAATTTGTGGTGTTGTCGTACACTTTTTCGATTTGACTTGCGGAAAGCGCAAGGCGTGAGTTAGCAACACCTACCTGATGAAAAATCGGGGATCAGTGGGTGCTGAACCCTCTGCGCCAAACAAAATAAAGGCAATAACCGGGGGGGGGATGGGAAGGACGACACCTGTGACCACGGCTTGTATGTCCAGAAACTGGAAAATAGAAGTGTGCCAAAACAAAGTGCCAAAACAAAAAATCATCTAGAAGAGATCAATCGGCAATCAGCATCAATAAGGAGCACGTCAAGTACGAAGCAGTACAAGCTTATTTGTCCGTTACTTACGAACACACGACCGCTTGTGCTTGACCGGCAAACTGCCGCTGCTAGGGAGTCAGGGACCACAGCAACAACAAAACACGCCACCTAAACGTCTACGTACCACCACCTTCGAGTGGCGCAGCTTAACAACAAGAGGAACTTGTATAATACATCCCTCGAGGCCCCGGAGACGCAGCCACTCGCAATGCTGCTGTGTGGTTTTTCCTGGCGCAGTAATCGTAACCACTACTACTTGCTACTACCTCTTCGTCGTTTAGTCATGCATGCGCTTACCACGTAAAAATCCGTGTATTACGTATAGACTATACGTGTACCTACCGAATTTCAACAAACAAATGCACTACTATGACCCCTACCGCAGTACCATGGGAATTTCTTTAGAGTATTACTATCATTTGTTTCGGCACAAAATATGACGCCAGTTTGGAAATAAATGTCTTGCCGATTTTTATTTTATACTCAACCTCTACATACATGAAATAATAACTGGAGGATATCGTTCAATACAAATTTTGGCGCTCTTTTCGCTTGGACGGCGGCCTTCTAACAAAGTCATGTGACCGAGAAATGCTACAGCACTGCCTACTGACGCCAAGCTCCGATCAGCCCACCACGAAGTCCTTTTGCGAGTCATTGGCTTCCAGCGCCGATTACGCACCGACCACACCACCCTCTCGTACGCGAAGGCCCTCAGGATGACACGATGCGAGAGCATCGAAACGACCATCCGTAAACGGCGGCTCTTCTTTGCCGGGGCCCTGGTGCGACAACACAAGGGGCGACTGCCCCGTCGGTTGATGTTCGGGACGATCGCTGGTGGGGAGAACCCGAAACCAGGCGGACAACTCAAGACTTGGCCTAGAGCCATAGCTGAGGACCTTAGGGTGCTCAAAGCCAACGAGGGATCAACGGAACACTCCCCCTTAGTTTTTGGAGTTGGGACCGCGCTGTGGCCCACTGCAGCAAAAAAGGTGGGCAAGTGGCACCGGGGGGTCCTCGAAGCAGCTGAACGGTTCATGGGCAGGTGGCACGAGGATGAGGCAAAGCTAAGTAGACAGCGCCGCGCATCGGCCGTGGGTGGTGTCGAAGGGAACGGGGGGAGGGGGGGCAGCAGGAGGGGTAGAAGGAACACCGCACAAGGGTATGGGGGCAGGGGGGGGGACAGGAGGAGTAGAAGGGAAACCGCGGTAGATGAAAGTAGGAAGGAGACCGCAGACAGGGTAGCAAGGTACCAGGCCGACTAGTAGGTGGAACCTTTCTATCTATGCCACTCGTACCGCCAACTGCTGCGGCTGCTCGGAATGTGATGTCTTGGTACTTTGATTTTTCCGTGATTTTTTTTTTTTTTTCTTTTTCTTTCTTTTTTTTCTTTCCCCTTCTTATCCTCATGAAGGGAGTCTTGCATGGTGGGTAGGTGACGAGCCTGTTTTATTTGGCCCTCCCAGTCTTCCGTCTTTTACTTGTTTCTTTTTTCCGGGGTATTTTTTCCCTTTCTTTCCCCCTTGCATGTCCATTTTGGCTCATGCTCGGGGTATGTTTCTATCTCCCGTGCTTTGGCTCCCCTTTTTATTTATTTATTTATTTATTTATTTATTTTGTCTTGGTTTCTTTCGTTGTTTCTCCCTTTTACAAGGTATTTTGGTTTAATGAGAAGAACACAAAGGGGGGAGGGGGGGAAACAGGAGGAGTAGAAGGAAAGCCGTCCAAGGGAATGGGGGCAGGGGGGGCAACAGGAGGAATAGAAGGGAGACCGCGGTGGACGAAGGCAGGAAGGAGATGGCAGACAGGGTAGCAAGGTACCAGGCAGACTAGTGTGTGTGTGTGTGTTCTTCACATTAAACCGTTCTTCTACTCGTCGACATCCAGCACACCCAGTGTCCGTGCTGATTCTAGTAGGTACATAGCACTTTTCGTCTTTTTCTGGGGTATTTTTTTTTCCCCTTTGTTCCCTCCTTGCGTGTCCAGGTTTTTGGCTCGTGTTCGGATTATCTTATTTTGGTTTTACTTTACTTTATTTTATTTCATTTTGTTATGTTTCTTTTCCGAGCTTCGGCTCTCCTTTCCGGTTGGGTTGTTTCTTCGATTTCCCCTTCATTTTGTTTGTTTCATGTTTTGTTTCATTTTTTATCTTTGTTTTTATTTGTTTCCTTATTATTTTGTTTTTGTTTTTGTTTTTGTTTTTGTTTTTGTTTTTGTTTTTGTTTATTTCGTATTTCTCTCTTCCAATGTATTTCTGTTGCTGACGTATGTATGTTGTGCCTGTCGTACCCAGTACTAGGGCATGACATTGCGTTGTCGAATGCATTACGATGCATTATCTCTGTGTCGTAGCTTGTGACCACAGAGCTGATCTTTCTAGGGTGAAGAATCAGTACGGACACTGGGTGTGCTGGATGTCGACGAGTAGAAGAACGGTTTAATGTGAAGAACACACACACACACACTGAGCAATACTTCATTTCCTTGCCTCGGTAGCTTAATGGGTAGTGCTAATATATGTTATATATAAAACTATATACCTAGACCTCGCCCCCCTCGGACGTCTCGCTCGGCATATCCTCCCCCCTCTCAGCCCTTCTCAGCCCGTAATTGCCGAGAAGAAAGTTAGTTGCTGGGAAAAAGAACCGTCCCTAAGTTCCTTGCCTTCCTTGCTTTCCCTAGTCTCATTCTTACTTACTTTTTAGCTCTCATTCTCTCATCTTTACTGCTTGTTCTCTGATATTTTTTATTTTGCTTTTTCAGCAACTTCTTTTTTGTACTTTTATTTGAAGTTGGCCAATTGCTGGCTGTTGAGAGGGAATTGCCGTTGACGGCTGCAAACAATTTGAATTTTGAAATTTGCCGGATCGGCAATAACAATTTGAAGTTGAAATTTGCGAAGCGGACGAAGGCTAGTGCGGGAGGAGGCTCCGCCAACAGTGGGGGTGGTGAAGGTTCAGGATCAGGCGTGTGGAAGCTGGTCGGGCAAGAACGGGACACAGCTTCTTCTGGCAATCCTGATTGGCCGTGCCCGAGCAAGGGTTGTGACGGCTTCCTCATCGCACGAAATAGGAAAAACAGGAGTTCCCAGTACGCTGTCTGCGACACCTGCAGGAGTGACGAGCCTTCCACGTGCCAAGCTTTTCATAACCTTAACAAGAAGCACTGGGGAAGCGGCGACAACCCTCGTGTGTGTGACTGGTGTGACGCGTACACCTGTGATTCACCTTCGATCGGCGTCCCTAACGAAGGAGCTGAGAGCTTGACGAAACGTGAGTTACATTTCTGTTGTTGTGCTGTGATTTCTTTTTCATGCGTACAAACACACTTTTGCATGTACGAGTATGATACGTGTACGGGGCAGTCCCGTCATCGCGGTGTAAAGCGGGAATTGTTCAAGTACTCAGGTCTACGAGTAGACCTATGCAGTGACGCTGTGTGATGCGATTTCTTTTTCATACGTACAGCCAAACACACTTACTTCATGTATGTACGACTACGAGTACGGGGCAGTCCCGTTATCGGGGTAAGCGGGGGTTGAACAAGTGGTCCATGCAGTGACGCTTTGTGCTGTGATATAAACACAGGTTTTGGATGTACGACTACGACTACGTGGTATCTATACATGTAAGACGCAATGAAAACGGGCAAGTCTCATCACGGGGGTCAGCCAGGGTTGTAAAAATGGTCCATGCCGTGATAAATAACACAGCAGCATGATACCTCAGCACCAGTCGCCGTACACACTGGAGGTTGATATATAGCAGTAAACAGAAGCTGAAGTTAACCTGGGTGATGCTGGAGAGCAGTCCCGTGATTGGGGTTAGCGAGTTGTTCATGTAGTGACGCGGTGTACTGCTACTGTTACTCATTTTTCATACAACCACATGAACTCTTTGTATTAACGAGTACAAGTAGGGTGCGCAACCTCTTCAGGAATCGCAGTACACGTCGGTCGTAATAGTGTTGATAGCAGCAGTAATAGAGTAGTACCGAACAATATATACAGCAGGTACTGTCTCTTACCCTTCGTTGTCCGTATTCCGCCGGTAGGCCTTATATAGCAGTATACCGGGGCTTACGCTTACCAGTTGCGACTGTGAATCCCGTTCGTTCCTGTCCCAGTGGTGGTTTCATAGGTGTTAGCAACGTTGTGGTACCAGGCAGGGCTTTGCCCATAAACGACCGCTTTCATTACAACAGCAGTGTTAAATTGTACGACTTCTTCTCCAACTTTGGAAATCGACGACAGCTACGTGGCCTTACTATTTTGAACATTCACTGAACGCAAGGTATTCCCATCCGTTGTTGTCGTTTGCAGAATCCCTGCGAAGCAGCCGCCGAGGGCCGCCAAGTCGGCGAGGACATAAACACGAAGTGCACCGGCGACATCAAGGTCGGTGACCTCCTGAAGAAGGCAGGCGACCACTTGCTCGATATACATCCCGCATTCCATTCCCACGGTGCCACGAGGGCGTTCGACATCGAGGTACGTTCCACTCTTATCTTGCGTCCTGTGTGTCACGAGTCGAGACATCCATGTCTCTTGCTCAAGACTAGGGGATGGCGTGCGGATATAGTCTATGAAGTGCGGCTCTTTTTCCAAGTACCAAGAGCAAGTACAACAATACCACAACAATTACTAACAGCGAAAGGAGCTCCAATAGCAGTACACACTGGAGGTTGATATATAGCAGTAAACAGAAGCTGAAGTTAACCTGGGTAATGCTGGAGAGCAGTCCCGTGATTGGGGTTAGCGAGTTGTTCATGTAGTGACGCGGTGTACTACTACTGTTACTCATTTTTCATACAACCACATGAACTCTTTGTATTAACGAGTACAAGTAGGGTGCGCAACCTCTTCAGGAATCGCAGTACACGTCGGTCGTAATAGTGTTGATAGCAGCAGTAATAGAGTAGTACCGAACAATATATACAGCAGGTACTGTCTCTTACCCTTCGTTGTCCGTATTCCGCCGGTAGGCCTTATATAGCAGTATACCGGGGCTTACGCTTACCAGTTGCGACTGTGAATCCCGTTCGTTCCTGTCCCAGTGGTGGTTTCATAGGTGTTAGCAACGTTGTGGTACCAGGCAGCGCTTTGCCCATAAACGACCGCTTTCATTACAACAGCAGTGTTAAATTGTACGACTTCCTTTCCAACTTTGGAAATCGACGACAGCTACGTGGCCTTACTATTTTGAACATTCACTGAACGCAAGGTATTCCCATCCGTTGTTGTCGTTTGCAGAATCCCTGCGAAGCAGCCGCCGAGGGCCGCCAAGTCGACGAGGACATAAACACGAAGTGCACCGGCGACATCAAGGTCGGTGACCTCCTGAAGAGGGCAGGCGACCACTTGCTCGATATACATCCCACATTCCATTCCCACGGTGCCACGAGGGCGTTCGACATCGAGGTACGTTCCACTCTTATCTTGCGTCCTGTGTGTCACGAGTCGAGACATCCATGTCTCTTGCTCAAGACTAGGGGATGGCGTGCGGATATAGTCTATGAAGTGCGGCTCTTTTTCCAAGTACCAAGAGCAAGTACAACAATACCACAACAATTACTAACAGCGAAAGGAGCTCCAATAATTTGGATGGTTACGACGTCTGCTGGAGAGAAGTACGAATAAACGCAAGGTATTCCCATCCGTTGTTGTCGTTTGCAGAATCCCTGCGAAGCAGCCGCCGAGGGCCGCCAAGTCGGCGAGGACATAAACACGAAGTGCACCGGCGACATCAAGGTCGGTGACCTCCTGGAGAAGGCAGGCGACCACTTGCTCGATATACATCCCGCATTCCATTCCCACGGTGCCACGAGGGCGTTCGACATCGAGGTACGTTCTACTCTTATCTTGCGTCCTGTGTGTCACGAGTCGAGACATCCATGTCTCTTGCTCAAGACTAGGGGATGGCGTGCGGATATAGTCTATGAAGTGCGGCTCTTTTTCCAAGTACCAAGAGCAAGTACAACAATACCACAACAATTACTAACAGCGAAAGGAGCTCCAATAATTTGGATGGTTACGACGTCTGCTGGAGAGAAGTACGAATACTTTTTTACACATACTTATGTTATAAGGCTTAGTTTGGGTAAGCTATTGGTTAACCTGTGCAAGTGGTCAAACGGACTAATACCCCACTAATACCTCAACAAATGGCGTCGTCGACGGACCATGGGTTTTTGGGTCGTGGGTTCGATCCCCACATCCACCATAATAAACTTTTTCAGATTTTCCCATGGCGAACTTGAAAAATACTCTCCCCGGTTTACCCAGGAAATGAAACGGCTTGGATAAATGACAGGTCCGCCCGTATATACGGCCGACCTTCTATCCCGCCGTTTAAGGGGGGGAGAGTGTTATAAGGCTTAGTTTGGGTAAGCTATTGGTTAACCTGTGCAAGTGGTCAAACGGACTAATACCCCACTAATTCCTTGACACTTATCGACGTTCTCCCGCCCTGCTTCAACGTTTGTGGACAGATCCACAAGACCATCGACAAAAAACAAGAGTGCAAGGTGCTGGGTACCTCCGCTGAGGAGGAAGAGTCCAAGCAAGCCTTCATGCTCCTTCGGAAGCAATGTTGACAGCACGTTCTTTATAGAACGTTAAGTTGTGGTTTATTATACCAGCATCGTTTTTTGAGAACTATGCCTAAATGCGTGCTCTTCGTCTTTCAGGGATACAAATGTACTTCACATGTTTGCGGTGTGTGCGTTCAAGTTCCTGCTTCCAGCATGTTTTTTTTGGCACTGCGCTCCTTTACATCTTAAGTTGTAGTTTTCCTGTCTCTATCCTTGACAAGCGCGTGCCTGGTGTTTATGCACTGCGATAATTTATTGTTGATGATCGACTTAGAGAGAGAGCTATTAATAAGTGTACAGGACCTACATAGATAGGTGCTACCTGAGAGGTGGAAGGATATGCCAAGGAAGTCCTCCGACTTGCCCATCATGGATTGGGCGAATGGATGATAATAACAAACTCATAATCATAATCGTCTCTATCCTGTACCGTTGTACTATATATGGACCTCTTGGCATTTTCAAGTCGCCAGTTGCGCCATTTGTGCTTCTTTTCCGCCTTTCTACTGAATGTCTATTCCTCCTTCCGCAAGCGTAGCGGGCGGCGCCCAGCCGCCCGCGAGCGAAGCCCTTGTAGTCTATATGTTAAACTACCAAAATGTCCTTTCAAAATGTCGTCAGCGCGCACGCTTGGAAAAGACAAATAATATGAAGTCTGTGAGAATCGAACTCACAACACAGAGCACTACCTACTCACTGTCATTTGACTCCATAACACTCACAGTGAGTGGGTTATGCAAATAAACAACCGAACAAATATGTTTTCCATTTTGTGATTAATTATCACCGACTTCGTAAGAGCGATCTCCGGAGATATTTCCTCTCCACGTACTACAGCAGTTAGTAGCCACGTACTACAGCAGTTAGTAGTACTCAGAAGAACACTAACAACTTGTCGAAGCCTACTATTAATGACTAAGCTCGCAATTATTTACGCGGTCGCAATTCGGCTGTTCTTTTGCATCATGTGCGTTATTCAGGGATTTTTTTATTTGTTTATGAAGTTTGTCCCTCTAGAATTTTACTTCCTAATTTTTCTTGTACCCCCGCCTTCGGTCCTGGCCGTCCGTACTGAACCTTTCGCAGATGTCGTAGTATATACATGCGTGTAAGAAAGCACGTAATCGCTCAAGCGCTTTTTGATTATTTCTTTTTGTAGGTTGTCCATCGTTGTTGTACGTTGTTGTTGGAGCGTACCCACTAAATACTTTATCAGATAATATTTAATCATGTGCGTATTCGCCCAGACAAAAATTTACACACATTCTTCCCTTGTACAACTCCTCCTGACGATTTCTATGCAAATCACGTCATCGCTCTCGCGTTATTGTTAATATATTTTGTAGGTTGTCCATCGTTGTTGTACGCTGATGTTGGCGCGTACCCAATTAATATTTTATCAGATATTATTGTTTCATGTGCGTACTATCCCGACGAAGCTATACACATTCTTCACTTGTACACAACTCCTCCTGACGACTTTGAGCCCATATCATGTTGACGTGCAGACCAAGCACGCTCAAAATAGGAAACAATTCAACAGCACTAAACGCAACAAAAAAAATAACGAATTAGAGCGATCTACTACTACTGGTGTTATAACACGCGCTCAAGCCCTGCAGACGTCAAGCAAGACAAACGCTCGAGAGTACACCACCGCAAAATTCAAAATTTTAGTCATAACCTATCGTTTGGAAATTATGCAAATTTTGGAAATTATCCCGACGCTGCAGACATTATTATAAGATTCAACCAAAGTCGCAAGATTACCTCCTCAAAATGCAATATTTTTACAACTTCTCCCATGTCTCGCTCAGCATCCATCCGCGTCCACGTCGAGGTGCCCAACGGATAAAGAAGGGCGAGGGCCGTTGGAACCGCCCCCCGAAGACTTTCACGTGTCATTCGCTCATGCCCTGCAGAGATGTCAGGCAAAGAAAACAAACGCTGAAGACCTGCAGACGTCAAGCAAAACAGAGGCTTGAGAGTATGCCACCGCAAATTTCAAAACATTACAATGGCAACTAACCACCGTTTGGAAATGATGTCGATTTCGTAAATCATCCAGGCGCAGCAGACGTGAAGATACAACCAAAATCTCCGTGGAATTCCTCCTCGACATGCGATACCTCTGCAACTTCTCGCTTGTCTCGCTCGGCACGTCCGCGTTCACCTCGACGTGAGGAACGGACACGGCAGGCCGACGGGCGTTGGAGTCGCCCCCCGGAGCCAGCGCTCGAACGAAGCAATTTGACCGAGAATTCCAGTTCCGCGAATCGTATCCTGAGGCCGAGACGAAAAACAAGTCCTGACCGAATCTCTGAAAAAAGGATGATCGTATTTATATTTAGAAGGGCTCGGCATGGGTAGGGCACGGCAGCACTTCGAATTCTTCGATTCAATACTTGGTAGTGTAAAAAAAGTCACCACACACAATCAAAGTCTGCGCGTACAGTATATAAGGAAATGCCAAGAGTTCGATATGGACTAGCAATCATAACAATGTACTCCAATTAATTCAAATCTACCTATTTTTAAGTGAACCCGATTCCGAGCTTCATTCATCGGAGATTTCGATCGCATAAATCCGAGCACACGCCGACTGATCCTTTAGTCTGGCGATGAAACGTGTCGAGTGTGTTTCTTTTGATAGTTTTACTCAATCAAGCATCCGGGGCCAGTAAGGTGACTGACCATGTCCGCTGCGTGTGATTAGAGACGTTGTATATGGCCCAATTGCATACTACTACAGCAGTCTGTCCAGATCAAGTCGATCGGTGCAACTTGCTGGGGTATCGTAAAATTTCAGCGGCAGCAATACGCTTCACTTCTTTTCCTTTTTCTATCCCACTTAGTGCGGTTCTCGCATCACTCTCGCCCTCCCAGTAGTGCAACTTTGATCCGGGGACATTTAGCGGGCTCGCCTACCCTATCCCCGCTGCGGTACTAGCCGTAATTTTATCGCGAGAAGAATTCAGCATGTACTTCCCTCGTCGATTCGCGTCGATTTGTACCTACCTACGCTGCTATACGATATCAGAAGTTAGTTTATATTTTTTCCCATCTATTTCAAATAATTAAAGCCAACAAAGCTCACAACGGTGGGTTTTTAACTCAAGGACCAACGCTAGTATTAATAGTAGTAAGTGTAACTCCTCTAGACCACCGGGTCGACCCGCTCTATGTCACTCACTGCCCCGGTGGCGTATTAGGCTATATCTTCGAGCCTGGTATAGGTCAGCTTCGTTAGTTCGAATCCTCCCGAGTGCGTTCTCACATAATTTGTCATCTTTTGCACTAATTGACTTGCGGAAAGCGCAAGAGCGTGAGTAAGCAACACTCAAAGAAAAATCGACGATCAGTGGGTGCTGAACCCTTTGCGCCAAAATAAAATGAAGGCGATAACCGGGGGGGGGGGTGGCAAGGACGACACCTGTGACCACGGCCAGAAGCTGGAAAGTAAAAGTGTTGCAAAAAAAAAAAGATCTAGAAGAGATGATCAATCAGCAATCAACATCAACAGGGAGCACAAACTCATCTATCAGATACGTACCAATACACGACCGCTTGCGCTTGACCGGCAAACGACCACAGCAACGGAGTCATGGACCACAGCAACAAGAAGCACGCCATCCTACTGTCTACTTACCACCACCGACGAGTGGCGCAGCTTAACAACAGGAGGAGCTTGAATGACACAACCCTCGAGGCCCCGGGGACGCAGCCATTCGCAATGCTGCTCGCTGCGTGGCTTTTCCTGGCGCCATAATCGTAATCACTACTACCTCCTCCTCATTTAGTCATGCGTGCGCTTCAGCGGTTAGTTGATTATTTTTTTCCCAATTAGTTATGCATACAAATGAAGCCAGCAAAGCTCACAACGGTGGTTATTTAACTCAAGGACCAACGCTAGTATCAAAAGTAGTAAGTGTAACTCCTCTAGACCACCGGGGCGACCGGCTCTATATCACTCACTGCCCCGGTGGCGTATCAGGCTATATCCTCGAGCAGCCTGGTATTGGTCAGCTTCGTTAGGTCGAATCCCCCCGAGTGCGTACTCGAATAATTTGTCGTCTTGTACACAAATTAACTTGCGGAAAGCGTGAAAACGTGAGTTAGCAACACTTGGTGAAAAATCGACAATCAGTGGGTGCTGAACCCTTTGCGCCAAAAAAAAATGAAGGCGATAACCGGGGTGGGGGAGATGAAGACGACACCTGTGACCACGGCTTGCATGTGCAGAAGCTGGAAAGTCAAAGTGTGCAAAAGAAAAAAGATCACTCGAAGAGGTAATCAATCAGCAATCAGCATCAACAAGGAGCACGTCAAGTACGAAGCAACACAAACATATTTGTCCGTTACGTACCAACACACCACAGCTTACGCTTGACCGGCAAACGACCACAGCAGCGGAGTCAGGGACCACAGCAACAGCAAAGCACGCCATCCTACTGTCTACTCACCACCACCTACGAGTGGCGCAGATTGACAACAGGTAGATATTCTACAATACAACCCTCGAGGCCCCGGGGACGCAACTCGCAATGCTGCTGTGTGGCTTTTCCTGGCGCCGCAGTAATCGTAGTCACTACTACCTCTTCCTCGTTTAGTCATGAGTGCGCTTAGCAGTTAGTTGGTTCGTTTTTTCCTCATTTATTTCTGCAAATAAATAATGCCAACAGAGCTCACAACGGCGGTTGTTTGATTATGCCACCGCAAGATTCCAAACATTAGCAACTACAGTTTGGAAATGATGCCAATTTCGTAATTCATCCATGCGCTGCAGGCATTAAGATACAACTAAAATCTCCGGAATTCGTCCTCGACATGTGGTATTTTTGCAACTTCTTGCTTGTCTCGCTCGGCATCCGTCCGCGTTCACGTCGATGTGCAAAACGGACACGGCAGGGCGAGGGGCGTTGAAGCTACCCCACGAAGCCAGCGCTGGAACGAAGCTAATTGAAAGAGAATTCCAGTTCGGCGTCAAGTACGAAGCAACACAAACTCATTTGCCAGTTACGTACCAACACACGACCGTCTGCACTTGACCGGCAAACGACCACAGCAACGGAGTCATGGACCACAGCAACAACAAAGCACGCCATCTTGCTGCCTATTCACCACCACCTACGAGTGGCGCAGCTTAACAACAGGAAGAAATTCTACAATACAACCGTCGAGGCCCCGGGGACGCAACTTGCAATGCTGCTGTGTGGCTTTCACTGGCACCGCAGTAATCGTAATCACTACTAACTCCTCCTCGTTTAGTCATGCGTGCGCTTCAGCAGTTAGTTGATCCTTTTTTCCCCTTGTATTTCTGCAAATAAATAAAGCCAACAAAGCTCACAACGGTGGTTGTTTGAGTACGCCACCGCAAGATTCCAAACATTAGCAACTACCTTTTGGAAAAAAGATGCCAATTTCCTAAATCATCCATGCGCTGTAGACAGTAAGATACAACTAAAATCTCCGGAATTCCTCCTCGACATTCGGTGTTTTTGCAACTTCCTACTTGTCTCGTTCGGCATCCGTCCGCCGTCACGTCGATGTGCGGAACGGACACGGCAGGGCGAGGGGCGTTGAAGCCGCCCCCTGAAGGCGGCGCTCGAACGAAGCTATTTGACCGAGAATTCCAGTTCCGGGAATGGCATACTGAGGCCGAGACGAAAAGACACTCCTGACCGAATGCCTGAAACAAAAGAATGATTTTATATTTTATAAAAAATGAAAATACACTCCAGCGGTGAGATCGAATATTTGGTCGAAACTCATGTTTGCAAGCTGTGTGTGATACTCCGATCGCGCGTATTACGGGTTGTGTGTTCTCATTAAGGACATAGGTCGGCGACTCCCCTTGCAACTACAGTGTAGCTATCAGGGTCAACAGGGTGATGATAGGCAGTCTGTGCGCGGAAACTATAAAACCCGTTTCTGAGGGGAACAAAATCTGACAGCTGTGGGGGGAAGCGTATCTGTTTATTAGGTGAATGCTGTAAGTCGAATAACCGGTGAGGGGGAAGGGGCGGAGTTTTGCAGGACGTGGGGGCCTGGTTTTGATCAAAAGCGAACGCGGTTGGAGGGGAGGGGAAGGGGGGGGGGGGGCTGTGGGGGGGGGGGGGGGGGGCGGATGGGCGGTCAATTTGTACGTGGAAGCTATAAATTGTTCAAGGGGGTAAATTTGACGGTGCTAGGAAAAAAAAAAAAAAACATCAGTTTATTATGGGGAGGGGGGGTTGGGGCGGGGGTGGGGCGGGTGGGGCAGCTCAATCTGTGACGGTTTTGGAAAGAATGCATCAGTTTATCATGTATATCCTGGGGTAAGTCGGACAGTTAGTGAATAGAGAGAGGGCGGAGTGTTCGAGGGGGTGGCGGTGGGATGGGGTTGGGGGGGTGGGGAGGTGGGGGGGGGGGGGGGGCGGAGGGGGGATGGGGGGGGGGGGGGGGGGGGCAAGGGAAGGGTTTTTGGGCAGGGGTTTGTTATACGTGTGGTGCTAGGTCTAGGCGATGGTGCGGGTGGTGGGGAAAAAGGGGGCTTCCGGGGCGGGGGGGGGGGGGGAAGCAGCGGCATGGATGGCTCTAGAAAGATAACGGGGCGATATCCAGTGCGTGAAGTGTTTGTTAATCTGGCGGATTTCGATATTATTAGGTGGGGCGTTTGAGCAAGGGAGAGCGAGAAAGGGGGGGGGAGAGGGGGGGCGGGAGAAATATTTTTTAGAAGGTCCTGGTCACAAATAATATTCAAATACACCCCCGCTGTGAGATCAAAAATATGTAGGGGCTTGTTATATGCGTGGTGCTAGGTCTAGGCGATCGTGCGGGTGGTGGGAAAAGAGGAGGCGTTGGAGGGGGGGTTGAGGGGGGTGGGGAGATAGAATGAAAATCAGAAAGATAATGATGTGATATCAACTGCGTATAGGTGTTTACTACTCTGGTCGATTTCGCTTGTGAGTGGGGCGTTTGGACAAACTAGGCGGAAAAAGGGGGGGGGGGGGGGGGGGCAGGGATCGGGGGAGGGGGAGGGGATGGGGGGGCGGGGGGTGGGACATTTCAATATGTGCGCGGAAACAACAAATCCTTAAAGGGGACAAACCTGACGATTGCAACAAGAAGACATCCCTTTATATCATCTGCCTGGTGATGTTTACTTTTCTAGAAGGTTTGATGGTAGATGCAGCATGCAACCCAGTGTTTAAGTGTAGTAAAAATGACGTGTTAAATCTTCATATTTTGTTGTTGTACATGGATCGAAAGCTAGAATATTTTATAGAATATTTGTAGTTACCATTATTTTCTGAAATCGCTGATTATGAGAAAGAGATACGTTTTGCCAAATACAACGATTTATATATGTCTATATACAAAATCTGGCGCAGGACTGTCATTTTTTTTTCCGCTTCCGTGGGCTGTCGGCGGGCTGTTGGCGAGCTGTTGGCTCAACAGTCCAAAAACACTTCAGAAAAGCTGCCGCCTCTTTTGGTTGAACACGTTTACAGCAGGGAATAGTTGAACAAAAAATGCCCCTAGCTAGAGCTAAGCACACTGCCGAGAGGCACAGGCCTACACACTGCTGAGAGGAGCAGACCTGCACAGCTATGTTGACACGGGCGTCTGTACAGGGCCACCAGTTCAGCACTGCTGTTGCTGTGCTACGTCAGCAGCAGCTGTCGGCAGTTGCAGCAGCAGTAATTTAGAACAGGGCCACCAGTTCAGCACACAGCTGTTGCTGTGCTACGTCAGCAGCAGCTGTCGGCAGTTGCAGCAGCAGTAATTTAGAACAATAACACGTTTTGAGCACACTGCACTGAGAGCAGGCACAGGGTATAGTTGAACAAAAAATGCCCCTAGCTAGAGCTAAGCACACTGCCGAGAGGCACAGGCCTACACACTGCTGAGAGGAGCAGACCTGCACAGCTATGTTGACACAAGGGCCAGGGCCACCAGTTCAGCACTGCTGTTGCTGTGCTGCTGTGTTTTGCACAAAAAAAAACACGTCAGCAGCAGCTGTCGGCAGTTGCAGCAGATCGCATACATATGCCACAACGACAGAAGCAGTTGAACAAAAAAAAGTCATAGTTCAACAGAAAATCGTCATATGCCAGCTACGAGCACTGCTGTAAGGCACAGCTGTGAGGCACAGCTATGCGCAGCTGTGTTGACACGAGCGTCCGTACAGGAGCACCCGGTTCTGTATGCAAAATCTGGGGCCGGAACTGTTGGTGGTGTGTTTTGCAGGGGGAGCTGTTTCCGTGTACAGAAAGCTGATGATGTCGATTAAGAACGGCAGAACCCAGCTGAGTTTTGCGGGAACTTTTGCGGGAAAAGAGGCGTTTGAGGTCAAGATCTTTGGTTCAAAGATCTGTGTTCAAACCTAGAGCGCCTCGCGCTGCCCCTCTCTCTCACAACCCTCACACGCTCTCGTTCCTGACCGACAAACCATACACCGAACAGCTTCGAGCATGGCCCGCACGCCCCGCACCCCTGCACTCCCCGCAACTCCCCCGGCCGCTTCAGCTACTGCTGCTGCTGCTTCCACTGGTGGGGGTCCTTCGTCCCCTCCTGCTCCCCGTTCTACGGCAGAATCCCCTCCTTCGGCCCCTGTCAAGGACAAGCCCATTTCCTCCTTCGCCGACTACAAGGAGAAGTGGAACACGCCTGCGACTGCGAAGACGACCAAGCTCGAGTTCGACGAGGAGCTCCGCTGCAACCGCCCTTCCTGCCCCTTCACCCTCGTGCAGTTCATTCCCCCCGGAACCAACCCGCAGACCGGTGTGACCTTCGCCGTCTGCCGCTCTGGGAGCTGCGCTGGAGGCGGCACTATCCTGAGGTACTCCGCCAAGTGCTGCGCCTGCCACGGTACCATCCCGGAAGGGACAGTGTGCCTGTCTGTCAAGACGGACTACGACAACAGTGAGTAGTTGACTAAGTTCGTTCAATGTTGCGTGTTATTCTCATGCGTTTGTTCATGCATCTGTTCGTTTCTGTTTTATTCGCTGCTTCGCGCAATTTTCAACCGGACTGCACATACAAACATGTTGTCACACCAGTCTTTTTCCAAGCTACCCAGAGTACGATGGTTGTACATGCACGGGTAATTTAGGGTGACGTGTCTCGGCCTATGGTTTTCGGCTGATGTATGTGTCGATCTGTTGTCCGCACACTGCAGGAACATGCTGTGTTCATGTATTCGTCACCTGTTTAATTTTCGCTGCTCTCTCTCATTTCTGTGCGCGTCAGCACGCTCAGATGCATGACGCTCATACAAATCTTTATCAAAAGATCCCGCTGCAACCAACCAACGCCCTTTCTGTTTTGTCGTCCCATTCCCCTGCTGCACAGAGTTCACGAACCAGCACCTCAGGAACTGCCTGCTGGACAAGGCCAAAGGCACGGACAACGCGGCCTTCGCCTGCAACGCTGCTGTCAAGGACGTGAGTACACTATCTATTGTATGTTTTCCCTTCTATTGGGAACAGGCGTCTGGCTTCATCGCGTCACGTGTATCCCGCCGTTGTTTTTGTTTTTGTGTGACGTGGCATGATGAAGTGTTTCCAGTGCTGTTTCAAATATATGTGTGTGTTGGAAGGTGCATTTACAAACCTGACGTCTGACAGAGAAGAACGAGGAGTGTAACGCACCCCACTGGATTTTCCTGCTGATTGATGGTGTCACCAACGTTTTTTTTTCCCCGTGTTTTCCTCCAGCCCCGTGTTAAGCGTTAAATTTAGCAACAACAGCAGTCCTGTATTGGTAGGGTTA
Source organism: Undaria pinnatifida (assembly GCA_012845835.1). NCBI lineage: Eukaryota > Phaeophyceae > Laminariales > Alariaceae > Undaria > Undaria pinnatifida. The sequence continues at coordinate 8,081,483 of JABAKD010000004.1, forward strand.
GATGAATCTTGCTGCGCACCCCGGTTCTATCCTCCTCACGCGTTTTTTCTTTCTTTTACTCTGTACCGTATAAAATACAACATACTCCAACATTTTTACTCCTGGTTTTTTACTCCTGTGGTTATATCCCAGGTTCGATCCTCAAGTTTTTTGTTGTCTCAATTTCTGCATGCTGTCTGCGCACTGTGTTGTACGTTCGCAACATGTGTGCAGCATGCATGGAGTAATTTTGTTTTTATTTTTGTCACCTCAAAGTATTATGCGTAATGAGCGTTCACGGAACAGAGTGTGTGTTGTCCCTGTTTTATTTTTTGTGTGAGTGTTTTTCTCTATGCAAGTACTAAGCATCAGTATTCACCTGCTTTTTCCTCGTGTCTCAGTTTCTGTATGCTCGCGGTGTCAATCCGATTCGATCTTTCCACCGTCGTTGCTTCTTTCTCTCCTGCGTTTTCCTCCAGCCCCGTGTTTGGCGTTGAAATGAGCAACACAACAAGCAATGTGTTCATAGAATACGACGAATCGTGGTGCGCACCCCGACCCCGGTTCTATCCTCCTCACACCGTTTTTTTCTGGCGTGATCCAAGTGATCCTATAAATTACTGCATTTCTGCGTGCCTGCATGATACCGTGTGATTGGCGTCAGGTTCGATCCTCCCACTTTTTTTTTTTTTCAAGTTCTGCATGCTGTCTCCGTACGACCGTGTTCTACGTTCGCAACAACAACGCTGCTATGTATGTGTTCATACAACATGTGTGCAGCATGCAGAAGTCGTTTATTTTTTTTTCCCTCCCAGTATTATACAGAACAGAAGGTGTTTTCCCTCTTTTTATTTTCTGTGTGAGTGGTTGTGCAAGAACTAGACAGCCGCACGGTAGAGCAGAATGCTTGCAAAAAACGTGCATGTATTGTTTCCCGTTTGTGTTGCAGCTACTATATTTTCGAGTGAGTGTTTCGCTCCGCGCAACAAGACTAATTTTGTTTCAAATTTTGTTTCCTCCTCCGTTCCTGTTTTTTGTTCTCTTCCGCGCAGATCGGAAAAGAGTGCACCACGTGCGTGCAGGCCGACCCTGTCATCAAGGAGGGCGACGTCCTGCTCTCCAGCGCTCCCCTGGGGACTCGCCTGCACTACACGTGCGCCCGCAAGAAGCGCAAGGACTTCCTTCGCCTGGTCTTCGGCTCCCAGGACAAGCGCCACAAGAACTACCTCAAGAAGGAGCAGGAGTCGGCGGAAAAGAAGCTCAAGGTCGAGAGCGCAGTCGGCTTCGCTGCCCTCGCGCCTGACTCTGACGACGACCTTTGAGGCGTTCGTTACCTTTGAGGCGTTCGTTATCGCCTTGCCCTTTCTTTTCAAAAGTTGGGGTTTCGTTCGTTCGTGAGCTTGAGCTCCACACGTTCGGTGTTGACTTTGGTTTGGATCAAGGTTAATTTTTCTTTCAGTAAGCTCCTTGGAAGGGGCGCTGCTTTTACTACTACCTTGCCCTTTTCTTCTTGAGAAGTTGGGGTTTCGTTCGTTCGTGAGCTTGAGCTACACGTGTTCGGTGTTGACTTTGGTTTGGACCTAGGTTAATTTTTCTTTCAGTAAGCTCCTTTGAAGGGGCGCTGCTTTTACTGCTGCTACCTATCGCTGGGTTACACCTTGCCTTCGGCCAGGTCTGTAACCAGCTTTTTTCTACGTTTGCCTGTTCGGGTTGACGTCATCCGTATTGACTTTGGTTTGGACCAGGGTTGTTGTTTTCTTCGACTAGCTCCTTTGAAGGAGCGCAGCTTTACTACTGCCTTTTGTTGGTTTGCATCTTGGCTTCAGCCGGGTAAGTTACCAGCATTTTTGTGCGTGTGCCTGCGTTTGAGCTCAGGCGTTCGTTTTTTCTGTGACCGTTTTTTCTGCTCCTCATCGTTTGGAGTAGAGGCAACACCGGTTTCGTTTCGTCTGATCTTGACTCGTGTCAAGGCTTGCGTGTTTTGGTCTTAAAAAACTTCTGGATTCTGAATAATAAATAAAACACTTTCATCTTTTAAACATGTCCTCTCAACCAACTCCGAGGTTGGGAGTGTTGACATTTGGCGATCTCACAGTGTCCTTGCCGAGTGAGTACGTTCTGCGTGCTCCATCCCTGAACGATCCGTCCAACGATATTTGCAAACACTGCAATGCTCGCACTTGGCGTGAGGAGACTATTAACTGTTGCTCCAGCGGCAAGTATGTCGTGGAGCCATTGATTCCGCTGTCGAGTGACGTTGAGGAGTTGTACAAGACAAAACACTTCTTACAGAACCAGCGCCGGTATAACGGGTTGTTTAGTTTCACCGCCATGGGCGCTGCTCCGACACCCACTTGGACACAACCCTCTTATCCTTCAATGCTTCAGTTGCACGGTCGATCCTACCACCGCATCATGGACGCCTTCCAAACTTACTCTGAGCGTGTCCCACTCGTAAACAAAGCGCGACTATACATGTACGACTCAAACATGCTTCAGCATGCTGCCAAACAGAAAAAATTAGACCAGACAGTCGTCGCCAACCTGTCCGCAGCTCTGCACGCGAACAACTCTTGGATAAAAACGTACAAGTCCATTCTCCTAGAGGTCAATCAATCAGATCCTAGCGACAATGTCGGCATTGAATTCGCTCAAGTCACACGACAAACACACGGGCCCGTTGTCGGCGACGCTCCTCCTCCCTCAGGAAAAGAAATCGCTGCTTTGATTTTCAAAGACGACGCGCAATCTCGCTCGAAAAGATTTGTGTACACCTTTCCTAGAACTGGACCGGGTGAAATCTGCGATCGACCTCGCTTTGTGCCAATTTGGTCTCCAACGTATTCCTCACTACAATACCCACTTCTGCTCTTTCACGGCGAGCCAGGATGGAGTCCAGGCTACTACAAAGAAGACCCGCCCTACGATTCTCGGACCCTCTCAACTACTTGCGACAAACCAATCAAGATCTGGACGTTTGTTCGCCAGCGAATTTTGTGCGAAAAAGTATTCCACATACTCTCCGTCCTTGCTCAAGAATATGCATGTGATGCTTATTCTAGACAGGAGGACAGCACCCTAGACTACATCGGTTCCAACAAATGCCAGAAAAGAATCACACAATACAAAGCTCTACGAAGTGCAGTCGGCACAACTCCGACGGGCAAAAAATTGCCGACAGCATTTCACGCGTCACCAGCAAACCGTAAAAAGAGACAGCTTGACGGCATGGCCGTCGTCACACGCAAAGGGAGACCGTCGTTAATGGTTACTGTTACGTGCAACGGGTTCTGGCCTGAAATTCAAGCTAATTTGCTGCCAGGACAATGCGCGATGGACCGACCGGATCTGTGCAACCGCGTTTTCAAAATAAAGCTTAAAGCTATCATGAACGACCTGAAGAACAACCTCTACGGGAAGGCGATTTATCACCTCTCCGTCATTGAATTTCAGAAAAGGGGCATGCCCCACAGTCATATTGTAATAAGGTTTGACGGCCTGAGCCCTGAAGCTCGTCAGGAGGTGGGCAAGTGGGTGTGGACGAACTTGCCGGACGAAAGAATTGCCGGCGGAAAACTGAGAGAAAAAGTCATTAAGTACATGGTACACCAAAAGTGCGGGGAGTTCAACCCCAACGCGCCATGCATGACTACAGACCACAAGACGAACAGAAAGCACTGCTCAAAGCACTACCCTCAACCATTCAGGGACAATTTTGCAACAGACCCCAAGACAGGAAGGGCCGAGTACCGACGTCTAGACAACCGAGATACCTAGACAATAAAGCAAAAAAATGGGGCCAACCAGTACGTTGAGACCGAAATTGATAACCGCTACATTGTGCCTTACAATCCATACCTTCTCATGAAATACGATTGTCACATTTGCGTTGATTTGGTCACGGCCATGGCAGTAGTTGCCTATATATACAAATACTGCTATAAAGGACCGGACATGGCCAAAGCACGGATTATGTACGACGGAGATGAGATAGAGGCGTACAAAAGTATTCTCTACATATCAAGTTCTGAAGCAATGTGGAGAATTTTTGGCTTCGACATGCAAAGCCGTTCTCCTGGTGTCATACTGCTCTATGTTCATCTCGAGGGCGAACAAGTCGTAATCCACGACGAGGATGATACAGCGGAGCAACGCCGCGAATTGGCCAAGAACTCCCAAACTGACCTCATGCGGTATTTCAGACGCCCTACCGGAGAGCCTTTTGACGAACTCACTTTCCTCGACTATTTCGAACAATTTACCGTCGAGCCGAAACAGCGACGGAGAAAACGTGGCCGCCGTAACCAACAACGGAACGAGTCTGAGGATGACAACAGCGATGGCTACGACAGCGACGACGCAGACCCTACCGCTACGCCCAATCGTATCGATGGCTACGGCAACTACGTGTACCGCCGACGCTCTCAATGCGTTTGCCGTGTTAACTTTCTCAAGCCCGACTCAGGCGACGTGTGGTACCTTCGGCTTCTTCTGCACCACATCGCCTCGCAAAGCTGGGAGCAAATTCGCACCGTAGATGCCGTCCTTCACGAGTCTCACCAATCTGCAGCGCATGCACTTGGCTTGGTGGCAGACGCACAGGAGTACGACCTTACGTTAAGAGAGTCTCTAAATTTCTCCACTCCTCGGGAACTCAGATCTCTTTTAGTTACGCTCATCATCGCAGGTGCTCCGGCACGCGACCTGTGGGACACTCACAAGCAGCACTTCATGACCGACTACATGTGCCGCATGTCCGAATCTTCAGCCACCGACAGCGCGCTCAGGCAGCTCGATGTAATGCTCGCCAAGCACGGAAAGACTACCGCTTCCGTCGGCTTGCCGCATGTTTCGCATCCAGACACGGAATACCACCGGCTTCTCGCTGCCTTCAACCGTGAAGACATGCGGCAAGAGGCTGACGGCATCATACCTAAGTTGAATTCAGAACAGAGGACTGTTTTCGATGCCGTCGTCAACTCCGTGCGGAACAAGGCAGGTGGCATTTTCATGATCGACGCGCCGGCTGGTTCGGGCAAGACCTTCACCATGACCGCCATTTCGGCAGACTTGAGAGCAAAGGGCAACCTCGTACTGTGCTCCGCTTCCACAGGAATCGCTGCACTTCTCTTACCAGGGGGTCTCACAGCCCACTCCACCTTCAAAATCCCATTCGGTGATAACCTCGTGCAGGGCTCTGTGTGCAACGTCAAGGCCGAAACAGAACGTGCCGAAGTTCTTCGTCGTGCCGACCTCATTATTTGGGACGAAATACCTATGAGTGACAAGCTTGCACCCGAAGCTTTAGATCTTACTCTTCGTGACTTGCGCCGCTGTGACAAGCCGTTCGGAGGCGCAACAGTTTTGTTCGGAGGAGACTGGCGACAGGTCGGGCCTGTCGTTGTCTTTGGTACTCCTGCAGACGCCGTCGGGGCTTCTCTTATCTCTTCCTATCTTTGGGGTAAGGTACAGAGGTTCCGCCTGGTGCAGTCCATGCGCGACCGCCTAGACAAACCATACTCGCGCACTGTCAGAGCGGTAGGTGAAGGTTTGATACCTCCTGTAACCCTTCCGGACGAGTCTGTTATTATCCCGCTGGAATACACCCTACCCGAGGAGCACGATACAGAATCCCATCCAACTGCTTCTCTCCCCTCAACTTGCTCATTGAGTGGCACCACCGAGTTCCAAACGCTCATCGATTTTGTTTATCCTGACATTTTGACCGCTCAGCCCGCAGAATTTGCCGACAGGGGCATCCTGTCGCCGACTAACGCCAGCACCGACGAGATCAACGATCATATACTCAATCTCTTGCCCAACCAATTGCATTCTCTGAAAAGCTCCAACACAATCATCAAGTCCAACCCAAAAGACATTGAGGAGGTTACCTCTGTAGAATTCTTGGAGAAGATTGACGTTCCTGGGGTACCGCCGCACCAACTAGACCTCAAAGTTGGCTGTATCGTCATGTTCATCAGAAATGTGAACTTCGACAGCGGTATCGTCAACGGAAGGAAAGGCATTGTGCGCGCAATTTCGCCGCGAATTGTTGACGTCGAAATCATCGCTCCAGGTTCTCCGCTCGTGAAAGTGCCGCGCATTCTGTTCGAGGTTAAGGTCGGCAGGCAAGGGATGTGCTTCCACCGCCGACAGTTTCCGCTGCGTGTTTGCTACGCAATGACAATAAACAAAAGCCAGGGGCAAACACTTGCCCGCGTCGGACTAGATCTTCGATCTGACGTGTTCTGCCATGGTCAGCTTTACGTCGCTCTCAGCAGGACCACTTCTAGCAACAGCGTCCTCCTACTGGTGCAGCCAGAACGTCTCATCAACGGCGTGCCTCATGTCGCCAACTGCGTCTATGCGCCCTTCATCGAGGCAGCCACCGGCAACAAGCTTCCGGAGTTCAACCCCATTTTTTACCAACCGCCGAACTCAAACCCTCCCTCCCGTCCATCATTGCCCGCGCCTGACCAACCACAACCACCTTCTTCGTGGAATATTGTCGACGAGGTTGGTGATGGTGCCTGTCTGCTCAGAACCATTGCCAGAAAAGTTTTCGGCGACCCAGAATATCACCATCAAGTTCGCCAACGAATTGTGTCTCACATCCATGCCAACCAAGACTACTTCTTCCTACACATTCAAAACGGGTTTGGAAATGAACCCATTCATGTTCAAGGTTCTAGCCCACAAATCTACCACTCCGTCCAGCAATACTTGCAAATCATGGCTCTACCCACGGCCTACGCTGGATACATCGAGATAGCGGCCGCCGAGATACTATACGGGGTGACCATAGAAGTCCGGGTCGCTGGAACAAATTACCCACCGCCGGCTGACCCTCACCAGCCAAACATTCTCACTGTTCTTTTCCACGCCAATTCCCTTCACTACTGCACTCTGTCACCTTCGAACGCGCACAATAATAATGATAGCGATCCATGACTGAAAACTGTTTTTCAATTATATATTTTTTTTTTGTTTAACATAATATCGTCATACTACTTAGGGGCTGGGTGCGCCACTCAGCGGTGTTGACACGGGCTGAACATCCGTATGCGTTCGTAGAGGAAGTGGTTCGCGCTGTGTTTCGGCAGCGGGTTGTTGCGGGAAAAGAGGCGTTTCAAATCTATATCACTGTGTTTGCTTTCGTCTTGCATCACCCCCATCCGCTGTGCTCTCATGAGCCCACTCCGAAGGGAGATCTTGTATGTATGTAGAGATTGATTAATTGTTTTAATTGTTTCATCCCCCCCCTCCCCCCGGCCTTTGTGTGTTTTTTCATAAACTTGTAAGATTCGTAGTCAAAACCGTCGGTGGGTCGCGATGCCACTTCTCTCTGCGTATGCAGAGTGTTCTCAAGGTTGAACTACAACGGCGGAGTGTGTGACCACACGGGCTGATACAGCAGGCTGTTGACAGAGGGAGAGACAAGAAAGAGTGAGAAGAAATCCCAGGAGTCCAAGAAGCACCAGTACAAGTGAGAACGATGGGTGAGCAGTTGTCAGTGCTCCCCCAGCTGTCGGGTCAAAGGAACAATCCAGCGTGGCCTCCCAAAGTTCCGCTGCGGAAATCCGCTAATCGGTGTATCCGCCGCTGAGACTCCGTCAGCGGAACGTGGAGGGGAAGACTCCGTGGCGAGTTCTGGACATGACAAATCTCCCGTGTTCCCCACGCGAGTCTTCCAGGAACGATGCCTGCAAGGTCGAAGGGGTTTCGACATTATGCCAAGGCGTGTTGGTTCGGGGACATGGTATCCACACTCGACAAGCATGAAGAAATATCCCCGAAAAGAAGAAAAAAAAATGAGTTCAGGAACCGAACCAAGAATACTCTCTGCCTTTTGTTGCGAAGGAGAATTGCAGTCGCGTTGTGGTTCATATTCTTTTGTTGAAGAATTGACATTTTTCTGGCAGCAACATGGAAGTATTTGCCTGATCGCGTCAGTGGCAGTGCCAATTGGATAGAGCACGGGGCGGTGCTGACAGACTGGTAGAACTCGCGAACAGACAGTGTGCTGTTGCTAATAGCTGGCCAGCAGTGCTGGGCCAGGTATTCGTGATTTCCGGGCCAGGTGTTCGTGGTTGGTTTTGGGACGACGTGTTCTGACGTGTGAATCGGAGACTCACAGAGTGGAGAGGGACGGACCCGGCACGGGCACCGGGGTCGGACCGCATCGCCAAGACCGGTACATAATGTCTTTACGTGCAGCAGTATGTTTATGTATCTCTGACGAGAGTTTTGTGCTCGTAGATGCATCGAGCGATTTTTACGAAGGCCCTCAGTTCTGCGGTGCATACAGGCGTACGTACGTACTCGTACTCGACGAAGATCGTACTGCTCAGCTCACACAGCCTTGTAAGCAGAACAAAGGAGATCTGTAGTCCGGGTTCGTCCAGAGACATTTCTCTCCATGGGAAAATCTGGTGAAAGTGGTTATTGCTGGGCTGATCCTCACTAAATGTGGAGATCTGTGATGCAACGACCGTCACCCAAATGAACAGATTCTTCTCTCTCTTGCAGTAGCTCACAGTTCAAGGCACAAGGTTATTTTTATCGTCTTTTTATTATTACTTCTGGATGGATGAGATCGGGGGACGAGGTGCACTGACAGAGGGGGGGGGCGGTGACCCTGCTGCGCGGCGCACTCAGTTGTTCCGAATATACTCTTCCCTAAAGATGGTGTACTCAACGGGTGCCTCACCTCGCCTAACAAAGCTGTCCCGTCCGAGCAGTCTAGCTTCCAGACATCCTATACTAGCTTCTCATGTCTCCTGCTGTTAACGACTCTCAGAATCAGCTACATTCTGCAAGGGTATCTACGAGAACACTGTTGTTCGATGGCCTACTGCTGTACAAGTTCCCACATACTCCTGGTAGATCATCTCTTGGTTCCGTGCTTACCGTAGCTCGGACTCCTTTTTACGCTCACTCAGGTTGTTGTACCGCCCCGTTTTACCACATCTGTTATTCCTAGCCTGTGATTGGCCCATTTAAATATAATAACCCCTATTTGAAGATCCACAGAATTCGTACTGAAACCCTTGGCTCCCCAATACTTGAACCAAGTAACATAGATTCCTTACTAAATCCGAGTGATTTTCCAATTTCACCACAATAGCCCATCCAAGTTCATTGTCACCTTCTAACAAGGTGTACAATGAAATAACAACGTATTTGGCTGAAATTGCTGCTGTGTCAACCTATAACGTTGTATAACAATGGCTATTCTTCGCCTATTTTCCACATCTCTTATCCTCCATTTATTTCAAATATGCTTGCTAACTTACGGATTACCATCTCAAGGTAATTCATCGGTGGGGCATCATTAAACAAATCTGGGTTGAGCTAGCCCTCTACCGATACCTATTTTCCACAATATCTAGCCTCCATCTCCACCCATATACTTGCAAATTTACTGATTACCATCTCAAGGTAATTCATCGGTGGGGCATCATTAAACTAGTCTGGGTTGAGCTAGCCCTCTACCGATACCTATTTTCCATAATTTCCGCCCAGAATCCTGGAATCCTCCTGATTTACTCTAGTCAGCATGTATGAACTTCTTACAACTCTTCGCAGTGATATGCACATGCCAACACCAGGTTCCTATCTCCTCACTGAAAGTCTTCAACTTGTCCTTGTGAAGGTGGACATTATATCTCTTTCCATGTCCAGCAATTTGATTGTGTGTGGAAATGCTTGATTCGGAGCATCTTCCTCAGCTACCATTACCACTCTAGCTAGCTGCCAACCATTATGGGTCGTCTTGAAATATATGTACGATCCAATAATGTCTCGATCATAAATTCCCGGTCTTCCCCTAGTATCGCAACAAACTTTATACCCGGTGGCTACATGTCTATCACCCCGTGCACAGGCTAGGCTACGCTTGGCGAGTTGTACTCTAAATCTTCGATACTTTGCATTTTCGCCTCCGACTTGCAAGGGTTCTCCTGCCCAGTACCTAGATACCAAACTACCATATTGCTCAAGGTCAGTCTCATGCTCCCATGTTTTTACCTCTACTCCGTCCCAAGAAGTAAAATACTGGACTGCATTCTTACCGCCTAAACCTCTTGAGATCCTGTGCTTTGATATAAAAGTGGGTAAAATACGGTGCTGGTCCAACTCCATCGTAACGTCCTCTGCCGTCAAATGGAAAGGTGGTGACCGCTCCGAATACTTGTTCAACACATAATTGCTCATCGCCCATGGCAAAAATCTAGGTGGTTCTGCTCCTTCATGCGGATTAAAACACCTCTTACAACGATACACCGACACTCTGGCGTTGATTTCTCTACCAGGCTCATCCTTTCTAATCTCCAACAACAATAAATTTCTACCTACCATTTTTCCATCACTCGCAGTTCCCGGTCCTACGAATAGAATCTTATATGGCCCTGTCCAACACTGTGCTAACTTGGCTACTAAGGAAAAATTCTTACGTCTTGAGTCTGTTTCGCTCGTTTTTAGTACATGTTGTCCACCTCCTGCTATTGTACTATGATCGTTATATACCCATACCCATTCTCCAGCACTATACTTGGGGCATCTACTCCTTATTTCTTCCAGATGCTCGTTTGCTGCAGCATGTCTAGCTTTAATCAAACGATCTTCCTCCCTTACCAATTCGAAAGCCTTAATCTGCCTATCACGCATAAGTCCAAGGAAATCTAGCTGGTCTTGCTTCAGACCTTGATGACCCCTAACACCACGCCCTTCCAATATAGTCATAGGTAACCTGGGATATCTGCCAATGTGCACTTCGTTAGGAGCTAACCCAGTACCTCTACTGACGTTGTTATTGTGCGCTGCTACGGCGTGCATCAACATATCATCCCAATTTTTCTGGTCATCAGCAATCAAATATGACAACATCTGACACAGGGTATGGTTTAACCTTTCAACCATGCCATTAGTCTGTGGGTGATACGAACTAGTAAATTTCTTTACAGCCCCTAAAGTTTTAAAAACTGCCGTACTTACTTGCGATATAAATTCCGTACCTCGGTCTGATAAAAAGGTATGAGGACATCCCCATCTTGGTATACAATCATCTACAATCTTAGCCGCACACCCTCTTGCTGTTTTCTCTTCTTTAGTAATAGCATATCCTTCTGCATGTCTACTAAATAAATCAACCAACAATAAAACGTACCTGGTAAGTGTTACCACGCTCCGTTTTAGGTAAGGGTCCTAATAACTCGAAAGCAACCATCTGTCCGGGACGGCTGGGAAGAGGTAAAGAAACTAGCGGCCATCTCACTGTCTTGCGCGCAGCTTTTCTGGCCTGACAGGTATAGCATCTACGTATCCACCATTTTACACTATCCGCCATACCAATCCACCAATAGTATCTCTGCAACATTCGAAGCGTCACCTTTTCTCCCAAATGAACTGCCTCCTTGTGGGTACAGTCCATAACCCATGGTCTTAATAACAAAGGGACATAAGTTCTAACTGGCTCCTCTCCTAATAATCGCTCATACTGTCCTGGGTTCCTGCCAACACGAGGTGCAGGTTCTACGGAAAGGCGTTTTACTAAGAGTTTCTGGGAGTCAGGAAGTTCCAATATTTTTCCTTGTGCTACTAATCTTCTTACTTCCAACTTATCTACTGTATCTGGAATGTCTTCATCCAATATCTCTGCAATCGCTATTCCAGCACGTAAAAATTCGATAACAATGCTAGAAGTCTCGTCTTTTCGTTGTGCAATAGCCCAATCTTTTGCAGTTTTCTCGCATAATTTTTCACCAAATTCTCTTGCTTCTGAACTATCCAACTCTTCTTGTGGAAGCTCTTCCATATTATTTCCACTACCAGAGTTATCCGCGACTCCAGCACTACTACCTTCTTCAATGGGATCAATCACGCCTACTTGTTGCAATTCTTTCATGCCTAAAAGAAGTCTTCCCTCCTTAGTTAAAGGACACGCATGCAATACTTTCCCTGGTTCCCACTGACCACTAACTACTTGCGACGGTTGTACCAGAGGGGTATCGTCCGGCACTGCAACACTACTACTTGACTGATCTACTACCGACTGTCTGCGCGCGCGTTCGTTCTGTATGACTTGCCATGCTCTAACAGATTTTTCGTTAGTGGTAAGAGGAGCTGTTCTCAATTCTCTCTCCCCCACCGTAAAAATCAAGTCGGGGTCCAGCTCTTTCAGCCCATCCAAGCTGGAAACCGTTGGCTCGGCTAGCTGCATAAAAAGCACGCCGCTCGCACCGATCAGATAGACATCGATATCTGTAGGGTCGGACAAGCGGACATCAGGGTGATGATCAGCTTCCGTGGCCGGCAATGGTAAACTCGATAACAAATCTGCGTTACCATTGACCTTCCCTGGTCGGTACTCTAACGTATAAGAATAAGCACTAAGAAAATCATACCATCGTTTTACTCGGTTAACTTTCGTGGATAAGCTCTCCAAGTTTTTCAACGGTTGGTGGTCACTCACTACTACAAAAGGGATACCGTAAAACAATTGTTTGTTTTTCTTAACCGCCCACACAATAGCGGCACACTCCAATTCTGTTGCGCTCCAGTTTCGTTCATTTGACATTGTCGTTCTGCTCAGGAAACCTAAAGGTCTGATAGAGTCACCCGATTGTTTCTGTTCAATTACTGCTCCCAACCCATTAACAGATGCGTCTGTACTTGAACGGAAAGGTCGTTCACCTGACATGGCTGCTTTAAAGTCTGGGAAAGCTAAAACGTCTGGGCTCGACAGCCGTTTCATTAAGACTTGAACGATCTCAACGTGCTCGGTGGTAAACAGAAATTTGATAACTTTAACGCCTAGATGTGCTTTCTCTGGCGCTAATTTGAGGTCAAATTTCGTTAATCGTTGAAAAAAATTGTCCAGATCCTGCACATGTTCTGTGCCACTAGCTGAAAAACAGACAATATCATCAATAAATAGCCGTAGGAAAAAATGACCAGCTATCTCGACCTAACAAAATTCATTCTCAGCGCTTTGGTTCCCGCGAACAGCTGCGCTCCTGTCGTATGACGCTGTCTATCGAGCATGATATCTCCACCGACCGCTCTCGTAATATTCCGATAAATAGTCAGCGCGCTCTCCTTGGCACAAACGTACACGGTTAGGAGGGAACACGAAGACTGAAAATTCACAAGTATCTTCCCTGGCGGAAGAGTCAAAAGCGTGGATACTGACATGGGATCTGTCAGGATCAGAAAAAAAATGCACTACTAGTACTATTTCTGGTATTGCCTTTCGGTGCTGAATCCGCGTCAGCATATATAAGAAAGCCGAGCTCCTGTTAGATGCATTAACAGTGGTACTGTCCCCTTGTGGGGCAAGAGTGAACTCATCCAGACTTTCATCTACTCTACTCAACCTCTGTTGAGTGTGTGAAACACGGTATCTACTTGACTCAAGATCAAAGCTACCCAACCTGTTCACAATCTGTATATCGTGGTCTACTTGCGACCCAAGATTAAAGCTATCCTTCTCGCTTTTGAAATCCTGTATAACATGGTCTACTTGCGACCTGAGATCAATCTTGCCCAAAGAACCGACACACTTTCCTTTTTCATGTGCCAGTGAAACACGAGAGGAACTGGGGATACCTTTGCCGGGGTAACACCAATTGCTCCTATATTTCCTTGACCTTGTTCCTGACACCGCTCGTGCGCTCGAAATTTCCATGGCATGTGTCCACTTCGGTTGATCAGCCGAAGGGGGTGCGCAGACCCCTACAGTAGTCTGCTTGCTCACTGCTATACTCGGTACATCCTTACCGCTTCGAAATCGTGCAACAATTAAGGGCCTATTTCAATCGTTACTACGTTTCGGACGGCCAAATCGCGTCGCATGATTACGAACAACGGGATTTGTGCAGAGAGGAGATGTTAAATTTACGCTCGAAGGAGTTCTGGGGTAATTACTTCCGTCACTACCTAGAAGGCGAAAAGATACTCTACTACTACTCTTACCGTTCTTAGACAGATCGCATCCTGCCTCTTGGTACTCAACTGCAGCGTATAATGCAGTATCGACCGTATCTTGCCCCAGAATCTGGGACGCCTCGGGACTACCCCCTCGGTTATCGCTATCTTCCGCGGGACTACCCCCTCACGGACTAAGTTATCTACACGTTTTGTATCTGCTGGCGAGGACGGGGAAAACGACAACAAAGAACATGCAACCGACGGAGGGGGCCTACTTATCCTACAAGTACCTCAAACATTTCGACGATGTCGGTTAGCTCGGTTTTTGAACCCACCGATACAGCAGTCTAATTTGACAACGGCGCGAACGTGTATTAACTTCTAGTGGTCTGTCTTCCCGAACAGAGTGTTGGATCGGGGGAAGGGGAAGGGATTTCGTTGCGAGGTGACCTACTACTGATAGAAAATCACAGCTGGCACCCCCCCAACTTTTACCTACCGCACAGCTGCCGACTGACACGCGACGCGGCCTACCCCTAAGCGGAACGCGGGAGAGACCCCTAGCGGGCGCCCCCTTTACCACAGCATCAGTTGGGCGGTCAGACAAGCTGACAGGCGATCCAGGATCCGATATCGACCCCAAAGCGCGCGTACGGGCGCACATACGCCCCAACTGGAGTGCGAGGGTGTGCTTATCACCCTCCCTCATACCCTTACTCAACTCACCCATCAAGGACGCGGGTGGGCCAGAAGAAGCAGACGAAGACGACATAGTAACGATGAACCGAGGAGCAAAAGAAGAGAGAGGCTGCCGACGACGCCAGTCTGGTGAAAGTGGTTATTGCTGGGCTGATCCTCACTAAATGTGGAGATCTGTGATGCAACGACCGTCACCCAAATGAACAGATTCTTCTCTCTCTTGCAGTAGCTCACAGTTCAAGGCACAAGGTTATTTTTATCGTCTTTTTATTATTACTTCTGGATGGATGAGATCGGGGGACGAGGTGCACTGACAGAGGGGGGGGGCGGTGACCCTGCTGCGCGGCGCACTCAGTTGTTCCGAATATACTCTTCCCTAAAGATGGTGTACTCAACGGGTGCCTCACCTCGCCTAACAAAGCTGTCCCGTGCGAGCAGTCTAGCTTCCAGACATCCTATACTAGCTTCTCATGTCTCCTGCTGTTAACGACTCTCAGAATCAGCTACATTCTGCAAGGGTATCTACGAGAACACTGTTGTTCGATGGCCTACTGCTGTACAAGTTCCCACATACTCCTGGTAGATCATCTCTTGGTTCCGTGCTTACCGTAGCTCGGACTCCTTTCTACGCTCACTCAGGTTGTTGTACCGCCCCGTTTTACCACATCTGTTATTCCTAGCCTGTGATTG
This sequence comes from Undaria pinnatifida, assembly GCA_012845835.1. NCBI lineage: Eukaryota > Phaeophyceae > Laminariales > Alariaceae > Undaria > Undaria pinnatifida. The sequence goes on from JABAKD010000004.1 coordinate 8,096,780, forward strand.
GCCCATTTAAATATAATAACCCCTATTTGAAGATCCACAGAATTCGTACTGAAACCCTTGGCTCCCCAATACTTGAACCAAGTAACATAGATTCCTTACTAAATCCGAGTGATTTTCCAATTTCACCACAAAAAGACGAAGGAGTTCCCAATGCGAGCCGTGCGGAGGTGTGAGGGAATCAGGGGGCAGGTTGTCAGGACACGCGAAAATCCCGTCACCAAGCTGCGGAAATGCGGGAACTACCAAACCCAACATCAACATAACGTAAGATCAAGCCGGTTTGCTTTGGTAGCGGGAAATTGCGAGATCATCTCTCCCACCCCCTCCTGTCTGTGATGGTGGCGATTTTACTTGGCTCGCGTGGCGAGAAGGTGACTGTGCCTAACTAGGTACCGCAAGGACAGACGGTGGATCTCTGGATCTCTATGGGGAATCGGAGTAGAATGGTTGCAAATGTACTCGCGTTTTGGCTAAGCGACGGACATTGCCAGCAATATAAAACCGCTGGCGCAACGCACCTTGACATTCTTGCAGGTACCATTCGCCCGTTCGCGATTGGGCGCAGAGCATTTCAAATACGACACAAGTATACATGCTGGCGTACAGACTCTGTGCTCCCCACACGCACGACGTGTAAGTAGGGGAGTGAGGGTCTTCACAGCCAAACGCACGGGAAGTCTTCGGCGTGGATACTTGTAAGCATCGACATGTATATGGTGTTGCACATTTAATGAGTGTCTCCCCTCCCCATGCGCACCACGTGTGGTTCGAAGAGGAAATATTTGCAGCTAAACGTTCGAGAAGTCTTGGGCGTGCATATATGTAGATAGTGGAACGCATAGACAACTGCCTATGGCGCGGATACTTGTAAACATATAGACTACATGTATATGGTGTGGCACATTGAACGAGTGTCTCCCCACTCGCACTACGTGTAGCTGGGTGAGAGAGAATCTTCACCTATAGCCAAACGCTCAAGTCTTGGACGTGGATACGTGTAGATAGTGAAACGCAGCGAAGGAGCAACTGCCTTACGGCGCCGGTACTTGTAAACATCAACATGTATATGATCGAATGTGGCAGATTGAATGAGTGTCTCCCCACTCGCACTGCGTGCAGTTGGGAGAAAGAGAATCTTCACAGCCAAACGCTCGAGAAGTCTTGGGCATGGGTACGCGTAGATAGTGGAACGCAGGGGCAACTGCCTTACGGCGCCGATACTTGTAAACATCAACAGGTATATGATCGAATGTGGCACATTGAATGAGTGTCTCCCCACTCGCACTGCGTGCAGTTGGGAGAAATAGAATCTTCACAGCCAAACGCTCGAGAAGTCTTGAGCATGGGTACGCGTAGATAGTGGAACGCAGGGGCAACTGCCTTACGGCTGCGTGCACGTTTTGCAGCAATATTTTTCAAATGCGCTCACAGCTCGCGGCAGGGCGACGACAACAACAGCTGTATGACGCAGCATGTTATAGTGCAACTACTGGATACTTTGGCCGATACCTCTCACAGGGATGGAGGTGTAGATTATTTCAGACTGTTCACGTAGATTGTTGGCTGAACAGCAGTACGTGGAACAGGCAGAAAATATCAACAAAAGTCGGGCAACTTCTAGAAGAATTGCGCGTGGCTAGATTCAAAATCAGTCGCGGCTTGGTCCAACGTTGGGGACGGGCACGATTTTGCTGATACCTCTCTTGCGGTCGCGATTGGGCGCAGGTTAGGTCATAATTACGTGATACTTCCTGACCGAACAACAGTGCGTTGAAGGCATTTTATAGGCGATGTCACTCTATGATTCAGTGAAAAAAATGCCTGTACAGCGGAGAAGTACGTACAGACATAGATGGTCAAGCTGTCGCGACAAAGCGACAGTACGCTTCAAGTTTCGTTTGTGTTTCCACGGGTCGTGTTGAGAGTGGCTGCGTTGGCAAATCTGCGAGGCTGGGTTCAGTGCCGTAGGATATACGAGTAGTACAACTGAATGTTTTCGCTAGTACCTCTTGCGTATGTGCAATGGGGGGCAACATATTTCAGGACAAGGGTCACTCTTATCGATGAACCAAATTTCCAAATATTCCCATGTTTGGGATATTTGTCCCGAAATACGGAGGCGTTCGGTCTCTTTTTGGAAATTGAACAGAACCCGAAGAAACCATTTGGCTACGATTTCCAAAAAAAGCGACATCTGGGCCATATTTCACAAATTTGACGACAGAGGACAGAGGTCTGGGTCGGGCGCCTTGTCTCCACGCCAGAGCGTAGGGACAGCTTCAAACGTTGACCACGGAGGTCCAACGTAATAGACGATATAAGACACGTGCTACGATGGAGTTATCACTTTTCGTCGAAATGGTTTCTAAACGACGGGGATCCTTAACCCAAAATCGTCTGAAATCGGCCATGTTTTTTGCCTGATTCTCGTTTTATAACCTAGGCCATGGGATATTTCATCCGGTAGCAGTTTTATTTGTCTCCAAATCAGTTTTTTGGAGAGATATTAAGCTCACAAATTGTGGAACCGCAGAAAAAACTTGGTGCACCCTCTATCGTAGCACGCGTCGTAAGCAAGCGATCTGCGCCTCCGGGAGGCGATTCTCCGAGTCGCACCATACACCGATTCAGCCATCCAAACTTCCCCGTGACGAGAGGCGGCGGAATATGTACTCGTCGTGCTAGGCATGTTAGCTAGAGGAGGGAGCTACACGCGGGCCGGCCCGTGTCTTGGCCAGAGTAAATGTTGGTTGGTTGCCTCGCATGGGCAGGGCGGACGTCGAAGTCGTTATAGCAGGACTTACCGCACATAGTACATGATGGGCCGCGGCCTAGGCCGCCCGCAAAACGCGTGGGCCATCTCATGGGCAAGTGAACTTTGTCATCGTACATATTAATCTATAGCGGCAACAGTACACCACAGTTCATGGGCGGCGGCCCGGCCAGGCCCATCAAATTTCCACACGATATGCCGCAGCCCGGCCCGGCCCATCAAATTATCAAAACTCTCGGCCCGGCCCGGCCCGGCCTATGACAATTTTCCGATCGGCCCGGCCCGGCCCGGCCCGCACTTTCGGCCCATGACATGTCATGCCCTGAAATTTGTAGACACCTGGAACAGCAGTGCTCGTATCACGTACCAGCAGCAGCATCTGGTATGAATAGAGCTGTTTAGGTGTATATTATACTACCGCTGTACGGCTACTGTGTAGCTAGGTGCAGCAGTACACGATACCGGTATAGACCTATCCACGTAAGGTCGAGGGCAACAAGTCCCTGTGTATCAGGAACCAAACAGCAGTGATAATGGTACGAACATCGCAGAAAAAAAATGACGATTCCAGTATCGTTCATACGCAGCATAGGGTGGGGAGGGTTAGGAGACTAGTTTGTTGTTTATCTTTCGAATTGGTTCATCATTAGTATCTGTGACGTTTGGGAGGGAAACTTCCCATGCCTGGCACGTCTACCGCAGCAACCCGTTTCTGCGGTATTTCCTCGTGCCAGGCAATACACCCTTGTCTCCCTCCCCTTAACTCCGATCAGTCCTACTGCCAAAACACAGTCTCGGACAGCCGAGACCCCCAAGATGGTACTATACCATCCAACTCCCTGCCACAGATACCAATGAAAAAAAAAAAATGAGAATAGACAACTGGCCTATAATTTACACACACGCGTAGTTGATCTCCGTTCCCCCACCTTCGAAAGAAAAGCGGCGGGTGGGCGGGAGAAAAACCACTGGCTAGCCAGTCACTATTCTTGCGTAGCTGCCGCCGTCCGCTTCCTCCACTGCACGCTGTCTTTGAGTCGTGCGATCAGGCGGCCCTACGTGTACCCCTTCTGCTGTACGTATTGTATACTCCCACAACAGCAGCAAGGAGAAGACTGCTCAAAGGTTGACTGTGTCCTCGGTACAATACGTCACGATAACCAATCATGGAAGAACACCTCAATTCTCACTTTCCAACAAAATCCAGATTGCGTCTGCGACCCAATCTTCCACTTTGTTGTTTATCTTTCGAATTGGTTCATCATTAGTATCTGTGACGTTTGGGAGGGAAACTTCCCATGCCTGGCACGTCTACCGCAGCAACCCGTTTCTGCGGTATTTCCTCGTGCCAGGCAATACACCCTTGTCTCCCTCCCCTTAACTCCGATCAGTCCTACTGCCAAAACACAGTCTCGGACAGCCGAGACCCCCAAGATGGTACTATACCATCCAACTCCTCCACCCACGAGGCTAGTCCAAATGACTGTTTATTTATGGCCCCACTCCGTCCCTTGTCCCGGCTCTCTTTGGGGACACCTGTCCTGTCGAGCTAGTTTTCGTGACACTTGTCCCGAATCCTCTATATTACTACGAGTATACACCTTATACGCATCCGATTTCCACCTCCCTTCTCTCTGTATTACCCGTTCTGACAACCCCCCCCCTGCCGCCAAGCGCGACGCGCCCCCGATCCGGAGCGAGTGTAGTGCAAATTCCGCTGGGTCTTGCCTCGACTTTGCCACTACCTCTCGCAACGCCCGGAGTGCTTGCCCGTAGCTCCACACTGCTACCCGTCCCGATTCGCGGAAAGACGCTAACGGCGCCGAACTCGGCAAGTTAGGGTGAATAGACAACAATTCCACAAGCAGTGCCACGGCTCCACCCCCTTCGCGCAAGCTCGAGCCCAAGCCCCGAACAGCGTCTCGTGTTCGTACTAGCACATCGCCTGCTTGAAGCTGGTCCCCTTTATGACCGCGAAAACGAATCTCTACCGTACGCGCCTCCCGCCACCGCAAAAAGGGCAACTGCTCCCCACCTGAGTAAAACGCAACGTCCCCCCTAGTCAAACAATGCACCTGGTGCGCCACGCCGGCGTCTGTCGCGAATAATTCGTCGGATCGCGTCATCAAAAAATACCCCAATGCCAGACACAACCAAAGGATTCGGCCGCCACTGCCCCAGGACGGTATCAATGTCTCCCCGTCCAACAACATTTCCCATGACACCGGGCGGCGCACCCGCTTCTCCGTACCCGCTACTGCATGTGCCCGCGATATCCCGCTGAAAACGCGTTCCAGCAGGGGCGATTTAGTCGGGAGCTCCGTGCCTATCTTCACGCGATGGAAATATTGCACCGCCGCTATCTTACTTTTAATCGTACCGACTTTATTGCCTTCCGACGCACAACACCAAGCCGCAAAGTCCACCAGCGCCCATACCATATCACTCTTGGGGGTGTATTCCGAAAAATACAAAACGGCGCTCGTCAACCCGCGAAATTTAGTCCAAGACCTGAAACCTGACGCGTAAGTGCGCTCAGATGACTCCGCAACTGACCCGCGGATGTACTGGACGCCAATATCCCTGTACATAGGGCCCTCCCCGTCTCCCCCAGGTCCTGTTCCTGCCATGTAATGTCCGGGCGAGATTCGTGAAGGTGTCTGTTAACATCGATTCGTTCCCACCGAGAAATACCGTCAGCCAGCGTATTCGCGATTCCTTTCACATGTTTCGCCCGAAAGCACCACCCACTACGCATTTCCAAACATCCTAGCATACGCATCAGAGCCCCAGACCTCGGCTCAGTCCCCCCCCGACATTTTCCTACCCAATGTACCGCGGACATGTTATCGCCCAACATCAACACGTTTTCGCCCTCGAACCTAGGCTGTGATCCAGCGCCAACGACAAACATCCAAGCCGTGATTACCATCCCCAACAATTCAAGGACGTTGATAGACAGATCGTTGTGGTCCTTGACACGTTGGCTCAAACGAGATTTTGCGTCCTGGTCTACCTCAAACCGCCACCATGCCCCTGTCTCCAAGCAGTAGCCTCCCACGGCCGTCCCCGACGCGTCTGACACTAGCGTACGAGAGTGGCGCTGTAGGAAACGAGTATACAGCGGCGAGGACAACGGTAGTGCAAGTTCCTCGCTCACCATCAACTTCCAAAACCCAATGTCAGCGTGAAACTCTGGGCCGAGGGGTAGACGGCCCGATTTTCGGGACCGCTGGCCGCCACCCCCAAATTTCTCCTGCCACCGCTTCACGGGGGGCAGACCAAGCATGTTCAGCATACGGCGCACGAAAAACTTGCCCGGCCGCACCACCTCGCTGGCATACAATAACTTCCCAACCAGCTCCCGTACCTCGGATTCTAACGCGTACCGACGGTTCCTCGGCCACTTGAGGAGCAGAGCCCTCAGCTGAGCCACTTTTGTGTCAGTGAGCGCAATGGTCATTGCTCCCGAGTCAATTGCCCAACCCAAGACTTCTAACTGGGTGTCCCAGTGAGAAATCTTTTTCTTCGCCAAGAGGGGAGGGTCCGTCGGGTTACGATCGCCGAACAAGCGGAAGTGTTCGGACGCCAGAGACGCCGATGCACACAAACAGCGGTCGCCCGAGCTGTACCGTTGTACCTCAACACAAACGCCATCATCTACATAGTAACGCACAAAGAACGGATCGTTTATGTCACCGCCCCGCCCAGGCGGGGCGATGTAGCCCGGCGGCAGCGCTGCCGCTTGCGATTCGCGCGGCGGTATCATTACGACGTGTCGCGTGGCCTCGCGACCACTGTCAGTGCACACCGCATTGCCGTGAGAGGTGTTATTGTGAGCATGTTCCAACGCCGACGAGAACAAACACCAGAAACCTGGACTGTTACGCCAGCCAAATTGCAGTCGCCTATCAACCACAACCAAATCCCCGAACACGTATCCGAACACCGGCGCGCGCGTAATCTCGACTGGAACTTGCCGAAACGCGTCCTTAACATCCATTTTGCTCAGTACAATGCGCGCCCTACGCCCGAATCGCTGCCGCAAGTATAGAATCCGCCAGATAATATCGCGCAAGACATGTTTGAGCTCACACGTTGGAGCCGATGAAAAATCGGTGTCGCCGTTTACACCTGTCGTCGACGTACCGCTAGCGAAAGTCAAGTCGTGCACCACGCGCAACTTCGTACTGGATTTCATTACTGCCAACGGCGAGACCCGTAATCCCGGAATGCGCGCAGCCGCCTCCCGGGGGAACACGAACGCTCGGCCGAGCCTAACATCATCGCGGATCTTGTCAGTAATGTCATTCGAGTACATGTCGGTGCTACTGTGATTCTCGTATCGGAGTGCGAAAGTGAGGTCCCCACCGCTAGCGACACACACAGGGACCCCATGCTCCGCGATGCGAGCCAGTTTCTCCGCCTCAGGGAAGCCTTTCGTACGACCAAACCACTCTAGGATTCGTGAGGGATTCAGGCGGTGCCCCGAAAACACACGCTCTGGTTCCATCATGCACTCGAACCGATAATCATGATCTTGCAGAAACAACAGTAACTCACTCGCTACTTTCTGCAACGCCCGTGTAACAGCTATCCGGTTCCCCCCACACACACTCGAAAGGTACCGCCACGCTGCTACCCACCCGCGAACATCATCGCTCTGCCCCCGAACACGGCTACCGTGCCCGGACTGGCTGGGGCACGCTCGGTCCTGTTTCTGAGACACCCCGGCGCCACCGCGCGCTGTGCTCACCCCAACGTCCGCGAGGCGAGGGCCAGAACTTCCTTCGTGAACTGGCATTTGCCGCGAAGGCTCGACCCCCATAACTTCCTCTACGGACACACACGGACCTACTAGCGAGACGCCCCCCTTCCCTTCCCTGAGCACACCTGATTTTGTCGATCCCACCGACCCCGGCATGACGAGCTGTGCGTTCCTCGCTCCCGCCTCGCCCTGTCCTGCCCCCGAGGTCGGCCCCGCCCGCAAGCGAGGCCCGCACCCCTATTCGCCGCGCAAAGCCTCCGCACCGGCGACCGACCCTCCCCCCTGAGCGCCCGCCGCCGATCTCCCCGCAGCCGCCGACCCCCCTGCTTTCTTGGTAGCCGCCCCCTTTCCAGCGCCACCCCCCGACTTGCTGGCTCCCTCGTGTGTGAACAGGCAGGAGTCACCGAAACGGCAGGTTTGGTTATTGCGCCAACCAAAGCACACCTTGTCCACTCTGGCCACTTTGTCCCCCACCTTGCGCTGCTTTGCCGGGCGCTCCGCTGCCGCCTCTTCCACGTTCATCAGCCCCCCAGCATCGATAAACGCGTCCAACTTATCCCATACCGGCACCACAACAGCAGGTAGCTGGCCCGGTGGGGGTGGTTCATGCCAGGTGACCCCCGCGCTCACTCCAGCCCGGACAAGTTTCGAGCTCCAGGCGGCAAGGTCCGCGTTGATCAGCTTCGCCAACCGACTGCGGTTCGCTGGGACATTCATCGCCTCGAAAAAATCCAGGGCGTGCTCCCGTACCACCTCGATCCCCCTCGCGAACGCAGCGTCCAGGGTGCGGAGGCGCGCTGTAGTGTTCTCCGTGTGCTCGCCGTAGCCCACGACAGTAGATACCGCGTGCGCGAGAATCGCGAGCTGGTCTGCGAGCGGGAACCTAGATTCAGCCACGCTTTTGGCTGTGGCTGTACGAGGCATGTACCCGGTGACATCGAACCCTGAAAGCGTCTCCAGCTGGGTTGCAATTTCACCAGTTACCATTACCCGCTTCTGCAGCAGGTCCTGGAGCTCCGTACGTCTGATGGAGGTCAGCGCCGGCCGTGCGTCGACGAGCATCCAATATTTCCGCGTGGTCGTGTTGAGCCACATGTTCAGACGGGTCTTCGCAGCAAGTTTGCTGACATGGGCCTCTGGCCCTGCAAACGCTTGCGGTACGGCGCCACCCTGCAGCGCGCCTGGCTCCTGTCCTCCTCCAATCGGTCCACCTGGTCCAGCCGCGCCGCCCAACAGCCCATCCTGCAGCATTCCTTGCAGCTGCACCAGCATGTCAGCCTGCTGGGCGAGGCGAGTGTCGAAATCATCAAGACGTGCTTCCATAAGTGCCCGTAGACCGTCGAGGTCCATCTGGCCGTCCTCGTCTCCCCCTTGCCCAGCCCCATCTCCCACATGCCCGGCCCCATTGTCGTTGTGTTCGCCTCCAGGACCAACCACTGCATCGCCAGCAGCGCCCGCGCCACGCCCGCTCATCGTGTCAGTAGATCGCTCGGTTTGCAGCTCCTTCGGACCAAAGCAAAAACCCCCCGCGTCAACAAAATATGCAAAAAAAAACGCGAGGGGAAAACTTTGCCCTCCAGCCTCCGCGAAGCCGAGAGAAAAACCACTGGCTAGCCAGTCACTATTCTTGCGTAGCTGCCGCCGTCCGCTTCCTCCACTGCACGCTGTCTTTGAGTCGTGCGATCAGGCGGCCCTACGTGTACCCCTTCTGCTGTACGTATTGTATACTCCCACAACAGCAGCAAGGAGAAGACTGCTCAAAGGTTGACTGTGTCCTCGGTACAATACGTCACGATAACCAATCATGGAAGAACACCTCAATTCTCACTTTCCAACAAAATCCAGATTGCGTCTGCGACCCAATCTTCCACTTTACAGCAGTAGTCGGAATTACAATGGAAAGGACTGTCATGCACCTACTTGTTGATCCTCGAACTGCTTCATGCTCTTCCTATTAAATAGACTCGGTAATATCGAAATCGCACTTCATTGGTCGGGGTAACAAAGGGTTAACAGCAGTGTGTACCGACTCGCGCGATCGTGGGCCCGGTGGTATCAGCTCCGAGAACTTCCCCTCGTATCTCAAGGTCTCAAGCGCTCACAAGAAACGTCTATAATGACAATTGAACCCCCTGATATATGTATCCAACCATTCTATGTGAGGCAAATGCCCGTAGATACGACCACAGCGGTACAGCACCTCCCAAAAGCCCATCTCGAGAAACCAAGCACAGGTTAGCTCAGACCGAGTAGCTTTGATAAACATAGCTATCCGTACGTTGGGCAACGGTCAAGTCCAACACATCCCGGTCATTTTCACCATGACCTAAGATCTACCACGTTTGTTTACTGACCGTGAACAACGCGTGAGCGGTTCAGCAGCCGCATCATCACCAATCCATCTTCAAGCAAACCACGCGCACCACGCGTCACACCCCCAATTGCGCATGTAACTTGCCAAAAACCCAGGCCACATAAGGAATGTGTATTCCAGCACAATAGCCACCCCTGTAAAACGGAAGAATCAACCCCGGACATGCTCTGTCCACACACAGCCTCGGCTATGAACCGCCAGTTGTAGCCGCGTCAGGTGCTATCAGCGCCCTGCGCAGAAGTTCCAAGCATAACAAAAAACTGGAAATTCAAACTTTCGATAAAACCGAAAATCAGCAATTCAAAATTCGGGATGCCCCCCAGACCACAATATGACCAAAAACGCGCCCATACTGCTGTGCGAGTCCTCGCTTCTGATCCATCTTCAGCCAAAGCGCCTTGAGCTCTTTTCGCAGCACGGCCGTCGCGCCATCAAACACGCGCGACACCGGCTACCAGGTGGTCTCCCCCTCCTCCGGCCCTTCCCAGGCCACCTTGACGACAAACTCGTCGTCATTACTGAGCGGCAGTCGGGGCACGACTCTGCCGCACTCCACAGCAGTCGATTGCGTTCAGGTGGGGGCTTCGCCCGCAACACCCTTGCCCCTAAATAAAACCGGGACGCCCCAGGCTTCTTCCGTGCAGATGGGTCACCCGGCAACGCCCGACATAACACGTCAAGGTGCGTGCGAAAAACGATATCGCGCAGCATCTTGGCACATTCCGGTGGGGAGCCATGGTCAACAGCGTTATCAACAACCGTCTCCAACACGCCCGCACGATCCCGCATCTCCACCTCGGAATCCTAGAATATCGTGGGTCGTTGAGATGGCAGCGGTCAGCGCGACTTCATCGTCCACGTCGCCTGGCGCGTCAACGCCCGGCACGAACGCTGTGACAGCCATCGTCGCTCGCGGCATAGCACCATCGTTGGGCTCGCCCACAGATCGAGCTGTGAGCTCCATCCCAGCATCATCTTGACCTCATTGTGCCTTCAGTACAGAGGCCTTGAGCTGCGCCATGACGTCGATGCCGAGATTTTCTCTCAGCGTCTTCTGCCTGATAATAACCACATCGCCTCTCCCGGGGAGCACGATAAACGTCATGGTGAATCGGACTGGCCCCCATGGTGTATCAATCATTTAGTGGAGTGGACACGATAGCGTCTCAATATCGCACTCCTGGCCCAACAAAGTTACCACACGTGCATGCCCAACAAACGCCTGCGTTAGCGCGGTTTGCGCCATCCCCAGCTGTCCCCGCAGGGCCTAACGACCTCGCCGTTTGCCTATCAATCGAAGACTCCACGGAAGACTCCCCACGGGCGTTTGGAATTGAAACCGTGCCGCGGGTCAATGCGGCAAAAACGGCGGGCAGATGTTACGGGGGCTCCTCAAAGAAACGGAATAAGTGGTGGCCAGATGGCACGTAGAGGAAGAAAGTAAGAGCTCGGATCGCCGCGCAGCCCTGATGCGCGACACCGAGAGGAAAATAAGGGGAGGGCAGCTCGGGAGGGGAGTAAAGGAAAACCTCTATTGTTAACGAAAGCAAGAAGAAAGTGACGGCAGACAGGGTAGCAAGGCACCAAGACACCAGGCCGACTAGTAAGCAGAGCCTCTCTACATTATGAGCTCAAGCTACTGCAAGTATATCTTGTGATGTGTTCTCACCTGAAAATTAGGTTGCCTGCAGTATTCCCCTCTGGGATAAAATGTCAGCCAATACTACGGTACTACCACACCGCCGGTATGCGGGTTCTTGATTATGTTACAAGGCTTAGTTTGGGTAAGCTACTGGTTAACCTTTCGCAAGTGGTCAAACAGACTAATACCCCACTAATTCCTTGGCAAATGGCGTCGTCGACAGACCATGGGTTTTTGGGTCGTGGGTTCGATCCCCACCATCCACAATAATAAACTTTTCAGATTTTCCCCATGTCGAACTTGAAAAATACTCTCTCTGGTATCCCCAGGAAATGAAACGGCTTGAATAATTGACAGGTCCGCCCGTATATCCGGCCGACCTGCTATTCCGCCGTTTCAGGGCGGGAGAGTGTTGCAAGGCTTAGTTTGGGTAAGCTGCTGGTTAACCTTTCGCAAGTGGTCAAACGGACTAATACCCCACTAATCCCTTAACAATTACCCGTTTTTTTCTCCCCTTTTTCCCTTTCATTCCTTTTCCCCTTTATTCGTCCATTTTTTTCTTGATTTTCTGTTTTGCTTTTGCCTTTTCTGTTTTCTTTTGGGTACCCTTGGGGTCTATGTACTGTGAGGCGATGATGTCGACATGTACACCGCCATCAATATACACTTGAGTAAAAAACCGCCCAGGAAGCAATGCTCGTAACCCTCTACTAGTAGAAGTAGTGCTTGGAACCCAGTTAGGGTGCTGCCCCGTCTGAGTGGTGTGGTCGTGCCGTGTTCGATAGTATTTGCACCACTGCCTTGCCACTGTAGTAGTCTATACTGTTTGGAAAATGGAAAAAACGCGCGAGTGATAGACCATGCGGCAATGCTCCAACTCCAATTAGAACAGCAGCAGTAGTAGAAGTAGTAGGAGTAGTAGTAGGAGTAGTAGTGGGAGTAGTAGCAGGAGTAGTAGCAGTAGTAGGAGTAGTAGTATTAGCAGTAGTAGTGGTGGTCGTAGTCGTAGTAGTAGTAATAGTAGTAGTAGTGGAGTAGTAGTAGTAGTAGTAGTCAGTAGCTGCAGTAGTAGCAGTTGTTATAGAGTGTCGGTATTCGCTTAGTCTTCAGGTTTCCTTTTTGGTTTCAAGTTTCCCATACTCTACATAGGTTGCTCCATTCTGGGCTTTCTGTTTTCCTTTATCTCCTATGGCCTTTCTTTTAGCGATCTGCTTCATTAGTGAGTAGCCCCACCCTTGGAGTTTAGGCCTCGTTACGAGGTGTGGGGGAATCTATAGCCTAATGTGTTTGTTTCGAATAGCCGCATCTTCGACCCCCTTTCCCGGTCTTTCTGGATGAACTAAATCGTCATCTTTCGACCGTCTTGAGGTCTGCATATACGACTATTCAGGGTGGGCCAATGTAATAGAGTGTCGGTATAGCTGGCAATAAATTCGATAAGATAGTCCGCAGAGCTACGGTCTATTGGCCACAAGAAGATTCTCTTAAACGGCATATTCTTAGTGAAGCGGATAACCCGTAGAGAATAGCTAGCTTATACCACAAGAATGTTCTCGGTAATGGAACGTCCTCCTCTGAAGAAGATAGGTAGAAGTAAGCGCGTTAAGCGCTCATGGGAATATAGAACACCTAGGAGAACGTTCCTTGTACGTTCCATAGGTAAAGGTCCAGACGAGAGCACAGCAGCAATGCTGGAGGGTGAAGCGAACTCTGTGAGCCTCACCCCGCACCCATGTTCTCACTCCTTCCCCTTTCCTGTCTCCTCGAGCTTCTCATAGCTCAACGCCAGTAATGAGAAATCATCAACCGGTGCTGTCTCCAAGCTAAGCTGATACCCCTGCGTCCTTTCCCTCATACCATCCGACACCCCGACTCCTTCACACAGTAGTAGTAGTAGTAGTAGTAGTAGTAGTAGTAGTAGTAGTAGCGGTAATAGTAGCAGTGGTAGTAGTAGTAGTAGGTAATAGTATTAATGGTAATAGCATAGTGGCAGATTCATTCGAGCCCCAATGCGGCCGGGGGGAGGGGGAAGGGGGGGGGGGGCGGGGAGGGGACTGGGGGAGGGGGGGGAGGGGGCAGGGGGAAAGGGAGGAAGGGGGAGGGGGTGAAGGGGGAGCGTCATGCCCATGAGACTGAAGTCTGGATTTGGCCATCATCGTATTGAAAGTTGTGGGCCTTCTAAAGGCCATCACGTTATAGCATAAGACCGCCCTGACTTCTTCGCCATGTTGCGTTCTCTCTCAGGTGCCAATGATGATGGACGTGATACCCTCTGTTAGCCCAATGCCACCCCTAGCCAATTCCTAGGGTCTGCTAGTATGGCATTTTTCTTTCTTTTCTGTTTCTTTTTTCTTCTTTCTTTTCTTCTTCTTCCCTTGCCTTGCTTCCTCTTCTTGTCTTGTCTTTTCTTGCTTTTCTTGTCGTTTTCTTCTCTTTTCTTTCCTTTCATTTATCTTTTTTTCTTTTCTTTATTTATTTTCTCTAATTGACTTACGCCTTTCGTGCGTATGCGTAGTTATTGATACTATACGCGGTAGTCTTCCTTGGGTGGCAATCGGAATAGACTAGTTGGTTTCTCCAGACGCGAGTAATGAGACGTATGCACCGGTATGGACCTGGCACATCGTAGACTGACTCCCGCTTTCACTTTTATGTGTTTCTGGTGGAGCCATGAATTGCGTCAGCTGTGATATATGCGTGTACCACCTTGGGTTGTGTGTGTTTTTCCCTGGGGTATTCCTCAGCTCCAGAGTGACTGGAGCCTGTCCTGTGACCACGGACTTGATTATGCGAGTCAATTTGAGAACAACAACAACAACAACAACAACAACAACACCAACAACAACAACAACAACAACAACAACAACAACAACAACAACAACAACAACAACAACAACAACAACAACAACGGCTGCAGAGATGCGCATTTTTTGTTTTTTCAACCATTTAGCCCCATTGTTGACGTCATTGGGGGACATTAATGAAGAAGATTGTCGTTGGGGCAACCTGGTATTTGGGGGTAACGGGTAGAAAGATACCAGGTAGAACAAGAGACGAACGAAATTTCGCGGGGTTTTTCCATGTAGGATAGCGGGATGTTTTGGTACCGGGTAAACATTGAGAGAATGAAAGTTCCAAATGAGTACGAGGCCGAGAGGATAACGAAGGGTCAGATGTCAGCAATAACCTGTAGAGCTGTGTGAAGCGTGGGATCGTCGGTGCAGGAGAGTAACCAAGAAGAGTATGTAACGGACGAGGGCCTGCACGAGCTGAACAGGATCGTGGCACCGGGCAAGGGACGTCAAGGGTCGTCAAGCGTTTTTTCCCGCCCACCCTCCCGCATATTCCATAATCCCGATCGCACAGGCCGTTAGAAACGGAAGTCCTCACACTCAATAATTGTTTAGCAGTCGGGGTGGGTTCTCGGTATGATGGGGCTGTTAGAAACAGGACTATCCGAAAGCACAGGCACATAGTGGTCGGTCAGTGGTGGCATAATCCCGATATGAGCGGGCCGTCAGAAACGAGAATCACCATATCCATGATCGTTTGACAGTCAGTCGAGGGTGGGTCCCCGATAGGAGCGGGTCGTTAGAAACGACCCCCCCCCCGGAAGCACGCGTAAGGTAGTCGTCGATTAGCGGTGATATTCCCAGGCGCACGGGCCGTTAGAACCGGAATCACGGTATCATTAGTCTAATCACCTAGCAAGTGTGAGGGGCTCCCGATGTGAACGGGCCTTTTAAAACGGAAACCCCACGCGAAAACACACACAATTAGTGGTGGGTAAAGTCAGGTCCCCGATCGCGCGGGCAGTTAGAAGCGGGAAACGGAACTACTTGGCTGTTTTAGCAATTTCGGGGTCCGGAATAAACGGGCCTCCGGTTTGCACACGAAAGTTTAAGAAGGGGAGGCGTCTCACTAGCGGAGCGCGACGGGTAGGTAGGTCGACCGTGTTTCATTTGTGTGGGTAGCGGAGGCGTAAGCAAGAGGAGAAAAGGAGGGAGCCGCCCTCGTTCCCCTCCTCCCTCCTCCTGCTATTTTATATTGAGGGAAGGAAGGCGTACGCGTCCGGGGAAGCGACGGGAGCAGTGCAGCTTCCCCCCCCCCCCCCCCAACCATTTCGGCTACGTCAATTAATATAAAGCATCTTTCGTGGAAGTGAAAACCCGAACGGTATATTTCGTATGGGTTAGGGTTAGGGCTGCTGCCACCCGATGTTGGTTGGATGGCGTCATCTGATGTGATGCAAACTTTTTTTTGGTTTTGTCTGCTGTCTGGTGTTTTTCTTTTTTTTTCTTTTCCGCCGTGCCATCCTGGTTCCCCCTTCTCTATTTCCAGTTTTTTTCTTTCATTATTATCGTTTTTTTTTCTATTTCACCTCTTCTGATATTTATATTTTTCCCCGCGAACACTCTGGTGGGCTGGATGGCGTTGTTTTTTCTCCTTGCCCGCGTGCTCATTGCGATTGGCATTCCATGGCCAAACTACCTTCCTGCATTAGCAATACGTATCTCCATCATCACGTTTCTTGTAGCCACAGAGTTTCTCTTTCTGACACATCAGTACGGACACTACTGGTTATGATGCTGAATGTATAGTCTATACCTGGTAGTAGGTATAATTGTGAAATGCTGTGTAGTGGTATAAATTTACCGATCAGCGATGAAATCAAGACGACGAAACAGAGGGTTAAACCATTACTGAGGTTTCGTTTTTCGTCTATTAATATTAGTAAAATATATCCAAACGTTTCGACAACACAATAATAGCAGTCAGTTGGCATCTTTGAAAGGATAATTGACGTGCGTTTTGGGCCATCAGGATCTTTGTCCATATACCGACACCTGGTCATTAATCAGCAGTTTCGCTGTTGCACGCGCGCAACATTTGGGTCAAAAATCTGTTTTGCGCAACAACAACTACCAGTCGCCGCGAGGCTTGTTGCGCGCAGCCGTAATCGCTATTTTGGGCGTGCAACATTTTTTTCCATAGTAATTTGTTTTTGTTGCGCCATTTTTGGCCGGGGGCGAAATTTTTTTCAAGGGGGTTTCACATTCTTCGCTCGCCGCAAAAAGAGATTTTTTTTTTGCCCCGCAATTTTTTCTTTTGGAGGGGGGGGAGGGTTCTTTTCTACATCGCCATAATAGGCAAAGTACTTTTCGAAGGACCTTTTTATGTCCAATTGGCCGTACGTACGCGTAGTCGAACGTTGTTGAGGCGTATTTTCTTATTTGCCATAGTCGGTTGCCGTACAGCGATAGTGTGATGTGTGATATCATGCGATAACGACGGCAAGCTATACTACTACCACTACTACTACTACTACTGCATTGACGTTGTGGAGATTTCTGCATGAAGGTCGGGAACTGGGGGAGGGGGGGGAGGTGTATTCGCTTCATTCATGGCCGTAGTCGGAAGACCGTAGACCTGCTCCTCCTGTAGACTCTAGACTAGGGCATCCCTTACAATGCCGGGAGCATGTCGGGTTTCACCGGCAAGGCAGATAGTGCGTGCATAACAAAGAGAGTTCTAGGGACAGGGCGTGGGTTCTTTTTTAGGCAGACGACAGAAAGCGGTATACCGCAATCATTCCGTACCACCCTGCGGTACAGCAAAATACACCTAGATTGTTATCCCCGATCCGCGATGCTGATTGCCAATTCAGCCTCATACCTGTATTTGATACCAGCTCCTTGCGGACTATCGTACCGCGGCTTTTCAGCTCGGCCGTCACCGGCTTCTGACGTGACCCATACCGCGTTCTGGCAGTATACCGCTTTCTGTCGTCTGCCATCATTCTGTTTTGTCATACCTTTCTGGTGTGGCGACTTCGGCCATACACTGGCCTATCCTCATGTTTGCTGCTGCCGATGATGATGAGGTGTTAGCGGTAGCATCG
The DNA here is from genome assembly GCA_012845835.1 of Undaria pinnatifida. Taxonomy (NCBI): domain Eukaryota; class Phaeophyceae; order Laminariales; family Alariaceae; genus Undaria; species Undaria pinnatifida. The sequence goes on from JABAKD010000004.1 coordinate 8,114,239, forward strand.
AAACGACACAGAGACTGGGCATTGGGAACGTCGCCGATCACCGACTCTGGCGCATTGCGAATGGCGTATATAGTATATGTATGCATCATTTTTTGCAGCGATGCTCCTGACTTGGGTAGTGTACGTGCGATCAGCTCGTTTCTGCTTTAAGACATCCCAAGGCATCCTGATACCGCTAGTGAGACGCCTCCACATCCGAGACCGCAATTCCCCCACCTCTCCCTCCGGTTAAGGAATGACCGTTTGGGTTCCGATAGCAGTTTCCCAAGCGGTCGTTACACTCCCGGGCAGAGTGGTACTTACCCCCCGCCCTACCTAGTCCCTCGTCCCGGTTGTCTCTCAAACTCCCCTGCCCCGTCCTCAAACACCCACCACACCCAGACCGGGTCCTCCATGTTTGCCCTAACGTACACCATAAATGATTCTGACCACCACCTCCGTTCTTTCTTTACTGCGGCCCACCAATGGCACGGTAAGGGGTTATGATGTTTTACCCCCTTTAGGGAACGTTATTTGTCAATGGCTCGGCGTCACTCGCGCGGGTAACCCCCGTGTTCCTTGCGGTCCCAGGTCTTCGTGCTGTGTAATATTCTCGGTACTAATGCGGAAAGGGATGGTTAGCTACGCTGCAACAAAAAAAGTCGCCGAGCGTGTTTTTGTCAGTGAGGTACAGAGTCACTCGCGCGAGGGGATGATACTCAGTAGCGATAATTCGGGGTACCCCCCCACAGTAGCCTTGACCGCCTCCGATACCCTTCTCGCGACCAGTCTTGTCGCTCCGCCTATTCTCCCCGAATGCAACGCGAATTATTATGGAATCAGTCTCGCCCCCGCCCCCCTCCCCTCCCCTCATCTCTCCACCTCTCCCCTACGCTTGCGATACCTTCCCTCAGACACTGGGTTGCCCGTCCCCTAGACCAAACCTCCCAACCATCCTTTCTCCTATATGACATTGAGGGGGCTTCCTCCGTCAAATCCCCGTTGTTGTACAACTTGAAAAGCTCCACTAATACACGCGCCGCCCCTCCGTCTTCTCCCCAGCCACGCCCTGTCCTTGTTCTCACCAGTACCGCCCCCTCTCTCCGTTGGTTCCCCTTCGATCCCCTGAACCTCGCCTCCATTTTATTTGCTTCGTGTATTGCGCTTCTTACCAACTGATCATTATCCTTGAAAAACGCCACATCACCCCTCCTCAAGTTGTATACCTTATGGAACACCTCTATCCCCTTCGCAAAGAATTCCGACGCTTGCAACAAAAACAATACGACAGCGCCAGACCTACCCTTAACACCCTACCGCCTACCCCCCATGTCTGAACGCTCTCCTGCATCCCCATCAGCATCCCCCCACGTCAACGGCCTTCTCACTTTCTGCTGACCACCCACCTCTACGCGTGCCCTCTTGATACCTCGCCTGACAGATCTGGTCAACGGGTTACTCATGGACACTGATAGCCCCACGAACTGCTCACGGTAGAGGTTGATTGCCAGCAACTTGCCTGGTACGATCGACTCCTTGCTCCCTTTCCCTGCACAACAGTATCCCATGAACTCGATCGATTATCGTACCTGCTCCATCTCCCCAATGGATTTCCGCAGCCAGCACCCCTTCTCGATAAAAGAGCACCAGCTAACTCACATCCTCGAATTGCCCTCGTAAGTCCTTCGAGTCGAAGCTGCAACTCTTCCAAATGCGTGCCCTCTCGTAGTATCTCCGAACAAATAAGCTTCTCCACCGTTCCCATCTCCTGCACCTGCCGAGCGATTCCAGGACATTCTGCATTCAGTTCCGCGAGAATCTTCCCTTGTATCCAGCTGGTCAGACCATCTGCCAAACGATCATCCACCCCCCGCACATGCTTTGCCTGAAAATACCACCCCCCCCGCTGGGTTCTAATGTCCCCATTATCGTCATCAACGCCCCTACACTTGCTTGCTTCTCCCCCCCCCGGCGACACCTCCTCAACCAGGTCACCGCTGCTTCATTTTCCGCCGTCATCAGAACTGCTTCCCCTCTTCTACGCGGTCCCTCTCCCTTCATGTCGATCATGACGTGGGCCGTCATCGACATTACCATTACCTCGAGCAGGTTGATGGACATCAAATCGGCTATGACCCGCCCTCCCTTTACCGTTCGTTTCTGCACCTCTTCCAGCAGGTGGAATCTCCTGTACACCCGCATAACCCCCCTGTTGCTATCAAGGATGCGTCCGAAAACCATGCCCTGCTCGGCCGCTGCTTAACGAAGCTATAAAACGGTGCTGATATCCTCTCCATCCGGTACCCTCCCCCCCTTCCCAAAACCCATCTCCACCACCCCGCGTCAGCGATGAGTTCACGCTACAGCCGTAAAACCCGCCTCGCCTTATACCGCTTTCTGTACCCCCCTCTTTCCCCCCCCCCCGGGCTGCCCGGCTCTACTGAGACGCAGATTAGAAATATGCAGCAGCCTACGGACGAAGTAGCGTCCGGGCCGGACGACGAAGGAAGCGTAGTGCAACTTGCCCGTTAATGCTAACACCTCCCGCACCGTTGCCGACTGCCGCTTCACCGGCCACTCTGCTACTCGCGTTCGCAGGTCGTCTACTTCCGTGCTGGCAGGGCAATGGCCATAGCCTCTGTGCCAATATCATACACTGAAAATTCCTGTTGCGTCGCCCCGCCCGTCACCTTGTTCCGCGATAACAATGGCTCCTCCCCCTCGGATCTCTCGCCCATAGCCTGATCATGGATGAAACGTAAGGATCGTGACAAGTCCAAACCCCGTGCCTCCTCCGAATACCACTGGACTTCTGCCGAAACAGAATCATCCATAAAAATAAGCACAAAGGCCGGGTCGTCTGCCCCCTCCCCTCTGCCGGTCTCGCGACACACTCTGCCGGCCAATCAACTACGAAACGCGCCCTAATTTCTGCGCCACCGTTTTTTACTCTACCGCGCGGGGTCCCCGGCCGGCCAGAACAACGCGGAAGTTCCCGTGGTATTACGTTGCGGATGCTGCATCGCAAGACGAAATCGTCCCCCACCACCCCGGACTGCCCCTCTACCCAAACGGCAACCGCAAATCGACGAAACGACACTCCCCCAACAGGTGTTCGAAAACTCCCGCCGCGTCAGGGTTCACTGGAATCTACCTGAACGCTTTCTTGATCTCGATGTTTTTTTAGAGACTTCGCGCTCGATCCCCAAACTTGACCCTCAGCCCGACAACCCTCTCTACGACTGCATGCGTCACCCCCGCCAGCGCACACGTCGGAATCCCATCCCAATTCGTCGTCGAATTTACCGACCGCCCCCCATTCCCGTCCTTGCGCTCGAAAGTCATGTCATGGATGATTCTTGTCTTACTGACGCTCTTTCACTACCCCGACTGGTGACACACGCAACCCTGGTACCTGTCCCGCCTGTTCCTTGGGGAAGATGATCACCCAGCCACTCGCAAAGTCCGCAACCGCCTTTTCTCACACTGCGACGAGGAACATCTGTGTGCTGGAATGGTTTTTGTACGTGAGCTCTTTCGTTAGGGCCTTACCCAATAAGCATTTTTTTCTGAATATAAGCGCTTCTTTTTTTAGCGGGCATAAGCTTTAAAACTGGAAATAAGCTCGCGATTGATGCCAGTTTTGCACGGATACGCTCGACTTCTGCTTGCTCTTTGTTGCATCTGTAGCTTGATTTTTGTTCGATAAAAGCGTATTTGCTCGTCTAACACTCGTTGGGCATCCTTGCTTGTCGTCGATACGCTCGTGAAACGTGGGTTCTTCGGCTATTTTTTTTTTTGTTCTGCAAGCCACATGGCAGGTGCAGGTGTGTCAGTGCTGAAAAAGTAAATTATAGACTATACGAAGATTCGTATAGCCTATATATAGACTATAGTCTGTGCTCCAATATACTTCGAAAGTAAGTGTATACTCGTATATTTACGTATATCATACTGCTGCTGATTGATGTTGTTGTGTGTTATTGTGTTGTGTCCATATACTGCACAGTGCGCACAGCAGTCCCTTGCTGCCTTTTCCATACCACCGCCCACCATGAACTGCCCACCATGTCAATTGGAAAACTTGCTTGAATTCTACTCGAAACTCGACAGCAAAAACAGAGCTAGCGAGCTAGCCAAACACAGCGACTACCCAGTACCCCCGCACCCCGCACGACGCAATACTACTTTCCCCGCCCCCTGTTGTACTTGAGAAGAGCGGCTGCCATCGCTGCAAGATCAGAAGATCGGAAGATCGGCTGCGTACCTTGCGCTCTCCGCTTTTTTTGCGCTCGCGTAGGCGCGTGGGCGCGCGCGCGTGTGTGTGCGTGTTTAAGTGTTCTTATTATGTAGAACGGTCCAATATCGCGATAACCAGAGCCGACAATGGGTGTAATTAAGCCTCGTGAATTGCATTATTACCGTGCGGCCACCCATTTGGCGTCTCCACCGTGCTGCCAGACAACCATTCGAACATATACACCTGAAATGGAGGCGGGCATAACCACCTTTTATGCTCGATTACCCGTGTTCTGCTCCCACATAAGCTACTTGGCATGGTGGCTATGCTCGGTCTCGACATAAGCTTTTCCATAAGCTCAAAAAGCCAATACAAGCTAAACGATATGCTAGCTTATTTAGTAAGGCCCCATCTTTCGTCAGGTTCACCGCCCGTCGCACGTCGACCGGCACCACTACGCGCTATATACCTCAAGTTTTCAATTACAGGAAATTGGTATTTGTCCCCGAACAATGCTTGCACGCCCTCCGCGTCCGTACGGGGTGCCGTCAACAACCCCCTCAACCAACGTACCACCTGTCCCACCCCCTTCCCCCATCCCACCCCCGCCGTGGAAACCCGAGGTAATGCCGCCCCTGCGTTCGTCGCGAAATTTCGCATTAGGCTTGTTGCCGTCGCTGATTCCCCAGACACCCTCCCCATTAAACCCTGTGCGACCCACCAACGCTTCTTTTCTTCTACGCGCCGGCCGGGTGTCGTACCTGTATGCAACAAAACCAACGACCCCGGAGAAGTTGGCTTCCCGCTTTGTCGCAGTGCCCAGCCCAAACCCCCCGCCGCTGCCCTTGACGTGGTCGCGTCAGAACTGGTGTCCGTAGGTCGCCTGTTTGGCCCCGCCGCGTCGCGGAGTCCGTGTCCTTATTTCTTCGCCGGTCCGTCTCTCCCCTCTCCCACTCCCCATCCCCCTTTCTCCTCGCCGCCCCCTCCCGCCTCCTCCCTCCTCCGCTTTCCCAATCCTCTCCCCTCCTTTGGCGAGAGACCGCCCTTCGAGTTCTTGTAACCACCGTCGTGTCCGTATCTGTATCCGCCAGTATAACGTATGATATCCTTTCGTACCTACCTGTATTTCTTGCGGATATCCGTATCATTTTCACGGTTTAATAACCGTATCATTTTAACGGATAGTTAGTTGTTACGGTGCTCCGTGGGGAAATGCCGTGGTTTTGTGCGGTTTGCTCAACGGAATAAGATTAACCGCACCGTGAAAAAAAACGTGCGACGGATATCTGCTCCGCAATAATCCGTGACATTTGTATCGGCGTATATCCGCTCCGTGAAAATCCGTGACATTCCTCGCAAGCGGATATCCGCTCCGCTCCTCTCCTTAACACGCTCAAAAAAATTCGCTACGCCCCGTGACATGTTCAATCAAGGGCGGATATCCGCTCCGTACTTATCTAGGAATTTGTAACGGCGGATATCCTCTCCGTGGTAATCCGTGACTTTTCCCACGGGCGGGCATTCGCTCCGCTCCGCAAGGATTTACAATAGAAAAACAGCTCCACGCGGAGCGGTTTTTACTCCGTACACGTCCATCCCTGGAAATCGGGATATAAGAGACGAATTTTCTAATATTTCGTGGCGTTGTTGTCCTCTTTGAGAATTTTGGTCCCTTAAATAGAGCGAAAATATCAATATGTAGGTCCCTTGAATAGGACCATTGCACTGGGTCTCCCACTGCACAAACGATTGAGATAAATCGTCACACGACGCGTATGAAAATACGTGGAAGTGTGGTGAGCTTAAGCTTTATCTTTCCCCATCCTCCGGAGGATGAAAAAAAAAAGAAAAAGAAAAGAGCCATATTTAGGTAGATCTTGCTGTACAGAGGATGGAAGAAGAGTTATTTTCTCCAAAAGTGTACCAGGCCTGCGTACAGCATCGCTGTGAGCTGCTATTATTGTAACTACGAGGTAGCCAGTATGTATCGTATATTTGACAGGAATATTTCGATTTTTCTTTGAGTTCGCGTATTGAATTAAATTCTTTTGAATATGTTGGGGATATGTGGGCGGGATATGTGAGAGGCAAGAAGAGGCTCATGAAAGAAGGCTCTCTGGTCTCTGGTCGTCCTGTACGCCCGTTTTTGCTTGCTCTCTCCGGTTTCTCGCCTCAGTCATGATTTATTTCATCAACGAGGATGCCAAGATAAAGCATGCATGTTATTAGCTGTATGTATAGTCTAGTCTACAAGTATACGTTTTTTTTGTAATCCGAGGTGAACCATGGCCAGGAGCCATGACCAGGAGCGGCCTCACCTCCCGCTCCTGGTGGGGCCACTTGTTTGATCATTTTCTCAACGGAGCTTTGACAAATTAAATATGATCGCGCCTCTCTCCTGCCACGTGGGTTGGTGAGAAGACCTTACTCTGCTGCTGCTGTTGTTGGGGTTGGTGGTTGGTGTCTTACAAACTTCTCCACCCTTCTCTCTGGTTTTCTCGGTTAACGTTGTAGAGTTGTGCCTGCAAGAAGAGCGAGCCCGACGTGTTGTAATACCGCCTATTAGATAGAAACCTGGGCTGGGGACTCTGAGACCATTCCTTGCATCGGCTGTGACAATCAATAGTTCTAGGACTAATACAGGAACCATCCCTGGTGGTTGGTGCCGTCTAGTTTTGCCCTCTGCTCAATGTTACTTCCGCCGTTTGACGTGTTGGCTTTTTTTGAAGCCCTTCAGGCCTTTCTTTGGGTCCCTTAAACGCCATTGCCCACTATACACACTTTAAGGGACCTATGTGTGCAAGCTGATACACTTGATACGACTCGCCCCTATGTAAGAGCCCTTCCGGTCCCGACGCACTATATGACAACCACCTAACCACCTGCCACCTACTCGTACCTTACCCATACCTAATACGAACCTATATTATGCTATATTATAAAAATATAATTAATAAAATTAAAATACACTCCTGAAAATATAATATGGTCTAGTATAGCCTATTATTGCTATATGTACTACTTTCTGCAAGTCAGAATTGTTCTATCAATAGTGAAGGTCGAGCACACAACAACAGCAACACAAGAGACAACGGCTCCCCGTCTCAGCCTCAGTCACAACACAAGCCACTCCATGCACTGAAGAAAGTCCATTGGTTGGATGGTTGCCTGATGATCAAACGCCAATAAATTCTCCTTGTGGCATGTAACAGATCACAGGGCACAGCGCACAGAGAGAGCAAGAGAGGCGAGCCTCTTAGGCCTTCCCAGTTGCTTCGGAAGTGGTACTTAAACAACGACGTCTTCTCCCGGAGGGGGAGGATTGGAAGGAGAGAGTTTGCTGGACACACCCAACCGCCGGGTGCGGGTGGGGGACGGCTAGGTGTTTCCGTTGCTAGCAGGTGAGATGGAAAACGAAACATGCCTGTGGTTGCTACTATTCTATTTGGGCAGCGACAGACACAGAGTTACGGAACTCGGGGCTCGTACAGGATGCTGTCCCTGCTATCCAGTCTTCTACATGTGTCGTCGTGAGCAGTATGCATGATTGGAACAACTACACCTACTTTGTGGGAAATTAGACCTTGATGTGGAGCAGGAGAACTGCTGGTGTCAACAAACTACCTGGAATTGAAGTCGGTTTTTTGCATTAGACTGCTTGGAAACAGGGATCGATTACCATATTATGGTGCACCAAAAAAATTGGCGTGTTTAAGTCGGCGATTCGTTAGGGCAGGTGTCGTAGGTGTACCAATCGTAGGGCGTTCGTGAGTGGCCAGCCAGGACCAGCGGTGGAAAGCGTGGTTCAAGAATTAACAATCTGGCCAACCCCCAAAAGGCGCTGTGTAGAGAGGACCACTGCAGCAGCAGTGCACTGCTCAACTCTGAGAGGAAATTAAGGTGCCGCTTTCACAAACGGTGATTATGAGTTCGTTCGAGGTAGGCGTCAGAAGTTGGAGGTCAGCAACTTGTGTTCGGCTTGCTGCGTTTTTTTTTGTTCTTTTCTGTCTACCCTGTCGACATCCGGAACATCCACATCGCCCGGGTGTGGTCTCGTTGTATTGGTTATACTCAGATGCTGCCATTGATGGACTTGTTTCTGGAGTTCAAATCGCACGTGAGTGTTGGCTTATCTTGGCTCCTTATTTGCAACGGCATATTCTAGAGCCAAAAGGGGACCACCTGCTGTGAGCACCGATTAGTAACAACGTGGGTCTACAGCAGCAGGCGTAATTCGACTTGATTGAGTCGACGAGCGAAGAAAGGGCTGAAGTGTTCTCGCGACAAGAGTGAAGGCACCTGCCGTAGTGGGGAGGGGGTAGAAGAGCCTGCTTGGTGACTCTGGATCTAAGGTTGCGTCTGCGATAGGGTGAGAAAAGTGCGAGGAGAAAAGAAGGGTATGATAAAAAAACACGAGTAGTCCATGCCGATTACTCATCTGAGAGATGCAATACGAAACTCGGGAGGAGTCATCTCACGGTACAGTAGGGGTTCCACTTTTCGGGTCAAACGTTTCTGACCGGTTGAGCTTCTCAAGCCGTTAGTCTGTTACTTCGGCACGAAGCACAATCTGTTTATCATATTAATAGCACAAAAGCGCAGATGACATTGGTCGGATTGCGCGAGCAAATGCCTTCGGGGCCACGGGTTTCGAGTGAGATATGGAGCCCCTCGCGTTAGGAGCTAAGGCACTTCCGCTTCACCCCTACCTTGCTGGATGATTCCAAGCAAGCCCGATATGCATCAGTCGTGGATACAGCAGTAGTGAATAGCGGTGGTAGTCGTAGTCCAAGCCGGCTACCACAGCAGCAGGAGTGCAGGGCACCGCTTGGCACAGCGACAGGTGGGAATGGCTATAGTCTTTACGTACAAGTAGTGGCGGTGTGGGGAGTAGTGCCGGTTTCCCCATCAGTGCTGGTTTTCATATTTCAGTCTCATACCGGTGCTACTGAAGAAGACTTACCACTTGCCACGGTACTACCAGTTACTACTGCACCAGCTATAGCTAGCTAGGCACTACTGCACCAGCTATAGCTGGCTAGGCACTACTGCACCAGCTATAGTTCGTAACCAGGCATCTCACTGCTGTGTACTTGTCAGAGTTGTTCTCCGTTGTTTTAGCGGTCCCGACGAAACGTTAATGGAGGCCGGTACTACTCTGTACGACGACCACTCATGTACATGCCCGGCCGGGTATATAGACTGTAGTGTACTCGTTTAGTCTAATCAAACATGGCATATAGTCTATATTTATACGAGAGGAACGGAGGGGTCAAGGAGCCGACTGTCGCCCGGTTTAATGCGGCAATGTCGTTGACTTGTACGGGCCTTCGCAACGGCGACGTCGGCACGGGTAGTACAGCACTTGACAATGTAATATTTTTTCAACCACTTCGTCAGTTTCGCTGGCCTGCGTATGTTCCACTCCACAACACATCACGCCTGGCCAAATGTGCTGATGGATCCCCAAAGGTCTGCTGCACGAGGTACTCGTTCCCCAAATGTGAGTGTGTTTTTACAGACTCGAACCAACTAATTGTAGTGCATACGTTTTAGGAAGTCTCCACCTTGGGATGGAGGTGGGCTTCAATTTCGCAAGAACAAGAAAATAGAATCAGGTCCAAGCACTCGGGCGTTGGAGCTGAGACGGAATGAGACAGCAACCCTAGCACCCTACATGCGTATACGAGTGACCGGTTTTCAAAATACCAAAGACGCGAGCAAATACACTTGCGTGTGAGATAATGTGTGTACTTCGCATTAAACTGATATTTGCACCCATCTATATATAAGCATCTTCTTCTTCTCACACGTTTACTTTCCAGCTTCTGGACAAGCCGTGGTCACAGGTGTCATCCCTTCTTCCCCCCGGTTCTTGCCTTCAATTTTCATCGCGCATAGGGTTCAGCAATCCCCCTGCTCGTCGATTTTTCATCGAGTGTTGCTAACTCACGCTCTCGCGCTTTCCGCAAGTCATTTTATGCACAAGAAAAAGTCCCACCGAATTTTTACGAGTATGCACTCGGCAGGGCTCGAACTCACGAAACTGACCTATATCAGGCTCGAGGATAACCTGATACGCCACCGGGGCGACCGGCTAAAGCATAACAAGTTTCGGTGCCGGCGCCTCCTAGAGAAACGAGCTCTCTCTTTGGCCACAAACTATACAAGGCATAGATGCGCACTACAAATACGACAAGGCCGTTGGGTCGTGCAAGCATGACGATTAGAACATTTGTTTCAGCGTATGCAATTCAGCGTGTTTTCATTTACGTGCTACAATCAACGAGTAATACGATAAGATGGTTGAGATGCAAACGAAGACATACCCATGTGTTGTCTTGGGCATCAGACTAGACTATAGGTTTCCAAGCGTGTCGATCTCCTTAGTAAAATCAAACACGATATTTCCAAGACATTAATGCCCCTTCACTACTGGAAACCCTTTTTGGGGACAAATTTCCCTAACGTTAGTATAGGGAGATGGGGAGAGATTTGGGGCTCTAAAGGGGTCAACGCCGGCGTCCTTCCCGGGATAGTAGAAGGTTCATATCTTCCCTCTACTCCGAGTATATACAGTATCATACAGTAGTACAATACGGTAGTATCACACACAAAAGCCAAAGGTGCAGGTTCGAATCCTCCTGCTTACATATGATCGTGCTCGTCCGCAGCGACTTTTTCTTCTGTAACAAAATTGACTACGAGTATTAGAGGGCAGACAACAGAAAGCGGTATACCGCCACCATTCCGTGCCCCGCGCGGACAGCAGAACACACCTAGGTTCTTGGCCCCGATCCGCGACGCTGATTGGTCAATTCAGCCTCATACCGGTTTTTGACACCAACTCCTAGCGGTACATGGTACCGCGGCTTCTCAACTCGGCCGTCACCGTTTCCTGACGCGACCCATACAACGCTTTCTGTCGCAAAACACACCATGCGGACCGAGTTTGCCCCAGCTCTTCATGGCTCACACAGCCTTTCAATTTCCGACCGAATGTCAACCATGAGCACAACGTCATGCAGCATCTATAACACGACCGCTTTCACATTCCTTCACATTCCTTCACATTCCTTCATACTTCGGAATCCTTCAGAGATACATGGATATGGATATATCTACGACCCCCATCGAATAATCACTTTTTTGACACTCAACAACCCAGCTTCCTCGCCTCGTCTAAACGCTTCTAAGCCGGAGGATGCATCCATACCTCTCGTGCCTTCGGCTAAGACAAACCTACCCGACTAGATTATATATGTATCGGCTAGATAGACCGACTGCATGGCTACAAAACTACATGAAGAAGGCTATGTACACGACTACATGTAATAGAAAGTGATACTTTCTCTTTCAAGAGGTCCACATTTCAATAGTCGAAAGACGTTGTTTCACGTTGTTTCGTACAGAACCAGCAGTGTACGACCACACAGGTGGCGCCACCACTCAAGAACCTCTTCTTTTGTTTAATAGGTTTTAGCATATGACCCAGGCTACGGTAGGGGGGTCCCTTTTTCGGCCTTGAATTTCAGTGGCTAGGGGTCACTCGCGCGAGTAACCCCTTTGTTCTTTTGCGATCTTACGTTTTTCTTAAGTTTTATATTGACGAAATCAATCCGCAATGCAAAGGTAATCTAAGCTGCTCCAAAACAACTGCCTAAACAATTTTCATCCGTGAGGTACAGAGTCACTCGTGCGAGTGGCTCAAACACATCAGTGAAAACGGGGGTACCCCCCCTACCGTAGCCTTGGTCATATGGGTTATATTCCGGGCATCTCAAGTGTGCCCGTGTTTCTTACTACCAAATTTTGGTGGTGGCGTCTTCTCCTTGGGTGGATTTCAACGTAATGCAGTGTGTACGAACTCGAAAAGCTGACGGCGGACGTCATCGGGTGTATGTGTGGGCCAACAGGGTCGTTCACGTGTAGCGGGACCGTCACTCCCTCTTTGTCCCTTTGTCCCAGTCTTTTTCCCGCCATACATACCTAACCCAATACTGGAGCTGTACCACGGACTTGATTATGCGAGAACAAAACAACACCAAATACAACAACAACAACAACAACAACAACAACAACAACAACAACAACAACAACATCACTAGACTAGTCTAGACTAAATATACTTCGAAGTATACATTTTTTTTCTTCTATATATATATTTCTCACTTCTAATTTCCGGAATCTGGACGAGCCGTGGTCGCATGTGTCGTCCCTCCACCCCCCCGGTTCTTGCCTTCAATTTTTATCGCGAATAGGTTTCAGCAATCCCACTGCTCGTCGATTTTTCATCGAGTGTTGCTCACTCACGCTCCCGCGCTTTCCGCAAGTCAATTTGTGCACAAGAAAAATTCCTAACGGATTTAAACGAGTATGCACTCGGCGGGGCTCGAACTCACGAAACCAACCTACGCCACAAGCCCGAGGATAACCTGATACGCCACCGGGGCGACTGGCCATACTACGTGTACGTGGGGTGTGCGATGTACGTATGGTGCGAGCTATGTGCGGTTGATCAGCGGTTGGTGATGCGTGCGGAAGCGGTGTTGCAACGATTGTTCTGGAGGGATCCGCAATATGAAGGAATGTGAAATCGCGTCGTTCTATGGATGCTACATGACGTTGTGCTCATGGTCGACATTTGGTCGGAAATTGAAAGGCTATGCGCCGTAAAGAGCCTGGGGCTAAGTCAGTCCGCATAGTGTATTTTGCGAAAAAAAGCGTTATGGGTCGCGTCAGGAAACAGTGACGGCCGAGCTGAGAAGCCGCGGTACGATGTACCGCAAGGAGTTGGTGTCAACAACCGGTACGAGGCTGAGTTGACCGATAAGCGTCGCGGATCGGGGTAAAAGTCCTAGTTGTATTCTGCTGTACCGCGCGGCGGCGCGGAATTGTTGCGGTATACCGCTTTCTGTCGTCTGACCAATATTAAATATGTATAGCAATCGTCCATATGTAGTAGTAAAGACTTGTCCCTAGTAGATAATAGATAGGAGTCAATCATAAATCGGGTTCCAACCCTCACCCGAGTGTATACTCGTGTTGGTAGACTTTTCTTGCGTAAAATTTGACGAGCGGAAATCGAGAGAGCGTGGGTTAGCAAACATCGGTGACACCCAGCTGACAGGTGAGCATTCTGGACCCTATGCGCGATACGAGTGTAGGCATGCACCGGGGGGGGCAGGGGAAGGCACCGGTGACCACGACTTGCTAATAGTATACCTGAAGGTGAAAGCTGTCACACTGTTTGAGTTGAAGAGTTAGATTGAAAGCACGAGAGCTGAATGAGCAACGATAGACGAAAATCAACTGACTTACAAGCTGAAAAGGAAGGTTGAACCTCACGTACGATAAGCAGATAAGCAGTGGGATTGTTGAACCCTATGCGCGATAAAAATTGAAGGCAAGAACCGGGGGAGAGAAGGGACGACACCTGTGACCACGACTTGTCCAGAAACTAGAACGTACAAGCGTGAGGGAAAAAAAAAAAAAAAAAACACAAAACAATGAGGGCACTTACCGCCGGCCGGGGAAAGGAAGGGCACCTGCTGACCACGATCGGTAAGGATAAACCCCTTTACGAGGTGAGCTGAACGGTTGATGGTTGAAAGTGATGATTTAAAAAAAAAACATGACGAGTCAAAGGTCGTTCGACGGAAAGGAGTCTCACACAATGGACGGCGCGTACTCATGATTATTTTGCAATATCGAGATAATAGCTTCCGTGTCTCGCGAATACATCGCGACTACGTATATAATGCAAGGGTGCACAGTGTTCGGTACGGTACCGGTATTCTCGTTACCGGTATGGATGTGGTACCAAACTTACCGAACTGTCCGGTACAGGTATTGACGTCTTACCGATCTTGCCGAAGTGTCCGGTACCGATATCGGACGTGTACCGAACTTACAGAAGCGTCCGGCACCGGTACGACAGTATGTACCGGTGCCGCCGGTAACGGTTTTGATTTCATACCGAACTTACCGAAGTTTCCGGTACCGGTATTGATGTCGTACCAATCTTACCGAAGTCTCCGGTACCATTATTGTCGTCGCACCGAACTTACCGAAGCTTCCTGTACCGGTATTGACGTCGTACCGGACTTACCGAAGCGTCCGGTACTGGTACGAAAGTCTGTACCGGTACCGGTACCGGCACACACTTTAATACACATACCGGCAGTACCGGCGGTATATACCGCCAGCAAGCTTCCGACGCTTTTAGCTACATAAACTGGACATAAACTGGCGGTACATGTACAGAGGAAATCCGGTGGTATACGAGTATGTAATTGAAGAAGTGAATTGTAATGGGTTCTAATATATTCACTATGTGGCTCGTTTTATTCATGTCTTGATATGCTGTTCAAACGGTAAGGTACCGTTTGTATTATCAGCAGGGCGCCGTCTTCTCGCCCATCGTTTCGACGTACACGTCAATCGAGTACATAAACGAAACTTCACGCGTCTCTTCCTTTCGAAAATCGGCCGGCACCGGGAAACCACCTCAGGTTTTGATCGTCTCCGCCGGCAACTCGTACACGTCTCCGTGAGCTGATTTTTTTATCTGGCAGTCTCGGCACAAGACTGTGGTAGGCAGGCTTGTAGACTTCGCAACCAAACCTACGTGTAAACTTCCGAACGAAACATGACAAACCTGGTACCTGCGACGCGAATTCGCACACACGGCTTCTTGTATATGTGGGAGTGGAATATGTTTGCCATCAACCACTGACACGGAGCCACTGTCTACTTGTATGTCCGATCCGACTTCGGATACATAGCTCCTGGCTAGGCGCTGCTGCTACTCTTGCATGCTTCGTCACACAAACAGCATGGTCAGTATTGCAGTCCGCCACCTGCTGCTGCTTGCTGCTGTTCGTTCGCTCGGCCAAATGCAAAATTCAGAAGCAGAAGATGAATCGGTATATTTTTCAGTGCACCACATATCATGGGGCCGGACCCTCAGCTGGACCGCGAAAACGTGTGGGTCGCTTAATGGGCCTGGTACATGTCGTCATCGTCGTAGCATCAGTACACCATTTATCATGGGCCATGGCCCTGGCCGGCCCGCAAAACTCGTGGGCCACCTCATGGGCTGGACAGCGTGGCCCATATATATATCCCACATCTCATGAGCCGTGACCTGGCCCGGCCCATCAAATTTCGAGTCGATTGGCCGCGAACCGTCGCGGCCCATCAACGTCTCAAACCATGGGCCGCGGCCCAACCCGGCCCATCTATATTTCAGATGATGGGCCGCGGCCCCGCCCGGCTCATCACATTTCGAAAAAATGTCGGCCCGGCCCGGCCCGGCCCGAACTTGTGTGGCCTATATCTAATGCAAGAGTACTTAATTTCACAATGTGAGTTTGGGGTGTAGGTTCATGCAGGTTCTACCAAACCTTTGTACGATGCGATCACGTTGGTTCATTGTACAAATATTAGGCGTACACGTAGTATATGCCTGGTATATACAAATTTTAGTTTTTCTCATCCTACCTAGTGTCTTGACTCATTTTTTTTTATTCCTCTCCCTCCCTTAACGTAACTCAGATCCGGCGTCAGCTAGGCAAGCAGTTGCTTCCCCCCCCCTCCCCATTACGGTACGCGTCTCCTTCGTCAAAATAACACTTCTTGCCTTCTCGACTTCCGCCTAATGTTATGGTTTCCCGTCTCTCTCCACAGTCAGTGTCTCTAGAAGGTACAAATCTCAGTACCGACATTTGAACCCCGGACTCCAACCTTACCAGTGGTCGTACCGTTCGAGGTTGACCACTAGACCACCTTCGAGGCGATAGGTGGGTGATCCTTCTGTTGATACACGCCTGTGTTGCTTTTCCCACATAAGTTTATTCTTTAGGGGAATTTATATGACAAAAAATGACACCTGGACGCAGCTCTATCCTCCAAACGTTTTTCGTTTTTTTTGTTGCACCAGATTCATAATTCTACCATACCTCCACGACATTACACCTACTTGAAAATCACACTACCCTTCGATGAAATCTTAGGTACTCTCAGTGCACCGTGGCCAAGCAGCAGCAGTTTTGACGACCTGAAAGCACCGCGACGGAGTCGTCGCTGCAGGTTGAAATGTGGTTCCCGGTCAAAGAATTTTCCTTTCCTTACACTGTCGTCAACTTCATTTTGTAAAGATGTGTGTAGCGATGCTCAGTGCAGGCACATATGAATATTTGCGAGTAATATTGGAAGGGAGTTTTGTTCTTGTCATCTAGCTTTACCATACTGCAACGCAGTGTTTTCCGACGGCATTTCTATTTGAGGGGGGGCGCGTATGGTGCGGCCAGTGGCATATCAAAAAGCCCACCACTGTGGAATACCTTCCCTCCTTTTATACACCACTCCACACGTCAAATGTTTGAATGATTTCGTAAATGTTAACCACCGCGACAGCGACCGTGAAAAATGCCCAAGCTGGCGGCGCGGTTGCTGGGAGCATACTTAGCAACGGCGCAAGTGATGCGCTACGTGGCCGCGGTGCACCGGATACCTGCTATTCTAGCAAGACTAAGGCCAAACAAACCACAGATGAGACTATATCATGACATGGTAGGGTTTCCACGGACATGGTGTGTCATTTAGAAAGCCTCAGTTGGGGACACGGCGCCATTATGGAAGAGCACAGAGCGCTGAATGACCCACAGAGAATTGTGGGGGGCTGTGTTTGACGAAACCACGGTTTCAATAGTATTTGATGTCATAGGTTACACCGCTCGTGTTTTTTTTTTTTGCCGCAAAACAGCGCAGATGTGACTGCGATTACTATGGCTAAGTTTTTGCCACCCCCCTCCACCCTGTCACCCCTCTACCCGCGCGCAAGCTGACCGCTATTATCATATCTCTGTGCTCGTGGCACAAAACTCAAAAATCCACCACGCACCCCCGCCCATAGTTCAGTGGCTAGTATCTTTTATACCATTTTTAATGGGGGATAATTGGGGTATACTTTAGTTTTCTCAGGATAAGGCAAATCATATCAGCATTGGGGTGACTTATTTCCCGGGGACTGTCCCGGCGTTGCACCGGCATCGGCGCCCCGATTACTTCCCTTCCGCCGATGATGAATTAACTCGTTGAAGCTGCCTGCCATCCATAAGCATGTCCGCCTCACGAGCGGTCCTTAGAAGGATGCACCCCACCCTTCACGCGACTCGCCGAACATCTAACGGCGCTTTGCGCTTGGTGCAAGCAGTGCCTGCCTGGTCGGTGAAAACCGGGCATGCTCCGTCCCGGCATGGCAGGGTTGCGAGGGTATATTGTCATACGACTACGGCCATGCATGACTGTCGAGTACCCCCCCCCCACTCACCCTAAATGCCTCCCTTGTTGGTGAAAACCAGACGTGCTCCGTCCCGGCATTGTAGGGATGTAAGGGTCTATACCATACCTGATATGGTCATGAGGCTACGGCCAAGCACGAATATCGAGTATACCCCCCCCCCCCCCTCCCTCGGTGCGAACGAGATGTGTGGTAGATGGTCAAAGACTAAGGCAAGCAGCAAATAACCCCGACCCGCCCCCCCCCCCTCCTCTCGCATGTCATACCGTTAGGTTGGTTAATAAAAAAAGTGTACATAACATCCGCCAGGTGCCTATTTCAGATGCATTCAGTCGATACGGTGCTTTTTTATCACCCCCCGCCCCCCCCTCTCCCCCTCGGGTACTGACTGCTACGAGCATTGTTGCAGCTCTCAGTTCTTGTCGCGCACAACGCTAACTTTTTTTTTTTTTTAATCCTCCGGCGGATGGGGAAAAATAAAGCTTTAGCTCACCACACTTCCACGTATTTTCATACGCGTCGTGTGTCGATTTAACTCAGTTGCTTTCGCAGCACTAACATCTACCACGCCCCGTCGCTTTTTATTTCGTAACCTGCTATTAATATATCTAATACGAGACAAGTGATGTTGATGTAGGCATATTCGGGTGAGTAGCTGCTTTGGCAGGATAGGGTGTGCCATATCACCATTGTGGTGATCTTTCCAGATATCTGCCCCGGAGGTGTTTCATTCCCCGCAAATCGGTCTCAGAAACGGACTTGCTTCTAGAATAATCGCAGGCGGCTGTACAATCCGCCCCAGCAAATGAGACCCAATAGGTGGGCGAGATAATACGTGCATATACAGCGTCCTGCACGTGGACCAAGTCGAAACAGTGAAACTTGTCAGACGTAGTGCGTATGCAAGCATCTAAGGTGCTTTTTTTTTCCCACCAGGGGCGATGAAGCATTTGCCAGAGTTTGTACACTGCCAGTCAACCGTAATCTGGCAACCGACTATGTTGAGGGTGGCCGTGTTGGAATGTTAGAAACGAGAAAAGGTCACTCTGTCGTGGTGGTGAGACAGACCCATTCATCAAACGGAGAGTGTTGTATTGAAATTAGCTAGCCAGCATTTCACCCCTGTGAGATGAGGCGAAATCGGCCGAAGGCGCATGTTCCGAATACTACGGTAGTAGCCGGTGCACCCAATTTATCTGGGGCTCGTTGCTTGAGGAGCTCTATACCTTCGCCACAAGCAATCTTTGAGAAATATTGAAAGTGCAACACGCCCTGATAATTTGTTTCTTCTATCGAGAGATTTTTTTCCCCTCTTTTTGGTCCCGTGAACAATCCGCATGACAGCGCAGAATGTGTAAATCATGCATGAACAGTATCGACAACACAGTATCGACCACTCAACCGGCCGAACTCACATCTGACGTATTGAACACAATTTTATTATTAATAGCCGGTGCAACGATACCTAACCATACTAAGCTGTTTGTTGGTCTATTGTTGTCAATGGGGACCCCCCCCCCGGACTACTGTATACTATTTTGGGTACAACGTGCTACCCCTATTGTATCACGGCGTCTGGAGTTCTCGAAAGCGCCTAGACGACAATTTATCGCTTCAGCCACTCACACGCTAACAAGGACATCGCCAAGCCAGAAGTATGTTGCTCGACGACCTACCGAGCAGCCACAAAATACGCGGACATCGTGTTACTAGTGTTGCCGGCATAGAAGGCACGCCTCTCTCCCCTTTCCTGTTAACACGACCTGCACTCCTCTGAACTAAAGCGGGGTTTTATTGTAGCCGTCCGGGGTTTTGTGCCGGCCTGGCATATGTGGTAGCTTCAAACAGTACCCGGCAGCTTCTACGTTGATCGCTCGAAAAAAATCCTGGAAAAAAGAAGACCAACAACGTCTCGGGTTTATCTGTGTCACACAAGCAACAACATCTCGGGTTCATCTGTGTCACACAAGTACGGCAAGATATTCTTAGTGAGAGAAAGTACTTTTGATGTGCGATTCGACAGCGTGCCCTTGACGACGCCATTGCTATGGTGGTTTCTACCCCAGAGGCAGGCACTGTTGTTGTGACCAAAGCCTACGGTATGGCGTTTATGTTGTTTTATGGGCTTTTTTTTTGCGGCGGCTCGAGGTCATGCGCGCGAGGGACCCCCTTGTTTCTATGAGGTGCTGTTTTTTTGCGGTATGGATCTGTAATGGAAGGGTCATCGAACCTTCGACCCATCCCACGGTAGGGTTGCAGCGGCATCAGATCGGTCCCTGAGCTCCTCTCATGAGGAACTCGGCATCTAACCCGACAAAAAATGACTTCGAAGGCATTCGCTCGCACAGCCCGACCAAGCTTCTATGCCTCCGCCCAAAAAAATAATGTGCTCGTGAAATTACTTCGTTGACCGGCGGTTCCTCACACGAGGAACTCGATCGCCCAGGGATTTTTCGGCGCAACCATACAACTGCAACCCCTACCGTGGAGTGACTCCTGTCTTTGTCCGTGAGGTATGGAGCCACTCGTGCGAGTGATGGAAACCCGGCAGTGAAAAACGGGGCACCACCCTCTACCGTATCATTTGTGTTGTTGCGATGTTAACGGCTGTCTGTCCCACCCAGTGTGAGCCTTCATATAGCTGTAGCACACATTCGCCCGTTCTGAACGAAGTGTATCCATCTACCCACCACCCAGAGCAAGCCTTTTACGTCATGTTCCCCGTTCTGGTAACGCACTCTTTTCGAACAGCGCGGTGTTTGGCATTCGTACGGGGTCGTGAGTGGCCGTATACAGCAGTAGCACAGACTGATTATTATTTGAAGTGTCCGGCAACTTCAACGTTCATCATTCACAAAAAAAAAAACGAGAAACAAGAACAAGAACATCACCAGCCCTGGTCATCACCAAGGATGTCGTATGATACAATACCTGTGCGACGAAACAGACGCAACCCATCCGTTAAGCGAGATGAAACATTCGAGACAGATGTGAGATTCATTCTGGGCCGAGGCTTTTCGATGACGCCGGCGTCAAGGTGTGTTACCCCTGAGATACACGTGCCGCGAAAACATGTGTTGCTAACCAGCGTCCTGTTAAAAGTATGAACCTTGGATTCAAATCTAAGTTAATGCGCAGTCTATTCGCACGAATAAGATATGCAGTTGAATCTTGAGTTGAATCTTACGTTGAATCTTCGGTGTAACCTAGATGTAAACGTAGATTTGAGTATGTTAAGGTTGTCCCGTTGTCCCGGTATTCTACCGTACTATGGGCATTGTTCCGTGATGATCAGGTGGTGATGCACCCCACCATGATCACTCTCCCAACTCTCCCAACTCTCCCAACTTTCCCAACTCTTCTTCTTCTCTTTTTGGCCTCAAGCGCCCTTTCCAAACTATCCTTTTTCTTTCTTATCACAAGTGATCTTAACAGACACTTCGGTGCCACCTCTGCATCTCTTCGCATAGAAGACAGAGCCTTCACACAAACATTGTGTTCACAGGCTATTCACAGGTTATGAGCCTTCGATCTTCGATATAAACATCGATCGGCACCAAGCGACTTCTCATTGAAGTTTGTCGCATCTTACCGGAAAGTTTTTAGAGAAACCTCCATTAAGCCGGCTACAGCATCAGCATCAGCATCAGCATCAGCGATCAGCATCAGCTACGGCATCAGCATCAGCGATCAGCATCAGCATCAGCGATCAGCATCAGCATCAGCATCAGCATCAGCATCACCATGGGAGAGTCCACGAAAGCAGGTGATGCGGTAGACAAGCTCGTTAGAGCTCTCAACGGCAAATTTAATGGGCTTAAGTTCGACGTATGGAAACGCACGGCTCAGTCCGTGATAAGTATGCGTCATGCCGGGATCTCTGATATCCTGGAAGGGCGACCTTGCCCCGAGCCCGAACTAGTTAGTCCTCGTCCATCTTCTAGAAGAAGTAGGCCTTCACGAGCTGTAACTCGCAGCCAGGCCGCTGACGAAACGGACATTCAGTCCGGGGAAACACCCCCGGCTGATACGGCAGAAAATGTACAGCCGGACGCAGGGAGTACTCCCGTGGTCACGGCGCATCTGCCACCATCATCTTCAGGATATTCTACACTCCCAGCCGCAACATCAGTTTTATGGGCCACGGATGACAACATCTCATCACAACCTTTCTCCTCGTCTCTGTCCAAGCGCTTCTTCAGCCGTCCGTGACCTTCTATACAGAACAGCTCCAACAACAGCTACCCCGGCACTCCCGTCAACAGTCGGGGACAGGCGCTAGAATTGTGGGTACGGTTGAAATTGAGTAGAGAATATTACTTAGTGCAGCAGTTCTTTGTCAACTATAAAGTTACAACTGCTCGCCAGTTACGTATTAGTAAAGGTGGAACTATGGGTCGTATGAACTTATGTCAACGATCGTACAGCAGTAAGCCATGTTCTACCGGAAAATGCGTACGAGTATATATTCCAGCATTTATGAGTAAAAAAAAAAAAAAAAAAAAACGCTCACAATGGACTGTCTCTCTTATGCTCTTCATTCAGCGTACGATTTGTATCAGGCAGTTTATCGTTATATGCGTATCCTAGGATCATATTGAAGTGGCGTGGTTAACTTACAGCAGCGACCTTTGTCAGTTGTTTGCTAGTTTGTTTCTTCTTTTTTTGGGGATATAGCTCGTTGATGGACTATGACTACACCCACCATAGTTTGTTACAGTACTATCAGTAGTACTTGTTCTACCTGCTTCCTAATGTTTTGTTTTTGCGGAAGTACGTAAGTATATTAAACAAACAATGAATAGTGAGAATGTTTTATTTGTAATGGACACTTGTCCACAATTCTCTTTATTTGTCTAGTATTGTTTATCTATTTGGTACAATTCAGAAAGCGTGTTTAAAACCCAGTAGACGAATCTTTGCGTTTTATCTACTAGGTAGGGTATTTATCGCTGGTAATTACACCAAGCGTAATTTTTATACGTATCTTTCCTTGTAACGTTTTATTTTTTTTGTAGAATGTGTGGATAACATGGATACATCCATATTGCGGCGGTTGATACACCCGACCGGATATGAGACCCATTTGTTTTTGATTATTTTACGAATTTGTTTTCTAAGTATGAGGCTTCTCTAGCAATCTGACTTCGCATTACGGGGGTGTGTTAAAAGTATGAACCTTGGATTCAAATCTAAGTTAATGCGCAGTCTATTCGCACGAATAAGATATGCAGTTGAATCTTGAGTTGAATCTTACGTTGAATCTTCGGTGTAACCTAGATGTAAACGTAGATTTGAGTATGTTAAGGTTGTCCCGTTGTCCCGGTATTCTACCGTACTATGGGCATTGTTCCGTGATGATCAGGTGGTGATGCACCCCACCATGATCACTCTCCCAACTCTCCCAACTCTCCCAACTTTCCCAACTCTTCTTCTTCTCTTTTTGGCCTCAAGCGCCCTTTCCAAACTATCCTTTTTCTTTCTTATCACAAGTGATCTTAACAGACACTTCGGTGCCACCTCTGCATCTCTTCGCATAGAAGACAGAGCCTTCACACAAACATTGTGTTCACAGGCTATTCACACGTCCCACTTAGGGTACGCGATTGATATCATCCTCCTTCTGAACGGTGGTGGATTTTGAACTCACATGGAGTCGTACACTCCTAATCGAAGCCTTGTTGGCGGTCTATACTGCTGCAGCAACACCCCCCCTGAGCGATGCAGTCGTGCTCCCGTTTTATTGCGTTAACCTCTAGTGCGCGGGCTCCAGGTATAGTGAGGTCAGAATAGCTTGCACGACCTTTGAATACATTGTAAAGGGTCGTACTCTACATAGTAGTTCGGGCTGCCAGTTTAGTGCGGGATTTGTCGTCTGGCATGGTGCCGCACTAACGAGCAACACAGCGGAGGAGCCGTACCCGATTTCGGCCATTGCTCATATGGAAATTTAAGATACTACAACAGTCTCCGTTAGATACCTAGAGCATGGTATTGTGGGGCTTGGGCTTAGGATGGCCTGCACATTGTCATTAAAGCGGTTGACGGGTTAGGTATTTGGAGCTTCCCACTCACATGAAGTGCTCCGAGGTGATACGACTACCAAAGCTCGCGCGTCCCCCCGCCTCTTCGTAGCTACCCTGCCGTCGTCCTGAACAACGGGATACCAGGTACCTCGTACGTATCAGGTCAGTGTTCGAATGGGGTCGTACGTGCCCATGAGGCTGAGACTTCGGAAAGGGAAAAACATTCGAAGTATGGCGATTTTATTGCAAATGGCACGTGAAAGAAAATGCGAGCGGCTGGGGCAGGAAATGGGTTGAAGCTGCACGTACGTTCTGCGGCAGTGGCGTACCAGTTTTTTTTTGAGGGGGGGGCTTGTCACTTGAGAACCTCATTGCCTCACCGAAAAGATTTTGTGAGGGGGCTAAAATGCAAGTGCAGCTTGATGAAAAGAATCCCATGACCTAACTTCGAAAAACAAAACGCCGAAGAGGAATGAAGGTGGGTCCCGGCCGTGGTGGGTTAAGGACCCCCACAATGCAAAATGAATTATTTCAAAAAATATATATATATATATATATATCAAAAACGTGGTGCCCCTATCGTAGCACGCGTTTGCCGTGCACGGCATTGTTGTACGGCATTGTTGTACGGCATTGTTGCACGGCATTGTTGCACGGCACGCGTTCTTTATGGCACGATGCTCGTATTGTTACTGCGCATGCTCTTCCTAGAGATGCCTGATTAGATCGCGCTCGTCACTATTTTGACTGGTCAGTGTTACATATACAAACCCCTTCAGCTATGCGGCCTAAAGCCCTTCCCCCCCCACCCACCCACCCCCCCCCCCCACCTTCCCCCACCTCCCCACCCCCCCATCCCACCCCCGCCCCCTCGAACACTCCGCCCTCTACTCACTGGTTGTACTACCTACAGGATGTACATGATAAACTGGTGCATTCTTTGCAAAACCGTCCCATCTATCCCCTTATAGGATGTATGGTTTCCACGCACAGATTGAGCTGCCCCGCCCGTCCCGCCCCCTCCCCCCCCCCTCCTCCATGATAAACTGGTGCATACTTTCCAAAACCGTCAGATTTATCCCCTTGAAGGATTTATAGCTTCCACGCGCACAAATTGAGCTGCCCCGCCCGTCCCGCCCCCTCCCCCCCCCCCCTCCATGATAAACTGGTGCATTCTTTCCAAAACCGTCAGATTTATCCCCTTGAAGGATTTACAGCTTCCACGCACAAATTGAGCTGCCCCGCCCGTCCCGCCCCTTCCCCCCCCTCCCTCCATGATAAACTGGTGCATTCTTTCCAAAACCGTCAGATGTATCCCCTTGAAGGATTTATAGCTTCCACGCACAAATTGAGCTGCCCCACCCGCCCCCCGCCCCCCCTTCCCCCCCCTCCCGCCCCCTTTTGACCAAAATCAGGCCCCCACGTCCTTGAAAACTCCGCCCTCTCCTCACCGGTTTTTCGACTTGCAGGATTCACTTGATAAACTGATGCATTTCTTTTCACAGCTGTCAGATTTTGTCCCCCTCAGAAACGGGTTTTATAGTTTCCGCGCACGGACTGACTAACATCACCCTGTTGACCCTGATAGCTACACTGTAGTTGCAAGGGGAGTCGCCGACCTATATCCTTAATGAGGACACACAACCCTTAATACGCGCGATCGGAGTATCACACACTGCTTGCAAAGATGAGTTTCGACAAAGTATTCGATCTCACAGCTGGAGTGTATTTGTATTTTTATATTATATATAGAAAACGTGGTGCCCCTATCGTAGCACGCGTTTGCCCTGCACGGCATTGTTGCATGGCATTGTTGTACGGCATTGTTGTACGGCACGCGTTCTTTATGGCACGATGCTGGTGTTGTTACTGAGCATGATCTTCCTGGAAATGCCTGATTAGATCGCGCTTGTCACTATTTGGACTTGGTCAGTGGTACATAAAAATTGGATGAAGAAAAAAGAAAAAAATATATCCCAGTAGGGTTATAGTATGGGTATCTCAGCGCATGCTGCGGTAGGAATGTGTAGGAATGTGCGCGTAGCACCGACGGACCAATGGTACGGCATGGTTTTTGTAGGGGGGATGTTATGATGGTGTTAGTAGGGGGGATGTTATGATGATGTTATGATGCTACGATGATGTTATGATGATGCTACGATGATTTTATGATGATGTTGTGATGATGTTATGATGTTGTGATGATGTTATGATGTTATGGTGATGTTGTGATGATGTTATGATGATGTCATGGTGATGTTACGATGATGTTATGATGATGTTATGATGACGTTATGATGATGTTGTGATGATGTCATTATGATGATGTCATGATGATGTTACGATGATGTTATGATGATGTTACGATGATAAATGTTATGATGACGTTATGATGATGATATGATGACGTAATGATGATTTTACAATGATGTATTATGATGATGTTGTGATGATGTTATGATGGTGTTATGATGACGTTACAATGATGTCATGATGATGCTATGATGATGCTATGATGATGTTATGATGTTATGATGATAATATGATGATATTATGATGGTGTTATGATGATGTTATGATGATGTTATGATGATGATATGACGACGTTATGACGATGATATGATGTTATGTTGATGTTATGACGATGGTATGATGGTGTTACGATGACGTTACGATGATGTTATGATGGTGTTACGATGACGTTACGATGATGTTATGATGATGTTATGTTGACGTTACGATGATGTTATGATGATGCTATGATGGTGCTATGATATACCCCTGTTTTGCACTACCGGGTTTCCATCAGTCGCAACCGTGACTATGTATCTCGCTGACTAAAAACATACCTGGTATATAGGAGGCTCGTTTGGCGCAGCTTGGCTAATAATTTCTTTGCACAGGTTCACATCGCAAAATTACAAAAAACACTAAGAAACATTAACACCTCAAAATAACAGGGGAGTCACTCTCGCGAGTGATCCAGAACCATGGCCAAAAATGATCCAAACAGTGACCCCCCCCTCCCCTACCGTACCTGGAGAGAGTAGCGGGAAAACGATCGCTATCCTAGGAGATAGATGGTGGCCGCAGACGGCGAAACAAGACGGGGATAGGATAAGCAAACGTTGCTTGTGTAGTATGTGGAAGACGCGTAATGAGCGCCCAAATGTTGGAGGTGCCTCTATTAGGAGTAGGAACGGTGCTCCGTATCGAAAGGGATGGTGGTCAGTGGTGACTAAGGCAAGCAATAAATTAATACGTCCCCCATCATAGCCACGATCGACGCTGCGGTATTATGGTAGAATGGCGTATTATAGTAGAATCGCCTTATGTCATCACTTTAGAGTCTGGGTCGGTCGCGCGCGTGTCTCAGTCCCTCGCTCAGATACGGGCTCACTCCATCCTGCTTTGTTGGCGAAACAAGGAAAAAAAACGGTTTCCTCATGTCGCGTGCATATCCCGAAACCGAAGAATGCATGGATTGATAGACGGACCCGTGGATAAGCACAGGCGCGAGCGGCTCTAAGTCGCTAAAAAGGTAATCCTCAAATATGTATAGTTGCATTTCGGAACCTTTTTTGCGGTGATATGATACCCCAACGTCAGCTGGGTGGTGTGTGTGCGTTTAAGCTGACATTTCCATCCATCTACATCCAGCACAACCAGACCTCCAACGCGAACCACCTACGGCAGTAACCGTGACGCGTGCTAGGATGGAGGTAGCACTTTTCGTCAGAAATGATCCCTGAACGACGGGGCTCGTAAACCCCAAATCGTCGGAAATAGACCATTTTTTTTTCATGATTCTCGTTGTACACCCTAGGCCATGGGATTGTTTCGTCCGGTGTAGCAGTTTTGTTCTACTTCAAATCAATGTTGTTGGGGCGGTCTTAAGCTCCGAAAGCGAGGCACTTCAGAAAAAACGTGGTGCGCCTCCATCGCAGCACGTACCTCCGGTGCAATATATATAGGCTTCATCCTAATCGCGCGCTACGATAGAGGTCGACCCTAATGTTTCCGAGGCTCCTCGGCTGAGGAGGGTCATACCATTCGAACCCTAAGCCTGGTTGCTAACCACTGCGTTGGGCCAACCCGTTGAACAACCCCGCCGCTTTCTAATTGCTATAAGGGGGGAAATCTTTTCTTTTTGAACGCTAGCGTCACTGTAAGAAGCTCCTCAGTTTGACAGCCGCCGCGTCGGTCGGAAACGGTTTTGGCAAAAAGGGCGTACCGCTGTGCTCCTATTGTAACACGCGTCCCTGATAATAGTGCTTTCTCAAAGTCCTCAGTTGACGAGCTTTATGCCCCACCCCCAAATTGTCTTCGAGACCTACTGGTTGACGTAGTGATTTCCCAGACTCTATTCACTACGTAGAAGAGATGTATTCCCCACGCGGCCCAAAACTTTTATCGAGGAAAAATGAAAATCGCTACTGTACCGGATGAATAATCCCGTGGCCTTCTAGGAATACAACAACTAATAATCGAAAAAGCACAAGTGACGACACTGCGAACATATGCGCACAGACTGATTAATATATCGCCCTGTCAACCCTGGTGCAAACTACACTGTAGTTCAAAGGGGAATCGCCGACGTATATCCTCGATGAGAACACACACCCAGTAATACGCGCGCGATCGGAGTATCACACACAGCCTGCAAACATTAATTTCGACGAAATCTTCGATTCCACACTTGGAATGCAATTTTTTATTTTTTTGTATTATCCGGCAGTCCCCCAGTTGAGGAGGCCCCTGAGTAACATCGAAAACCGCCGCGACAATGATACTTAAGACCCGCCCCTGTCGTAGCTAACGTCCGCCTCCTGGAGACTGGGTACTCACGAGGAGAGTGTTGTGAGATTATCATCGACATGCATGGGAAGATAATTTTTTAGTGGAGTGATTACTGAAAAAGATGAGGATCGCTCGAGCCACCTCGCACTTGCAAAACCTTGAATCCGACCGGCGACGCCATGCGAGTGAAGGTACGCTGCGAATAGTACCTCGTACATCGCGCGGACAGGGGTACCCCGTTCTATTTGTAGGCAGAATATTTCTGGCCGTCGGAACCCCTCAGCTAAAGAAGTCACCCAATGTTCGTCGCAGTTTAATTTTCGTCACCTTTGATCTGAGGGTGCTATTGGTCACTCGTCGTGCGGATATTTCCACTGGTATTGTTTAGGGTGGCATCCGATTACTGAGCGCCAATTCCTTCGTCCAGGTTTCTCGCTTGATCTCAAGACCACAAACCTCGAGTCATCAAGAACAGCACTACCAAGAGCTGGCACTCTGTGAGCACGTTGAGAAACCTCTTCCCCTCCAGTTGAGAATAGCTTGCACCACCCATCCGCTCTAACCTCTAATTTTAATGTTGAAAAAAAAATTTACGCCCCAGGGTGTTACTGGCCACCAGGTATTGCATACGTACTTGGTATGAGTTATTGAGGCGTCCGGCCCTGAGCTCCGCTTCTTCGGTCAAGTTTTATATTTTATCTCGAGACCGCAGACCTCGAATTTCTTCTGAACGAATCTCCCAAGAGGGGGCGCTCTGTGTGCACCTTGAGCCCCCCCCCCCGCTTGAGAATAGTTTGCACCGACCATCCGCCCAAACGTCTCCTTTGCTGTATGTACTTTCACCCGTCCCGTAGCAGAGGTTGGCAACCTACCGTATGTGACGGTGAATAGCACACCCCCTCGGGCGAGTTTGGTGTGCCGATTTCTCGACGACCGGTAGAGTCTAAAGGCCGAGCGACACGTCTATAGAAAGATCTGGACGACATCCTCCCAAAGCCGCCACCGCTGTTATTCGTGGCGCGCTGGTTTCGGAGGAAACCGGCTCAGCTTTTCATCCTAAGGGGGGTGTTATACACTAACACTAACACTAACACTAACACTAACACTAACACTAACACTAACACTAACACTAACACTAACACTGTCATATACGGGTATATGTCCTTCATAAAGAGATACACACCCAGCCACACGCGGGGTCTGGTGTAAACCACACACGCTCGCAGACATCAGTGTCGACGAAACCCTCTTATCTTACACAGCTGAATTGTACCATTTATTGCTATTAATAGTGCAATGTTTTCGACGCAGCCGGCAACGAAGGCGGCTCTACGACGGGTGGGCCTGAAAAAAGCTTGGTGAGGCCAACGACCAATTTCTTTGAATCTTTCCGGTAAGCTGCTTCAGACTCTAGCAAAGATGACTCAAGCAAAGTTGTGACCGAAGTTACCATTTGCCGTTTGTACAGCCTGGTGAGAGCTATCACAGCCGTATCCTGCGATGTGTTTTACGTGCTTGATTGCCGAAAACCCACCGAGCGTGCTGGTTCATCTAATGAATATCATCATCGTAGCACGGCGAATCCCAAGGGTTCTATCGACGTTGGAAAGCTATTTCGTACCCTGGTAAGTGTTTTGCCTTTTATGGGTTGACGCAATCGCCTCTCGATCACGGTAGTGATCCCTCTACGTGCTGGCATGTGCACTATAGAGGGAAATACCGGGGCGCTATAGGAGCAACCTGAATTACTCTGCATACCGCCACTGGTCGCTTTCATGTATGTGCCAAGCGATTTCACTGAAATCATAGCGGGCAACTGGCACTACTCAACCGGCACTATAGAGGGGACGCGCGCAATGATAGAGGTGCACCACTTTTTTTCTAATACTACACCTCAATTCGGGGGCTTAAGACCTCTCCAAAAACTGATTTGGAGGAAATTAAAAAAAATGCTACTGGACCATAAATCCCATGGCCAAGGTACACAACGACAATCATCCCCCAAAAATGGAGTATTTCCGACGATTTTGGATTAAGGAGCCCTGTGATTCAGAAAGCGTTTTCGCCAGAAAGAGGTATACCTTTATACAATTCCGACGATTTCGGGTTAAAGAACCCCGTTTTTGTTAAACGGTTTTCGCCAGAAAGAGGTATACCTTAATACCTTAATACTTTAATATCCTTTAATACAATTTACGACGATTTTGGGTTAAGGAGTCCCGTCATTCACAAAACGTTTTCGCCAGAAAGAGGTATACCTTAATACCTTGATACAATTTACGACGATTTGGGGTTGAGGAGCCCCGTCATTCAGAAACCGTTTTCGCCAAAGAGAGGTATACCTTAATACCTCAATACAATTTGCGACGATTTGGGGTCAAGGAGCCCCGTCATTCACAAAACTTTTTCCCAGCTAAAGGGCTATCTCTACCGTAGCATGTGACAGGGGCCACTACTGCGTCAACGCTGAAGGCACGCGGTCATGCCCAAAGTTCAGTACGCGGTACCACTTGAGAACCTCTGTCCATTGAACGTACTTGCAACGCTTGGCTTGTTGTGGTCTCTCGTGTTTATCCATCATCGCTAGTGCTGGTAACTGGAGTAGCACAAAAAATGGTGTCCCGACGCTGGCTGGCATGTACAGCAGTGGTGTCCCCGCAACTCGCATGCAGATGGTGCTTGCGCGGGTTGAGGCGTGCACAATAAGAAGACCCGACGCGTGCGTCGATAGCGGTGTGGGAAGTTTTAGCCACAGTACTTCTGATCTGCTGAGCTCCTCGAGTAAACGCCCACTCAGTGCCATTTCTTTTGCGCACTAACAGTTCGTTTCACACCTAGACGTTGCGATTGTTAACCGAGCTGCACTTCGAAGCAAGCCACGATGGAGAGGTGTATCACGTTTTGGCTGGAAATTGTTGAGAATATGACAGGAGTCCTTAACACAAAATCGTCGGAATTTCCCTCCATTTTTTTTCAATGATTTTAGTTGAGTAGGAGAAGGCCATTCGATGGTTCATCGGGTAGCAGTTTATTTCTTCCCAAGTCTTATGTTCGACCCAGAGGGGTATTGAGGTCAAGTGGGGAGCCCCAGCAAAAGATGATGCGCACTCTATCGTAGCATACGTTCTTCGTGCTACATGTAGACCATCGGGGGCTGTTACTCAGGGTTGCACATCGCTCTACATCTTCCAAGACCATGAGATTGTCAGTCACGTCGCACAATTAGTTTCGCCGCCGCCAGTGTTTGGGCCGGGAATTATATGCAGGCCGCAATTTAGGGGCCTCAGAATCCGGCGCGGCGTTTATGTTGTAGCATGTGCCGACCGGTAGAGGTCGACGGCAACACGCTGCCGCTTTTCGGCCTCGTCCCCAACACACGCGCGTCACCCCTTTTAAGCCATCACGGGCACGGCTGTTGCCTTCAATGCTTTTAGAGTTCAGGCAGATACTCCACACTTCTTGCCAGTAGTGTTGCTCAAGCACGCGAGGGTGCAGCCCCGGAAATATGACTTTCCTCATTTGGCGTTCGACCCGCGCGTGCTCACTGCACCCACAAACAGAACGAATCCGTCGATCGGGCCGTATGCGGCAGGGGCAAAAACGTGACGAAGGCGTAATGCCTCTATAACGATGCCTTCTCCGTCGCATGTGAAAATTAAAATATACAGTACGTTCGCCCGTTCACATTGTCATTGGCAATGGCCACTCAATATGTCGATTGTCATCACTATTGTTCTTTGATCACTGTTGTGCATGCGGCGTGTGATACTTGTTCATTTCACAGGTGTGCGTGGTAGGGACGCAGCGCAGAAGAAATTGTTTGGACCACCTCAGCCAATGGGTCGGCTCGGCCCCATTAAAGCAGGGTTCCTGTCAGCGTTCTGCCTCATCCTTCCGCTCGGGAATTGCAGCACCGGTCAGAGCAGCTCAAGCAGCACCGGTTACGCCAACTGCGAAGCAGAAACCAACTCGATCGCGGACGGAATATGTGACGTAGCCACCAACACAGAAGCCTGCGGATACGACGGCGGAGACTGCTGCGAGTGCACCTGTTTCATTGGAAGCGTTCGTTGCAGTGAACCCGACGACGGGTTTTCCTGCGAGGACCCAGACGCACCCTCGGACTGCGGCGCAACTTCCGCAAGCTCGACATCCGAATCCAGTTATCCGGAGTGCGCGGGTTACGCGCCGAACATACGAGACGGGTACTGTGACGAGATAAACAACAATGCCGAGTGCGGCTTCGACGGGGGAGATTGCTGCGCCTGCACTTGCGAGGACGATTTAACGTTCACCTGCGGTATCGAGGGATTGGGGTTTGACTGCCAAGACCCGGACGTGCCTGCGGACTGCGGCTCGACCCCGGCCAATTGCGCCGGAAATCTTGATGACATTCACGACTCTCTTTGCGACAGCGATCTGAATAACGAAGAATGCGGCTATGACGGTGGGGATTGCTGCGAGTGCACGTGCCGGGAGTACGGTGGGACCTCAACCGGTTTCTACAACTTTCTGTGCGGCGCTGATGGGTACGACTGCCTCGACCCGAGTGCCCCCACCGACTGCGTCTCGGAGAGTGGCAGTCCCACACCGAGTCCGGTTGTGTCCCCATACCCCGACTGTGACGGGCGAGATTCCTGGATAGGTGATGGATACTGCGACACGTCAACGAACAGCGAGGAGTGTGCTTGGGACGGGGGGGATTGCTGCCGATGCACGTGTGTCCCGGCGAAATACCAGTGCACGTCGTTTACTTGCTTGGACCCCTCCGCGCCCAACGATTGCCCGACGGTAAGCCCGACGGTAAGCCCATCAGACGACGATTTTGGCGGTTCGGGCACCACTGTGAGCTCTTCGGACGATTATTACGTCGACGACTCTGGCACAAACGGGACCACTTCAGAAGGTTCTGGCCTCGACTGTGAGCAGCCCGCGTGGGATATTTCGGACGGGAGATGTACAGCCACGGCCAATACGGAGGCGTGTTTGTGGGACGGGGGGGACTGCTGTGAGTGTACATGCGTGGACGGCGATTTCTCTTGTGGAGAAAGTGGATATGACTGCCTCGATCCGGACGGAGATTGTGAGATGTCTGCGACTTCATCGCCTTCGGTAGCGCGAGACGTCGACGATAACAGTCATAACACCACACAGGCACAGCAGCAGACATCGTCCCTTCCGGGTGTGGAGGTTGTCAGCATACTTGCTATTTGTTTGTATGCGTTGGCTTGCTTTGCCGCGGTGACCATTTGCGCTCTTCTGGTGGTTCGTCGAAAATGTCAAGCACGTGTACCGTAGCCTTTGTTAAAGCAGCAATTATTTGGCCAATGTTTTCCTGTTTAGAACCGTGCCGATTTTATGAGGGAATTCGTACTTGGTGCTACATCGGTGTGGGATGCCTTTGCTAGGTCTGAAAGGGACAGCCTCAGCCCGCCCTCCAGGGATTAATATAGCGTAGCCGTGGGGCTTTTTTGTCATCATCTGGGACCAAGGCTATGATTTGGGGGACACTTTGTGGGCCTTTTTTTTTCACGGGGTCGGTGGCACGCGCGACATTGGCCACCCCATATCCCTTTGAATCTTTTGATTTTTGGGGGGTATCTGCGTTCACGACTTGTACCGCCGCGTAAGTGTTTGCTACGCTGCGACGCACACTACACATTGGAGTTCCGTTTTTGAGTGGGGTAGGTAGCCTGGCCTAGATAGAAGTGGTGAAAAAGAGGGTACCCCCCCTACTGAACACCTAGTAGTCCTGGGAGGGCAGGGAGGGGGATCGATGCGAACGGCAACAGCAGCAGTGGTCCTCTCGCAAACGGCAACGATCTGTGTGGTAGGTATGACGTTTGATTTTTGAGTAGCTATGCTACTGTAGTCGTAAACACCTCGCCCTGGCCGCCAAGGGCTCCTGATGATGTAGCACACGTGTGACCTTTCACCCTTCTGCAGCAAAGAGGGCGGATGATATTTACTGCGGCAATATGCATGGGTCGTTGTACCGCAATCAGGGAGGTCTGATGGGATGGACTCCTGCAATGGCGAGAAGACTGACCTCTCGAAGATGCCAAGGGTGAGGTAGGTGGGGAGCAGCTAGTATTACCCAAAACACCTATGCCTGACCACCAAGGCCTCCTAGCGCGCAGTAGGAGTGTAATTGGGGCTTTTCTTGTTGCTCAAATCGGCCTTTTTTGCGTGGGAGAGGCACTTTACATAAGAGATCCTCAAGCGCGAGAGCCTCAGAACAAAGAAAGAACGGTGTACTTCTTCTGTCGTAAAAACATGCACCGACGGAATTTTTGCATGAGCGCTACAAGAGCGCAACTTACCACTCTACGGCGAATATCTCGCGCCGTGGTGTAACCGCTCGCACCCGGGGAGGCTTACGAGCCGCAATATGAAGGCTCTTAACGTGTGTCTGATCTACAATCCAACCAAGCCTTGGCACACGGTGGTGGAAAAAACAAAAAAGAAACATGTAGAATCTGACACACTTACAGTAGCGATAAATAGGGATGCTATTTTGCCAGTGTGGAGTGGTACGTGGAGAAAAGGTGTTTATATAAATGGGCTGCATGGCAACCACACGTCACCTTTACTGTTTGCCGTTTTTATCGGGCTTCCTTCATTTGCCGGTCGACGCATTCCTGCGTACATACGGCGTCCTATACTGTATTGCATTGATTGCGGGGGGGGGTAGGAATGTTGGACATACGCTACCAGCCATTATCTGGTGAATTGGACCGCAGGGTCACACGATCTCGCCCGTAGGGTGCCGTGTACTGTGATGTATAGATATCGCGGTGGGTGGGACCGTGGGATGTACCCTACCACTCCGTGAATTGGAGTGCTGGCGTTCATGGTGCTCGATTTATTATCTAAGGTGGCCTGCACCGCAAGTGGTCCTTTGGAACCGCCGGGAGCAAGAACAATAGGTGTACCCTTTATTTTGGTGGAGTGGGGCAGGTGATTCGTCTTTTTTTGTATTCTGTGTTTTATTGGTTTGTGTCCATCTACCTAGCCGTGCGTGCGTCGATGCTGGCCCCGGTCTCCCGCAAAATCCGAGGTGGGGACGTGTATGTTGCGCTCGTCGAAGTGCGAGACGCAAGAGGTTTGTTCTCATCTGAGATGTCCTTGACTGTGGTGCATAGACAACGCGGGATGTCGGAGCTCTGGATTTACCCGTCTATTCAGTGAAGTGAAGCCGCTGGCGCGGGTTGCTTTCAATTATTTTATATCTTAGTCCGTCTACCGGGTCGGGTGCGCAGCAATGCTTACCCCGGTCTCTTTCTAGTTCAGAGATGGCGGTGCAAGAGATATGTGTCGTGCTCGTGGAGTCGCTGCACGGGGTGGTTTTCTTTGCCTACTCTGGGGCGTTATGCACACCGCGGGTGGTGGGGGCATTGATTGGGTATACAAGTAAGTACCCCGTTTGTTTACTGAAGGTGGGGCACGTCATGCAGCTTTACGCCTGCTTTCCGAACCCGTTTATTATACGTAGCAGACGCGCAAAAATGTGTCCTGGTGTTGACTTTTGTGTGAAGTGGCGTAGCAAGATATTTTTTTCGGTTTTTTTTTCTCGAAACCATAGTGCGGTAAGGGTTGTCGTTTTATTCGGGTTGAATGTTTTTTTCTGTCCGGTTGAGCTCCTCAAGTTTCGAGCTACCGGGGGCGGGGGAGTCTGGTGTGTTTGCGATGGTGTTGGTTTCAGGACTTCCGCCCGTAGAAGGTTTGACTGGATTGCTCGTGCAAATGCGTTTGAAGTCAAATTTAGGGTGATACGTTGGGCTCATCATGTGATGCCACAAACGTACCAGGTGCCACTGCCGTGGGATCGCTCTTTTATCGAACGCGGAAGGGCTCGCTGTCGCTACGGATCAGTCAGGGAGACGGGGATCTTTTTCAGGGATCATTTGATCATTTGGCCAGTTTCGGGTCTGTTTCGATATGAAGCATGACATTCTGCTGCTTCTGTCCACACAGCCAAAACAGAAAATCGTGGCGTTTTGTCACTCACTGCGTTTGGGTACAACGATGGGGTGTCGATGGCGAACGAGCCTATACTATACGAAGTATCTAATATTGTTTTCTTTTACGGGTGAAACAGTTGTTTGTGTTGCGTGCGTGCAAATGCTGTGTGACGCACTGATGATTTCGCGAGGACACACTTAGCAAGGAGGTGAGCATATGTACGCGAGTGGGGCCACCATACGTATCACCTCGAGCATTTTGCTTTTGGCCCGAGAGGTGTTGAAAGCTTCGTCAATTAATCTAATTATGCTAGCAATGCTGGCGGTGCAATAAAGCCGAACAAGTGCATTATGACATGAAGAGCACAAGCGTTTCATGGATATTACTTTGCCCTACGCTCAAGCCTGGGGATGCGGACGAGCAAACGGCAGGGAGCCCAAGCTAAGAGCAGTGCCCGAGACTAACACTACATACAGCAGTAGTTTGCAAGGGCGAAGAGGAATTATGGTGGTATTGAACGACGGCAAATAGCGTTACATACAGCAGTAGTTTGCAAGGGCGAAGAGACAAATATAATATGGTAGTATCGAACGACAGCCAATAGCGTTGCAGGCGGAGCACCCAGCAAGCACGCGCACGCTGTTTGGTTGGATGGATGGTGGCGTGACGTTTTCTTCTCGCGAACACAACGGGTGGTTGTATGGGCGAGATGTGTAAAATCCTCACTGCTATGAGCGGCGCTTGGGGTGGCAATATGAATAGCCGACACGGCCAACGAAATACTCCGGTAAACTGTTGTGTACTCGCTATATTATTGTAAGAAAAACAAACGCATTATTAACAAGCTGTTACGCGCTTGTATTGCGGTTCCACGGCATCCGGGGCGGACTAGCTATTTTGTAGTAACACCAGCCCCAGGAACGTCGGGTAGCGTGTAGTTCAACGCATTTTGTTGCTTAGCACCGTTATTCCCCGCGGCCGAAGAAGGTGTTGTGCGTGTCCTATCACCGTACAGTATAGCTCTCTGTTAAAACTAATAATAATCAAGGAATAAGTTGAGGCGCCATTTCAATTTCGACGGAGGTGATTTTTTTTCTATTTTCAGGGGCATCTGTTCGTTTTGGCCGTGGGACGCGTGCTACTATCGAGGTGCACGACTTTTTTTCAACACTATTCCTCTAATTGGGAGCTTAAGACCTCTCCCGAAAAACTGATTTGGAGAAAAATCAAAACTGCTCCCACCAGATGAAAAATCCCACACGGCCTAGGTACACAACAACAGTCATGCCAAAAAAAAATGGCGTATTTCCGACGATTTTGGGTTGAGGAGCCCCGCGATTCAGAAATCGTTTTCGCCAGAAAGAGGTATACCTTAATACCTTGATACAATTTACGACCATTTTGGGTTTAAGAGCCCCGCGATTCAGAAACCGTTTTCGCCAGAAAGAGGTATACCTTAAAACCTTAGTACAATTTACGACCGTTTGGGGTTAAGGATACCCCGTCATTCAGAAAAAAAATCAGAAGAAAAGTGCTACCTCTATCGTAGCACTTGTCGTGTGTGCTGTTTAAATTTGTTTCGTCCGCACATTTGTTTGTCCATCTGATCGTAGGACGCCTTTCATAACTTCACGTATGTTTCTGCTGGAGGCTCGCTTTCTAAATTTTCGTTTTAGACCGTTTGCGACTGACCTGGTATTCTCCATTTCAGCCTGATGCACGTCTTTTCGAGGTTGGGATAGTATCCTGTGGTCAAGCGGTTCTCGGGGGTACATCCAGGCATACCTCGCATTCGTTTGCCGTGCAATACACCCTCTTCGAGGTTGGAACTCGTCGAGGTTAGGACGGCATCTTGTCACTAAGTACGTGGTTCCCGGGCGCATACATCGAAGTATGCATCGCATATCTTTGGCGTCCACAACACATTTTATGTCATCTGGTAGCCCCTCAGCGCGCATTTTGTCAAGGGGTTTACAGGGCTATGTTCACGGGTACTTTGTTCAATTAGCGCTGATATGCGATGGATGGATAAGCTCCCAACAGCCGCACTAGGCAGTAAGCGAGGCACTGCAACACGCAGTGTGTAGAAGATAGTTTAAGATGTCTTTATTATGTCGACCCGGAAAGGGGTAGACGAATGCAGGGGGAAAGGTCGAGTGGGTCATGTGGGACAACTCTTCACAGCCCAGAAACAACCGCTCGTAGTCGAATACCTGAACCTCCTCGCATAGTGCCTACTCGTAGATACCCGTGGGACTGCTCGTGGGTGATACCACGAGACGATCCCAGTAACTTACCTCCGTGACACAACGTATGTAACGTAACTTATTGCTACGCTGTTCGTTGAGACAAGCTATATCTCGAACATACTTCGCGTTTGTTCGGAGTCAAGGTTCTACGGTATTCCTTTGAAGCCAATGGTTGGACGTCATCTTCGAGCGACTCAGAGCCACTGGCGTGAATGGCTACGAGTACCTGCCTGGTCCTTCGTACGCGCTTCTGACTTTCTCGGTAAGCGCCGCCGTGGACCTGCTGACGTGCGCTACGATGGGAAAGGTGACATTTTTTTTCGATTTTTTTTCTCCTTGACCAAAAATTGTCGGGCTGCTTATTTACAGTGTCATTATTTTGCTACAAGTTTTTTGCATGCTTACGCAATGGGAATTCATCGTCAGATAGCACCTGTAGTTTTCTCCCCAAGATCAGTTTTTAGATGGGGTGCAGGAGCTCCCTCGTAAAGCGAGGCTCCTCAGAAACAAAAAGGTGCACATCTGGCGTAGCTTGTTGTAACTGTTTTTGCAGCGCCGCACCAACAATATATCTTCAAGATCGCTTTTGAGTGAGACTGTGACTCTTGCGCACGATGCATGTGACGCTGTTGTTTTTTTTGTGCGGGGCACCCTCGGGCGCCCACATGTGTCCCGAAATGTACCGCGGTATCTCACGATATCCCCGGAGGGTGCCCGCAGGAGCTTTCGCGGTATATCGCGGGGTCCCGCGGGCACCGCAATGCCCCAGCTTTGGTGATCCGCGAGAACCCGCATGGCAGTTCTCGCAGGCATCCGACATGCCTCGGCTATAGGGTCAGAGGGAATACCACCCATACATACTCGTATCACGTGGGATTTATGATCGTTGGTCGTAGAATGTAATGCGTATACCTACATAGGGTTAGGGATTGGCATGTTCCCATTGACGGCACCCGTGGCAACTACCGCGGGCACCTGCGAAGAGTCCAATGGAAAACGTCACGGGAATATATATGGGACATCATACGGGACACCCCATGACGGCAACACCTGTGCACGATAGCACATGATTACTGACGGGTGCCCGCGGGCGATCTCGGGCTTTCGCGGTATCTCCCACGGGCGTCCGCGAGTCCTCACGGGAACCAACGTGCAAAGTCTCGGTCAAACCGTGAGAGAAACCGTGCCATAGCCGCGCTCACGGATGCCCGCGGGATACCATGGCGCCAGCCCGCTCGCCGTCGACCCCCAAAAAATGGAGGACTATTTTTTTTATCTGGGAGCAGAAAGATAAATGATCCGTTGTTGGTGTTGGCCTGAAGGATTGAAGAGTTGAAATTCTAGGATAGATGATGGTGATAAGAACCGTTGTATAGCTCCGAGAAGACAATCAAACCAAACGTCCGTAAGCCTGACGGAATCAGGCAGGTCGTTCGATTCACGGAATGGATTATGTGAGTCCAGGTACTGGACAAACGATATTAACTTGGAGAGAACAACCCCATGAGATACTTATTCTCGCGAGCTAACGTTCAGAGCTAGCGAAGCACGGGAATCCCACGCAAAAGGCGCAATACCTCAGCTGACCATCTGACGTCACAATCGAAAAGACGTTGCGGTCTGGTGATTGCACGCCAATCTAGCGGGAATTGCCGTAGTTTCTCTCGCCCGCCCACCTCGCCATGATATTGCGCATCTATCTGGCAATCTACTGTAAGACCGAACTACAGTCCAGACTAGACTAGATCCTAAAAATAACGCATGATTCCCTCGTTCAAAATAGTGGCCGGGATTAACAATCCTGATTATAGTGGGGAGACCCTGGTCACTGGTTGGCGCAGCCAGTGCATTCGATGATTAACTGCGCATCACAGCAGCTGGTATGGTGCTGAGTCTATTCAGCATGTTCAACCTGGTGGCGAAAGCGACTGCTGTGATGAGGGCACCCAGGCGGGAAGGTGCTTTTTGGCAATTTTCTTGTGGCAGTAAATTACACTGCTGTGCCACAACAATCTACACAGCAGTAGTACGAGTACATTGCACCAGAACAATCACAGGCCCAAAAGTGTGAAGCAACGTCCGGCGGCTGGATACCGCCGAGAGCGTCGGGGTAATTGTGACCACATTTTTGAGAATTACAAGTGTGGTAGTCTAGTCTATGCATCCATATACTCAGATTTCAGGACGGCGCCGGAGAACCTGAAACCTGTGATTATTATTGCTGGAATCTTACGCAGAGTAAATAATGTACTTGAATATTGGGCATTCTTCTCATCTTTGGAGTCAGTTTTGTTGTCGTCGTCGTTGTTGGTTTCATCATTCTCCCGCCCAAGGTATTTATTGGAGTGTATTATACATAAATGACTGAAATAGGTAGGAATATCGAACCCTGTACGCTACAAAAATGAAGGCAGGTATACCGGGGGAGGGGGGTAAGGAAAGACACCTGTGACCACGGCGTGAGTCCAGAGAAGGACGATAAGGGTAAACAATCCTGGCGATTTGAGCTGGAGCATACATAGTAGAGTGAAAAAGTGATAACAAAAAGAAAACGAGTTGAAGATAGCTTATGAAGAGTTTCATTTTCAACTTCATCAGCGCAGTAGCGGCCCCCTCACAATAAAACTGAAAGCCAGGTCTAGGCCAGCATCCTAATCGTAGCGGAGCGAGAAAAGGGGGTAGCTTGCCTGAAAAAATATACGTATAACTTGGTATAACTGGCAACCGCCTAACATATCGTACGTATATAGTCTATACATTGTCATGTGAAAAACATGAATGAATATAATACTTGGAACAATTATTTTAAATGATTGCCTAGCTTCCATTGTTTTTACTTTTTCTTACGATAATCGCCAGTTACTACTTGCTCTACCTCGGACATGTTATTGGCTGTTGGGCCATCTCAGAGTGGAATTGCACACACGTGCATTTATTTTGAAAAATTATTAGCGGCGGGCTGATTGATGCTCTGACTGACAGTTCTTAGAATAAATGCCCTGGTCATATTGCCACAAATAATCCTGACATCACGCATCACCCTGTGGACCGTATGGTTAATATTAGACTAGACTAATAATCTAGCTGTGGTACTGATGAAAGTTGCGGACCGAATACTACTGCTATTGATGTCTTTCATGTGGAAATTCACACCCCGTGTAGCACGTGCGATCGGAGTAAGTATCACTCATCAATTGTCACACACAGCTTGCAACAAGATTAACTTCAAACGAAACCTCAGCCTCTAACCTTGACAACCGTTTATAGTGTAAAATACCTTGTATAGTCCATAATTTGTGTAAAAATTATCCAGACGGTCGACTGCTCCTATCAAAACTTCAGAACCCGACGTCATACTTATATTGGTAACCGTATGTATTGTCTAAAATATAGTGAACACAACGAGGTTCAGGGCTGGAGAACAACTCGAAAGATCCGAGTCAGCAACGTGGGACAGAACGCACCACACTCCACACACCACGACGACTGCACCCACTCTTCTTACCCCGCCCCCCCCCAACACACACCTAAAATCCAAGCACCTAGTGAGCCTCATCTGCGCCGCCGTCACCACTGCTGCTACAGTGATACTGCGAGGAATAGACCGAGAGACACACGATCTCCTGCAACTCCTTCTCCGTCTCAGACGAAATCAGATTCGAGAATAATGGTGAACCGGGCGGTGTTGGTGGTGCTCCTTGCGGCTCTGTCCACGGCTGCTGGCGAGGATGAAACGTGCGCCGCCTTCGGTAAGCAAGATATGTACGGTAGCAGATGAAGTTCGAGCAGTACTCGTCACAAAAATATTATAATTATGGAATAGCAGTAGCAGATACTGTTAGCTGAATGAAGTAGCCAGTCATTACGTGTTGTTCTGGCTGGTAGATCCGATGCCACCTGCCCAATGCCACACACAGCACAGCAGGGTAGCAGTAGTAGTAGTTGCTAGTCATCACGCCTACAAGTAATCGACGCGCGCAAAAAAACAAGACGTGCCAGGGCCGCGTTTGGTAGACAAGCCTCGCAAATATCCTATATGATTAATAACGACGTAGCAGATAGCGGAAGAACTAACCAGTCGACATTTACTGTCTTGATATCTCAGCTCTCGTTTAGACTAGACTCTATACGCGTATGTATAGACTATAGATTCGATTCCAGGCGTGTTTGTACTGCTTGGGAATATGAGTACGTAGGTCGTACGCGTATGCGCGTAATCGATGGGGAAAACGTGAACACCAGTATGTATGTGCATTGCTGTCTCGCCCTCTCCGAACATGCTGTGCTCGTCTCGACCTCACGAGAAGAAAAAACATGGCACCTGAAGTATTTCTCCTGTTGTATGTGGCGAAATGATGATGAGTACTTCTCCTGTATGTGGCATCGGCCAGTATCGCCCCCCACAACAACTTGACCCATCCATCTGAAACAGCATACCCGTTGGCCTTTTTTCCTGTCGTTTCAACATGCATGCGTTGCATGCATGCATCATCTATCTAATGGCTTTGTATGCCACCAGCGGAAGCTGCGCTACTTCGCAGCGTATTAGGTATATTTTACGAGTGTGCATGTGTGGCCTGTGTATCTGTGGTGTGTCGCTGCGTATCAAACATGGAAATACGTCAGTTTCGAAGTTGCGAAATGCGAATTTTTCGGCTCAAGAATGCGGTATTTCCGGCCAGCGGCTACTACATCGAAATAGCCCGGACATGGAAATATATTTTCAGTCTGAAACACCAGGTAGGTGTCGTAGGTGCTACTAGATGCTGCTGTACCGATGCACAGCTATCAAATACCTGATACGTATACTTGTATCCGTATGACAGCTGTATAACACCGTACGTACATACATGCAGCAGTTTCACCACGTAACTGGTTGTTGTCAATGACGCATACACGCGATGGCAAGGGCACACAGACCTTTTTTTTCTTTTGAGACTCCTCACGTGAAGAGCTCTATACCCAGCTGCCTCAAGTCTACATATCTACCCCGGCGATCAAAAACGATTTTGGTAAACAAATACTTCGAAGTATGAAAGTTCAAATCGATATTGAGCAAACTCACAGCCTAGGTCGGGAGAGGCATATATCATCGTGCAGAGACTGGTTTTGTAAGGGGGAAAATGATGTTCCAACCCGGATGTTTTAATTAGTGTTGTCCTCACTTGAATGAGCCTCGTCCTTAACCAATGTTTTTCGGTCCAGAGTGTTACCCCTCCTAACGCACGATGGTATATCACACGGTCACGTCCTGGTCTGCGCACATTCAGCAGCAGTACACCCAACCGTACCTCCACGTGGTTCCTGTTACTGTCATCAAAATACAGGCCTAGATCCTAACCCAAACCAAAAGCCTAGTTTTTTTTTTTTTTTTTTTAGATCCTCCTGGGGATCCGGGTAAAAAAAGCTTAAGCTCCATACACTTTCGTTTGTGTACCAGTTTTCGTCCATCTGCAGAACGCAGACTTTGTGTCAACCCCGCCCCTCCGGTTTAGTCCACACTATGAACTTGCCGGCCTTCTTTGGCTGATTCCTATACGGTTCAACCAAGAAGGTGAGATAGCCACCCTGGAATCGACAGCTCTTTTCGCTCTGTCTTTACCCTGGCTAGTTCAAAAGCCTAGTCTAGGGCTATAAGCCACGATCTCCCTCCCTGCGCTCTTTCCGTTATTCTTCCGACCATGATGCATATATAACACTATCTTGTTGTAATGATACGTGTTGTGATTACATCGTTCTGATGATATTAGTGTAAAAATAAAATATACTCCAGCTGTAAGATCGAATATTTTATCGAAACTCATGATTTGCAAGCTGTGTGTGATACTACGATCGCGCGTATTACGGGGTGTGTGTCCTCATAAAGGATAAGGTCCCGGCAACTCCCCTTGGAACTACAGGGTTATTCTTGTGCTGATAGTGTGACTGGTGCGATGTTACTTGTTGTCGTGACACTCTCCAGATGGGGACTGCTACTGGAGCGGGCTGGACTGCTGCGACCCAGTACACGACTGCGATGAAGGTTACTGCCACATCAGGATGTTCTACCCCCACCACGGTAAGTTCAAATATATCAAATATATCATATATCATACGTCGAAATTATGATATATGATATATGATACCAGGGTATGTGATATATGATATATGATAACTACACAAAAAATCATTGTCTGTTTGACCGACACCCACCCAACAATACATGTTTCTTCAAGTGCTTTTTGGTGTAAAGAGGAGAAGTTTTTTGTCACACATGACTGGTGACTCGCTGCGCGAGAAGGCACTTGGCGATCGTCGGCAGTGGCGGAATGTTTTATCACATTTGACCGCGCGAGAAGTCACTTGACGATGGTCGGGAGTGGCGGAATGTTTTGTCACACTTGACTGGTGGAATGTTCATCGCTACAGACGTGGTTCGCTTGACCAAACTT
This sequence comes from Undaria pinnatifida, assembly GCA_012845835.1. Taxonomy (NCBI): domain Eukaryota; class Phaeophyceae; order Laminariales; family Alariaceae; genus Undaria; species Undaria pinnatifida. Next base: position 8,159,235 of record JABAKD010000004.1, read on the forward strand.
TGATTAACGTTGTACACCCCCTGCAATCCATGGCCACTACTGTGAACGTCCCGAGGTCAAAGCCATCTCCAACCGTCGGGGGCGTCATACGCTTCCCGTGCGTCCCATAGGGTGGCGTACGCCACTCTTCTCCCCCGCGTGTCGATGGTTACTGTCGCTGGCGCTTTTCGGCGCAGTTCCGCGAGCGCGTTAATGGCGTCCATTGGGGGGTGGAAGGCGTCCTTCATGAAATCGCGGGCGGCGCCTCTGTCGCGCAATACAGCACTCGGCAAGACTATGAATAGGCCCCCAAGAGTTTTACCCCTAGATACAGCGGTGTACCCCTGGCCCTGGGCGAAGAATCCTCTACTCGGAATCCACACGGCAACCCGCTCGAACCCAACACCCTGTACCCTATGTATGGTCACAAGCGGCGACCATGAGCGGCCACTGTTTCACTATGTACGCTCCGCTGACGGCAACTCCCCTGCAGAACGGAACCCATACGGCCTTGTCCTCGAAAGGCTGCAGCTTGACTCTGCGCCCTTTCCCCTTACCAGTCGTTAGCTCTACCTCAACCCACGCCGGCCTTTTGTGGGCGAGGGTGGTCTCGTGGGCCTCGGCTTCTAAGGAGGCGTCGGTATCCTGCCAACCTCTAACGACGCCACAGGTAGCGTTGACGACCCCCCGCTGTTGGTCGGCGTTTTTAGTGATGACTATCTGAGAGGCGTGAAGTTGGCACGCGAGGGGTAGGGATGGAAGCGTTAGGTTTTGCATGGTAAACGCGAAACGTTAGTGAACGCGTATGCTACAAACGCAAGCACAGGACACACACACGTAGCTGGAGACGCCTACATACATAGGAGATGATGGATACACAGGTGACGGAACGCATTTGCACCGCAGGAACGCTGGTGGAAGGTGAGGTAGTAGACTATAGCAGGTTCGAAGACGTACGGGTATGCTACAAACGCAAACACACGGGAGCACTGCTGCGCTACACATGTACGTACTCTACACACGCGGCGAGAGCGGTGTGCACGCCGCTGTACCTACAAACACAGCTGTGACCATGCTGAGTGCGTAGCGTATAAGCAATGCCGTCCGTGTACATACCTGTCCCAAGAAGGTGCAGTTCCCGTTGAGCAGAGAGTGCCAGCCGCAGTAGCGTATAAGCAATGCCGTCCGTGTACATACCTGTCCCAAGAAGGTGCAGTTCCCGTTGAGCAGAGAGTGCCAGCCGCAGTTGCCATCCCCCCTGCGCGGAACAGTGCGAGTGTTCCGGCGCTGTAGAACGAGGCCATTCGGGCAGTGCAATTGCTGAATGGATTGTTGTTGCCCTCGCAAGGCGGAAGGATGTAGGACGAACTCCAAGCGATGAGGCAGAGAGAGCCCTGCAAATGTGTATTGGAACAGTTGGTCTCCCCAGTCGTCAAGATACCGCTCTGCTGTAAGGACGTTCCGCTGCATGTTGTGCAGAGATTCAAACGCAGCACCAGGTGGTGGTACGCCGTGACGTTTGAAGAGGGCGAAGAACACGCAGCCGCAGAGGAGGAGGAGCGTAGAACGAGCGAAGGGGCTCATAGAAGACACCCACAGCACGCTCCGGAGACCACCAGCGCTAGGTTGGCAGGCCAGCCGAAGGGTGCTTGTATGCTACTACTAGCAGTGTAGAGTGTGTTGGTGTTCGTGTGTGTGTCCCAAAATGCACCCACGAGGTGGTTGTTTGCGTGCGAGGGTGTAGTTCGTCACGCCGTTTGATTTGAATCGCAGCCGTTTGAATTTTATGGTTTTGTAAGGACGAGGAGGGTTTTTTGGGAAGGGATTTTTTTGTCCGCAGCCCAGGGCACAACGAAGTGAAATGTTTGTGTGTTGTGTTGTTTTTTTTGTTGTCCCGCATCGTGATGTAGCAGGATCGAACAGCAGAGGCACAAACGTTCAGGCGCATGCACCACCAGCGCTGGGTTGGCAGGCCAGCCGAAGGGTGCTTGTATGCTACTACTAGCAGTGTAGAGTGTGTTGGTGTTCGTGTGTGTGTCCCAAAATGCACCCACGAGGTGGTTGTTTGCGTGCGAGGGTGTAGTTCGTCACGCCGTTTGATTTGAATCGCAGCCGTTTGAATTTTATGGTTTTGTAAGGACGAGGAGGGTTTTTTGGGAAGGGATTTTGTCCGCAGCCCAGGGCACAACGAAGTGAAATGTTTGTGTGTTGTGTTGTTTTTTTTTTTGTTGTCCCGCATCGTGATGTAGCAGGATCGAACAGCAGAGGCGCAAACGTTCAAGCGCATGCACCACCAGCGCTGGGTTGGCAGGCCAGCCGAAGGGTGCTTGTATGCTACTACTAGCAGTGTAGAGTGTGTTGGTGTTCGTGTGTGTGTCCCAAAATGCACCACCAGCACTGGGTTGGCAGAGCAGCCGAACGGTGCTTGGATGCTAGTAGCAGTGTCGGGGGGGGGCGACGCGCCCCCCCCCGAACCCCCCCCCCCGGGCCCGACACAGTGTGCGTTGGAAGGACCCTCACCAGTGTGCGTTCGAAAAAGTACATGGAAAAACTATAGTATGTATTTTTAACAAACGCCCCCCTCCCCCCCATACTACAACTCAACAAACACCTACTACGTATCGAACCGGGGCAAGGCTTGAAACCAAGTTGTGACGTCAAGCTTTTGATAAGCCTCGAGAATATTTACTGGGGGCACGCGGTATGCCCCAGGCATCAAGGGCTTGGTGTAGGCGCATGCTTACAATAGAGCAGTGGAGGTAGGACTGACGTTTTTCGAGGCTCCCCATTTTCGGAGCTCGGCATGTCACCCCGACCGAGCTCTGGTTGATTCTGAGGGAAAACCACAGTGCAGCTATAGATGAGCGCAATCATCATGGCCGAGGTACACAACCATTAACGCCTCCAAACAGAAATGATGGCTTTCCGACGACATGGGGTTCCGGAGACCTTCGCTCCGTCGTTCAGGAAGAGTTTTGCCCAAACGGGCGACTCCTGTTATCGAAGCTTTCACGCGCCTGTAGCGCTCGACGCGGGGTTTACGGTTTACTAACCCCAGCTTCTCTACATGGCACTTTCAAACATTGAGCCTGGCCTCCTGATTATTGGACTTTTCCTTGTTCGTGGGATGTTTAGTGCTTCTTCTGCTGCACACACCGGGTTTTGGGTCACATAATCTTCCTACGTATATCACGCTAGTTGTGAAACGCGTACCAGGTACCAGCTACGGGACACCAAGGGCATTTGGTTGGCAGACTGATCCTGCGATATGCCCCCCCCCAAAAAAAAAGCAGCGATTTTGTTTAATGAACGCTCCGTGTCTGCTCGACACTAGGAAGGATGCCATGAAAAAATATCTTCATACTTTTTTTCTTGTTTGCAAAGGACTATCGAACGATGACGTCGGGGGGGCACCCCTTTTTCACGGAAACCGTAGTTGGTTTCAAAACCGGCGAGTTCGTTAACCCCTTTACAACTGAAACCCGTTTTTGGGGACAAAATTACTTGGATTTAGTATGGGGAGAGGTTCGGGGGCTCTAAAGGGGTTAAGGGGATACTGGGGGGGCTACCTACCGTAGAACGACTGAGCATGGGTTGTCGTTTTGCTCTGTGGTGCAACGTTTGGGTTCGCAGGAGTACTCTTGTTTGTACTCTCGCGGCGTTGTTTCGGGTCGGAACAATAATTGTTGTGGTTTTCCCGCGGCCGCCGCAACAGCTGCAACAGGTCATGTGGGCTTTCGCGCAACTTGAGTTTCGCGCGCCGCAAATGTTTCACCGTGCGGAGTCTTGTTGAGAAGTTGCATAACAGCTTTACACTAGTAAAAGGCAGAAACCGGGGGGGGGGAAGGGACGACACCTGTGACCACAGCTTGTCCAGAAGCTGGAAAGTAAAAGTGTGGAAAAAAAAAGTAAGAGAACGGAGGAGTATTGGCCCAGACTGCGTACTTGATTGATTGACACCCTCTATCTATGATAAAAATAAATTACAATCCAGCTGTGAGATTGAAGATTTTGCCAAGACTCATCTTTGCAAGCTGTGCGTGATACTCCGATCGCGCGTATTACTGGGTGTGAGTCCTCATTAAGGATATAGGTCGGCGACTCCCCTTGGAACTACAGCTATCTGTGTATCACCACCACACGCACGAGAAGAGCGACTGAGTCATCCCACGGCAGGGCTGCATCATCATCAGATCAGTCCCTGAGATCCTTGCATGATGAGGAGCTCAAGATCTCACCTGATACTACATGATTTCGAACATATTCGTTCGCACAAACCGACCAAGATTCCTACGCCTTAGTCCTAAAACAACGTGTACTCGTGAGATTACTTCAATAACCGGTAGTTCCTCACGTGAGAAGTTTAATCGGCCAGGGACTTGTTGGCCCAAAAAGTACGACCCCTAGATACCGTGGGATAACTCGACTCTGTACCACACCGACTAAAATACGTTTTAGGATTTTTTTTGTGCAGGGTAGCTATACGTTCCATTTTGCGAACTCACGTCCCCAAATTCCAAATCAGGAAAGCACGACATTGAGATACTCAAAGGAGTAAGGGGGGGGGTCACTCGCGCAAGTGACCACGAGCTATTGCACGATGAGGCCCCAAACGTTACCCTGACCTTGGTCACCAGTGGTCAGTAGTGGTCAGCAGTGCAAATTTACGCACATCACAAGCGGTTCCCTTGGTGCACATTGATAGTGATGAAGTAATAGGCTGTCTTGCTCGTGACACAGCTTCCGGACACATATAGCGACGAGAAGTTATAAAGCAGATCTCCGATTGCCAGGGGTGCTTACCCAGCAATAATACATGTCCAGATCCAGTTCATGAGTGATCAATGACGAGAAGCTCACGCTGTACATTCTCTGAATAACAAATATACGTGTATCCTGGTATTCACAATATTCCCTCCTCTTATTTGTTGCCCCCGCTCGTCATCGTGTGCAACACTTTTTCAGGCCAGATCTGCGGTGAGGACTGCGGGAACACCAGCTGCGCCCTAACCCGTGAGGACTGCATTGACGGACTCTGCGCTCCCGCTGAGGGCAACGAGTGCGCTGAGCTTGGTGAGAGTCTCCGATAAATCGCAGAACCACGCACGTAAGGCCACGGTGTATTTCTATCTCGCTAGGATCATAATTTTTTAAGCCCTTTTCGGGCTTCTCACGAGGGGGAAATGGCCACCAAAGCAGACGTTTTCATCATCGACAATTCGAAGCAGCAGCGGGGGCTGCTTGGATGTTTATGACACATTTCGTATATCCGAACCGCAACATCAACAACAGTACATCGAGATTCACGACGTATTTCATTCGCACCTCGCCGCACGCTGACGGAGACGGTGGGTAACATCGCACTTACTATGTCTTTGGTTGCTATACCCGGGCTCTAGAAGCGTTCGAACATACCTGTTACAGACCTGTGAGATCGAGAAATTCGTAGGCACGAAGCCCATATTTGCAAGCTAGCTGTGCATCATTCTCCGACCGCGCGTGTTGCGGGGTGTGCTATGCCCTTGTGAAGAATGTTGGTGGGCAAATCCCCTCAGTGCTCTAGCTGGTACCAGGGTCCACAGGGTGATGCAAGACGGTCACGTTTGAAGATTTCATCCTGATCGCTCTGTGCGCGGAAACTAAGAACTCGTGTTGAGGGAATGTAAATGTACACTGGTGCTGAGGAGAATCAAAGGTGAGGGAGCGCACAGCAACCTAGGCCCGGTCAGTTGTTTACGCCAAGCATGTTTTCATTCTTGATAAGGATATCCTATCCTGCATGTGTCTAGGGGGGGGGAGGAGCTGGGGGGGGCAGCAAAGTGTCCAACATTGAAATTAAACTGCTTCATAATGCTTAAAACATCAAACTGAAACGTTCACGTTTCGACCTGGCCACGATGTTTCGCGTGCCTACCCCCGACCGCTTCAGAATGTTACCGGAATCATGCCTATAACTAAGTAACGATATCGTGTGCACTACATTATCGCAGCAGTAGGTGGAATTTATCGATGCTTATACCGGGCGTGGATACACACTGGGAGATAGACTAAAAGTGGATACACAGTGGGAGTCTAGACTGCAGTACTAGCATACCTGTTAGGTTTCTATTCTGTTTCGGTTTTCGTGGGTGGCGTTCTCTCCATTTCTGGGGATGCTTGGGAAAGGACGATCGTTTTTGAAGTGACACATGAGACGGCAAAGGTGTGCAGGTGTGTACCGTTTCTTTCACTGCGCCTCCTAACCAACTGAGGTGCCTAATAATATTCATATATATCACACCCAAAAACTGTTTTTCTTGCAAAGTAACCCAAAAATGCAATAGTTCTGTGAACAAACCCAATGGCCCAGGTATTCGAGTCGAAAATCAGTGCAAAACGAGAATATCGTTAGGTATTCGAATAAAAAAAATAGTGAAAAACAAGAGAATAACTACGTATTCTAATCGAAAATTAGTGAAAAACAAGAGAAATATAACTCATTCTAATCAAAAATTGGTTAAAAATAAGAGAATCATACTGAGTATTCGAACCGAAAATCGAATCGAAAAATAGTGCAATATTTTTCAACAAGAATTTCGTTAGGAAGTAGTGGCATGCCGACGATTTCGGGCTCAGGACAAGTGGGCTGCACGATAGCACGTAGCACTTTCTCGGCAAACTTTTTTTTTGAGAACTAGGCTCCTTAAGAAGACACAACTCTTGGAAGGTCATTCTCGTTTGGCATTTTGACATGTTTGTATACCTAGGCTATCTATGGCATTGTACACGAGGTCGCGCTTTCATTACGATCAAAATCAGTTTTGTTCTGGCGGGGTGTAGGGCTTGTCGTCTGTGACGAACCACAGGAAGAAAAGGGTGAACCTCTGTCGTAGCACGCGCCAGAAAATACGTTGTGCCTAAAATATACTTACTTGTTGCCTCTTTCGTGTGGCATGTAACTGAACCTCGTCCTGCACATCGTCGAATGGCAAGAAACGCGCAATCCTTTTCTCCGGGAGTGGTCGCGAGCGTGTGTTTGATCGACATTAAAGTTTATGCTGCGCATCGGACGAGGGCAAACGCAATACGATGGAGGATTTTATTTTAGGCTCCAGTCAACTCGTAAAAACACGATGGATAATGCGTTCGTCGGTTTAAACCCCGGCGCCCTCCCGTCCCGACATTGTGGGGAATCGAGGATCAATGACCTTTGATGACCTTTAATTTATGGCTGCGGCTATATTCATGGAATGAAGCCGCCCCCCCCCCCCCCGCCCCCCTCCGACCTCCTGCTGCTCATGGTGGCGGGGATACAGAACACGCGTGCAGCAACGCGATCCCCTGCTGCGACACTTCTCATGACTGCATTGTGCCCGCGGAGTTGGACACAAGCGACAACTACATCAGGAACGGCTTCTGCCAAATTGCCGAGTCAAACACGGGTGAGTCGAGACAACGGAGTAAGGTTTGGGTTTTTGTTTTTTTGTTTCCACCTCTGGTTGATGTATGATTTCTTGAAGTGTTGACGAGATACGAGTATGACTAATCGACAACTGTGTGTACACAGTCTTTGCAGGGGTGGTTGTGAGTCGGACGGACACGAGTAAGCGAAGGAGCAAACGATGAGTATTTTATGGTGCAGATGAGGAATGTGTAGATTTTTTTCCGTTCGCTCTCATCTGTTGTGTTTACATCGTCTCCATCCAACATGGAACATTGAGTGTCTTGAAATCTTGCCGCTTGACTGAATGTCACCACCCCTCTATGTACCAATATATCGCCTCTCTCTCGAAGGTGGAATATAAATCATCTGGAGTTTTGTGCCGGGAGAACTACAAAATTTGCTCGAATTTACAACCAAATGCTTTCTACGGTACCATAAGGGTCACGTTTTAGGGTCACTTTGGGGGCCACATCTGGCGGTGGCTGGGGGTCACTCGCGCGCGAGGGACTGCCTGTTTCCTTTGGCCGGTTAGTATTTCGTGCCGTGCGAGTTTTAATTTTGCGATATGAATCCGCAACGGAAAAAGGTAATCTACGCGCTGCGCCCCAACAAAAGTCGCCTCCCACGTTTTTGTTCCCGTGAGGCCTGTAGAGAGCCACTCGAGTGCGACTGGCTTGAACACAAGAGTGAAAATGGGGCTACCCGCCCTGTGCCGTAGCCTCGGCCTTACGGTATGATATGGTAGTACCACCAAGACACGCCAGGGGGGGTACCCACAATTTTTCATTGTCGAGTTTGAGCCACGCGCACGAGGGACTCTGTACCTCACGGGCGAGAACAATTTTGGCGAGATCTTTTAGGCGAAGTGAAGCCCACCACTCCATATGGCAGGTTCAAATCGTAAAAAGAGTAAACTGCACGAAGTCTTAGGTTCGCAATGGAACAGGGGGTCGCTAACGCGAGTGACCCCGAACCAGCCACACGGCAATAAAATATCCGGAAAACCACATACATAACCTTCTCCTGCCGTTGTACTATTTACGGGGGACCATAGTAAATAGGACCTACGGTACAGACAAAAACCAATATATTTCCCTATTTTGGCTAACAATATTTGGTCCTATTTACTATGGTCCCCCGTAATACGATGCTAGTACGACACCGTAGTGTTACAACGGTAGGTAGTAACTGAACTGTTGAACGGTAAAGTAGTATTAATAGCACTGTCGTCTAACTGTCGTCTTGCTCAGGAGTGGAAAATAAAACGCTATACCAGGGATGAGTATTTTCTCGCGGTTCATATTACCTCTTAGTCCTGGTTCCAAGAGGTACGAACCGCATCGAACATACGTATTTCAAGATACGGTATTGTTCGGGTCGTACGACGTCCATCTTACCACATTTTTTGTTTGTCACGCCGGAGTGCCCATGCCGAAACCTAGAGCCGACCATTAAAGAGACCAAAGAAGGGGACGCTCTGGTCTGCCTCCAAGGCGGGAATTCGTTCTTTTTTTTTCACGCACACGACCACCCACTTCAGATAACATTCATGTACTACTGGTATGGCAGTACGCGAACTAACTGCCGTTGCTTCCCCTCTCTAATTTGGGTGGAATCGATTTGATGCGTTTTTACTTGTGCTGGCTAGGCTGAAAATCGTATGTTTGTCAGAACCGCAAAGTAAAGACAGTTACTTTGCCATACATGTTCATCACCTACGAACGCAGTATACAGCAGTACCTTTCGTTGTTTACTCTATGTCACAGTGTCGTCTATTCATAGGCTTCACATCTGCGTTACATGCGCTTACTATGCTGGCCACAATCTTGTCTCGCTACCTCCTCCTCGGCCTATTTGTCACCCTCCTTTTCTTTTCTCGACCTCTAGCAAAGACAACATGTACTCGGTACCAATGCACCCCCTCGTGGAGGCGGTCACCTTTATTTGAAACGAGCGTGTCAAACTTACTTCCCTGGTCGCCATTGGTCGTGTTTTGTGCCCTCACCTTCCATAGTGTGTACATATACACAATACGAAGTATAATGTGACCAATGCTACGATTATCTAGCGTGGGGGGACTCCTTTCGGCGCTTGTTTTTTGCGGCGACCCGGAGTCACCCGCGCGAGTGACGCCCCTTTTCGTTGGCGGTCTTAATCTTTCTCCATATTAGTCTATACAATTATACTACGAAAAATACTACGAGGTCGCATTATGCTATTATACTATTATACTACTAGTCTAGTATATACTATAAATCTAGACTATACTAATATGCTAATATGCCATGATACTATTTTACTGTTTTTACTCAAATTTCGCCGTGTTAGTCCGTAATGCGATAGCTAGCTACGCTCTGCGCTAAGCACATCGCCTAAAGTCATATCTTCAGTGAGGTGCGGAGGCACTCGTGCGACTGACTCAAAACCACTTTGTGGAACACTATAACGCAGTGACCCACCGACCGTAGCAGCCTTGGTCATGTGTGGTCACGTGTTCGTGTAGGTGGGTGTCCGTGTATGCGTGGGAGCTTTGTCTATCCACTGACCCGCGTGTTCTGCCTTGGGACAGGTCTTAATGGTATGTATTCCACCTCGCCCTTGTGACTCGTACAATTTTCCCTAGCGGTTATATCTCTGTGTTTATCTGTGTTTATCTGTATTATCTGTGTTTATCTGTGTTTATGTACCAATCCACCGATAAGGGTGAATCGTGTTCAACCGCCTACAGCTGCAGGTTCGAATACGACCTTTGCATTGGGTTACAGAGTTAACCCTGAGTTAACCATGGTTCGCTCTCGGTGTCGTTTTATCTGTATGTAAATCTCCCATTGTTTATCTCCATATCTCTCTGTATATGTAGTTTATGTATATATAGTCTATATGTATATACCTCTGTTCTCCTCTTTGTCCCGCCCGCTCTCCTGCTGTCTGTCTCTATTTTTGTCTTCTACCTCTCATGCCTGTGGATTTTTTGGTGTACGTCCGTCTCTCTTTCTCTCTCTCCCGCTCCCTGTACCTCGGTCGTCTGATCGATCGATCAATCCATGCGAAGGCGGCCCGTGCACCACCGCCGACAACTGCAGGTTCGACTACGACTTATGCGTGGACAGCATCTGCAAAGTAAACCCCAGCGTGCAAGAAGACGCATCCGAAAAGACCACCGTAACGGTCACCACCAACGCTTACGACACTCGTGACGGGGACAACAATGGTTGCGGCGAATCGGGCTGCTTGGCAGAGTTGACCCGCGACGGCAACACCGCTGATCCCGAATCCAGGTGGTCGTGTAGCAAGAACCTGGGTGAGGGGAACTGCTACTTGGAGTACACGTTCGGCTCTCCCCAGGACGTGATTAGCTTGAACATCGCGTTCCACAAGGGAGACGAGCGCACCCGGAAAATTAAGGTGTGTGTTTGGAATTGGTCGGTGGTCGGTCTAGGGGTTTTCATGCACGGTGGTGAAGAGGTTTTGAAAACGCACTCGCTAACACTTGATAGGCCGTCTTGTTTCCTTAAGTGTTCGTTTGAGATCATCCGTGCTTTACACTTTCCAGCTCACTCTGTGAGAGGGATGACTCCCAGCGATGAGTCTGGGCAAGCCATGGTCAAGATAATATGGATTAAGTACACTGCAATGACTTGTTGGGGACGCACTTAGTTGCTATCGGAGCCAAGCTTCCTTTCAGAAATTGGGGAGTGGCGAAGTCAACTAGGGTACGTGCATATACGATAATGTGTGATTCACGCCCAGCAAGCATGGTGGCCCTTTCACAGTAGAAACCCCCTACCATGTACCTGGTACACATAGTTTGCGCCAGCACTTCACTTTATGTTTTCATTCGCACAGCACCTAATGCCATCGCAGCACACCCCACCGCACAATACATCACCCCCCGCACCCCATCGCACCAAGCCGTACCCCACCTCACCCCACCCCAATACTCCACGACATCACATCCCACCTCCAATACCGCAAGAAACACATCCCACCCCAACCCCCACGGCATCCCATCTCACCCTGATACCCCACGACCCTTCATCCAATGCCATCCCAATACCCCTCGGAATCAAGCCGAGCCACACAAAAACTGTGCTAAATCGCAGCGCACGACTCCGTTGGTTGTTGTCCCCGCAGGTGCTCGGTGACGGATCGAGCCTGGGCACCTTCACGTCTAGCGGAACCACGCTTGACTTCGAAAACTGGACCATCAACGCCGCGGACGTTTCTACTATCAAACTCGTCGCTCGCGGACTGGGTTACAACGACTGGCTTAGCATCACGGAGGTAAGATTACCTTACCATTAGCATCATCGAGATACGGTCTAGTCTATACCTATGGGTTAGCGCAGCTTCTTGGTAGTGTTAATTTAGTTCTAGCGGAGAGCGACGTAAGATATATAAGTACGTCGGGTTAGGGGTGTTGGTGACGCCCGAAGTATGCTTTTGGCAGAGCGAGGGAAAACATGTTCAACGTTAACATCAAAGAGGTCAGATAACCTTACCACTAGCATCAGCGAGGCAAGATAACAGCATCAGCGAGGCAAGATGACGGCTTCAGCGAGGCAAGATAAACTCAGTATTTGTCTTTGAGTCCAAGTTTACTCTTGCCGCCCTTGGTCTAGGCCCCCACAAATTACCGAGATAAGATTAGTTTACCAGTAGCACGGCGACATAATATGTTCACGACTATATGTAAGTATTGGCGTAGCGAGGTAAGGTTACTGTAACACTGCCGGCGCAAGGTATACGATATATATGTACGTTGGGGTAGCGATGTAAGTACCACCGTAGCCCCCGACGTATTGTATTAGCGGAGCACGGTAGGATAACATTGCGGCAGCGAGGTAAGATACATTTTCCCTCAACAGATAGAGAGTTAAGATGCCTTTAGCATCGGCGAATTAAAAAAACTTCGGCACCAGCAGCGAGAGGGTAAGATATTTATAGAGATTTGGCTCGTTTGGTTCCACTGTCAACCTCGTCAATCGTCCACTAGGTTGCAACGACTGGCTTAACATTACCGAGGTGAGATTTTACTTACTAGACTTGGGGGGAGCACAGCCATCATAACCAAGCATGGACATTAGAAAAAACAGGGGAGGGAAATATAGTTTCGTATTTATGTGTAAACCGTGAAACAAAACGTGCTACGATAAAGGTTGCCCTTTTTGGCGTTTTCCCCCCTCCGAATGACGGGGCCCCTTTCCCCAAAACCGCCTAAAACGTCGGCAATATGATCATTTTGGACACCTAGACCCTGGGATTGTTCATCAAGTTTCGTTGTCATTTGTCTCAAAATCAGTTCTCGGGTGGAGAAAAGAGCGCACCTCAGATGAAGATTATCAGAAGGCAATGGTTCGCCTCTACCATGGCACGTGCGCTTCTCACAACCATTGAACCAGCGCCATGCTGCACGGTATGGGAGGGCTAACCTTGAGACCTTCTTTTTCGGCGGCTCAGGGGTGGTCACGACGGAAAGTGACCTTTGAGGCGTTCCGGCCTCGCGATGTGCACCACCGTACTTGTTTAACTAGTACTGCAACTATTACTCTGCGCCAAACCAATTTTTTTTTTTTTAAAGTCATCTAGTTTTGACCAAGGTGCATCTAGACCCTCTCGTGCCAGCGTTCTCAACTTAAAGGCAGTGAAAATGCCCGCCCCCCTCCCTTCCCGCTCCGTCTCGAAAGGGATGCGTGGCCAATGGTCAAATGACCAAGGCAAGCAACAAAATGAGTACGCTCCGCCCCCGTCCCCCCTCCTGTACCGTACGTAGCCTTCGTCTCACCATAGCCCCCCGTAATGTATGATCTGCAGACGGTTGGGTGCCAAAGGTCAATTATCCGACACAACTCCAAACAAACTTCTTCTCGTGGCTGTAACTCCTCTGCACCCAGCAACGACGCTTTGCTTTCGCACTTTTCCGCCCGCCCCCCGTCCCCCAACTATTGGTTTGCCTATCCGCAGGTCCAGCTTATGGACAGAAACTACGCTAGCAGTTGCTAAAGGAGCTTGCTACGCTGAAAGCCCTCCTTCGTGCTGAACTACCGCGTGCCCGTCACGGCGCAGTCTGCAAAGATCTATGTGCAAACAGTGCATCACCTCAGGCAGCAACGCTCATTGTAGTCATAGATTGGCGCAAGGGGGGCGGGGGGTCGGCGGGCGGTGGCACCGAGGATGTAGTATCGTATTGGATACCTTGTATAGTAGACAAGTCCACAAATATGGTGACGTATGGCTGCTGTACGTCAAGGAAGCTAAGTGTTGGGTGCGTGCTCATTTGCGTCATTGTGAGTTGATTTTCTTTCGTATGCGGATGGCATGATCATCAAACACCCTAGACTATATACATATAGTCTAGTCAGATAGCCAATGGCATGATAGCCATGCGACTACGTGCTACCATTTTTCTTGTGTGTTTTGTGCAAAAAAGGCGTCTGTTCTCCCAACTTTGCTGGCTGTGGGACATACGCGCCAAACGCTTGCTTCGGGGTGGTTTGAATCATGCAGGCAGGCTTTGGTGGCTCTCAGGGGAGTGCATTGTTTATTTTTTCGTCTCCGTCCTTGTGCATGTAGTGTACACGGCATTATCATGTCGTGTTTCTAAGGGATCTCTCTGCGGTTGGTATCTAGTGCTTCGATAGAAGTAACACTTTTCGGTTAGACGTTTTCGCGATGACGGGGCACCTTACCCCTCATTGACCCTCCCTCACCGAAAATCGCGACGGTATCTCATTCTTGTTTTGCGGTGTGCTTTGTTGTCTGTATGCATGTGGGGATTGTCCAATGGGGTGTACTTCGTTGTTTGCGTGCATGGGAAGTCAAACGAGGAGCCCCTCAGCAAAAAAAAAGTTTGGACCTCTGCCGTACGTAACAATTATGTGTGCTGTGTCCGGTGTACTGTGTGCTGTGTCCGGTGTACTGTGTGCTGTGTCCGGTGTGCTGTGTACTACTGTGTACTGCTGTGTGCTGTGTCTGGTGTGGTCCAAGTATTTGTACCAACCCGAAGAGGCTCTTCAACCGGAAAAGCGTCCAACACCAGCAGTCATTTTGTACTATACTCTGTTCGATGCATACATGCACCCAACTTGGGCCATGGAAGCTGCACCCTCCATTTGCTTTCAAAGGCAGCTTGTGGCGAAGCAGAGACGGATGCGTGCCGGGATAGACTATAGAGGTATCGAAAAACCGCCTTTTGGGCCAAATCCTTCCCGACCGACGCAGCTTCTGCACTACTAAGCAGTTTTTATATTGGTACAACGCCACTCGTTGTTTAGCCTTATAGTCTAGGCCTTGGTTTCATTTTGTCGGGGGTTTGAGTTCCATTGCTAGACTAATGTATCGCCGTCCGTTTCTGGGTTCGATGTAGACCTCCCCGATGAGCGATTGACGGTCCTCAGAAACTAAAGGTGCACTTACAATATTAGTCTATGGACTATACCATCATATATACCGGGTATCGCATCACAGCACGCTTCTACAGCAGTGCGGTGGCTGCTGAATTCGGAGGGCCTCGAAAGCTTTCAGTGTACCCCTCCCTGTGGCCACGAGGCCATTCGTACATTCGTACTGCTGTAGGACGCCTGCCAGGATCGGGGTAGCAGTGTTTTGGCTGAACGGGTTTGTAGCACGTGTTTTGGCTGAAGGGGTTTGGGTATACATGACGGGGGTTCCTCAACCCATAGATCTAGCCTAATCATCGGATTTTTTTTCATCATTTTATTTCTGGAAAATGAAAGGTGTTTGGTTGAACACCTTGGCAAGATGGGAGTGTTCATCCGAGGGACAAATTTCATTTTTTTCCCAAACAAATATCTGCCTCTCAGAGGGGTATAGATCTCCTCAAGCAACGAGCCCCAGATAATCGCTGGTGCACCTCGTCTCTTCATCAAGTAGAGACAGACAGACGGCAGGATGTAGTAGCAGGTGGTGAAAGAACGCCGTCTTGTGTGGCTCGTCGTGTGGTGAAACCCGTTTGCCGGAGATTCGCCCGCACGGTACTTCGGGACTTCGTTTAGGGAAAAAGGACCCTATCCCTATAGACTACGTGGTATGTCTTGATTACAGCAGCGGCCATGCGGAGCAAACCCAGCTGCGCAATGGTCTCAAATGTGCTATCTATGTGTGGTAGGGGCATACAAAGCAGCACACTCTGATTCACTTTTCAACTCACGGAGGGAGCTCAAAACAAACCAAGTTGAAGAAGGTCCAACCCCACGACGAACAAAGCCATGGCCCACTCTGTACGGTAACTGTACGAGTAGGTACACCATGCAACAAAAATAATCAATGTAAGTTAAACAAAAGCGCATTTCAAACCGCGATTGGGTGTTGGGTATTTTGTTAATAAAAGGTGGGGAGGAGGGCCCGTCAGCCCGTCAACGTTTAGACCAAAATGCGATATACACACATTATAATATCATAATGTCATTATGATATGTACTACCCCGCCTAGGGTGGCATGGAACATGCAAGAGGCCGCAAAACGAGCGTTCAAGAACGTGACGCCGCGTGTTTTTCCTGGTCACTTGGTAAGGTGGCATGTTTGTATATGTGTACAAGGGCTCCGCATAGGCGCCGGCATTCGCCGGCGCCCATGCTTCTGGTAGGGCAGGGTAGCAATTCGTCAAGTTAACAGGTGCAGCTGCCCGATTTGACACTCATCGAGCTTTAAAGTAATGCCAAGAGTTTAAATACGAACATGAGATTATGAAGGAATAATTTGACAGAGTACAAGACAGAAGAAAAACGTCAAATATACAACAAAGAAGGCAAGGATAAGCGAAACACACTGATGCTGTTGTTAAATGCGCCGTCAAGTAAAAGTTGGCGCATATCAAGCAAGAATAAGCAAAAGAGTATTGAGAACCTGCTTCGGCCCTAGGCGAAACGAAAGAGGACTTGGCATCAATGAAGATACTGCACTGCTGTCCCCGTGGTAATGGGTTCGGAGTCGACAGGATGCAAAGTCGGTTTGCATCAAGCGTCGACATGGGGTCATGTCAGCCGGCAAGGTTTCGGAAGAAGTGCTATATTTATTACCTGAAGGTTATCGCAGTGATGGTTTGGGTGGTCACGGGCGAGGAGGAACACGAAGAAGAGGAGAGCTATCTCTTGTTGCGGCGGCGTTTTCAAAGATAGATGCGGGGTGGCTTCGCTTGTGCGGGAGGTCGGCGTAGCGCTTCTTCTCTGTTTTTACTCGGGAAGGCGGGATGTTCATGCTGTACCCGTACCCCGGGTATTACCGGTACCGGACACTTCGGTAAGCTAGGTACGGCATCGACACCGGTACCGGAAACTTTGGCAAGTTCGGTACGACATCAATACCGGTACCCGCGGTGCCGGTACAGATTTTCGTACCGGTACCCGGACACTTCGGTAAGTTCGGTACGACGTCAAAACCGGTACCGTCGGTGCCGGTATGTACGTATGTACCGGAGACGGTACCGGTATCTCGGTGCAACATCGATACCGGTACCGGATACTTCTCCGTAATATCGGCACAAAACACCAACCCGGTACCGTACACTTTGGTACGGTTGGCACGATATCAACCCGATTCCAACACATTGTGACGTCATCCTTTTGGAGCTTCGGATCCAGGCAGCACTCCAAGCCACACACACCACGGTGCCCGAGCATCTTCCAGCATGCTCGGTATACCGAGACTCTGAGCAAGCTTGAGTAACGGAGCAAATCCCAGAATAAGGTGGCCTTCAGCAGTGATTCCACAGCTTCTGGTGGCGGGTCATCTTCGCCAGCTCCCACACCAGCCCCGGCGGCAGAAGTTCTTGGCACGCACGCGGAAAAAAAGCCGTGCCCCGGTGATTTTGCCTGCTCCCCTGTGTACAGCTCGCGCACGGGGGACGTGTAAGATTCGCCGGCGGAGACGATCAAAGCCGTCGATGATTTCCCAGTGCCGGCCGGTTTTCGGGGGGAAGGGGCGCGCGAAGCCTTGTTTATGTACTCGATCGGCGTGTACGTCGAACCAATCGACGAGTAAACGGCGCCCTGCAAGTGCTACTTCTGCTTCGCAAGCGCATCTTGCCGTCAGCCGAAGACGGTGATGAAATAAAAGAACCAATTATTCTTCACTTCAATGATATACCTCAGCGGGTACCCCTGGCCATTACCGGATTCGCTCTGTACATGTACCGCCAGTTTATGTCCAGTTTATGCCCCTAAGCGCAAGTGCGTGCCGGTACCTTGCCGGCGGTATATACCGCCGGTATTGCCGGTATATGTATTCAAGTGTGTGCCGGTGCCGGTAGCGGTACCGGTACAGACTTTCGTGCCGGTACCGGATGCTTCGATACGTTCGATACGACATCAATACCGGCACGGGAAACTTCTAAGTTTGGAACGACATCAATACCGGTACCGGAAACTTCAGTAAATTCGGTACGACATCAATGCCGGTACCGAAAACTTTGGTAAGTTCGGTACGATATCAATACCGATACCGGCGATACCGGTACACATGCTTTCGTACCGAGATGCCAGACACTTCGGCAAGAACGGTACACCTCCAATACCGGCACCGGACACTTCGGTGAGTTCGGCACGACGTCAGTACCGGTACCGGACACTTCGGTAAGTTCGGTACGACATCCATACCGGTGCCGAGAATACCGGTACAGTATCGAACACACCCTTGAAATTGATCATGTACCCCCCTTTGGCCGCAATTAATTGTTCCCCTTTTGTCTCAAAACAGTACCCCCGCGTGACCGATTAGGCCGCCTTCAAAGCTAGTGTAGAAAGCCCGACTGCACTTCCCCTCCTACAAAGGCCCGACATAATAGACCACGAGCGGAACCTCCAGTGGTAGCGAGTAACTGTCGTTTGTCTCCGAAATTACGAAATTACGGTGAGCAGGAAACAGCTGAGGACACAACAGCGGGTAGGGCAGTACGCGCCCGCGCGTGCACGCCTGCTCGTCTTAAGATTAGGATTCCGTGTTCCAGAACTGGTTCTCCGACAAAAACTCGCATATGGCAAAAAGAAATAGAATCGCCACTTACTTGTATACTCATTCGTGGTTACTCTTGAAGATTTGTTTTGTTTCGTTTGTTTCCTGTTCTCCGTAATTTCGTAATTTCGGAGGACAACGATCGCAGCTAGCAGGTACTCGCTACCGTAATATGGATGTTCTGGTCGTGGTCTATTGGAGCCGTTAGGAGGTGAAGTGCGGTCATCGCTTACTACACTGGCTTTTGAATGCGCCATCATCGGTCATGCAGGGGCGGCACTCTGTTTTCGGACAAAGGAGGACAATTAATTGCGGTCAAAGGAGGGTACATGAACAATCGTAGTTGATTTATTGGGGTATACCCCCCCACGTTTGAGTCGAAAGGGGGGATTAGGTTGCCCGCTCCTCCGCCGGGGCCCCGTTACCCCCAATACCATGCCCGAAAACAAACACAAGAAAGTTAAAGGTATACGTGCTCGACATGGGCTGCGGACGTCATGGCAGCTCATCAGAATTGAATTTTAGGCCGTTTGGAGCCAGCGCGGGCGCGTTCCGAGGACGTTTTCTCTCCGTACCCCCAAAAGACCCAACAACCCGGAGGTACACCCCCTTTTGACCATTTCCCGTTGAATTTCGTAGCGCCGTGTAGCTTCCCTTGCCTCGCTCACCCCTGTGCTGAGTGGGAAGTCTTCGTAGCATATTACGTACGTCTACATGCCTTGCTTCCTTGCATTTTCTTCTTTCTTCTTACTCGTTTACTGAAGTATTTTATCCTCCGATGTGCACATCGGTGTTGGTTCCCCTGGGTGGCATGCGGTGCAGTCGGCTCAGCTGCGAGTTTTGAACTGTACCAGGTATGTGTGTTGTTGTTTTTCTCACATTAACTCGCATAATCAAGTCCATGGTCACAGGACAGGCTCAGTGTGTGCATACCAGTATGGGCCTGACATGTGCGTACACTGCCTCCCGATTTCATTTTTTTTTCTGGGCGGGTGCATGATTTACTCTATCAGATACTACACTGTTGTTGCTGTTCTCGGTGTCACATCAACTCGCACAATCAAGTCCGTGCTTACAGGACAGGCTCCAGTCACTCTGGAGTGAAATAATACCCCAGGGAAAAACACAAACAAACCAAAAGTGGTACACGCGTAGACTATATCATAGATGACGTAATTCATGCCTCCGCCAAAAACATATGACAAGTGAAAATCGGGAGTCAGCCTACGATGTGCCGGGTCCATACTGGTGCATACGTCTCACTACTCGCGCCTGAACAAACCGACTATACCGCTTACTACTCAAGGAAGACTACCACGTACATATTTCACGTAGTACCTATCACTGCGCATACGCACGTCAGACTCAAGCCGATCGGGAACAAAAATAACACAGAATGGAAAGAAAAGAAGAGAAAGGGAAAGGAAAGGATAGGAAAGGAAAGGAAAGGAAAGGAAAGGAAAGGAAAGGAAAGGAAAGGAAAGGAAAGGAAAGGAAAGGAAAGGAAAGGAAAGGAAAGGAAAGGAAAGGAAAGGAAAGGAAAGGAAAGGAAAGGAAAGGAAAGGAAAGGAAAGGAAAGGAAAGGAAAGGAAAGGAAAGGAAAGGAAAGGAAAGGAAAGGAAAGGAAAGGAAAGGAAAGGAAAGGAAAGGAAAGGAAAGGAAAGGAAAGGAAAGGAAAGGAAAGGAAAGGAAAGGAAAGGAAAGGAAGGAAAGGAAAGGAAAGGAAAGGAAAGGAAAGGAAAGGAAAGGAAAGGAAAGGAAAGGAAAGGAAAGGAAAAGGAAAGGAAAGGAAAGGAAAGGAAAGGAAAGGAAAGGAAAGGAAAGGAAAGGAAAGGAAAGGAAAGGAAAGGAAAGGAAAGGAAAGGAAAGGAAAGGAAAGGAAAGGAAAGGAAAGGAAAGGAAAGGAAAGGAAAGGAAAGGAAAGGAAAGGAAAGGAAAGGAAAGGAAAGGAAAGGAAAGGAAAGGAAAGGAAAGGAAAGAAGGCGAAAAAGGAAAGGAAAGGGAAGACAAGGAAAGACAAGACAAGAAGAGGAAGCAAGAAAACTCAGAGGAAAAAATCATCATAGTAGCAGATCCTAGAAACTAACTTAAGACGGTATAGCTCATAGATGCGTAAATGGCACCGGGGGGAGAATGCAACAATGCGAAAAAGTCAGGGCGGTGTTACGCCAGCTTGTGACGGCCATTGGAAGAGCCAAAAAACAATCAACACGGTGTTGGCCAGACCTAGACTTCAGTCTCTTGGGCAGGACTCCCCCCGTTCCCGCCCCTCCCCCCCTTCCCCCTCCCCCCCTTTCCCCTCCACTCCTCCCCCCCGATGTTTGGAGATGCCGACAGTGGATGACGCTGTCGTGCCCTTTGCGTGTCGCTCTGCAGCTCTGCATCTCTCCGTCTCATGCCATTTACGCATGAACAACTCGGCTTCCTCCTCTACGCCTCGAAACCATCTACCGGCCTTCTGAGCAGCCTTTCGCCACCCGTCAAACTTCGTTCCGAAAACCGACATATCCTCCTTCAGATGAGCCATCCAGTCTTTCTTTTGCCCCCCTGAGTAGCCCTTACCCCCAACAAGCTCCCCAAACATCACCCTCTGTAAAAGACGCTCCTCCCCCATACGTGCTACGAATCCGACAAACAATGTCCTCCGTTTGCGCACTATCGCCTCTGTGCTCTCGGAAGCTGTCTTGGCAAGCGAGCGTCGGCGTACGATAGGGTGTGGTCGCCGCGCTTCCGTTTCCACCATCCGAGGCATCGGAGGAACATGGAGTGGTGAACCCGTCGTAGCCTGTGAAGGTCAAACTTGTTTGGGCTCCACGTCATGCAACCGTAGAGTGGTGTCTCGATCACCTCCGCTTTCGGCAACCGGACCTTCAGCCGTAGGCGCACACCCGGGCGATCATAGGTTTCCATCTTGTACCGTTGGAAGCACGCCCAGGCCCTCTGAAGACGCCGCGCCATTTCAATGCTAAGTCCTCTGTCTGCGGTGATAGCCCCGCCCAAGTACAAAAACTCGATTGTTTGGTTGTATACCTGGCCGGCTGCATTGATAGTCAACGACACCTTACCCCCGCCTTTGATTTTTTTGCAGGGAAATGATATCGGTTTTCGCCTCGGAGACCGTGAGCCCGAACGACGAGCACGCAGCCACGATCACCGTCATCATCCTCTCCAGCCCTTCTGATGACCGGGATGCGATGCTCGCGTCGTCAGCGTACAGCATACCCCACAATCTCTGCACCTCTCCTTCTCCTCCTTCTCCGTCCGCCCGTCGACTTTGCCTGAGCTTGAAGTGCCCTTCTTTTCGCCTTTCTCCTTCTTTCGTTGGAGCTGCACCATGTTGTCCGTGATTGCTGCATCAGCGAGGAAGCGCCTCTCGGCCACACGCAGTACGGCCGTGATAAACATGTTGAACAACAGTGGCGCGTGCACGCGTCGGATTCTTTGCCTGAGAACTTGCCCCGCGTCGAACATATCCGAGCACTCTCCATCATCCAAACGCACGCATGCTTGCATGCCGTCGCAGAATTGGCGGGTGACGACGAGCATCTCTCGGTGGCACGCTGAAACGAGCAAGGACATCCCACAGAAGGGTTCGGTCGACGGAGACATTCGCTTTGGGGGGGTCGATAAAGCATAGGTACAAGAGGGTGTCCTTCTTCCGCGCCAGTTCCAGCAGTCGTCGTACTACGAACATCATGTCATCCGTCGAGCGTTGGGGTCTGAACCCACACTGCACCTCCGGCAGAATGTTCTCGCGTTCGCAATAGTCACTCAGGCGACCTGCGAAGACTTTGAGGAGCACTTTGCCGGCGAGAGCCCCGAGGGATATGCCACGATAATTGACACACTCAGTCCAATCTTTCTTCTTGTGATGCATCTTAGTCGTTGCATATTTCCATTGTTGCGGCACGCCACCTCCCCTCCACACAGCGACGACGATGTCGTGGAACTTTCTGAGCGTGTCCAATTTTCCTTCGTCGGCTAAGGCCTTCAAGAACTCGGCCGGGAGGCCATCGAGCCTTCCTGCCTTTCGGTTCGCCAACGCACGGATAGCCTCCTCTACTTCGTACCTAGACGGGACATCGTCCAGTGGTCTACACGGGGGCCACTGCTTAAGTTCGTCCACAATGCTCGGGTCAAGGGTCGGAGAGTTGGTGTTGAGCAATATATGAAACCACCTTCACCCACCGCTCGCGGATGAGGGCATTATCCCGCAGCAATCGACGTTCGTCGTCCTTGATGTACAAAACACCCACCGCCTAAAGGTGTTTGTGGAAGCCGAACTGATCACCTTCTCGGACACGTCCTTCGAGTTGGCGGACCTAACCTTCGAAAAACCTCTGCACACAGCTTCTACCGCGTGCGTTTCAGCTGTTTGGTGGTCGCCTCCAAGGCTCGCCGTAGACAACGATCGTTTGCAGCAGAACGGACCCGTTTCGTCGTGTCTTCCCTATCTTGCCATCGTGCATTCAACTCCGACTTCGTCTCCTCCGTCGCACACCCGCCCAGCGGTACTTGTTTGCGCCGAAAAACATACAACAGACCGGTTCAAGTTTAAAAAGCAACGGAAATGTATTCCCCGGCAAATGACCTTGCCGTTTCTTCGATTCAGACCGTGAAAGTGTGCTCGCTTTCTTAATGCATGTCATGTGCCGTTGCGAAGACCTCACATACCTGTTGTCTGTCAGGGCGGGGGGGGGGGGTGAGGGGGGGCTGATTTTCGTCAGTTTAAGTTCATTTTGGGGGGGAAATTTGGACCACCCTGAAAGAAGAGAAAATATTTCTACGGATAAAAAAAAAAAAACTCCCGGAGGGTGGCCTCGGGATATGGGCTTGTAGAACACACGTCGTGTGTGTGGACAAAGGTCAGGGTCAATATCTTTCAGTGTATTTGAATATTATTTGTGACCTAAACCTCCTAAAAAATCCCCCCCCCCCCCCCCCCTCCCTCTTGCTCTCCCTTACTCAAACGCCCCACCAAATATCGAAATCCGCCAGATTAATAAACACTTCACGCACAGGATATCACCTCATTATCTTTCGAGAGCCATCCATGCCGCTGTGTCCCCCCCCCCCCCCCCCCCCGCCTCGAACGCTCCCTTCTTCCCCATCACCGGCACCATCGCCTAGACCTAGCACCACAGGTATAACAAACTCCTCACCTAAAGCCCTTCCTCCCTCCCCCCCCCCCCCCCCCCCCCCCCAACCCATCCCAACCCCACCCCCTCGAACACTCCACCCTCTCTTTACTCACTGATTGCACGACTTACCCCAGGATATACATGATAAACTGATGCATTATTTCCAAAACCGTCACATTTATCCCCTCAAAATAATGTATAGTTTCCACGCACATATTGAGCTGCCCCACACGCCCCCCCCCCCCCCCCCCCCAATAATAAACTGGTGCCAAAACCTTCAGATTTATCCCCTCGAAAGGATTTATAGCTTACATGCACAAATTGCCCCCCCTTTCCCCCGTCCCCCCCCCGCCCCCCCCCCCCCTCCAAACCCGCTCGCTTTTGATCAAAATCAGGCCCCCACGTCCTTCAAACCCCCCCCCCCCCCCCCCTCACCGGTTATTCGACTTACTAGATTCACTTGATAAAAGGATACATTTCCCTTCACAGCTGTCAGATTTTGTCCCCCTCAGAAACGGGTTTTATGGTTTCCGCGTACAGACTGACTAAAATCACCCTGTTGACCCTGATAGCTACACTGTAGTTGTAAGGGGAGTCGCCGACCTATATCCTTAATGAGGACACACAACTCGTAATGCGCGCGATCGGAGTATCACACACAGCTTGCAAAGATGAGTTTCGACGAAATCTTCGATCTCACAGCAGCTGGAGTGTATTTTCATTTTTTTGTAATATCTTTACAGTGGATTAGACAATTTTTTTTTAGTTTTTCGCGTAAAAGTGAGTACGATACGTTACTAGTAGTTCTATTTTGTTTCAACGACATGGGTTTATTTAGTGCGGGATCCAGCCTATTCGCGAAATTCTGCTTCATATTGAACGCACGCACAGACAGGTCAGATCTTCGATTTTTCGCGCGAAAAAATCTACAGACGACATGCCTCGGAGTACCCTCTAACACGGCAAAATGCGGGGGTCGTGCGAAATGTGGTACAATCGCTGTTTTCGCCCCCGTTTGATAAAAACCAAAATCATTGAAAAGTTTGAAGGCCTGTCGTTATTATTAGTCGATACGAGTTTCTCTCCAAGATACAGCCCGATGCCTTTATCAACAAGAATGGTCATGTGTCACCCTCCTTTCCACTGGTGATCAGTGTTGTTCCTCCATCCAGCTGTGAGACCGAAGGCAAAGATTTCGTCGAAGCTCATCACATCTATCTTTCTTTGCAAGCTGTGTGTGATACTCCGATCGCAGAATATCCACCCTTTCACTTCTTCGTAAATATTGCGAGCGGCAAACAATCGTGGGGAAGAGAAGTTCTGCCGGCTAGCTTGAACCAGCTCGTACGAGGGTATATCAAGAAAATGAAAATACGCTACAGCTGTGAGGTCGAGGCTTTCGTTGAAACTCATATTCGCAAGCTGTGTGTGATACTCCCATCGCGCGTATTACTGAGCGTGTGATATAGGTCGGCGACTTTCCTTGGAACTACAACAGTGTACCGGTAGCTTGTAACAGGGTCAACAGGGTGATGTTAGTCAGTCTGTGCGCGGAAACTATATAAAATACGTTTTTGAGGGGGACAAAATCTGCTGGAAGGAAATTCATTAGTTTATCAAGAGTATGCTGTAAGTCGTCCATCCAGTGAATAGATAGCGGAGTGTTCAAAGGGTTGGGGGGGGAGGAGGGAGGGGCAACGGGGCGGGGGGGGGGGGGGGGGGGGGTTCCAACATCTTTATTTAGGTCGCATAGATGTAGGGACTTGCTATACACGTGGTGCTAGGTCTCGGCGATGGTTCGGGTGGTGGGGAAGGAGGGGGCGTTTGTGTGGGGAGGGGGGTGAATTGGAGCTACGGCATGGATGACTAGAAATATAACATTGAGGTGATATCAGCTGCCTAGCTAGTAGTGTTTGTTACTCTGGCACAATTTGAACTTAGAAGGGGCGCTTGAACAAGAGCGATCGGGGGGGCGGGGCGGGGACGGGCGGGACAACTCAATGTGTGTGCGGAAACTATTAATCGTTCAAGGGGACAAATCTGACGGTTGTACAAGGAATGCATGATCAGTTGATATCACCTGCCTGGTATTGTTTAATTTTCTCTATTAATAACAGATTTGATGTCAGGTGTGTGGTACACATTTTTTTTTTTAGGTGTGGTATTATACAAACAATTTTTGGGTGTGGTACAGAAGGTGTTCTGGCTTCGTGGTGTATTATTTTATCAAAATATTTTTAAGGACGTCAGCCGTGAGTTCGACTAACTTCGGGTCAATACTCATCTTTGCAAGTTAGTTGTTGGTACTTATAATAATATCCTATTACGGGGGACCCTATATATTCATCAAGTAAATAGGACCTACTGTGGACACAAAAACCTTTATATTCATCTATTTTTACCAACAATATTTGGTCTATTTACTATCGTCCTCCGTAATAGACTATGGGTGAGTTTGCTGTACATGGATGGCCAGATAAAACATTTCAATCGATAGGTGTACATATGATATATGCGTTTATATACATATGATATCGTACCACTTCTGTTGTTTCTATTGTTTCCCCGGGGTATTCTTCCACACCAAAGCTCCAAATTGACTTGGTGGCAGCTCCTTGAAGGAGCCTGTCCTGTGACGCGGACGAACTTGATTTTGTCTGCGAGTTCATGTTCAGTAAAAAATAATCCAGCCAGTGGACTCGTCCTATCAAAGCTTCAGAATCCTACGAGTATACGTACACGTATGATACGTAAGGCTAACTTTAAGATAGTGAACACATCAAGGTTCATGTTTTCAGAACAGGTGCGACGTATTCGAACCAACGTATTCGACCCGATAACAATGTAGTCTATATACTAGTCTATACTATCAATACCATGGTATAGCTGATAAGGCAGAACACACCACAACGGCAGCACTCACTCTCGCGCTTCACCCTCCCCACACTACACCTGAAAAACCGAGGACGGAGCAAGCTCCATCTTATCTGCGCGCCCTCGAAATCCGCGCCACCACCACCAGTACTATTATTACAGCAATACTGCAAGGAATAGGCCAAGACACAACATCTATCTCCTGCAGTTTCCTGCTCCGTGTCAGCCGAGGCCTAATTTGAGAAGCAACGATGGTCAACCGGGCGGTGGTAGTAGTGGCGCTCCTTGGGGCTCTGTCAACGGCTGCAGCCCAAGAAGAAACGTGCGCCGCGTTCGGTAAGCGTTATGTAGTGAGAAAGTGGCGTTGTTATGTAGTGAGCGAAGTTCAAGCAGTATTCGTCATATAAATAAATGGTAGCAGCAGATAGCGGAATGAAGTAGCTAGTCGTGGCGTGTGGCACTCGCTGATAGTTTCGGTGCCACCCGCACAGTACGGCGGTGTAGATAAGACTCATAGCGCCTAGTCGACGCGAAAGAAACCGAGACACCTTGCACCGCGTTCGGCGATATGTGAGCGACGCACTATCGACGAGCAGTGGGGTTGCTGAACTCTATGCGCGATAAAAAATGAAGGCAAGAACCGGGGGGGGGAGGGACGACACCTGTGTCAACGGCTCGTCCAGGCGCTGAAAAGTACAAGTGTGTGACAAAAAAATATATATGAATGAAAACTGCCGAAGCAGTAGTAGCAGATAGCGTAAGAAGTAACCGGTCGATACTGCTGTACCCAAGCTGTACCTACTCTCTTTTGGCACTCTCTCAGGTAGTATATAGGTTCGGTCCCACCTGCATACCACCTGCAGATACCTCGTACGTCGTACGCGTAATCGATGCGCAAAACTTGAGTTGGTGTGCATTGCATTAATTACCGGTTTGTCCTCTCGGGACGTCCTGTGTTCGTCTCGGCCTCTCAAGAACGAAAGAAAAAAGGAAGGGCTCTCTGTATCGCTAGAACCCTCGCGCTCACATAGCTCTAGACTATGCATCTCGATCTCACACAGCACGCACAGCAGTTGACATCTGTCTGTTCAACCAGACACGCCGATGTTCGCTTTATTTCGGCGGAAGCTGCGCTACATCGCACCTTACATTTATTCGGCGTATCTGTGCTGCTGTCAGTGGAATGTGATGCTGCGTATCAAACCGGAAAATGCGTCAGGTTTGAGGTTGCGAAATCCGTATTTTTCTGCGAAAGATTGAGATGTGGTTCCCAGCAGTGGATGGTAAATAGCCCGTACATGGAATTACATATCATAGAAATACTAAATAAACGGATGCATTCCTTCTGAGCTGTCAGATTTTGTCCCCCTCAAAAACGGCTTTTACTTTACAGTTTCTGCGCACAGATTGATTGACATCACCACATATTTATAAACGTGAAAATTCACTCTGGACAGCTGTGAGATCAAAGATTTTGTCGAAACTCATGGTTGCAAGCTGTGTGTGATGCTCCGATCGCGTATTTCGGGGTGTGTGTGTCCTCATCAAGGATATAGGTCCGCGACTCCCCTTGGAACTACAGCAGTGTAGCTTGTACCAGGGTCAACAGGGTGATGTTAATCAGTCTGTACCCCGCAAACTATAAAACCCGTTTTCGAGAGGCGCAAAATCTGACAGCTGCTGTGGAAGGAAATTTTATGCATCAGATTCAGTTCATCAAGTAGTGTATTCTGTCATGTGTATGTTGATCCTGAGGTACAAAAGCTACACTGCTGCGCAGTTTTCTAAGGAAGGGGAGTCGCCGGCCTATAATCGGACACACGCACAGTAATACGCGCAGTCGGGAGTACGAGTACGACAATTAATTGTAGTATTTACACACACGGCTTGCAAAACTCGAGGTTCGACAAAATCTTCCGAGATCTCACAGCTGGACTGTACTTTTATTTCTTTTTTTAACATTAGACTGTAGTCTAGAATCATAAGAGTGCAGGTCTGAGGAAGTATAGGCTAGTCTAGTTGGGTTTTTTTCGTTCTTTCCTTCAATAATTTTTATATTTTTCACCTAGTTTTCGTTTTCGTTTCAATAGTCTCTGGTGCGTGCTGTCTTAGGTCTGTTTTTGCCCCCGTGTTCCTTGCGGTTTATATGAGTGGCCAGATCACCTTTGCTGTGTGTTTGCTATAATATATAAGACTAGTCTACATGTTTATGTTTTGTGGTTTTCACATTGACTTATTATTTTGCGTTATATAGTCTAGTCTAGACGATACTTCGAAGTATATATCATAAAAAATGAAAATACACCCCAGCTGTGGGATCGAATCTTCATTTAATATAAAAATTAAAATACACTCCAGCTGTGAGATCGAATATTTTGTCGAATTATATATCTTTTTTAGATCCTCCTGGAGATCTGGGTAAAATAAGCTCAACTCCATACATACATGTACCAGTTGTCCATCTGATAATCTGCAAAACGCAGACTTGGTGATAACCTCGCCCCTTCGGTTAAGTCAGCGGATACCGTGTATCGTGCATATCTCTTGTCTCGTAGTTTGTGACCACAGACCTCTAGGAGGCACCGGCACGGACAACTCTACTACTACTGGTTGTGCTGGATGCAGATGGGTAGGAATAGCAGTTTAATATAAAGGACACACTGGTTGTGCTGGATGTAGATTGTTGTAGATGAGCGTGGATATTGCTCAGATTAACGTGAACACACACCCCTGGCTGTACCGATACACTGCGATTTAACCGGCACTCTATGCGAGTATAGTGCCATTAATTTATATCTGCACGTGGTTCGTACCGGTATCAAGTGCCGGGGTATGTGGTGATGATACGGAACCAGGTGTACCAGATAGTACGCAACGGTTAATAGCCGTACTGAGGTAAAACATTCTGCAGTTTGTTGTCTGTGATGTGTGATCGTG
The DNA here is from genome assembly GCA_012845835.1 of Undaria pinnatifida. NCBI lineage: Eukaryota > Phaeophyceae > Laminariales > Alariaceae > Undaria > Undaria pinnatifida. The sequence continues at coordinate 8,188,558 of JABAKD010000004.1, forward strand.
ATCGTCTCAGCATATGCATACGCACGTGTGTATGGATGGATGCATGGATGCATGGATATGGATAGTGGTCCCGCTGTGGCTCTGTGGTGCCGGTTGAGTAGTATTGGGCTAACATAATCGCTTGGCTCAGCAGGGCAGGCGGGACGACCAGTAGCGGCCGTACATGACGTACTTAGACGTGTACTACGACTGCTGTATGTTGCGGCAGGTTTTTCTGGTTCGGCACGCGTGCCGAAACTATCCGTAGAGGGACCACTAGACTACACGATATACCGGTCGCCCCGGTGGCGTATCAGGTTATCCTCGAGCCTGGTATAGGTCAGTTTCGTGAGTTCGAGCCCCGCCGAGTGCATACTCGTATAAATTCGTTGGGACTTTTTCTCGTCGACAAATTGACTTGCGGAAAGCGCGAGAGCGTGAGTTAGCAACGTTCGATGAATAATCGACGAGCAGTGGGATTGCTGAACCCTATGCGCGATAAAAATTGAAGGCAAGAACCGGGGAGGAGAAGGGATGACACCTGTGACCACGGCTTGTCCAGAAGCTGGAAAGTAAAAGTGTTCAAGAAAAAAAGAAAAAAAAACGATACGACTAAACTACTACTCATCTTGCTTTGCTGTATTGGGATAATGCGTTTGTGGCACATCGTAGAGCTTCCACATATATACAAACATACAGTGAACGGAGCGAGACACCACGGGGGGCATCTCTCCATGCTGTCGGATGGCAGTATCGATTAACAGCAACAACACCAAGCTGCCTTCTTCTCTACGTCGGAACGCGCGCGGTGTTGCTACTACAGCAGTGGTAGTTGGAGCACATAACGTTGCGCATCAGCGCAGAGACATTGCCATCAATACGCAATAAAAGGCACCCTTGCGCGATAGCAGGAGATGTGACCTAGGAACACATGTGGCATGCCGATTCATTTTGCTCTAGACTGAACATTTTACCCCGACACTGCTTAATCAGGTGCGTTGCGAATCCTGGCTGCCTCCGCGTTATCGTGGCAAAGTGTCCGCAGGCGGACTTTCCAAGGACGATGCTCTTCACTTATCGCACTGGGCACCTTATGAGCATGATACCGAATAGAGTGACGAAAGAAACGTGTGCTGAATTTCACTGGAGGACTGGAATTTACAGAACAACCAAGAGATTTGGGAGGCGAAATACTAAGAGATTCGGGAGCCGTTGCACTGAAGAGTCATCCCACGGTAGGGGTTGCAGTTGTATGATTGCGCCAAAACGTCCCTGGCCAATTGATCTCCTCACGTGAGGAACTACGGGTCGGTCATTGATCAAGTAATTTCACGAGTGCCTGTTTGGGGACTAGACTAAGGCTTAAAAGCTTTGTCTGGTTGTGCGAGCGAATGCCTTCGAAGTCATTCTTCGGGTGAGACATTGAGTTCCTCATGTCAGGAGCAGCGTCCAGGGACTTTCTATTTCACCCCTACTGTGGGATGTCCCTGAACAGCTATTAGTATCGAAGCCACCCTTATCCACGAATAAGAAACGCATCCTGAGCCGGCGTTCCTATTTCTTACCGTAGCAGGTGTCCTGTAGTGTAGTCTTGTGCATTATTTTGCGGTCTATATTGTAGGAAGTACACTTCCTAAGAAAACAAAAGCTCATGATTGTCATGAAGGAGATATGTCAAGCGAACGGAAAACTCACACGCCGTCAAAGGAACTATTTGTTGTAAGGGGTCAAGCATTGTTACACATTCCATACCAGACCAAAAACCTTTCCAAACGTGGTTGGTTTCAGCCAAGGCCAATCTATGACCCCAATTACGAGTTTAAACTCTTTCGGTAGGTTAGGTTGTACTCATTTCAAGCATAACCGCAGTCGTAAGACCATAGACCCTCGCATACCTCCAATATGCCGGGACCGAGCACGTCGGGTTTTCACCAACCAGGCAGACATCGCGTGCACCAAGCACGAAGCAAAACACGCCGTGGGGTGTTGGGCGTGTCGCACAAAGGAGAAGCTGCATTCTACTAAGACCTACACTTGTGTGAGGCAGACTTCCGCGCCTTGTGCATACTGCCATGCATAATGTATCGAATGGCAGCTTCGTCTCACCTAGCGAGGTGGCAATGCTGTGGGCAAATTGCTGTCCCCTGCCATGTCTGCTGCCTATCAATGGTGAGCTCAAGGCAGGGGCGTAGATCCAGCCCAACCCCACCTATAGCCATAGAGCTCTCCTGCATTGCGTATTTTCCGCCACTATTCCGACATCGGTGTTGACTGTGCTCTTGTAATGTTGTCCACAGGCACAGGTAGGCACAAACTACCGGTAGAGGAGATTCTCCTCCGTTTTTGTTTCCGTAGCTCCCCTCACTTGGTGAGATGTGTCTACACTAACTACAAGATATACCTCACCGAAAAATCAGGTTTTGAATAAACTGAAAGGGCCACACGCCCTCAGCATGCAAATCCTCGACACCCAGTTATACAAAACAATCGTGTTTGCGAACATGAGAATTTGGCATCCCGGCGGCTTCATTCATAGATTGGGAGCACCGTCATTCATAAAACGTTTTTTTCTTGCCAACAAGAGGTATAGACCACACCTGTAATATAGTCTGTACCTCTATCGTGTGTAGCATGCGTCGCGAATCCTAGTAGTACTCGAGAGTGAGCATAAATATAGTCTAGAGAGATATAGACTAGTCTATGCATGTGCTCCCTATTAAAAAGCGATCGAGATAATGGGCAAAGACCCAACCCCACCCCTGAACCTCGAGCCTATATGGTGTGATCAAGTTGTGAGGATGGCATTGTCCGGACGACGCGACTGATACGAGAGACCGAACTTATTTGATATATTTTTGCATATGTACACATGTTTGCATTTGCTTTAGACTAACTTACGGGATCAAGGCAGGGGCATACACTCAGCCCGGAACCCCTGTACCCGTATCCCTGGAGCCTCCTGTACTCTTCTTCCGTTATTCTTGCGGCCGTGGTGATACATGATGGTTCCGTGATGGCGTTCATTGCCCATGCCTACGGCGACTGCTGAGGGAGCGGGCACGTGGCACGTATTTTGCTTCTGGTCACTCGAGGTTTAAAGCTAGACGCGTAGGCCCTAACACAACCCCTGCAAAGCGAACTTTCAAGCCTCCTGCGTCGCTTCAGTTATTATTCCGAGCAAGGCACGATGATGCTGTGGTGGCATTGTGCAGACCCGGCGGCTGCTACGAGAGCGGAAGATATTTTTCGCCCCATGTTATTGAGATCAAGGCGGAGAAATGGATCCAATTCAACCCCCATACCCGTAGCCCTGGAGCCTCCTGCACTCTGCTTTCCCGTTGTTCTCGCAGCCGTGATGATACATGGTATGGCGTTGTCCAAACAGCGACTGCTACGGGAACGGATAACCTTATTTTCCTCCTAGTGTTGTGATCGAGGCAGAGGCATAGTCTAGACCCGACCCAACCAATTTGATGTGCGTTTTCAGCGAGAGAAGAATGACCTGAGGTCTTCTCGCGATGCAAATGACGGCGCGTACCCTAGAGGGGAGGGGGGAGAAGAGCCTGCTTGTGACCTCGGCCGGATCAGAGGTTCTATTAGGGAGGGGAGAAGGAGAGAAAGAAAGTGCGAGGAGAATAACAGATGCGATGAGTAATGATCGTTCTAAAACATTCGCCCCTTTAAACATAGAGCCTGCCACGAGCGCGGCCCATTAGTAGTTTTCAGTCCATGGTACGATTGTATTTGACGATTATTGTTGTTTTATTGTCTGTGTTGTTCAGACGCGACCAGGGCGTACATGTGATGTAGGTATGTGCTTCCTTTGTTTCGATCAAGGTGAAGGCCTAGACCCCAACGTAACCTCTTAGCCCAACTAACCCTCGAGCTTCCTGCACTCTTCCCTTGTTCCTCCGGCCCATCATGTGATGATTTTGTGGTGATGACTGTGCTGTGATTATGATGGTGTAAAAGAGCTGGGTGATGATTGTTCTGATGACATTGTGATAATATTGCGTCTGTTTTGTGGTGCCATTGTCCAGGGGGCGACTGCCACGATAGCGGGCTGGACTGCTGCGACCCAGTTCACGACTGCGATGAAGGTTTCTGCAATATCGTGTTATACAGCCCCCGGCACGGTAAGCCTAACCATGATGCTTGAAATCCCATGTACGTGATGTTTTGATCATGCCAAGGTCCCGGGAGCGGGGCGTGCCCCAACTACCCCCGTTTTGCACTTCAAGGGATAAGCTACTCGAAAGAGACTCTGTACACCCTCACCCAATAAACACTAAACATGCGAAGCTTTTGGCGCGGCGTAGTTTCCATTTGGTTGCGCATCCATATCGCAAAGGGATAGCAGCACGAATGCTCTAAAAGGAGGCCGCGAAGAGACAGGGGGGATCGCTCGCCTCGACATGACCCCGAGCCGTTGCAAAAAAGCCCCCAAACAACATATCCCCCCTACCGTACATAGCCCATGCCATCGCCGCCCACACTAATCACCTCCATCCCTTCCACACTACGTACCTGGTACACCATAGCGGGATCTCCGCACTGGCGTGGGCTGCGCGGCTCCTGAGTTACGTCGGGTAGCCCGCTGGGGAGAGGCAAATCACTCAGTCGGAGTTAACCGATCGGTTGGGGTGTAAGCAGCTCAAGCTCCGAAGAGCATGCGAGTATTATAAAAGAAAGGCACTCCAGGCCTGTTGTGTATTAATTATTGATCTTGTCCAAGACGAAGGAGGAGGAGAGCGGAGAGTGTGCGAGTGTGCGGAGAGCACGATTGCTTGTCTCAGCTCGACCAACCCGGATCAACAAACAAAAACAACTCCAGTACCCCGGACCCTGAACGTCAGTTTGCGCTGATCGTCAGTTTGAAGAGTGGGGGTCCTTCCAAAAATTGTCTACCCAAACGATATTGATTGTGTCGCATACCTACGCAGTCGGCATTGGACATACCGCACTGCATATACTGCTGTAGCACTTCGTGTTGCCGTGGCCTTGTCGCTACAGGCGACCATTGTACCGATCAGCGACGCAGTATAGACTACTGGCTACTCCTGGGTAGCACAGTAGCTATCCTTAAGAACAAACGCCTGTGGCGGATCGCAGCAAGGCTTGAAACACAGCTGTGACGCCAAGCTTCTGAGCAACCTCGAGCGCAGGATATTGCATGTACTAGCGCAGGAATCCGCCAGGTATCTTGGGCTCGTTATAGACGCATGCTTCAGTAAAGGTTGCAGCGATTTGTTTTTTAGGCTCCCCAGTTGAGGAATACTGCACTTCACTCCGACCGGTAAGTTCTGTGATTCGGAGGGAATCGATCATGCAACTCGATCACCGCTACCATGGCCTAGGTAAACTTGGTCCAAACACTAATATTGCCAAACAAGAATGACATTCCAAAGAGATGGGGTGAAGAAGGAGAATGACGTACCAATCCATGCTTCACGAAGAGGACCCTCCAAACAGTGAGTCTAGCGTTTGTACTGGGCGTTTGTTCTATCTTTTTTGTGGCCCTTGTTGTAGAACAGGAAAATGTTGTCGTTCGATAGTCCTTTGTAAAACAGGAAAACGTTTCAAGAAATACCTTTTTTCATAGCATCCTTCCTCGTATCTAGCAGCCACAAAACGTTCGTTAAAGAAAATCTCTGGTATTTGGGGAGGGGGCTATCGTAGAATCGGTCTACTGCCGCTCCACACTGCGCACCGGGTGTTCAATCGCGCACCCCTCTCATCTAACCCTAGTTGCGTAAACTATAAGTATATATCCGGTACCAGTTATGCGGCACCAGGGGGACACCAAGGATGTTACGTAGCGGTTGCGCTGTTGCTAGGTGACGCAACGTTCGGGTTTGTAGGCAGTACTGCTGCATAGTCTACCCTCCGTTTTGTCGGACCGGAACAACAGTTGCGGTGTACTGCAGCAGCCGCACAAAAGGTCACGTTCGCCTTCATGCAACGTGAGTTTCTCGCACCGCGAACAATTTCTGCTGTGTGCAGTAATTGTAGCCATTCTATGCCAGCTTTACGTTAGTACGGGAAGGGATGGATGTTGACCTCGGCTGTACTTTACACCCTTTGTAGAAACACCACGAAAATAGAGCGCATGCATCCAGCGTTCTAGGGACAATTAAGAAAAAACGCAAATCATTCGGTGCACAACGAGATGAGAGAAAAAGAAAAGGTTCGTCTTGCTTGCGACAGGTTTCCGGCACCTTCAGCGACGAAGAGGCCTTACTAAAACGATGTCCGACTACTGGGAATACCTAGTATAGTTCGTTGTGCTTGCGACAGCTTGTCGGCACCTATGGCGACAACGAGGCGTTTTTTAAAACACGACATGTGATCACTGTGGTAATGCCTACCATAGGAATACATACAGCACCAGGATTGATCCGTGGGCGATCGAGGTCGATCCTCGTGCTGGACATGATCGGATGACAACTATGTATGTGCTGGTAATTTACAACGATGCCCTGCTCTGTTGTCGTCCCGATCGGTGTTGCGCGCAAAACGTTTTCAGGCCAGACCTGTGGGGAGGACTGCGGGAACACCAGATGCGCCCTCCTCCGTGAGGACTGCATTGACGGACTCTGCGCTCCCGCTGAGGGCAACGAGTGCGCTGAGCTCGGTGAGAACCTCCAATAAATCGCAGAACCACGCCCGTAATGTCATAATCCCAGACACCCCGTTTTTTCTCTCGAGTACGACTACGTACGGTTGAGCATGAAAAGAGTACCCCCCCCTCTTTCCCTCGTGCCTCTCCTGTTCTTCGTATTGCTCCCTTCCCCCGCGCCTCCTGTTCTTCGTGTTGGCGGTGTTACAGAAAACGAGTGCAGCAACTTCATCCCGTGCTGCGACACTTCTCATGACTGCATAGTGCCCGCGGAGATGGACACAAGCGACAACTACATCAGGAGCGGATTCTGCGAAGTTGCTGAGTCGAGCACAGGTGAGTAGAGGCAACGACAAAATACGCAAGTCTTCTTCTGTTTTTTGTTTTTTCCGCTTGGGTGGTGTCTTCTATCTGCGAATGCTAACGGGAACAAGGAATCGATCCACAACTTTGTTACAATAAACGAAAACGCCTTCCAGCTGTGAGATCGAAGATTTCAGAAGATTTCGTCGAAACCCATAATTGCAATCTGTGCACGATACTCCGATCGCTCGTATTACTTGGTGCGTATCCTCATTAAGGACATAGGTCAGTGACTCCCCTTGGAACTACAGTGTAGCTTGTACCAGGGTCAACAGGGTGATGTTAATCAGTCTGTGCGCGGAAACTATAAGACCCGTTTTTGAGGGGGACAAAATCTGCCGGCTGTGTGAGAAAATGCATCAGTTTATCAAGTGAATCCTGTGAGTCGAATAACCGGTTAGGAGAGGGGCGGAGTTTTCAAGGACGTGGGGGGGGGGAGGGGGTTCCAACAGTTTAAAGTCGCATAAATTTATATTTTGAAAATAGAACTACATTCCAGCTGTGAGATCGAATATGTCGTCGAAACTCATCTTTGCAAGCTGTGTGTGATACTCCGATCGCGCGTATTACGTGTTGTGTGTTCTCATTAAGGATATAGGTCGGCGACTTCCCTTGGAACTACAGTGTAGCTATCAGGATCAACAGAGTGATGTTAGTCAGTGTGTGCGCGGAGACTAAAAAAACGGTTTTCGAGGGGGACAAACTCTGACAGCTGTGGAAGGGAATGCATCAGTTTATCAAGTGAATCCTGTAAGTCGTATAACCGATGAGGAGAGGGCGGAGTTTTTAACATCACCCTGTTGACCCCGGTACAAGCTACATTGTAGTTCCAAGGGGAGTCGCCGACCCATATCCTTAATGAGGACACACACCCAGTAATACGCGTGATCGGAGTATCACACACAGCTTGCAAATATGAGTTTCGACGAAATTTTTTATCTCGCAGCTGGAGTGTGTTTTTATTTTTGTAATACCTCACGCTCTCCCTCCATTTCCTCTCTATATCAAGACTAGGTCATAACATAGTCTGGGCTGGTCGGCGTTGCTTGCCGTGGCTATTCCTATTATTTGATTTTCAGCCTCCCCCCTCCGTTTTACTGTACTTCCAACACTCACGGATTGCGAAGCCAACCACGTCCGGAAGAGAAGCCTTGTATAGTCTATATACCAGGTACATATACACGTATATATTACACCTCTCATGTCTGTGTGTGTTGTCGTTTACGCGCGCCCCTCTCTCGATCGACCGTCCATGCAAAGGCGGACCGTGCATCACCGCCGACAACTGCAGGTTCGAGTTCGACCTATGCGTGGACAACATCTGCAAAATAAACCCCAGCATGCAAATTGACGCGTCCGAAAAGACCACGGTAACGGTCACCACCAACGCTTACGACACTCGTGACGGGGACAACAGTGGTTGCGGCGAATCGGGCTGCTTGGCAGAGCTGACCCGCGACGGCGACACCGATGATCCCGAGTCCAGGTGGTCGTGTAGCAAGAACCTGGGCGAGGGGAACTGCTACTTGGAGTACACGTTCGGCTCTCCCCAGGACGTGCTCAGCTTGAACATCGCGTTCCACAAGGGCGACGAGCGAACGCGAAAAATTAAGGTGTGTGGTTGGAATTGGCCGGTGGTCAGTCTAGGGGTTTTCATAGACGGCTGGTGAAGAGGTTTTTAAAACGCACTCGTTAACGACACATGCTACGATACAGGTACACCATTTTAAGTTTCGCCATAAAAAGGTACACATTGCCAGAAAAGGGTGTCTTCCCGGAGCTTATCACGCTTAAAGGAGCTCTACATACCTTCACACCGAAGAAAATTATTTTCAGCAGACCGAAAGTGCAATTCGGTGAACAACCCGGGGACCCAGGTATATACAAAATTGTTATGTTGGAAAAGCAAGAATGATTAGTTAGTATCCCTCGATGAATTTGGGTAAAGGAGCCTCGTCGTTCAGAATATAATTTCGCCAAAAAGCGGCACACCGTATTACCTCAATCGTAGCACGCGTCTAAAATACCGTACGAGCACGCGTCTAAAAACATGCTCGATTGTTTGGAGCGTTCGATTTCATCTGTACTTGTATCTTTGAGCTCGACCTCTTGTGAAATTGTTTGGCGCTCAGTGGCCTTCCGGACACAAGCCATTTGCAGGGGATTACGAAGCGTCTACACAGCAATGTCTTGCCCTGGTCGGGACGCACTTACTTGCTTACGGAGACGCCTTCGTTCTCGGCGTTTGGAGGCTGATGAAACTCAAACAGCGTTCAAACATACCTGGTATACGATAAAGTGTTGTGCATGTCAATCACCATGGCCTACTGACAGCATCAATCCCCTGCATAATTCCGTTACGCTTGTTTTTTTCGTTCGAGCACAGTACCCCCGTCACACCAACCCACCGAACCACACCGCACGAACTCGTACCGCATCGCATCGAACCGCACCAGACCCCACCCCACCCCACCCCACCCCACCCCACCCCACCCCACCCCACCCCACCCCACTCCACCCCACCCCAACCCACCCCACCCCAACCCACCCCGCCGCCACTCCACCCCCCTCCATGCCCTCCCCGGCGCGTGGTGCGATAGATCTAGCACTTCTTGTCCTTTTCGTTTCTGCTTTGACGGGGCTAGAGACTAAACAATCAAACCACGGTAGGGGTTGCAGTTGTTGGATTCACAAATAATATACCTGACCGGTTGAGGTCCTCAAGCGAGGAACTACCGGTCGGTCAAGTAATCTCACTAGTGTACTTGGTTTTAGGACTGGTTGCGGCATAGACGTATGTAGAAGCTTGGTCGGGTTGCGCGAACAAACGCCATCGAAGTCATGTAGTATCGGGTGAGATATTGCTATTGCCATTGCCATTGCTATGACCTCCTCACCAAGGCTACTGTAGCGGGGTCACTTCTTTTATTGGGGGGGGGGGGGGGGGATTGCAGTTGCTCGGAGTCACTTGCTCGCGCGAGTGACCCCCCTGATCATTTTCGTGCTGATGGGATTCTTACTACGGTAGCCCCCCCTGGCGTTTCTTTCTAACGAAACCGCCGGTTTCAAAACCAGCTCCCGGTCATATCTCCTGAAGCACGGTAACCCGACGTCATCGATCGGTGGACCGACGTCATCGATCGGTGGACCTTTGCACACAAGACATCATGTGGATACTTTTTTCTTTGTTTTCAGTTGTATCTTTCCTTGTGTCGAGCAGCCATGCAACATCCGATAAAGAAACTCGCTGTTTTTTTTTTTTTTGGGGGGGGGGCTATCGTAGAATCAGTCTGAAGCTTTGCGCGCTGTTCATATTAGCGATGTGAATCCGAAACGGAATGGTAAGCCACGCTGCGCCAATTGAAACGCCTGGAGTCAACTTGCCAGTGCGGTACAGAGTCTCACTCGTGCGAGTATGACAGGATGAAAACCTCAAATCCGGTAGTGAAAAAGCGGGTATATCACCACATCGTCATAACATCACCGTAACATCCCCCCTGCAAAATATCATGCCGTATTATTACCCTTGGTCGCCTCATGTTGGGAGCAGCTCAGAAAAGATATGTGCATCCCTTCCGTTACTATATTTTTTGTTTTTCTTTCACACACACACCTACTTTCCAGCTTCTGGACAAGCCCTGGACACAGGTGTCGTCCCTTCTCCTCCCCGGTTCTTGCCTTAAACTTTATCCGCGCGTAGGGTTCAGCAATCCCACTGCTCGTCGATTTTCCATCGAGTGTTGCTAACTCACGCTCTTCTCGCGTTTTCCGCAAGTCAAATTGTGCGCAAGAAAGAGTTATGTCGTGGGATGGCTCGGCTCCATAGCTCAAAGCCGTCGTCGACATGTTGTTCTTGAACGATTTTTTCCGTTCTGATGTTTTCGTGTACCTTGGCCGTGAGTTTCTTGACGGTTGTACGAGTCAAATTCGGATATCCTCGACTGGTTAGGAGCCTCGGAGAAGCGTACTGGTGCGCCTCTGTATTATAACACGTGTTTTCCCAAGACCAAGACGACGCCAAAGAGGCATGCTGCTACGGTAGTCTAAATGTACACTTTTTGTTCCGAAGCTCGTAACCGCTTCAGGAGCTCTATCTATCTCACCCTACAACCCTTGATTTATAAAAAAAACATATATGAATCCCGAATTGAACAATCCCTTGGCCTGGGTAAACAACAAAAATTATGTTGAAAAAAAGACGCGTGATACGACAGAGGTGGAAAAATACAGAATGACTGGGCTCCCCTTAACCCAAAATCGTCGAAGAATTTCATGCTTTTTTTCTTTCCAAGTATTTTTTGTTGAATACTACTGTACATACTAGGCTCCATGGGGTCATATATCGGAAATTTATCAATCGCTTTTTATTTTGTGTCCCAAATCCGTTATTTTTTGTTAGGGCACCAAAGCTAGGAATGGTAGGGGGGGGGGCTTTCTTTAAGGGCCATATTTTGAGCGATGGCTCGGAGTCACTCGCGCGAGTGACCCCGCTCCTCCTTGCTGTCTTTTAGGCGGCCGTGCTGTATTTTAATTTATTCGATTATACGAACTCCCAATGGGATGGCTGACTACGCCGCTCCAAAACAAATCGCCTAGTCTAGAACGTGGTTTGTCGTGTCGAGGTCACGCGTGCGAGTGGCTCAGCGCCGGCGTTAAAAAAGGGGATATTAGCATCCCCCCTACAACAAATCTTCACGTGAGCAGCCTCGGAACAAGAAACAATGGTGCGCCTCTATAGTAGCATAAATGTGTGACGAAAAATTTCTCGCAAAAAATGTATTTTTGTGAATATCCGACGAGTTTGGGTTTTAAGGAGGCCCGTCACCATTCAGAAAACGTTTTCGGCCAAAATGGGCTCAACTACACACACCTTTATTGTAGTAGCACGCCTCCAAAAAGTGCAAAAAAAATGTTGTAAACCGCGTCGCACGGCTGCTACGCTTGACGTTGTCTCCGCAGGTGCTCGGTGACGGATCGAGCCTGGGCACGTTCAAGTCGAGCGGCACTACTCTTGGCTACGAAAACTGGACCCTCAACGCCTCCGGCGTTTCTACTATCAAGCTGGTCGCCCGCGGACTGGATTACAACGACTGGCTTAGCATCACAGAGGTAAGCATATTTTTACCATTAGCATCAGCAAGATATGACACATACATGCTATATATTTGTATTTTTCGCAGCTGAGAAGATTAGTTTAGTATTCGCGAAGCGAAGTAAGACATATAAGTAATTCGGGTTAGGGGTGATACTAACCCCCGAAGCATAGTCTTGAAAAGAGCGGGCCAATACATGTTCGCCATTATTAGCATCAGCGAGGTCAGATAGCTCCACTACAATCAGCGGGGCAAGGTGAATATAGTATTTACATTTCGTCTAAGTTTTAAGCTCGTCGCCCTTGGTCTTGGTCACATCGACTGGCCTAGCATCACAGAGGTAAGATTGATCTACTATTAGAATCGGCGACTTAATATCCTGTTGACCGTGGTACAAGCTACACTGTAGTTCTAAGGGGAGTCGCCAACCAATATCGTTAATGAGGACACTGTAGTTCTAAGGGGAGTCGCCGACCTATACCGTTCATGAGGGCACACACGCCCCGTAATACCCGCGATCGGAGTATCACACACAGCTTGTAACGACCAGCTTCGACAAAATCTTCGATCTCACAGCTGAAGTGTATTTTATTTTTCATGTTATATATGACTAACTATGTTTGTGTAAGCGCAGCTTGATATAAGACTGCTGTAGGATTCGCGGAGTACTTCGGGTTAGGGATGTTACTAACCCCTGAATTATTGTATTGACAAGAGACAGGAAAAACATGTTTTCCATTAGCATCAGCGAGGTCATACAATATTACCACTAGCTAGCATCAGCGAGGCAAGATAACTAAAATCTTTACTTTTTTGTATAAGTCCAAGCTCATCGACCTTGGTACGGGCCGCATAGACTGGCCTAGCATCACGGAGATAAGATTGATCTACTATTACAGCATCACGGAGATAATAGATTTCTACCGTTGCCGCGACGTAAGACTACCGTGGTATTGGCGGAGATATGACTATATTTCTACTGTTGCCGCGACGTGAGACTACCGTGGTATTGGCGGAGCGAGGTAAGATATATCAATAAATTGATGAGCATTGACCCGAAATTCGTCGAACTCACGATTGACGTCCTTGAAATATATATATATTTATAAAATACTAGCAGGTACAAGCTAGGGAGCCCCCCAAGTATAGGTACGTGCAGAATATTTTCGGTTGGTATAATCATTTTTACGGGAATACTTGTGTTTGGACATGGCGCAAATAGTTGTCGGTCGATTTTTGCGCGAACGAATGTCCTTTCGGAGACATTCGTTCGGGTGAGATATTGAGCACCCCGCCTTAGGAACTCAGAAACTTCTGCTGCAGACGCGCGCTGCGATAGAGGTGCACCACTTTTTTACTAACACTACTCCTCAATTCGGGAGCTTGAGACCTCTCCCAAAACCTGATTCGGAAGAAAAATCGAAACTGCTACCACCGTATGAAAAATCTCACGGCCCGGGTACACAACAAGAATCATGAAAAAACTAAACATCCTATTACCGACGGTTTCAGGTTAGGAACCCTAATACCGACGGTTTCATGTTAGGAGCCCTATTACCGACGGTTTCATGTTAGGAGCCATATTACCGACGGTTTCGGGTTAGGAGCCCCGTCATTCAGAAAACATTTAACACGAATTGTCCCACCTCTATCGCGACACGCGTCTGTACCCTTTTAGCGTGGGGTCGCCTTTGCAACCTTTCCTTGGCTGCCAACTCGTCAACTACACGAAATATTCCTCGACGAACACCAACTGCTTCGTGTATGTATGTGTGACTCCTCTGCACAGCAATAACGCGTTGCTTTCGCTCCACCCCCTTCCCCCACCGCCCCCGATTTCGATTTTTTTTTCTCCGCAGGTCCAGCTGCTGAACATCAACTACTACGGCTCCACCGCTTGCTAAAGAAACGTGCTCTGCTGGAGGCCCTCCTTCGTGCTGAAAACTACCGCATTCCTGTCGTGCTCTGCGAAGCTTTACGTACGAACGGCGCATCTCATCGGCCAGCAACGTGGATTGAAATAATTGACGGGCTTGGGCCGGGGGGCGGGGGGGGTGGGGCGACTGGCGGGCGGTAGCACCACGGACACACTATCGTAATCATTGTCTGGTAGACAACGCTACAAATAGGATGCCTTTAGGCTGCTGCACGGCAAGAACTCAATGGTGGGTGTTTTCAATTGAAGCCATCGCACTGATTTCTTTTGCATGCCGAGCGTACGATTGGAACAAACGCTACGCGCATTGCCAGATGGCAAATAAATGTGGTAATAATTGTGTGCTGCTGTGATAATTGCGCTACTGCTTCAATACTGAATATTTGTAACGTACAACAAGGCGCCTATATTCTCCCAGTTTTCTGGCTATGTGTGGGAGACATGCGGCAAAATCTCTTGTCTCGGTGTGGGTTTGAATCGACACGCGTGCTGCCATAGAGGCAACACTTTTTTAGGTCAACAATTTCTTTTTTGTAAAACTTTGAATGACGGGGCTCCTTAATTTCCAACTCCTCGCCGTCATTCTAGTCTAACTCCAAGAGTTTTGTCCCCACGTCGGGAGTGCGGTGCTAAAAGGGTTAAATTAACCCCAAAAGTCGTCGGAAAGTTTTATCATTCTTGTTTTGGCTAGATTTGAATACGAACGATTTGCACCCTCTCGTAGCTAGATCGTACTACACTCTGCTGTAGGCTATGGCTTTTAGTCATCGGGTTGCGCTTTCAGCTTGACTCAAAATTACCGTTTTTCGTGTAGATGTCCTCACAAATGGGGAAGCTTACAAAATTGATGCTGCACCGTTTACCGTACGTGGCAGCATATATATACATATATATATATAATATATATATATGTGTGTCAATCACGCAGCTTCGGGGGCTACGTTATTTTTTTGGTGGAAGTCTCCATCCATATGTTGCATGGGCGTTAAAAAGTATCTGCGATCTGTACCGAGTGCTGCCAATGGGGGTATACCCCTTTTTGGCTAAATAAAGCGTTTTCAGGATGACACGGGTCTTCTTCTAGTCTAAACCCAGAATCACCGGAACGTCAAGTTCTTGTTTTTCGGTGTACTTCGTTGTACGCACGTACTAAGTACATACCTAAGACATGGGATATTAGGAAGTGTCCGTTGAGTAGGTTGTAGTTTCCGTATGTTTTAGTTTTGTCCAGCAGGCTTTCTGAGTTGGGGTAAGGAAGAGAGCTGCTCAAACGATTAGCGACTCAAAAATAATTGATGCACCACACTCTGCCTTTTGGCCGTACGTAGCGTGCGTCATAATAGATCTGTGGCCAAAAATCTTTCCATACTACTCGAAGAGGGTATCCAACTGGAGGAACTTCCCAATGACGCGTGCTATACGTAGGATAGATGGACGCAGTGCAATGTTTGGTTGACTTTTTTCTGAAAGACGGGCTCCTTAGCCTCAATCGTGTGATTCTTGTTTACTTCCAATATTATCATTTTGTATTTACCGGGTTCACGGGTTTGTCGCGTTGGATTGCACTTTCAGTTTGCTCAAAATCAATTTTCGGGTGAAGGTGTACATATAGTCTAGACTACAGCTGTCAGATTGTGTCCCCCTCAAAAAGAGGTTATGTAGTTTCCGCGCACAGACTGACTAACATCGCCCTGTTGACCATGATAGCTACATTGCAGTTCCAGGGGGAGTCGCGGACCCATATCCTTAATGAGGACACACACCGCGTACTACGCGCGATCGGAGTATTACGCACGGCTTACAAAGAGAAGCTTCGACAAAATCTTCGATCTTACAGCTGGCGTGTATTATTAATTTTCAAATATACACAAGAGCTCCTTAAATGGTAAGCTCTGCCGAGATAAAAAAGGGTGTTTCATTCACCGTGGCATGTATGTGTCCAGTACCATCCGTTTCGGACTGTATAGTTCCCGACACACATGAAAATACGAAGTACGTACTTGGGCCGTGGGAGTATTCATATTATATGAGGTTGCGCTCCGGTATCTTTTTAGGAAGCCAGCTTTGTGGGCCAAGCAGGGACGGGTGCTGCGGTAGTGACATCAAAATAGCACTTCTCAGCACTGTTCGTCCCCACCCTTTCCGCGCGACCGACGGGGCTTCTCCACTAAGGGATCACACCGGGGGTATCCAATTGCGTGCGATACGTTTGCACGTACAATAGACCGTTCGTCGTACGCCTAGAAGAGGCCATGGTTGTTCCTTCGTCCCGGGTTGCACTCTTTCTTTCATTGTTTCATCGGCGTCCACTTTCGGGTTCTCGACGTGGACCTTTCAGGGCCTGTCACAAAATCAAAAGGGTACACCCATTGTAATCAAACGCGTCCGTAGCATGTGCTCAAGTTGCCCAACAGAAAAGCTGCCATCCGCGCCGCTGGCAGAAAAGGCCGGGTTTGAGTCGTGAAACGGTAGCCCCCGCACTTTTTCTTTAACGGAATCGCCGGTTTTGAAATCAGCTCCCGGGCGTATCTCCTGCACTACAATGCCTCTTGCCACCCGGACGTAATGCTTCGATAGCCCTTTCCTTTGTAAAAACAACAAAAAAAAAGTGAAAAAAAAATTGTTTCAGGATATCCCCTCCCGTGTCGAGCGGCCATGAAACGTCCGTTAAAGAAAAACGCTCGTTTTTGCGGGGAGGCTATACCGTAGAACCAGTCGTTCGCATCTTTCGGTCGGTTCTTACTATCTTTCTGATGTTCATGTTGCAGATAAGCGCGAGAGCGCGAGGGCGCGAGTTGTCAAAATTGAATCAGAATCGACAAAAAGTGGGAATGAATGCCGAATCTTATGCGCAATGATCAGGAAGGAAAGTACCGGGGGAAGGGGGGAGAAAAGGCAAGACACGTACGTGCAATGACCACCGCTTATTCAGAAGGCCGCTGCAATAGAGGTTAGCCATTCCTACGCGAGTTGAGATGAGCTGGACGCGTGCTATCGGACCCAGGCCACCGTAGGAGGGTCACTGTTGGGGGCTCTTTTTGCAGCGGCTCGAGGTGACTCGCGCGAACGAATCCTTTGTTGCTTTGCCATATATATCTTAGTTATTCGTGATGCTTGAAATATGCCGCATGATTCCGCAATGGAATCTCATTGGTAAGCCACGAAGGGCTGCGCCAAAAAAAAGGTCGCGTAATTTTTCTTCGTGTCCCTCCGTGAGAATGCAGCAGAGTCGTTCGCGCAAGCAAGCTCAAGTGGTGTAGCTTAAACGCTGAAGTAAAAACTGGGGGGTGCATCCCCCCCACCCCCCTCACCCTAGCCCCGGTCTCCGGAAGCGTTTGTACACTAGTATAGTAGCGCGTTTTTCGGACGGTAATTTTTCTCTGAAAGAATGGCGGGGCGGTCCTCAACCCAAAATAATCGTGTTTTTCATTTAACCTCAGTATTATTTCGCATAGAGAGAGTATGAGTTGTTTGGTACCTACTACTATTATTGATAGGCCATGGGTTCGTCCGGACATCGGGTTTCACTTGTTTTACATGTAGCTTGTACTCAAAATCATTTTGTTGAGGTAGTAATATTGATAGTGCCCACGCGTGCTACGATAGAGATAGCAGTTTTCGTTTGCCTGAAACGTTTTCTGAATCACGGGCTTCTTATTAATAACCCAAAATCGTCGTAAATACGCCATATAAAGGTATACCTCTTTCTGACTAAAATGTTTTCTGAATGACGGGGCTCCTTAACCCAAAATGGTCGTAAATTGTATTAAGGCATTGAGGTATACCTCTTTCTGGCGAAAACGGTTTCTGAATGACGGGGTTCCTCAACCCAAAATCGTCGGAAATACGACATTTTTTTTTGCATGCTTCTCGGTATGTACCTCAGCCGTGGGATTGTTCATCCGGTAGTGGCCGTTATATTTTTCTCCAAGCCAGTTTTTGGGAGAAAAGGTCTTAAGCTCCGAAATTGAGGAACCTCAGAAAAAAAAGTGGTGCGCACTTCTATCGTAGCACTCGTCTACCTAACACTAGTAATGGTAGTAATGATAGTAGTAGTAATAGTATAGAGCCCACTCAACTGAATGAAGAGCGTCCCAGAAGAAAAAAAGTTGTACTACGGCAGACCATTGCTACGACAGCGAGGTGCACCACTTTTTTTTTTCGAGGTTCCTCAATTTCGGAGCTTAAGACGTCTTCTCCCGAAAACTGATTTGGAGAAAACTAAAACTGCTACACTACTACCGAATGAACGATCGCATGGCCTAAGGTACGCCACGAAAATCGGGCAGAAAAAGACAAAACTAAATTCCGACGATTTCGGGTTGAGAAACCCCGTCATTTAGAAACCGTTTTCGAAAAACAATTGTTACCTAGTCTATGGTAGCACGCGTCCCACCACTACGGCGGGGTGAGGTGTGTCGCCGTGTCACACTCTTCCCGGATACAGTCATCGTTTGTCGCGACTCTTTCGAGAGCCAAGTTGTGGAGAAAGCGACGAAAGAAAGTCGAAAGTCAGTCGCAAACGGTATCGCTTCATCATGTGCTACGAGATAGCAGGCGCACACCAGCTTTTGATTTTAGCCATATATCGCTTGATTGAGTAGATTTTTTTTTCCCATGTTTTTTGTCCTCCCCGGCGGATAGAGAAAGGTAAAGCTTAAGCTCACCGCGCTTCCACGGATTTTATATGCACACGTGTCGCGTGTCAAATCAACTCAATGGAACATTCGCAATCCAGCGCTAGGTAGGTGGCGTATCCTTCATTCCCCGCGCGGTAGCGACACCGCGAGCAGTCCCGACCGGCGGTCCCCGTTACTTCTTCACAGCAGCAGCGCAACCTGCCGTTGTATACGGATGCGTGAGTATGTGGACCCGACCTGGGCCCTGGGGGTCAGGTGCGGCGGAGATAGCGGAGCTCAATATGCTCCTAGCCCCTAAAAAAAACTGATTTTGAGTAAAAGTGAAAGTAAGTGCAAACCGATGAAAACAAAACAAAACTACGGCCTAGCTCTAGTAGGTATATTCAAACCTTGCTGCCTGTCGTCTTGCAAATCAAAAATGAATGTCGTTCCGACGATTCTGGGCTAAGGAGCGCGATTTTAGGTTAAGGAGCCCCGCCCTTCAGAAGGCGTTTTTGTCGACACCGGGGCTTTTCATGGGTCGCGAACCGACCCGCGGGGATCGGATCAGGAAGTTTTCGAAAACTGGTGGGTCAAGTCAGGCAGGGTAGGGAGATGTTATGCTCGAAATTTCACGGACGGGTCGGCTCGGGTCGGGTCGGGTCACATCGGATCAGAAGTTTTGTATCAACTTCTCACGGATCGTGTCGTGTCGGGTCCGGTCGGGTCATGTCACGGCCTGGTCTGATCCGCGAGAAGAGGTCCGAACCGTGAACAGCACCGGTCAAAACGTGCTACCTCTATCATAGCATGCGTCTCGCCTACGACAGTCAGGCCAGGCGCGCACCTATTTCCCCCCCGAGACTTTATTTGTTCATTACTTCAGAGGCTCCGTCCTTGACGCCAAAAAAACTTACTCCGGGATCAAAGACGTACTGTTCACCGAGACGTGTGCTATACGGAAAAAAAAAGGCCCACCAATATATTTTCGGAAGCTCTCTCGCTTGAAGAGCTCTGTACACCTCACCCCAAACCCCGAGTTTCATGGGAAAAGCGAAGTAAGTGCAACGCGATGGAATATTAATCCCCGTGGACACCTCAAACTATACACTGAACTATACTGCAACAATCAAGAGTGAAATTCCGACCATGTTGAGCCAAGGAGCCCTCCAAAGATCACTTGTCCAGAAAATCGTTTAGCGTCGAAAACCGTCAACCCCTATCTAACTAGCCCTATCCCTATCGAACTAGCCCTATCCAACTACCCCTATCCAACTACCCCTATCCAACTAGCCCTATCAAATTAGCCCTATCACACTACCGCTATCTTACTAGCCCTATCCAACTAGCCCTGCCTAACTAGCCCTATCAAACTACCCCTATCCAACTAGCCCTATCAAACTACCCCAATCAAACTACCCCTATCTTACTATCCCTCCCTAACCCTATCTAACTACCTTCTACCTACCACGGTAGGGTTGCAACAGAAAGTCCCTGAGCTCCTCACATGAGGAACTCAATATCTCACCGGAAAAGTGACTTCGAAGGCATTCGTTCGCACAACCCGACCAAGATTCTATGCCTTAGTCCTAAACCAATATGTACTCGGGAAATTACTTCATTGACCGGCAATCGCCGGGGGACATTTGGCGGAATCTTACAACTGCAACCCCTACCGTGGGATGAATCATAACTACCCCTATCTAACTACCCCTACCTACCTAACTATCGATGATGAGAGTCACCTCGCGATAGCGGTGCAGCGGCAGGTTCTGAAGTACTCTGAACTACCATAATCTTGATGGACGAGAGAACGAGAAAACTACGCAAAAGACTTGGAACAAGATAACACATTTTATTTGCAAAAGCTCTTGGGCCATGCGATTGTTCACTGGGTTGGGCGAGGCGGTCGGGTGGTCGGATGGTTAGTTGGGTGGGTGGGTGGGTGGTTGGGTGGGCGGGTGCTTGGGTTAGATTAGGCCGAGCCGCCAGCATCACGATACCTGCCACAACTACCACCCGATAATAGCGTGGGCCATCAGTCATGGCAGACGCACGTGCGCCGACCACGACGGAATTAGGGCAGCATGGACGAGGTCTCAACGTGGAGGACACTTCCGCCGGGCGCTGCGTGCCGGTGTGGCGTGGCGGTTCCAAAGCGAAGCGTAGGGGGGGGGCGTGGCCTTGGCCGGTGGCCCTAAAAGCGAACGATCCTGCGCGAGCGGGCGGCCGGGGGTTGGAGCGAAGAGGGGGTCGGCCAACGGCAGCATCAATGGCCTACACAGTGAGATCAACGACCCATCGGAGGCAAGGTTGAGGTCAGAAACGGGAGTCGCGGACGGGGACGGCTGCAGGGTATGGTGGCTGTGTAGTCGTAAATTCAGAAAGGGTGACTGGAAATGGCCGGAATAGTTTCGGTGGTGACAACAGTGGGCGCGGTGGCAGTGGGGGTGGTGGAGGTCGTGGTGGAGACGGTGGTAGCGGCGGGGTGGTACGCAAGACCAAGACCGGTAAGAAAGACCAAGACTGGGACCACAGCAAGAAAGAGCCGTGCTGTGGTAGAGGTTGAAATTTCGAGCCCGAGCATGTAGCACTGATGGGACACCTCGATGAGGGCCGTCTCGCAATCCTTGGATCCGGCGTGAGGTCTTTCAATGGTATCTGTGTTGTTTTCCTACCCTCCACCGCATTGTGTGTCGGACTTACCTTGTTATTTCGGTTGCTGTGCGAGGTAGAAGTTTCTTCAGATGGGGAGTTCAGGAGAAATTGGTCTTTCCTCTATCGTAAAACACACCACGACAAGTGTCACCTTGCCCACAGCCGTTCTGTCGACGCGGTAACTAGGGGTTGCCCTTACCCTTGAGCGCACGAGGGTCGGAGGAGGCGGTGGCTCATCGTCCGCAGAGTACACAGCGGGGAAGCAGCTCGGTGGGGAAAGGCGGCCGGTTAAAGGGTATCACGCCGGGGTGCAGTCACTCGTTTTCGACGGAGAGGACCTCGGCTGGTGGGGGCGGACGGAGGAAGACTGGAGCGACGAAACGGGTGTCCGGGTCGGTGTCGACGATAATAGCAAGAATGGCGCGGGGAATAAGGTTGGATTAATGCAGCGGTGGCGGTGGCAGCAGGACCAGTGACGGAAAACACCGTAGCGGGTATTCCGCAGATGGTGGCAATCGGGTTGATGACATGGAGGGTGGAGGAGGAGGAGCAGTAGGAGGAGGAGCAGTAGGAGGAGGAGCAGTAGGAGGGGGAGGAGGAGGAGGAGGGGGAGGAGGAAGGACCAAGGCTACGGTAGGGGGGGTACCCCCATTTTCACTGGTGTGTTAGAGCCACTCGCACGAGTAGCTCTGTACCCTACGGATGGAGATGGTTAAGGCACTTGGTTTGGCGCAGCTTAGATCACCTTTGCATTGCGGATTGATTTCGTCAATGTAAAACATAAAGAAAACGTATGATTGCATAGGAACAAAAGGGGCACTCGCGCGAGTGACCCCTAGCCACTGAAATAAAAGGCCCAAAAGGGGACCCCCCTACCGTAGCCTGGGTCGAAGAGAAGAATAAAGAGCAGGAGGAAGAGTGGGTATCAATGTGATGGAGACAGTGAGGGTGCCACCGTCGTGTAGAGCTGGTTTCGTGCTAACGTGAGATTATAGGGAGGGGATCCGCTACCCCAGGCGAAAGTGCTCACTGTAGCGGTACCCACAGTAGTACCGATCGTCGCTCACTGCGGTCGAGGAGGACGAGAAACGGCCCCCTGCCGTGTAGATGCCATAGTGCGGGGTTCTGGACCAAAGCTACGTCAGGAGGGTCGCGTTGGGGACCTTCTTGTTCATTGTCTCGGGATCACTCGAGCGAGCAACCCCCCTGTTTCTTTGCGGTCCTAAGGTTCCTTTAATGCTGTCAGATTTCTGTTACACGAATCCGCAGTAGAATTTGTTTGTTACAGTGCGCCCAGGTACATCGCCCGAAGGTGTTTTCGTCAGTGAGGTATGGAGTGACTTGTGTGAGTGGCTCAAACCCAGCGGTGAAAAATGGGTTATGCTACTACGGTACCGTAGCCTCGATCTCTGGATGTTTTGGAGCTGGGCGGGCAGCTGAGTAATCTACATTACTGTAGTGCCACTGGTGGTGGCTAAGACCTTGTTTTCCAGGCTGTAAAAAACACAACCCAAGCGGCGGCCCGGAGCGTTCCAGCGGCGGCTGCAACGCAGTTATGGGTTCGAGAACGCGCGCCCGAGGAAAGGTGTGAGAGATAGCTCGGTTCGAAGCGCCTGGGGGGTAGGCAAGACAGGAGGGGCGCAAGATTACGAGAGGGGCAGCGCGTTTTTGACACGAAACGTCTTTGCCTGACGGGGCTCCTCTACAGCTCTTCCCAACATGATTGGGAACACCGTACGAAAAGAGTCATCCTACGGTAGGGGTTGCAGTTGTTGGATAAACTAATTATGTACCTGTCCGGTTGAGCTCCGCAAGTGAGGAACTAGCGGTTAGTCATTAGTCAAGAAATTTCAGGAGAATGACTTGTTTTAGACTAGGGCATCGAAGCTTAGTCGGGTTGCGCAAAGACGCGTGCTACGACCAAGGTTCACCGGGGGGGGGGGGTTGGGGGTTTCTCCGTTTGGGAGATCTTTAAGATCTCTTCTCTTCCAAAAACTGATTTGGAGGAAGATTAAACTGCTACACACACCGGATATAAAAAAAAAAAAAAAATCTGGCCTAGTACTAGGTAAGCAACGAGAACCACGCAAAAAAAAGGTATATTTCCGACGAATTTGGGTTAAGGAGCACCGTCCTTCAGAAAATATTTCAGACGAAAAGAGATACCCTTATCGTAGCACGCGCCCGAACGAATGCGCCTTCGAGGTCATCTTTGGCACGTGCTACGATAGAGGTAGCACAGCACTTTTCGCCTGGAATGGTTTCTGAATGACGGGACTCCTTAATTAACCCAAAATCGTCGTAAATTGTAATAAGGTATTAAGGTATACCTCTTTCTGGCGAAAACGGTTTCTGAATAACGGGGCTCCTTAACCCAAAATCGTCGTAAATTGTATTAAGGCATTAAGGTATACCTCTTTCTGGCGAAAACGGTTTCTGAATAACGGGGCTCCTTAACCCAAAATCGTCGTAAATTGTATTAAGGCATTAAGGTATACCTCTTTCTGGCGAGAACGGTTTCTATATCACGGGGATTCCTTAACCCTTCGTAAATCGTCGGAAATACGACGTATTGTTTTTATGGTTCTATCGTTGTACACCTAGGCGATCGGATTTTTCAACCAGTAGTAGCGGTTTTATTTATCTTCTAATCAGTTTTTGGGAGGTCTTAAGCTCCCAAATTGAAGAACCTTGAGGAAAAAAAGAGGTGCACTTCTATCGTAGCACGCGTCGTTTCGGGGGTGAGATATTGAGCTCCTACCTCATGTTAGGAGCTCAGGGAATTTCTCGGAATCTGCTTCATTCCCACCGTGGATGGGTCATAACCGAAATTGATACTGGAATCTGACATTGACTGTCCAAGTTGACAATAGTAGAAGTTTTGTACCGAAATTCTGACTGGACAAAAATCACCACCGACCCTTTCAATCCGCGTGTATTTTTTGTCCCGGATCGCCCAATTATCATCCTTATGTTTTGTTGTCGTGTGAGCTTGTCCGAAAACAAGGTGCAGCATATATGGTTAATAACCGATCAAACTAGTACTCAGATGCAAAAAGGTAAAGGAAAAGGTAAAACGCAGGCGGGAGGGGGATGAAGGGGGGTATAACGTGTAATACCTGTGTGTTGTCTTCACATTAAACCGCCGCTGTTTCTGCCCAACGACGTCAGCACACCCACAGTCCGTGCTGCTTCTTCATCCTAAAGAGATACATACAAATTCTGTCGTTACAGACGGTGAAACAGAGTAAACCAAACAATGCCTGCAAGCGTATAAGAGGTGTTTTCAAAGAGGAATGCATGTATCTGTACATGTAAAACCTCGCGGCCGGGGTATCACGCAGCTTTACAACTATGGCCGACACCAACCGCGTGTTGCATCACGACTTGGCAGCACTGACCCGAGCATCAGGCCGGGGCTGGACCTCTTGCTGGCCTGCCCTGTATATACAGGGAGGACACAAGGAATACAGGATATCTTCCGTCGGAACCAACGATTTACATTATTTAACATCATTTCTCGTCCGCCGTTTCGTGGTTCATAGGTCGCCCTAGGGATATCCCATGGGCGACCCATCGGGCACCCGTGAGCGACGCATGGGAAAGCCAAGGCAGACCCGCGGGAGATCTATGGGAGAAGCGAACCATGGGGGATCCACAGGAGCCCATGGGAAACCCACGCCCACCCATAGGCTATCCCTGTCAGCCCATGGGCATCCATGGTGGAGGCCCATGGCTAGCCCATGGACACCTACGGCCGACTCATGGAGAACCATATGGGAGACACACTAGACCAAGGCTACGGTAGGGATAAAAGATATAATGCTTGCAGCCTGCCCGATGAGCCGTATAGTTTTTGTAATCTGCGGACACAAGATTCATGATTCACGTATTGTATGTACGAGCGATATAGGATATATGGTATTGGGAAATGAGTGTTTTCTATTGGATGGTGGTGTGTTGTCGGAATGTCAGCCACCGCGATGGATACATGCCTTCTACGGTATGTTTAATTCTGGGTTGATTCTGATGGGGTACGCCCTTTATATCAGTCTTGGTTTGGTCCAGTTTTTGCCTCTTATTTGTGGGCGACTTCTGGCTGATCTTGACTCATCACATGCGGAGACAACGATAATAAATATACTTGTGCCTTTTTTACGACTGCTGCCGAGGGTCCATCGACGGCTCCCACCTTGACATGATCCACTGCATGATGGCCGAGGCAACCCCGCGTACGACGTACTCCAATAAGGGAGGTTATGCTGTTTTTGGGAGCTTTTGTTGCAGTGGCTTGGGGCCACTCGCCCGAGTAACCCCTCTGTCCCCTTGCGGTCTTTTAAATTGCCGAAACCACTCTTCGCAACGGAATGGTAGTCTACGCTGCGCCAAAAACACCGCCTGGAGTATTTTTTGTCCGTGAGGTACTGAGTCACTCGCGCGAATGGCTCGAGTCCGGTAGGGAAAATGGAGTGTCCCCCTTACCGTAGCATTGGTCAGTGTATGACGAACGCGTGCTACGATAGAGGTGCACCACTTTTCTTCCGAAGTTCTTCAATTTGGGAGCTTAAGACCTCCCCCAAAAAACTGATTTAGAGAAAAAACAAAACAGCTACTACCGGATGAAAAATCCCACGGCCTAGGTACACAACGAGAATCATGAACAAAAAAATTCCGATTTCCGACGATTTTGGGTTAAGGAGCCCCTTCGTTCTCAGAAACTATTTCTTCGCACGAAAAGTGCTGCCTCTAGCGTAGCACGCGTCGGGTCGGGGTCACTCTCGCGAGTGACTCCCCGGTTTATTTGCGGTCTTAAGGTTTCGTGGTCTGGTTCAAGTGGATGTATAAATCAGAACTGGAATGGTAAGCTACGCTGCGCCAACGAATCGCCTGACGGGACTTTTGTCCGTGAGGTACAGAGTCACTCGCGCGAGTGTTCATAGGCCAGTAGCGAAAGTAAGGATGACCCCCCTGCTGTAAAGCCTTGGGCACCGAAGACCAATAGAAATCCATGGGAGGCGCGTGGGAGACCCATCGGCGACCAATGGGAAACTCATCATGGGAAACCCTTGGAGCCCCCATGAGAGAAAACGAGAGACCTTCCGAAGCCCACGGGAGAGCGGCGGAAGCCCATGGAAGTTAATGGGCAATCGATCGAGGTATGTAGCAAGTGAAATGCTTTCTGGTCTTGGGCAGCTATATTATCAAAGCGGCAGTCCTGGTCCTTGTACGTGGGAGAGCGATGGAGGCCCATTGTAGACCCGTGGCAGCCCATTGGAGACATGTCGGAGACCGCCAGAGACCTATGGAATCCCATGGAAGACCCATGTGTGTGTGTGTGTGTGTTCTTCACATTAAACCGTTCTTCTACTCGTCGACATCCAGCACACCCAGTGTCCGTACTGATTCTTCACCCTAGAAAGATCAGCTCTGTGGTCACAAGCCACGACACAGAGATAATGCATCGTAATGCATTCGACAACGCAATGTCATGCCCTAGTACTGGGTACGACAGGCACAACATACATACGTCAGCAACAGAAATACATTGGAAGAGAGAAATACGAAATAAACAAAAACAAAAACAAAAACAAAAACAAAAACAAAAAACAAAAAACAAACTAAGAAAACAAATAAAAACAAAGATAAAAATAAAACAAAAAATGAAACAAACAAAATGAAGGGGAAATCGAAGAAACAACCCAACCGCAAAGGAGAGCCAAAGCTCGGAAAAGAAACATAATAAAATGAAATAAAATAAAGTAAAGTAAAACCAAAATAAGATAATCCGAACACGAGCCAAAAACCTGGACACGCAAGGAGGGAACAAAGGGGAAAAAAATACCCCAGAGAAAGACGAAAAGTGCTATGTACCTACTAGTCGGCCTGGTACCTTGCTACCCTGTCTGCCATCTCCTTCCTGCCTTCGTCCACCGCGGTCTCCCTTCTATTCCTCCTGTTGCCCCCCCTGCCCCCATTCCCTTGGACGGCTTTCCTTCTACTCCTCCTGTTTCCCCCCCTCCCCCCTTTGTGTTCTTCTCATTAAACCAAAATACCTTGTAAAAGAGAGAAACAACGAAAGAAACCAAGACAAAATAAATAAATAAATAAATAAAAAGGGGAGCCAAAGCACGGGAGATAGAAACATACCCCGAGCATGAGCCAAAATGGACATGCAAGGGGGAAAGAAAGGGAAAGAGAAAAAATACCCCGGAAAAAAGAAACAAGTAGAAGAAGGGAGACTGGGAGGGCCAAATAAAACAGGCTCGTCACCTACCCACCATGCAAGACTCCCTTCATAAGGATAAGAAGGGGAAAGAAAAAAAATAAAATAAAATAAAATAAATAAATTCACGGAAAAATCAAAGTACCAAGACATCACATTCCGAGCAGCCGCAGCAGTTGGCGGTACGAGTGGCATAGATAGAAAGGTTCCACCTACTAGTCGGCCTGGTACCTTGCTCATGGATGTCCATGGAAGCCCACAGAAGGCCCATGGGGGACCCACGGAAGTCCATGAAAGTCCGCGAGAGACCGGCGGGTGAACCATGAGAGACCCATTAGCGGGTACCATATTATGGGCGGTTTGGAACATTAATCAGCTCCAACGCCGATGTGAGCTGTCCACGGGCGGCCTTTGAGATCCCATGGGGATGTACGGTCTAAAGCAGCCAGTCTGTGGAAGCCCGTGGGCGATTCATGGGAGTCCATTGCCACCCATCTGATGTCCATCTGTGTGACTGTTCTAACCATGTGCATTTATGGGAGACTCATGAGCGACACTTTGCCCAACAAACTATAACCCACGGAAGTTCGTGAGTATCCGCAGGCGACCTACGCGCGACCTATGGGCGACTCATGAGAGCCCACGGGTCTTCAGGGGCACCCATGGGAGCCCACGAGAGACCATTGGTTGGGAGTCCATTCGGGGACCATGGGAACTCAAGCATGGAAGTCCATGTAAAATCAACGGGGGTCCCCCGATGACCCGTGGAAGCCCGTGATTTCCCATGGGAGCCCGTGGGAGACCTATGGGCACCCAAAGGCTACCACTGTTAACGCATGGAAGTCCATGGAGGATCATGGAGGTCCGTGGGAGCCCCCTACTGATCTCGCTGTTTCGGAATGTCAAAGAAATGTAGGACTCCGGATGGGTCCTACAGTATTGGCATGTTTTACTCTTAAACCCGTTCAACGCCGGCGTGGGCTATCCATGGGTGATTCGTGGGCCTCGCTATGGGGTCCGGAGCCCTACATTTTGGCATGTTTTACTCTTAAACCCGCTCAACGCCGGCGTGGATTATCCATGGGTGATTCGTGGGGTCCCATATGGAGCGTGCGCCATTCCACGGCAGGGGTGCAGCAGATTCTAAGAAGTTTCTGAGCTCTCCTAGAATGATGAGGAGCTCAACATCTCACCCGAAACATGACTTGGAAGGCGTTCATTCGCGCAACTCCCGGCTAACATTCTAGGCCCCAGCGCAAAAACAAGTTATTGCTTTAAGTGTATTCGACTGACCGGTACTTCCTCACTTGAGGAGCGCGACCGGACAGGTACATTATAACTTAATCCAACAACTGCAACTCCTACCGTGGGACGACTCGCCTTCGACGCCCGCAACAATCAGCCCATGGAAGCCGGTGTGGGCGGTCAATGGGATTTCATTGTCGTCCGTTTGTGGCGGTTTTAACCATGGGCACTCATGGGAGCTCATGCACAAAAGACCATTTTCCCAACACGTATAACCAACGGGACCTCATGATTGTCCACAAGCGATCTTTAGGCGACCCATAGGCGGCCCATTGGAGCTCACGGGTCTCCCCGGGTGCCCATGAGAGCTCATGGGATACCAATGAGAGCCCGTGGGAGACCCATGGAAGTCCGTGGAAGTTCATGGGGGCCCACGAGAGACCCATGGAACCCAATGAAAGTCCATCCAAGACCCATGGAAGTCACCGGATGTGTACGGAAGCTCACGGAAGACCCATGGGAGACGAAGAGAGACCCATGGACGCCCATGGGGGCGCACTAGAGACTCCCAGAAGCCCGCGAGAGACCCATGGAAGCGCATGGGGGCGCACTAGAGACTCCCAAAAGCCCGCGACAGACCCATGGGCGAACCACGAGAGATCCGCGGGAGTCCACGGGAGTCTACTGTGGCCCCCATGCACGCTACGATAGGTAGCACATTTTGAGCTGAAACGTTTTCTGAACGACGGGGCTCCTTAACTCGGTCGCCCCGGCGGCGTATCAGGTTATCCTCGAGCTTGGTATATGCCACTTTCGTGAGTGCGAGCCCGCCGAGTGCGCACTCGCATAAATTCGTTGGGACTTTTTCTTGTGCCCAAATTGACTTGCGGAAAGCGCTAGAGCGTGAGTTAGCAACACTCGATGAAAAATCGACAAGCAGTGGGGGTGCTAAACCCTATGCGCGATAAAAAATGAAGGCAAAAACCGGGGGGAAGAAAGGACGACACCTGTGACCACGGCTTGTCCAGAAGCTGGAAAGTAAAAGTGTGAGAAAAAAAACTTTCATTTATGAAATCGTCGGAATTTCACAACCGTTTTGAAATATTTCTTGTTGGATATCTAGGCCATGGGATTGCTCGTTGTGCGGTTTTTCTGTTTTCCCCCCAAATCAGGTTTTGGGGCAAGGTACACAAGACTCCTCATGTGAGTAACCTCAGGAAAACATTAGTAATCATCTCTAACCGTGGCATTCACCACCCATGGAAGCCCATGGAAGCTCATGGGAGCCTATGAGAGACCCATGTGCGATCTACGGAGCACCTGTTGAACCCACGAGATCGTTTTCGGTTTCCCATGGGCTTCCATGCATCTACCGTTGGCTCCCATGAACTTCTATGGATATGTCGGGGTTCACCCGCGGGCCTCCCACGGGCTTCCATGGAGTTACATGGGAAACCCGTGGAACTTCCGTGGACTTCCATGGACTTCCGTGCATCTCGAAGGGGCTTCCGTGGGCTTCCATGAACGCCCATGGGCCTCCCACGGGCTTTCATGGGTGTCCCATGGGCCTCTCGTGGAGCCCCATGGTCGCTCATGAACTTCCATGGGTCTCCCGTGAACTCCAACGGTTCTCCCACCCATGGGCCTTTATGGGTCTCCCGTGTGTCTCCCATGGATCGTCCATGAGTTCGCCATGGGTCTTGCACGCGTCGCACGCGGATCTCAATGGGCTCTCATGGGCTTCTATCATTCTATCATTCTCATGGGCATAGGCCCTCGTTGACTTCCATGGGTCGCCCACGAGTCTCCCATGGGTCTCACGTGGGTCTGCCGTAGATCTCGCACGAATCCGTTTTGAGTCGCCCAAGGGGACCGCCACACCTCCATGGGTCTCACGTGGGTCTGCCGTAGATCTCGCACGGATCCGTTTTGAGCCGCCCAAGGGGACCCGTGGGTTGCCTGTGGGTGCCCATGGGTTGCCCATGGGTTGCCATGGCCGATTCATGGGCTTCCAGGGGGCCTCATGGGACTCCCGTGGGGCTCCCACGGAATGCTTTAAAAAAACTCACGGAAAAAAAAAAAAAGTCCATCATAATGATGTACATCACCTGTAGTTAGGCAGGTTTGTGTTTTTGTAACACCTTAAAGGTGTTAGTGGGGCATATTATTCGGTTTGATGACCACTTGCTAAAGGTTACCCAATAGCTTACCCAACATAGGCCTTGTAACACTCTCCCCCCATGAAACGACCGGATCGCAGGTCGGTCGGATATACGGGCGGACCCGTCAATATATCCAAGCCGCTTCATTACCTGGGGATATCGGGGAGAGTGTTTTCCAAGTTCGACATGTGGGGAAGTCTGAAAAAGTTTATTTTTGACCAAGGCTACGGTAGGGGGGGTACCCCCGTTTTCACTGGTGTGTTTGAGCCTTTCGCACGAGTGACTCTGTACCTCACGGTTGACAATGGTTCAGGCAGTTGTTTTGGCGAAGCTTAGACTACGGTTGCATGGCGGATGGATTTCGTCAATCTAAAACATGAAGAAAACCTAAGATCGCAGAGGGACAAAGGGGTTACGCGCGCGAGTGACTCCTAGCCACTGAAATAAAAGGCCGAAAAGGGGACCCCCCTACCGTAGCCTGGGTCTTTTGTGGATGGTGGGATTTGAACCCACGACCCGAGAAGCCCATGGTCTGTCGACGACGCCATTTGTTAAGGTACTAGTGGGGTATTAATCTGTTTGACTACTTGCAAAAGGTTAACCAATAGCTTACCCAAATTAAGCCTTAAACACTCTCCCCCCCTCAAAACGACGGGATAGCAGGTTCGCCGGATATTCGGGCGGACCTGTCAATTCATCCAAGCCGTCTCATTTCCTGGGGATACCAGGGAGAGTATTTTTCAAGTTCGGCATGGGGAAAGTCTGAAAAGTTTATCATTCATTGTGGATGGTGGGGATCGAACCCACGACCCAAAAACCCATGGTCTGTCGACGACGCCATTTATTAAGGTATTAGTGGAGCATTAGTCCGTTTGACCACTTGCCAAAGGTTAACCGATAGCTTACCCATACTTAACCCTTGTAATATTTGGCTTACGACAGCGGGAGGGACCAAAGCTACGGTATTTGTAGTGTCGTACTCTATCATACACCCAGGCCACGATAGGAGGGGAGGGGTGTCCCTTTTTAAGGGCATTTTTTTTCAGTGGCCCGGCGGAGTCACTCGCGCGAGTGACACACCCTCTGTTCTGTTGCAGTTTCAAGCTTTGGTACTTTTTTACTAATCTAGCGAGGTGAATCTGCAACGCATTAATTGGCCACGCTGCGCCATGTCTAATATCGCTTAAAGTATTGTCACCGGTGGGGTACAGAGTCACTAGCGCTCGCAAGTGGCTCAAACTTATTGGTGAAAAACGGGAGTACCCGGGGCCTCTACCGTAGCCTTGGCCCATAGTCTAATATTGATAGTACTTTATTATATAATACCCCAATTTTTACTACCGAGTGACTCCGACCTGGCGGGAAAAAAGGATACATTAGGCTACGGTAGAGAGCGTGAGTTAGCAACACTCGATGAAAAATCGACAGCAGTGGGATTGTGTTAAGACACGGCCTCGAAAGGCCTGTAATTATCCGTACTTGAGATAATTTGGATGGGTTTCGTATGATAAGGTTGGCGTTTCATATTCGGGATAGTCAGGAAATAAATCGGAGGCACGTGCCTCCGATTTCAGAAGCCATCCGGGGCTCTGGTGGAATCGAATAAAGCTATGACTACGAAGGCTAAGAAAGTGAGTACTCTTCGAATACCTGCTCAATTGGCAGACCTGCAGGGGGCACTCTGTGTCTCCGCCCAAATATTCTTACATTTTGGCGTCGTCTTAGCCACAGTACCTTTTCTGTGCTTGGTTTGCCGTAGAGCCTTTTCTGCCCCCCCCCCGCCACACCGGCGGTATGCGGCAGGTTCTGGAGCCTTTTCCGCCCCCCCCCTGCCACACCGGCGGTACACGGCAGAACTTTGATGGGTGGCTTTTGTCTTGTTGTAGGGTCTGCGTTTCCTTCAACTGCTTTTCGTCGCGTGTTGTTCCTGGCTCCATAGCCAGACCGTTGGAGGTGTGGGAGTGGGTTTTGATGAGCCGCATCTTCGGCTCATGGTCTACTTTGTAGAACCCGTATTCCCCCGTATCTCCCATGCTTCTGCATATGCGGCTCATCAGGGTGGGCTAGTGTTAAGATACGGCCTCGAAATGCCTGTAATTATCCGTATTTGAAATAATTATGATGGGTTTCCTATGATAAGGTTGGCGTTTTATATTCGAGATAGCCAGGAAATAGATCGGAGGCACGTGCCTCCGATCTCAGAAGGCATCCGGGGTTCTGGTGGAATCAGCTAAAGCTACGACTACGAAGGCTAACAAAGTGAGTACTCTCCGAGAGGACCTGCTCAATCGGCAGACCTGCAGGGGGCACTCTGTGTCTCCGTCGAACATCCATACAAATGCTGAACCCTATGCGCGATAAAAATTGAAGGCAAGAACTGGGGGGGAGAAGGGACGATACCTGTGACTACGGCTTGTCCAGAAGCTAGAAAGTACACGTGGGCCAAAAAAAAAAGGGGGGGGGGGGGTCCATTAATAATATCAGTTAGTTGCATTCGGAACCCAGTATAGGTGCTGGCCCGACGCCGGCTGGGTGGTGTCATCTGCCTTGTTGCTGCGTTTTTTTAGTGTAGGATATCGTACCCAAACTAAAGGCTCGATATATCGTTCGATACGAAGATATATGATCGAACCGAAAAAAAAAACAGTATTTCGATAACGATTTCGATAAATCGATAAACGATAACGACCCAGGCTTAGGCACCATAAGAGTTCCCCTTTTGTGGCAGTTTCTTGCATTGGCCCGGGGTCACTTCGCGCGAGCAACCCCTCTGTTCCTCTGGGGTGTTAGGTTTCGTTGATGCTATCAGTTGACGAAATCAATCCGCAAGGGGATCGTTGTCTTCGCTGCGCCATAAAAATCGCCGAAGAAAGCATTCTTGTCCGTGAGGTGGAGTCACTCGCGCGAGTATGGCATGATGATACGATAGCTCAAACCCGGTAAAGTGAATAATCGGGGGGGGTATCCCCCCTACCGCATGCTTAGGTGTTGTAACGACAAAAAAGATGCGTTAGACTGTTTTTTGTTTTCGACGCGCGCTACGATAGAGGCGCACCATATTTTTTTTCTCAACACTACCCCTCAATTTGGGAGCTCAAGACATGTGTTAACCCAAAAACTGATTCGGAGAAAAATGAAAACTGCTACTCGTACCGCCGGATGAAAAAATTCCACGGCCTAGGTACACAACAAGAACCATTTTGCAAAAAAAATGTCGTATTTCCGACGATTTTGGATTAAGGAGCCCCGTGATTCAGCATACGTTTTCGCCAACAAACGGTATACCTTAATTCCTTGATACAATTTACAACGATTTGGGGTTGAGGAGCCCCGTCATTCAGCATACGTTTTCGCCAACAAACGGTATACCTTAATTCCTTGATACAATTTACAACGATTTGGGGTTGAGGAGCCCCGTCATTCAGCATACGTTTTCGCCAACAAACGGTATACCTTAATTCCTTGATACAATTTACAACGATTTGGGGTTGAGGAGCCCCGTCATTCAAAAAACATTTCACACGAAAACTGCTACCTCCACCGTAGCACCCGTCGTTTTTGCACCCCGTTGAAGGTTGGCTTTGATACAAATTGTTTATATAACGCCACCAGCACTTAAGACGTCCCGCAAACGAAGAGGGTGGTTGCTCGCGCGAGTGGCCCGAGCCACTACTGCTTGCACAAGAGACCAATGCCACGGTGCCTACAGGGGGGGTCCCTTGTGCGCACTTTTTTGTTCAGCTTGGCTCGGTGTCACTCGCGCGAGTGGCCCACCCCCCTGCTCCTTGCGGTCACAGGCTTTCGAGTGCTGTTTAACATTTTCGATATATTGAGATACAAAACGGGATGGCTAGCTACGCTGCACCTGAACAATCGCCAACGTGTTTTTATCAGGGAGGTACAGAGTCCATCGCGCGATATTGATAGTGAACACTCGGTAGTGAAAAACGGGGGTATACTGTTAATTAAGGTATTAGTGGGGTATTAGTCCGTTTGACCACTTGCAAAAGGTTAACCGATGGCTTACCCAAACTAAGCCTTATAGCACTCTCTCCCCCTGAAGCGGCAGGATAGCAGGTCGGCCGGATATACGGGCGGACCTGTCAATTATCCAAGCCGTTTCATTTCCTGGGGATACCGGGGAGAGTATTTTTCAAGTTCGACATGGGGAAAGTCTGAAAAAGTTAATTATGGTGGATGTGGGAATTGAACCCACGACCCAAAAAAACCACTGGTCCTGCCGACGACGCCGTTTGTTCAAGGTATTAGTGCGGTACTAGTCCGTTTGACCACTTGGAAAAAGGTTAGCCAATAGCTTGCCCATACTAAGCCTTACAACAATACCCCTACCCTAACCCAACTCTAACTCAAAAAGGCCCAAGAGGGACCCCCCTCTTCTGTAACCTGGACGGTGAGCGGTTGCTCGCTATTGAGTTAACTTGCACACAAGCCCCGTATGTTAAAATGGACTACTCCGAAAGTTAACGCACCACAAACATTTCGAAATTTCAAAGCGAAGCCCTCCATGTATAGACTACATGCGTCCTGACTGGGCTCCTCCACAGATACACAGTTCCCCAGCTAGCTACCCGTTTTCTTTCCTCTCAGTGCGGATTATATATGGTTTCCGCGCGCGCAGAACGAGGCTGGGAATCTCAGTCCTGTTCACCATGGTGCCAGTAGGGGGGTCACCAGGCCCTGTCCTTCACGAGGGTGTGCATACCCCGTAACACACATTCGATCGACAAAGTACCACTCACACCAGCACGGAAACATGAGTTTCGATGTCAAAATAATTTTTGGTCGATCTCACAGCTGGACTGTATTTATTTAATATTTTTCAAAATAATTTATACTATGCAAATGTGCAGAAGGTCAGAATGTCCATCCCTACTCAAACGGACAGCTACCAGGTATGATTCGCAACAAATAAGTACAAAGCCCAAGAATGTCGACTTTGCTAAGCAGCTGAACTACGCTTTTTTTGGCGCTGCCTTGAGTTCCGAATTTCCAATGTTCTCCGTTGAATATACCAAAAAAAAATGCGAACGCGCTGTCTACGGGAACTTAAGAATAAACCGAGCTTATCTGATATGAAACTCGTACAAGTATTGTTCAAGGGATCTACAGCTCCATCTAGCAAGCGCGCGACGGGTGGAAAAAAATATTTTTAGATCTGATTTTAATGGCCCCCACAAACAGAAACGTTTTTCACGTACATAGTATTCATATTAATAATACAGTTTCCATTCATTTGCAGCGGGTGGCCCCGATTTAAGAGCGCCCCGATTTAAGCCAAAACATGCCGTCTAAACGTCTAAGCTACGAAGCGCTCTTATCTGTGGTGAGAAATATGTTACCTTTTTTAAGTGTGGCGGGACATGCCGAGTTGGCCGCTCTTAATCCCTTTAGAGCCCTCAATCCCCTCTCTATACTAAATCCTAGTAATTCGTCCTCAAAAACGGGTTTCAGTTGTAAAGGGGTTAACTCCCGAACGCTCTCAACTCGGGTGGTCTTAAATCAGGGTTCCCACTGAATTGAAGCCTGTTATTTCAATCGACGTTAAATAAACACCTGGTAGTCTCTATACCCATTATTGAACCAACCAAACAATATACTCCGGAGTATATGCTGGGTTTCGTTACTGGGTGAGCTTGCGCAAGTCCCACACTACTACCCGGAAAGATGCCGTTCTGGGTGGCTATCTCCACCGCACCCGACCCTCAGGGGTCAGGCAGGGTCGACATACCCACGCATCAGTATACAAACTAGCTTGCGCTGCCGGGGTAGTAACGAAGACCGCTGGTAGGGACAGCTCACGCTATCGCTATACGAAGTGGGATCCGAAGCAAACGCCAGCTAGCACTGGAGAGCGAAGGCAATAAATTGAGTTAAATCGACACACGACGTGTGTATGAAAATACGTGGAAGTGTGGTGAGCTTGAGCTTTATTTTTCCCCATCCGCTGGAGGAAAAAAAAAAAAAAAAAAGCCTATATCTACGATCGTACAGTATGTGATACGTGTATATATACGTGTGTATGATACAGAAGCTGCCAGTTTTATAGCTCAACAACCAGTTGGTGGAAACTCGAAAATTCAAACTGCGCAAATTTCCTTGAGGCTTCTCGTACAATATTCGCGAGCAATGAACGTTGAACATCGGATAAAATAAGGGCGAGTCAGAAACTTTTTCTTTTTTTTTTTTCATCCTCCGGCGGATGGGGCAAAATAAAGCTCAAGCTCACCACACCTTCCACGTATTTTGATCGTACGCGTCGTGTGTCGATTTAACTCAGTTGCTTTCGCAACCCAACGCTAGCTGGCGCACCCTTCGGATTCCACTGCTGTAGTGATAGCATAGCTGACTCTATCAGTGGTCCTCGTTACAACCCCAAACAAATATTCCCCACAGTACAGGCTGGTGGTTCTTCTGTTGCTGCGTCATACCAAAGTGTATACTAACTGTATGGCACCAGGTAGATTCCTGTGCCGTCCGATTCACGCCGCTCTCGTTTTTTTTTTCCTTTCCGAACTCGATACTCTCTCTCTGTTAACCCCTTTAATTTAGAGCCTCCAAACCCCTCCCTGTAATACTACATCCAAGTAATGTTGTTCCCAAAAACGGGTTTCCAGTTGTAAAGGCGTTAAAAGACGCATGCACTACCGTAGAGATGCACCGACCATTGTGTTTTTCTGACGTTCCTCAATTTGGGATCTTACAAGACCTCTCCCAAAAAAACTGTTTGTTGGCGACAAATAAAACTGCCACGTACCGGGTGAAAAACCTCATGACGAATGGCCTCGGTAAACAACGATAATAATGCCAAAAAAAAAAAGTGCACAATATTTCCGACAATTAATTGGGGGTTAAGGATCTCCGCCCCATCCATCCAGAATTTTAACCTAAAGCTAAAAGTGCCACCTCTACCGTGTAGCACGCGTCACGAAAAAAAAGAGCGAGATTACCGGGAGAAACAAAGGAACGAAAATGAACGAACACCTGGCTGGGGACCGAGGGCGAGGGCTCGAAGAAGGGGGGATAGGGATAGGGATGGATTAAGATTTTTTTTTCAAGTTTCTTTAGTCTACTATTATTTCTATATAAATTACGGTGTATCGTTTTCTACGGTGTAAACGAGAAAGAAACACATGTTTCTTTTTTTCTGAGGCAACTCATGCGTTAGGATCCCTATACCTCACACCCTTACACGCTGATTTTGAACAAACTGAAAGATTAACCAGATAGATAATGATGTGGACAGGTCCTCCGTGGTTGCAAGACACGTCGTGCTGTTATAGTTGCTGTTGTTCGCACATTAACCTCCATTCTAATCAACACACTTGGTGACCGGACAGGCGCTGTTCCGAAGTGATCTCTCTTCTCTCTGCTCTTCTTCTTGATGCATTAAACACGCACACTTTCACATACCTGTATTGGTGGATCGAATGAAGATCGACGAGTGAGATCTGGCGTTCTACGTCAATCAGGTGTCGGGCGTTGCACGCTTGATCCTGAAAATATATCCGAACGCCCACTTCACACATTGCCAGGTAATACATTAACTATTATAGCGTGGATCTAAAACGCCAGACCCCTGCTCTCCTACATACAGATGCAAACTCTTGCGCTAATACGTAATAATAATGATCGAAGGTGCATGCCCCCTCGAAGCCGATTGTATTTGTTATTGTTTTGTAGAGCGCCTCCATGATGGTTTCTGGGTAGCGCACCCACCCGTAGACCTATAGTCTAGATAATCTATCAATAGCTGAAGCAAGTCATGCATCATCCGCCCCAAATACCATATATCATCCGCCCCAAATACCATACCTCGAACGCCCCCTTCTTCCCCATCACCCGCACCATCGCCTAGACCTAGCACCACACGTGTAACAAACCCCTCACCTAAAGCCCTCCCCCCCCCCCCCCCCCTCCACCACGCGTATAACAAGCTGATACATATCTTTGATCTCACAGCCGAAGTGTATTTGAATATTATTTGTGACCTAAACCTCCTAAAAAATCTCCCCCCCCCCCCCCCCCCCTCTTGCTCTCCCTTACTCAAACGCCCCACCAAATATCGAAATCCGCCACATTAGTAAACACTTCACGCACAGGATATCACCTCATTATCTTTCGAGAGCCATCCATGCCGCTGTGTTCCCCCCCCCCCTCCCCGCCGCCTCGAACGCCCCCTTCTTCCCCATCACCCGCACCATCGCCTAGACCTAGCACCACACGTATAACAAACCCCTCACCTAAAGCCCTTCCCCCCCCCCCGCCCCATACCCCCCCCCCCCCCCCCCGCCCCCAATAATATACTGGTGCCAAAACCGTCATTCATCCCCCCGAAAGGATTTATAGCTTACATGCACAAATTGCCCCTTCCCCCCCCCCCCCCCCCCCCCCCCCCCCCCCCTCCAAACCCGCTCGTTTTAGATCAAAACCAGGCCCCCTTTCCCTTCACAGCTGTCAGATTTTGTCCCCCTCAGAAACGGGTTTTATAGTTTCCGCGCACAGACTGACTAAAATCATCCTGTTGACCCTGATAGCTACACTGTAGTTGTAAGGGGAGTCGCCGACGTATATCCTTAATGAGGACACACAACCCGTAATACGCGCGATCGGAGTATCACACACAGCTTGCAAAGATGAGTTTCGAGGACGAAATCTTCGATCTCACAGCTGGAGTGTATTTTAATTTTTAGAATATAATGAAATCGATATCAGGCTTCGGGGAGACAGATAGATGAGCATATGAAATGCGAGAGCCGTCATAATTTATTTCCCTTTTTTTTCATCTATCTTCCGGCGGACTGGGGAAAAAACACACGGGTCCACACATACATGCATACACCTTCCCGTGTTTTCATACTTGAAAAGTCTTGCCGCGTCAAGTTGACGCAACAATTGGGTATTCGCAATCCAGCGCTATACTCGTAGCTGGCGCCTCCTTCAGTTCCCGTAATAATGTAAGTTATCCTGCGGGAGCGTTTTGGTGCACGGTGTATATGACGCGCCCCCTTCCCAAAAATTGGTATCCACCCGGCGCCGGCATTCGTTCTTCTTGCGCCTTTGCACAGCAAACTGTTTTTAAGCAACAACCGTAGACTAGATAGAACTACTTTTCGTAACTACGGGTGGGACCTGGTGTCATGTTGTTGTTGTTGTTGTTGTTGTTGTTGTTGTTGTTGTTGTTGTTGTTGTTGTTGTTGTTGTTGTTGTTGTTGTTGTTGTTGTTGTTGTTGTTGTTGTTGTTGTTGTTGTTGTCGTTGTCGATGTTGTTGTTGTTGTTGTTGTTGTTGTTGTTGTTGTTGTTGTTGTTGTTGTTGTTGTTGTTGTTGTTGTTGTTGTTGTTGTTGTTGTTGTTGTTGTTGTTGTTGTTGTTGTTGTCGTTGTCGATGTTGTTGTTGTTGTTGTTGTGGTTGTTGTTGTTGTTATTGTTAATGTTGTCGTCGCCGTCGTCATCGTCATCGTCTTCGCATTCAACCGTTATTTTTATGCCCGATGACATAATCAGCACGCCGACGTATTCCGCTCTGATTCTTTGTCCTAGATAGAGGGAAACTCGGTACTACTTTCTAGGCCATAGCCTCCTACACTTCCAAAACTGTAACGCGTTTATTATTGCATGCAAAAATGGAATATATTTTGTAGACCGAAACGATAGCCCTTCCTTGCCATTGGAAAGGGGCTTACGGCGAGGAAAAAAAAACGGGGAGGTACATCTAGGATTCCTACTTT
This sequence comes from Undaria pinnatifida, assembly GCA_012845835.1. Taxonomy (NCBI): domain Eukaryota; class Phaeophyceae; order Laminariales; family Alariaceae; genus Undaria; species Undaria pinnatifida. The sequence goes on from JABAKD010000004.1 coordinate 8,229,202, forward strand.
TTCGTTTCTTGGATGTTTTCGCTTTATTTACGCTTTTTTGCGCTTTTTTTCGTGTGGTCTGGCTGTTTAGTTCTTCCGTTGCGATCATCATCCTTTTGGCTGTTGACATACACACACCTAGCACATTGATTGTTGGATAGCAATAGATAGCAAACGATATCGATAACGGATACATTCCTGGTATACATAATTTTAGAGAGAACAGGAAATCTGAATCGGCGGGATGGGAGCTGGGCGGTGAGGAAGTTGTTATGGGGCAAAAGGGGAAACGAGTGGGGCATGCACGCATGCGTCAAAAGAGGGCCAACGATGCATCTCGCTAACAGAGTACTTTGTATCCGGAATACCAGGTAATAGCAGTGGAATATTGCATCTTGCTAAAAGAGCATAGTAGTACTGCTGGAGTCAACGAAAGAGTAGCGTCATACGGCAGGAAAAGTATGTTACTGTTTTTTTTTCCATAGCTGGCTGTACTGCAGGTATTACCGTAATTGTGCGAGTCATCGCACCCCCCCCAATCGATTTTCCTGTCTTTGATTTTTATCGCGCAGGGGTGCGATAACTCCGGTATGCGCGATGACTCCGGCCCCTGTGCGGAAAATGAATTAAATTATTTGATATTTCCCGTTCTGACGCACACCCCTGTGCGGTAACTCCGACATGTGCGACTCTGAACAAATCACACACCCTGCCATATGCTGTGATGTGAACGCACACCCCTGTGCGGTACCTCCGACATGTGCGATTCCGAGCGAATCAAACACCCTGCCGTGCTGTAATATGAACGCACACCCCTGTCTGTGCGGCCGACATGTATGTGCAATACGGAGGAAACCACTCACCCCACTGCTGTACTGGTGGTGCACCTTTTGAACGTCGTCCCTGTGCGATACCTAACTCTACCATGTGCTACACGGAACACACCCCTAGGGTGGAAACTGAGTTGTCGGCTGCCGTCGTTCCGTGGCATGAGGTACCGCAGTACCAGGTAAGGTCAGCACCGCATCGTGGCAGGGCCGGTGGTGCTTTTATTTTATTTTTTGGTGCGGTCGCCGAATAAAAAATAACAAATTTTAAAAGCGAGAGTTTCTTTTTTGTATGTATGATATGCACCTACTACCTGCTACAAACAGCGGTGAGCCCCGGTTACAAGCCGCTAGAAAAACGGATCGTGGCACAATTTTCATCCTGAGGCCACACGCCACAGCATGCAACCTCACGCTCGAAGGTGGCACCAATATCGGAGTCATCATACCCCTGTGCGATGACTCCGACCCCTGTGCGGAAAATGAATTAAATGATTCCAAACTTGAAAAATTAACGCACAGGGGTGCGATGACTCCGGCATGTGCGATGAATCCGGCCTGTGCGATTACTCGCACAATTACGGTACACTGCTGGCTTTACTGCAGGGTTGGCGTGCGGGGGGGAAGAGGGGGGGGGGGGAGATTGGCAGCAGCGCGGTGGCATTATTAGAAAACATTAGTCCTCTCGCTCCTTCCCCCTCTGTCTCTGACTCTTTTGAGAGGTTGGTGTGGCAGGCTGTATCATAATACCTGGTAGATATCTATACCTGATATTTTAGAAATCGTATCAATAAAAAAGTGTAAGCACAAGAACAGTGAGTGGTTGTGGCATGCCCCGGGGGGGGGGGGGAGGGGGAAGGGAGCCGGCCGAGAGATTTAGTAAGGGTTGTGGTCTAGCAACTAGCCGTACAGTAACGCGCAACAACACCCCGTGGCACTTTCAGTAGTTTGTTAAGTATAACTGATCAGGGGGAGCGACGTTTTCGTCCCCGGTTGGTCGGAGTTGAAGAGATATGGAGAGATTCCTGAAATAAATGGAGATGGGGCCTTTTCGTTCCTGCCTGAGGCGGAACCTCGATTGCTCCAAGGCTGGAATATTCCTGTTCAGCACCAATCTTCTAGAAAAGAGCCAGCGACCGGAATCGACTTTCAATATCTTGTACCAAAATTCTTCCACAACAGGTAATGCCACAGTAGCTGTGAAAGCAGCAAGACTGGCTTGATCGCTGAGAGGACTGCCTCGATATTGTCAGAAATGCTCAGCACGCCACGGCCCACGGCTCGGCGCGGCACGAGTTCTGCTGGTTGTGTCGCTCCCCCCTCCCTACCCATACGGCGAGACCGGGCTGAAACGCTCTGATTGGCCAGACCATGATGACAGATAGATTCTACGATCTCTCATGTTTACATCCTGATTAGCACAAGATAGATCTAAACGTAGTGTACGGCGTGTGGGTGTGGGTGGCGTGTTGCGGGATGATGAAAAACATGATGATGTGGCAATGCTGCGTGAAGTGGGTTCATCCGGCAAAACCCGGGAAGAAAAAAAAAATGTTATCGCACTCTGAACCCTACACGTTTGTGGTGGAGGGTCCAACAAGGGAGAGACTTGGCCAAGTAAGAAAAGGGCTCGAGTACATATTCATGCCACCGCACTGCTGTACAGTGCATGAACTGCGACTTACAGACACTCCTAAACGAACAAAAGAACAGGGGAAAAGCTCAATTTTCCAGCCAGGGTCTCCTTACTAGACCGCCGCCGGTCTAGTGGTTATCCTCGAATACTACTACGAGCATTGGTTCTTGGGTTCGATTCCCACCGTGGTGAGATTTGACTTTATTTGCAAAAATGAAGGAAAAAAAACTGCGCTGAGCGCTTAGCAGCGTGTGGGTAGGTACAATTTGACGCGAGTCGACGAGGGAAGAAAATGTCGAATTGTTCTCACCATAAAAAGGAAGGCACGCGTACAGTAGAGGGGAAGGAGGAGGAGGGTTTGCTACGTGATCCCGGGTCTGAGGTGCTGTCGGGAGGGAGCGCAAGACGAGTAGTGCGAGGGAAATAAATGTTGGATGAAGAAAAATAGAATAAAGTACTGTGTGACAACGCTGTATTCGTGTGCGCCTCTCTCCTCTACATGGCGTAAAGACCAGGCAGCACAGTCTTCGCGAATGAACACTGAAAAGACGCACCGATACCCCCCCCCAATAGAGCAGTTTTGTGTATTTCGTTGCACACACAATGTGGACCTGCGTAATAGTAGACTGCCGGCATAGGTTTGTATTTATTTTGTACGTTCCACGCATGACCGAGCACTCCGCGTCGACGCAATCATACACGCTGCACGCGTGGTCTATGAGTATACACAGATAGGTGGTACTGTCGCACGTATACCTGGTGTGAAAGGGAATGTAGGATATGAAACTGATGATGCATGCCCATAGACGCAGACAGGTCTTCGGCCTGTATTCGTACGACGAAGCTGGTTTAGGAAAGAAGGCATCTCCTTCGGGGGATGAACCACATACCCTGTGGGGTACCCTTAGCGTATGCTGTCGTGCCACTCGCTCGTACGGGGGGTTCAAAAGCTCGCAGCCCCTGCATTCTCACCGGAGACAGCGGAGAGGGCATGATAACCGGTGGATGGAACGTCCGTCTGTGGTGTGTGGTCACCGAACAGAACGCCGAGACGCTGAGGCGCTGGAATCGGGCTCCCTTTTGCCTAGACATTTGTGCCCCGCGCCATCCACAATGCTTCTTCCGATAAACCCCGTTGGTCCATGGTTCTAGACACCTGCCAACCCAAAAGCCCCCGGAACAAAGCTCACAAGCTCCACACTACTGACCGTTGGCCGCTCTACACCAGTAATACCGGAGCTGCCCAGCCCGCCGACGCACAGGCCAGAATGGTATATATGTACCGATACGAGACCGTGAAACTAAGACTACGAAGGGGTAAGGAGTAGCAGTATTAATAGTGCTTCACCAGTATGTTTCTACGTATGTATACTGCTGTTGCTGTTGTGGGCAAGCCCTCTACGAATACACCGATCGATCGAGTGTCGAGGACGATGTTGTCCACCACCATCAGCAGCATCATCAGCTGCAGCAGCATCAAAATCTGTGTACGGCTGGATCGCGGATTGCTTCACATATCATGATATCTTACAAAACCGCCGTTGTACATTTAAAAACAAAAAATCCGGATTTGGATAGGAGTTCAAGCACAAGATATTGCGTGGCAGACTAGACCGAGACTAGACACAAGAACCAAACGCCCTGGTTCCTTTTTCCTGATCCTGTCGATAATCCGTGCTTGGGAAGAGGTCTTCAGGTTTGACGGCGCGTTGAGCTGTATGCAAGCAGGGCGCGCGCGCCCGGCCTCTCTCTTCTGTGTCGAGTTTCTCCTGAGAAGCACGTGCGCCGTTCGTTGCGTCCACACCGGCACTCGGCTTCTACATAGGATATGAGTTTTGTTCCTGAAGAAACGACTTTATGATTGTTCAACATGTCAGGCGAATCTACCTGCGGAACCAACCGCCCTATTTTTCTATTTTTAACATTTCGCCCGATACGTGGTGTGGGTAGATGGGAGATGAAAGCACGCTCAGCGGTACAGCCCTACACAGGGTGCGCAACAGACCCTCTAAGCTATGTGCCGTGTTCCTCCACTGACAGGGTGCGCAAGTAAACTCCATATTATATGCCGTGTTCCCACTCCTGCTGAAGCTCATGTCCCGCTGCGCTCTGCTCTGTACCAGCGCGCACGCGGCTTAATTTATTGAAACAATATTTATTCGGCTAAAAAATGTTCCAAAAAAAGCGAGTTTTTTTACACCAAACGCCCCTGGCTGATGATTTGACCCATCCTAAAATAATCCTGCCGGTGTGGCGATACCCCAGTAGATAGATATGAGTGGGCCTTCAATTTTGGAAACGCGCTCGGCGTTACAGACAGTTTGCGCAGCATCTCCCTCTTTGTACTTCGAGTTCCTCCTCCTGAGTAACTACGCCGCTGGGCTATCATACGCTGCTACCGGTACTGCAGCAGTACAACATGCTGCGATGATGATCACACTCCGCTGTGCGTACCCCCCGGATTTACTAGTACGTTCGCGTCTTCTGTATTTTGTCAAAACTCCTTGCTGCTGCTGCTCGCTGTTGATGATGTGTGTGTTGTCTCGCATGTACGGAATGTGATTGGTCTCATTTGGCGGTAAAAAAATTCAAATCAACGGTCTATCTCGGAAGATCGAATTACTTGCAAAAGTACTGCCTCGCATCCTTCCGATCAAAGTAGTGCCCTTCCTGAATTCCTGGAAGCACACCTTAAGCTCCATACTTCATCCTACATGTTTCTCGACTTTATACTAAATGTTTCCACACGTGGTACTTCCACGACTTCGAACAATAAAACTTGGGTTTTCGAGCCTGGCCGTGGGCGAGCTCGTCGCGAGCACATCACACCTACCCCACGCCGTCAGGCGTACCTAATGAAGCAGCTGTAACGCGGGAGAAAGAGAGACAGCAGCCGCATTAGGAGAGGGAGGGAAGGATACCGCGCGCTGTACCGGGCCTCCGTCGCGGGCTTCCGGTCAGCGCTGGATTGACACAGAGTACGGGGAGACTCTGCTCCCGGCGGGGGGGACACCTAACCTCTATTCCAGGAACAATTGGCGAAACAAACAACAAAGTCTATAATTTGGGGCGAGAAAGATGAGACGGCGCGGCTCAAGCAACAAAATATCCATTGTGAGTTTGTGTGCTGCGTGGTTCAGTTCGTTGGTTGTGTTCTTTTGGGGGGGTCGGTTCTATGTTTGGTTTTGGGGCTGGGTGTGGGATTTTCTAACGTCGGTCTTGTCTTGTCTGGCGGCGGATGGTCTATGTCATCCATCGATCGACGGACACAGCGCGGAGAGCACGCCTGCGGGCCATCGTTGTCTCTTCCCCTTTGTTGTCGGAGGCGATTTGTTCCAACCATCGGACGAGACACATACAACAGACGACAGTGAACAGACGAGCTTTTGTCTCTTCCGACAGCCGAGAAAGCGACTTGAGGCGGTCTCCTATCTACCGTCATGTCAATTCTCCCATGGTGTTTATTCCGCTCGAGGCCTAGGCATAAACACCGTTTACTCATTAATAGTAGTATAAAACGTTTCTTATGTGTATGTCCACAATGGCGTATCTTTCGGGGGGTTTTGTATGTTTTTCGAGAACCCGTATCACGAATAATTTTACCACGTACCAAAAGAAGGAAGAACAGAAGAACAACCCGAACTGAGAGACTCCGTGGTTCGAGGCGGGGCTCGAGTAGTGAGAGAGGAGCGAGAGAGAGAACGCGGACAATATACTCCACGCTTTAGAGCCGCTCAGGCGCACAGACAGACCGAGAGAGAAAGCTATATATAGATGCAATAGGCGAGCCGGTACAGCCCTGCCGGAGCTATAAGCAATGGCGTCAAGTTATGGGCTACAAGCTCAAGGGCAGGTGGCTTTTACGCAAGCCGGACAGCGTGCTATGCCTGTGCGAAGCAGCAGTGGAGGAGGCCCGGATTCTGCTGCTTCCACGCCAGATAGGGGATCGAACACCCGCCAGGACGGGGGGCATCCGTCGCAAGGAGAGGAGACGAAGGAGGGAATAACGCAGGAGGGGGCTAAAGCTGAGCTCGGCCAGCTAAAGGTTTTGTTATATCTCTGTCTTTGCCTGCTCCTCGCTTCGTGTATGCAGTACGTGTTGTATGTACCAGTACTGACACGCACGATACTACGATACTAGTCTACAACAATCAGTTTTACTGGAGTACGTTATTTATTGTTTTGGGTGGATGCTCGTACACGTAGATTAGCACAGCTATGTAGTACTCGTAGAACGATTTTTTTTCGCGTTCGAGTTGTTTTTCGTCATTTTTGAAATTATTTACACAGCAGTCTACGAGCTCGCAGTCTACAGCAGCAGAACAGCAGTAGTAGCAGTAGCGAATCCGAGAATGAGGTGGATTTTCGGGGCGGAGATGAACAAGACCGGCTGAGCAGGACCGGAAACCTTAGATTACACCTTTTTCTCGACATGAACAACGGCGATCGCTCCAGTACGTTCTCGCACGAGTTCGCCGCACCTGAGCATCTCAGCGCACGCAGATGAAGCTTCGTTCGCAGGTGGGGCGAGGGAAAACACGCCGTCTGCGCTTCACGCGACGAGGCGTTTCTTCCCTCTCGCTCACGTCGTTCTCGTGTTATCAACAACGGCATGTCGCAGACGGCTGTCCTCTTCCTTGACGACAAATTACTGCTGTATGCACTTGTAGTGTATGCTTGTGTTTAGCTAATGCTGCAATCGCGACTGCTGTTGCGTGGAGGCTGTCAACGCTCTCGTAGTTGTCACCACCACGATCCGATCCCATTGACTCGTCGTGGTGAGGCCCGACGTGGGCGCCAGTGGGTAGCGAGACACTACATACAGCAGCACGGGTACGCCGACGATACGTGCTGCTTGCTAAACAGATAAAATGTATCATGCGTGTCTTGCGCCTTGACCTTCTACTGCTATTTGCGGCTCGTTGCGCGCTTGTTGCCTCCCATGATGGGAAACCAAATCCGGATGCCGTTTTCTGATACGAAACTGGGCCCTGGCCCTGGTGGGGCCCCATTTTCCGGTGGCGGCCAACGATATCCGAGAAAGGGAGCCTCATAAATCACGAATTTCGGGTCTAAAAGATTTGCCACCTTGTTTCCGACGTTCATTTTCGGATCCAGAAACGGTGATATATTAAAGAGATGGCCGTTATTGCACGGCAAGGCCATCTGTGTGCTGTGCATATTCCTGGCATGTGATACACGCCCTATTAATAGTACCCTCTTCCGCCTTGCTGCGAGAATGGTGTTATTTTTACACATCATCAGTCACTTAATAATGATGATGGTGGATAATCTGACTCACGCGATTACTATTATTAATCTAATGTCGAACTAACGCAGGCCCAGGTCCCTTGGGATCAAGGACAATTCCTGCCCACAGGGGCAACGGGCAGTGTGCATGCTGCTGCTGCTGCTTCTGCTGGCCGCTTTGGTTTCTATTTTCATATACATAATTCTCGACACATACATCTCATCTGCGCGAGTTCGTGCCAAAACCATGCCGAAAGTCTTGTGCGAACGATACGTAGCTCATGTTACAAAAAAAAAAATACGCTCCAAGCTGTGAGATGGAAGATTTTGTCGAAACTCATCTTGTGCAAGCTGCAATCGTCTGGAAGCAGGTGCGGGCCGTCACGTATTGAGTTGCGTATAGCTAGCGCCTGTCTGCACGAGCTGCAAGCAGAAGCAGGAATCGGTGTAGTAGCTAGATGCAGATTGTAGCTACTCGGCGACGGCGTGTTTTTTGCGGCGAGTGCCGCGCATGCGACAGGTGCAGCAGTACAGACATTGGTACAGATTGCCTAAAGCATTAGACCTCGACTAAACTGGAATGTTTTCCCAGGCTTATTACTTGGGACAGGGTGCGCTCTACACTAAAACTCAGTGTTTGTTGTTGTTGTTGTTGTTGTTTTTCTCACATTAACTCGCATATCAAGTCCGTGGTCACAGGACAGGCTCCAGTCACTCTGGAGCTGAGGAATACCCCAGGGAAAAACACACACAACCCAAGGTGGTACACGCATATATCACAGCTGACGCAATTCATGCCTCCACCAGGAACATATAAAAGTGAAATCGGTGTATCCATACCCAGGTTTCTTACGTACCAGTATATTTTTCCTGTAAATCTAAGTGTGGCGTTCTTACGAGTATAGTGCGCTTTTTCCTTATTAAAAAATAGGTGTCCTTCACTTGTGACCTCGTATCGTAGTAGTGATCACCGGGTAGGCCGTTACGCTTATTAGGTCCCGCCTTTCGGGCGAAGTTCGGCATCCGGTTTCGCCGTGCATGTTGTGTGAGTACATTCCGAGGGACCGTCGATCGATGTATGAGTGCTGACTTCTAAACTGTGAGTGAGAATCATCAAAGCCCTACGAACACCCACAACAAGTACGTACTGAACTGGCTGGTATACCGGTCGGCTTACCAGTACCTGTCTGGCCCTTATCCCACACGTATACTCCACTCTGTGGCATCGCGCGTTCACACTTTCCACGCGTACACGGTGCTGCTGCTGAATCTATACGAGTATACTCTAGGGAAGGCGCGCTTATAATGGCAGAGCCAGTCAGTCTCGATTCAGCTTGCTATCTTTAAAATACATCGAATATGCTTCCGCGTATGCTGAATAGGTACATTTTTTTTCGGTGCGTATCATCACCGTGCATGGTACGCCCAAGCGTGTCTGAAACGGACTGAAACTGGCCCGAGCTGGCAAGAAACATGCACGGAGTGTGTTGTTCTGCTTTGGGCACTGATGACTGCAGCTGTGCCGCGAGTAGTCCGCCATCGTCATGCCGGTACACCTCGGTGTTTGTTTGTATTTTCGTTCAGGTCGCCTACCTCCCCGACCTCGGACCTCTGTGCCTTGGGTCCCTTCAAGAGAACGGAATTGTGGTTTGTCTGTTTGCCGGTGTAATAGGCGTTTGTTTTCTGATTTCTGATCTTGTACGTTTCCTTGGTACGTTTCATACGAGGGCGTACGTACGTAACCACATTGTAGGACGCACCATGCAGAACCTTGTACGCCTTGTACGCGGGGCAACGCGGGGTCCATTTTTATGTGGCCGTATGGCGTATTGGCAACGGCTATACCATACTGCTGCGGCTGGTTATGCAGTACGAACAGAACAAATACGAAGACGGCGAGATTCAATCAACGAACTCGAAATCATACGTTTGTGTTGATTATACAACAGCACTACCCACGAAGCTACTAAAGTCACGTGACTCAGTAGCTCTAGTGGGCAGTGCTAAGTAATAACCAACACAGTCTACATACCCACTCGCTGTAGCACCCAGTGATACCACAGCACGCGGTGTACGTTCCGGTAGTGAGTAGCAGACGCATCAACACCAGGCATGGCAGTGTCGTGGCGCGTACGTACATTGGTGGCAGCTTATACCCACGGCAAATCAGGACACCTCGTATCGATGCCAACCGGAAATAAAATACTGATGATCCAGGCTGGGCTTCTCATTGGGTTGGGAGAGGGTGCCAACATCAATCAGCACAACGGCATCCGGACTTCTTACTTTTTTCCGTGGAAATCTCGCCCCGGCTATTTCTTCGTTGTTACCCATGTCATCGTTTACCTGTATTATGCAGGCGTCGAGTACTCCTCTTTACTGCACCTTACACGGTACGTGCCATCGTATCAATTCCAATGGACGGGGACAATAAAGCTTAAAGCCTCGACAACTGGAACCCCGTGTTGGGGGACTTTCTACTTGGAATTAGTGTAGGGAGGGGTTTGGGGGCTCGAAAGGGGTTCAGCTCACAGTTCAGTACCAGCACCTCGTTACCGGGCACGCAATATCAATAGTAATACTGTTTCTCGACAAGAATGTAGAAGAGTGTGTACCAGTGTTAAGGAATTAGTGGGGTATTAGTCCGTTTGACCACTTGCAAAAGGTTAACCAATAGCTTGCCCAAACTAAGCCTTATAACACTCTCCCCCCCTGAAACGGCGGGATCGCAGGTCGGCCGGATACACGGGCGGACCTGTCATTTACCCAAGCCGTTTCATTTCCTGGGGATACCAGGGAGAGTGTTTTTCAAGATCGACATGGGGCAAGTCTGAAAATTTTGTTATTGTGGATGGTGGGGATCGAACCCACGACCCAAAAACCCATGGTCTGTCGACGACGCCATTTGCTAAGGAATTAGTGGGGTATTAGTCCGTTTGACCACTTGCAAAAGGTTAACCAATAGCTTACCCAAACTAAGCCTTATAACACCAGTGTGCATTATTAGCAGGAGCTTCAACTTCCAACACCCACAGACATGCATCCGCAGAACATTTTATGAAAATATTTCAAGGACGTCGGCCGTGAGTTCGACGAAACAACACTCACAGACATGCATCCGCAGAACATTTTATAAACATATTTCACGGACGTCAGCCGTGAGTTCGACGAATTTGGGATCAATACGTACTCATCTTGGCAAGCTGCGTTGTTGGTACTTGTAATATACTACCTGGTATGCGGGTGAGTTTTTTCACCCTCTGGCGGTGTAATGCCTCGTATTTGTATGCGTGTCATACGCACCACCTCTGCCGTACACGTATGGTGCAAGGTCAATGCTGTTGCTGCCGTTGTGGTGCATCAGGTGCCGGCGTACTCCCAGGTACCTGGTATCATTTTATATCTTCTGTAGAAGTATCTGACTACTGTACAGAAAGCATTAGCACCGGAGTGTGAGAAGAAGCTTATCATTCATACCACACACAGGTATCAAATGATAAGATATGTTGCGGTGGAGGCATGCGCTGAACGTCGCTCGTCGACATGGAGCGAAAATCGAAATTGACCGCGCGATGCTTGAAGATAAATTCCGCACGCAAGGCATGCTTCGTACCCATATCATACCATACATAAAAGAATGCCAGTACGGCATGTAGGAGTATTAATAACAGCAGCAGTCAGTTCAGTGCGATCAAAAGAGCTAGCTAGTAGGTTACATTTAATACAGTAGTAACTGCCGATGATTGGGAAAATAAATGCCGCACCCAGGTCAGTTCAGTGTTGCCACAAGAGCTAGGTTGCTATCAATACGTACAGTAGTAACTCCCGACTGGGAAAATGCCTCACCCAGGAGAATATTATAGTACCGGTGTTGGCTATCGGGTAATAAGTTGCCATTGATAGTCGCCGCTACCGTTGATCACATTGCGGGAAAAACCAACCGCTCTAACTCGAATGTTACGATTTTGCACCGCAAGGCATTGATTGGGCACCACCCCTCGCATCAGGATATTCGTAACTGTCTTCAAGCTGTGTGCTTTTGTTGCCGCCGTAGGGATCCACTGATCTACTCTCAAGCAAACAAAGGCCTTCATCCAGCCATCTCGAACAGGGTTTCCTATTTATTGGCGGCGTATTCTTACACATGTAGAAAGGTCGCGTTCGCTCGTCATGAGTAGTGATATCATACGAAGTGCTTCGTAGCCCCGACCCCCCGTCACACCCCATCATGTCCACACCCCAAAGTAGCCGTCCATCGTCTGTGCCTCTTATCATCTTAACGACTACTGCATCATATATCGTCGCCGACGCTTCGAAAACGAGGCGTTTGTAATGCAAAAGTCATTGCCCACCAGGTCGTTAATAATCTATTATTAATAGTTTGCTGCTGCTGTATGTTGTTGAACCGGCTCAACTTTTGGTTCGGGATTTTGCTGTTTTGGGCAGAAGGCGACGAAAATCCTGTTGCGCGCATAAACTTATTGCGCGCAGGGAGCGCGCAAGCGCGCAAGAACACTTGTGTTGCGCTGCGCACCTTTGTTCGAATCTACTTGGAAAGGCACATTATTATTGTCTTTTAGGGGTCGGTTTGTGTGTGACGAGCATGAACGTATATCTGATACTATTAATAATACCAATATACTAGAGCTATCGCGGCCGTGACACCCTTGCACACCCCCGAAATGAGGAGTTCTCCCTCCTTGCCTGTAGCGGCGCGCGGTTCTTCCGGCCGGCGCTTCGCGAACGAGTTGTGGCGGGGGCGGGGTACTCATTTTTCATGCGTACCCATAGACCCGCACACTCCCACAATGCCGGGACGGAGCACGTCTGGTTTTTTACCGACCAGACAGACAGCGCGTGCACGAAGCACGAAGCGCCTTGAGGTGTTCGGCGAGTCGCATGAAAGGCGAGTCGCATCCTTGTGAACGCTTTTACAACTGGAAACCCGTTTGGGGGGCAAAATTACTTGGATTTAGTATATGGAGGGATTCGGGGGCTCTAAAGGGGTCAAGAGGCACTTACTTGTGAGGCGGACTTCCGGACCTTGCTGTGCTTACTTTCTTGAGTATGGATGACAGCTTTGTTCGTGCCACCGATGCGTGTGGAAAAAAGTGTGCTACGAGGCATAATCGCCCACCCATGCGTGCACAGCAAACGAGACGATCGAATTTTGGGGCAATGCTGACTAGAGGGAATGACTGCGCCCCACCTTTTGTGTGAATCGCAACCACAGCAGCAGTCAGTTTTACGGTCAGAATGACCTCAGATTATTCTTTTGATAAAGATACGTACTACTACTGTACTATCCACTGAGTGAGTTATTACGTAGAATATCACCGACTATTAATAGACGAACCCCAAGGTTGTGCTTATTATGTGGGTACGTGGAACGCCATGATCAGTTAGTGAGCTAGGAGTCGGCGTCGATTGCCATTAATAGCTCGGTGATTGTGGCGTGTATCTAACGCACTCCTTCCTCTGCTGATCCGGCTGTATACGCACAGCACCACGGCTATACCATCATCAGGGGGTGGAGCATTGGGTATTATGCCATGGTCAACAGAGCTCTCATATCCCCCTCAATATGCAGGAGTGTATGGCTTGATTGAGCCAGATGCTCATCATCTTGGGTAGTTTATGATGAACCAGGGAAAACAATGTCCGACTGCCTCCCCCCAGGTCTGGGTGACCTAGCCAGCCACCCGTCGTGAATAGAGAACGAGTGAAAAAATCCTCAAGGCCTTGATAAGCACGATGCCTTTTTTTTTTATTTTTTATCCTCCGGCGGATAGGGTTAAAAAAAAAGAAAAAAGCTTGAGCTAACCACACATTCATGTATTTTCATACATACGCGTCGTGTGTCGATTTCTACCATTGCATACCTTCTGCTGTGTCGCAGTGTACAAGACGCATGTACCCCCCCCCCCCTGTTCTTCGAGACTACGACGCTTCTTGCGTACTGTCCACGAGCACGTGGTACGTGGTGGCGGGTGACACTGTATACCGTATGCATTGTATAACTGTCTTGTTGCCAGGAAACTCAGTGCGGCAAGACAGTTTGGGAGTGTCCTCAGCTTGTTTGCCCTTCCTTTTGGTCGTCGGCTTGGGCGACCTGAAACGGGTTTCCTATGTTCTTGCGCGGCGTAAATTAGACACCGTCGCGTTCGCTTTGACCCCCTACCTGCCACGATAGAGGCAGCGCTCTTTGGCACAAAGAAAGTTCTGAACTTCGGTGCTCCTTAACCCCTTTAGCGCCCATGAACCCCTCCCTTTACTAAATCCAAGTAATTTTGTCCCCGCAAACGGGTTTCCAGTTGTAAAGGGGTTAACGCTTTTGCAACTGGAAGCACGTTTTTTAGGGGGACGAAGTTACTTGGAATTAGTATAGGGAGGGGGTTTTGGGGACTCCTAAAGGGGTTATAACCCAATACCGCTGGGACTTCATTGTTGTATTTCGAGTTTTTTTTTTTTTTCATAGGGTTGGGTTGGTGTCGTGGCGAATTGTGTGGGAGTTCGTGGCGAGGGGGGCGGATACTCGATGCGTTTTTGTGGCGGCACAATGAGTGTGGCATGTGGCTCAATATCGAGTGTTGAAAATGACTCAACTCTTCTGGTAGTGCATACTTTCATGCATTAGTCTATACCCGGTAGCATTTTGTTGTTTGTTTGCACCTTGGTTGGGCCTCCGGCGGGATCCACCAGTCCATCCGGGGACGGGGTGGCGTCACGGGTAAAATGTAAAAACTGGACTTTTTTTTATCTTCTCTACTCACCTTTATTGTTTGTCGTGCGTTTTTTTTCCCGCTTGGGTTGTCGGAGCAGCGTTGCGCTCGAAGCAACGGAATCGCAAGCTGCCGCGACCCAGAGGCGGCCGTGGCAACTTCCACACCTTGCACACCAGGAATCGTATAGTAGTAACAATTTGGCGGTATGTGCGTGGAGGGGGGCTTCTAATCGATGCGTTTTGGTTACTCCCCTACGATGGATGCCCTGGAGATCTCCCGGCAAGAGTACGTGCTACTACCGCGTGGGGACGTAAGCGGGTACGCCGCTTGGGGTGCACTATAGACGATAGTGTTGGGTCGGGCTTGAGGTGTGACGTTTTCTCGTCGATATCAATGCAATGGAAGCAACTATCACGGGGGGGAAATGGAGGCGATGTTTCTGCCTAATACATTGGGAGTTTTTGGGGGAGAGATGAGCAACATGGATGGGACCTCCGTTATGGCTTCTGATTTTCTTGAAAGACAGCAGTAGTTTTCGGACCAACCGTAACGGGAAAAAGTTGAGGCGATATTTCTGCCCTAAATGTTTTGTTTTCTTTTTTCTTAGTTTTGGGGAGGCTCCAGAAACAACTAGATGGGAAAAATCGAGACCACCAATATGACTGATGATGATGAAGATGATGATGATGATGATGATGATGGTTCGTGCTTTCCTGCTCGACAAAATTTGGTATTCCACAACTCTACATGGTAATTAAATGCCATGGCTTTTCACGGGTCATGAACCGGCTCGCGGGTCGGGTCAGATGGTTCTTAAAAACCGTTTGTTGAGTCGGGTCGGGCCAGGAGATGTTCGAAATATCACGGGTCGGGTCGGGTCGCGTCGGGTCAGGTCGTGTCAGGTTGTTTTCAAACATCACGGGCCGGGTCAAGTCTGGTCACCCCGGCACGATCCGACCCGCTACCAGCAGTGATCCGACGCGTGAAAAAAAATATACATGGCAAATTCTAGGAACAGAAGGTCGGAACAAGGAAGGACAACCGCGGTGCGGTAGAAAGTTTTGTCAACGAAAGAAGCTTTTGAAAGCAATGAGAAATTCAGAAGAACATCAGTGTACGATACCGTGCATTGATAGACTTTCTTCTGTACTCCGTTGTGTGTGTGCGCGCGTGTTTTTTTCTTCGAGTGATGGACGTTGAAGCTCCTGCTGCTGCACATTTTGGGCGCATGGAAAACCTACCCTGGTAGATATTTTTTTCGGACGCGTGCTACGCTAGAGGTGGAACCTTTTCTTAAAAAAATGGCTTCTTCTTACCTCCTGTACAACTACAAACGCGTTTTTTTACAAATTACTTGGAGTTTGCATGGGGAGGGGGGTTCTAAAGAGGTTATAAACGCAACAATCTCGTCGGAAATGTGATCCTTGTTTTACAACATTAAAATATATATATATATATATAACCCAAGGCCAGGGTTTTTGGTGATTGGGTTGTACCATTCGGTTTTTTCTCCTAAAAAAATAAGTTTTTGGCCTTATCAAGAGAAGGAAAAATAAACCTTCTCGAGTGAGACATGGCTGCACTTTCAGTTTGCTCATACGGGGGGGTGGGGGGGGGGGGGGGGGGTGGAATATTTCAGGGGGGCTTTACTTGTATAACCCTTAATGTAGTACTTACATCACCCCCGTGATGCGGTAGTACCTATATCACCCTTGATAGACTATAGATTATTTGTCGTTACGGATGGTCTCAAGCGTTTCGTAGGGGGGGGGGAGGGAGGGGGGGGGGGTATTTTCAGGGACGCTATTTCGTCCTTGCTGTAATACCTATATAACCCTTTTTTGGCCGTAGGAGGCAACTATTAATAGACATCCTCGCCTGGGCAGGAGCCTCGGAATAAAAAACGTTCGGTGCGCCTCTCTGCCGTAGCCCGTGTCTCGTTGTCAACTGTTATCAAAAATAAAAACACGCTCCAGCCGTGAGATGAAAGATTTCGTCGAAACTCATCTTTGCAAGCTGTGTGTGATGCTCGGAGCCTAATTACTAGTGTTTTTTAAGTGTTATGAGCTGCACGGGTCACGCCCAAAACCTCGGCGACGGCAGTAACCGCGAGGTTTTGCGAGTTGCGCCCACCCCCTTTGACGTTTCGCCGGGAAAAAAGTGCGCTTGCGAAGAGGCGTGCGTCCGAAACGCGTGGAGGCGAAAATGACGAATAGAACGTATCACATTGCATTGCTGTTGTACTGTTATTAGTATCGTTATTGTGGCGGGACCCCGCCCGTGAGATTCGAGAAGCTCCTGACCCGACACGACACGGCCCGTGCCGTGAGATGCGAAGGCCTCCTGGACCGACCCGACTCGCGAGGCTTCGGACACAAACCCGGCGTGCGAGATTTTTACAACCTCCTGACTCATGAAGAGCTCTGGTTGTTAAGGGCCTCTCAGCGTGAATTCCCATCCGATGGCTGAGCTGCTGCTACCACAAATACTACCGAGTACTATTTATAGTGCTGCAGTCACTACTACTACTACTACTGCTTTGCTGCCCTGCTGCCGCTACTACTGCTTTGGGATGTAGGCGTGCCCGTGTGGCTACGCCTTTCGTCGCCAATCGATACAGCCTGCACCGCCGTTTTCGAAGGCTTGGCCATGATTCTTCGCTTGTTTCCCCCCCCTCCCTCCGTCCCTGACGCCCTTCCCCCCCCCCTCTCTAAATATTTGGACGTGTGTTGGCACCTAACCCCCCCCCCCCTTCCCCCCCGTCACGCTCTCACTCCCGCCCCCGCGCCCCCTTCCCCATTGTGGCAAAACAACGAACGAACAGGGGGTGGACTTGGATGACAGCCACCGACATACCCGCTCGATGGAGTCGAATGCGTCTTCCGAGGGTTTCATCGGAACGGAGCAGATTCAGCCGATGATGAATCTGGTCGAGGTGTGTTGTAATTGTCATGGAAGCTGAGCATTTCGTTGTCGTTGTTGTCGTCTTTTTACCTGGTACGTTGTAACAGTTTTAGCGCGTTTAGCGTCGCGCTCCCGAGGTGAGGGCGAAAGACTTGACGTTAGACTAGGATAATTGACGTTAGGAGTTGGAGATAGGTTGACTGTCCCCGCAAGGGGGACTCACCGGGGATAGAGTTTCGCGTTGAGTGCGCTCTCCGTCAGCGCCGCGCCTACCCAAGAACAAAGCAACAACAAAATATAAATTCAAAAACAAAAACAAAGCCAAAATAAGAACCAAAACGAAAACGAAAAAAATGATTGTATAAACGACGATGCCCTCAGTATTTCTCCCAGCAATCCCTGTCCTCTGGCTTTGGATTAATTGAAACAGGGCATTGGCTGGGGTTGGCTCTCATTCTCCAAGTCATACTGCAGCATGCTGTGGATCAAATTCGTGGAGCCACCTCTGCGTCTTGTTTTGCTGCAAGAATGTCGTTTATCAGGAGATCACAAGCAGTAGAGGCAGCGGTGGGAGAAGAACTGCAAGCGGCCGGCCGAGGGAGGAGCTTGCACTTGCTTCGTCGTCCCACGCAGTAGTAGAAGGAAATTTACTATCGACCAACTATTTTATCTCTCTCCCCCCTCCCCCACCATATAACTCGCCATCGTTCCTGCTACGTTTCCCGCTCTAATGTGTACGTGTCGGCGGCTCGTCAGCTGGACGCTTTGATGGCGGAGGCGCCAAAGGATCTGGTCAACTGCTCTAGCATCGAGGTCATGTCGGAGGGGGGGACGCTTAGCGGCGCGGCCGACCTTTGCCTTCATCCTGTTGAGGTTCGTATTTTTTTTTCGTTTTTATGTGTTTTTTTTGCATGGTGCAGGGGGGGTGGGTTTTTGGTTTTTCTCTCGTTGTTACCTGCGTGTCGTGGCGTTTGGCAGGTCTCTCTCTCTCTTCTAGTTTTCTCTAGTGTGGCGTCGCAATCCACCTTCCACCGGTTTGGCTTCTTTTTGGGTTGTTTTTGGTTTTGGTTGGATTTGGTTTGGTTGAGTTGGTGTGGTTGGTTTCGTTTGGTTTGGTTGCGGTGGGATTCGTTTCGTGCCGTTTCGTTTCGTTTTCGTTGCGTTTGGGCTGGTTTGGCTTGGGTGGGTTTGGTTTCGTTTTGTTGCGTTTGGTTCGGTTTGGGTTGGTTGGTTTGGTTTGGGATGTTTTGGTTTCGTTTTCGGTCGGTGTGTTTTGGTTTCGTTTTGGTTTCGTTTCGTTTCGTTTTGTTTATTTTCAGTTTGGTTCGGCTTGGTTTGTTTGTTTGGTTTCGTTTATTTGGGTTGGGTTGGGTTGGGTTGCGTTGTTTTGAATTGGTTTGGTTTGGCTTTCTTCTTGGTTCGGTTTTTGGTTCGGTTTTTAGTTCGGTTTCGTTTCGCTTCGTTTCGTTTCGTTTCGCTTCGTTTCGCTTCGTTTCGCTTCGCTTCGTTTCGTGTCGTTTCGTTTCGTCTCCGTCCTGCTGAGTCTGGTTCGTTTGGTCCGAGGAGAGGATCGCGTAATGGTTCGGCTGACGTTTGCCTTGACCCTGTAGATGTTGGTTATTTTTTTTGTTTTTTCATATTTCCGTAAGTTTCGTTTTTTGCCATTTAGCCCCTTGAAAGCCCCAAAATCCCCCCCTATATTACTTGTAATTTCAAGCCATTTCCCCAAAAACACGGGTTTCCAGTTGCAAAGGCCTTGATTTTCGTGCTTTCTGCATGTATGTGTTTTTCTCGTCTTTTGCGAGGACCATTTCAACGGTACTCGTTCACGGTTTGGTGCGGGGCCATGCGATGCGGTTTGATTCGGATTGGGCCGCGGCCTGGGGTTGGTTCTAGGTTCGGTTGAGGTCGGCTCTTCTCGGAAAGTTGTCGTCCCTCGGCACGCTTCGGTTCGATTAGACTGTCGACTCCGCTGTCTTCCTCGATTTGAATTCGGAACCGTGAAAAAAGCTCCGGTGATGTTTTATTGCCGTCGATATTGCTTGCTGCTCGACTAAAGCTACCAGCGTGCATTTTTTACCTTCGACGGGTCTTTTTTTTCTTTCCTCGCAATGCGCACGGTACATCAAACTGACAGCAGCACGGTGTTTTCTTGTAGTACACCTGGTAATAGCTAATGTCCAACATCGGCTCTAACGTTCCCATCGGCTGAGATTGCTTCAAAGACAGCTGACTTCCGTTGAGCAAGTTCCAATTTTTTCAAGATATAATTCCCTTTGCAAACAAACCGCTGTCCTCCCGCGTTTTTTTGGGGAGGCAAACTGCCTGGAATCCATGCAGCTTTTTTTCTTATTCCAGAATACCAGTACGTATACAGATAGTGGATACCCGATTTAAGAGCACCCCGTGACAATGCATTCTCAGCTACAAAGCGCTCGTACCTGTAGCGGGAAATATATAGCCTTTAGTGTGGCGGGAAATGCCGAGTTGGCCGCTCTTAACCCATTTAAGAGCCCCAAGAACCCTCTCTAAACTAATTCCAAGTAGTTTGTCCCCGATAACGGGTTTCCAGTTGTAGTGGCGTTAACTCCCGAGTGGTCTTAACCCCTTTAGAGCCCCCGAACCCCTCCCCATACTAAATCCAAGTAATGTTGTCCCCAAAACGGGTTTCCAGTTGCGAAGGGGTTAACTCGGGTGCTCTCAAATCGGGGTATCCACTGTATCACAGTACAGTACCAGGTATATAGGATAAGCCATGCCAGGTAAACTCTTTGGACTGTAGTCGTTACTTCTTGCAGAGGGTTGCTTGCTTGAGCGGTGGATATTTTGTTGTTGTTTTTTTTGCTTCAGCTTTTTTCGAGTACTTCGCCCTTGTCAACTGGCGACGCCCCTAGGTTATCGACGCCAGACGCACATTCCGAAGGAGAGTGTAATAGATTTCAAGTAAGGGATACAAAATACTGCTTGTTCTTCCGAGTGGAGGGAAATTACGCGCCCGCATGCTCCGCACGCCCACATCAGTTTTTGCGTTGTCCGGTTTTCTTCCCACTCCGACAATGTAAACATCAGGTCGATATGAACGGCAATAATTTTGCGTAGTTGCTCTATCAAGAGCAAACGTCAGCTGTGAGTTCGACGGATTTTGGGGTCGATACTCATCTTAGCGCGCTGCTTGTGTACCGCATCGATCGCCCGTTTTTAGTGGGTTTTTTCATCAGTCAAAACTTGATATATATATGGTGACAGATAGTGTAGTAATACTTGTTTGCCTTGGACGTGGAATTAAGGCCGTGGGGTGTACTACTACCCTTATCCTGGGAGCCGTTTGCGGTCGTATGTATCACCGTGCACAATAGCGCGGTGGATCGAAACATGAAACGTCCATTTGTGTCGACACGGGGATGTCTTTTTGTCATCCCCTCCCTAATATCTCCGGGAACTTTCGCGAAATTTCAAGCATTTTTTTTTTTTTCGTGTCGAGCTTTTTACTTTTTTTGCTGTCGGGCTGGTACGCGCGGCGGCAGTAGGCGCCTTTTTTCACCATGTACATCGTCGTTGGTTTTGTCCCCCCCCCCCCCCCCCCCCAACTATAAATGTTGACATGGAAACCGTTTTTCCTCCGTTGCCCCTTTGTTCTCTGTCGTGCAGCCTTTAATTTAGGCACGCAAAATATAATTGACATGGATTGGGAACGCTGCCTTTTTTTTATTCAACACCCTCTTTTTTTTCAATCCTGCTGCTTTTGTTTTTGCCTCAAAAAATGTAAAAACGTCTACGAGTGCATATACATATCGGAAGCCGCGTTTGTCTTCGCTCGCTATTCTTCTCCTGCCGTTAGTTTGTCCTAAAAGTTAGGAACGCCATCGGTTGGAGATTTCTCCCACCCTTCGCTTTTTTTGGTGGCTGTAGTTGGACACCCGGTTTTTTCGGTGTACCATAGAGGTTTCTTTTTTTCGGCTGGTACTCGTATCGTCCTATCGTCCTTAAACTTGTTTCGAACCAAAACACCATCCGCTGGAAACCTTTATTTCAACACATCGGATTGACCACGATCCAGATCCAGCTTGACGATCCAGATCCAGCTTGATCCCGCATCCGTATATTTCGTCATGATACATATGATATGGCATGTTTTGTGCAGGTTATGTATAGTACATGATCCAACCCAGGAAAAAATCGCTACTCATAGATCATTCAAATCACACAGCTCTCACCCGTCAACATGATCTATCTGTAAGCCATGCAGTTCATATACACCAGGGATCTGCCTGCCCTAAACTACCATGATTTTTCGCGGATCAGATCCCTTTTTCGCGAGTCGGATCGGGTCAGGGTGTCCCGGCCCGACCCGTGATATTTGAAAACCCTCCGACTCGGCCCGACTCGACCCGTGATGAAATTTCCAACATCTCACCCGTCCCAGCTCGACCCGCAGGTTTCAGAAATACCTCCTGGTCAGACCCGCGGGCCGGTTCATGACCCGTGGAAATAATTTTCTTTTTTAAAATCCACAGATGGTGACATGAGACCTGACCCGTTTCAATATGCGACGCTTTTACCGTTGCTCATACTATGTCTGCCCTGTTTTTGTCACGTGTGTGTGTTTGTTTTTCTCTCCTTTCAGCATGCAGACGCGCTGCTGTCGGCCCAGGAGGCACAAGGGCCGAGACACGGAATCCGAGTGTTCAAGGATGCTAGGTGGGGTAGAAATGTACCGGAGTAGGCCTTATGCGCATGTATGTAGCTGGTTTGTTTTTTTTGTGTCGTGCCGCAACTGATTACAGGCAAGTTTACGGTAGGTAGATACATCAACATGCAGATGAGCATGGACGAGCATCATCAGTAGATTCAGGTATATAAATGCAACTGCATACGTACCGGATACCCGGTAGTATACCAGGTAATGCATACCTAGTACGCGAGAATGGGACGAAGTGATTCGTCAATTTGTGCGAAAATGATGCGAGCTTTTTCGGTCAGAAAGTCGGCCGTTGGGGGCTCACCCGTATTTCCGGTAGCGGATTTCGAATTTTTTTTTCTTCGGTTCATAATAATTAGGTCAAATTTTGCAGTATTGCTGTTTTGGTCCGATAACGTGCGGCGTGAGCGCCAACGTTGATTTTTGGTTTTCCCTCCTTTCTTTTTGAGGCGCGTTTTGCTCTGATCTTGCTTCTGACCAACTCAGTTTCGTTTTGTTCTCACTTTTTCTGTTCGTTTTTTTTTTCGCTGTTTTTTCGCTGTTTTTCTCCCGTTCTTCTTGTTTCTTGGCTATTTTTCAGCCAAGAAGGGCGAAGACACGTGCTGATGCTCCCAGTGAACGCCATAGTGAGAGGCCTGAACCAGGTGTCGATGAACGACCCTCTGCTTGAAGGTTGGATGGGGATCAGCCCGGCGGAGCTCGCGAGGTAAAAAGCTCACGTAAAAGAAGCGGTGTATTCCCGATACCATAGAACACCCCCCCCCCCCCCTCCCCCGCAAGCGCTCTTATCTGTTAATATATGTTATTACGCTTGGTATCTGTAGTGCGGGACATGCCGATTTTTGGCCTTTTTTTAACGCTTTCCACAACTGGAAACCCGTTTTTTTTTTCTTACAGGTATTTTTCCTTGGAGTTAGTATAGGGATAGGACTTCTAGGCTCTCAAGGTGATAAGTCACGAACGGTCTTCATCCTGAGGGCTCATAACTGGGGTCACCCTCCGTGTCCCCCTTTAATTCCCATTTTTCGTGCTATTCGAAAATATACATTTCAGGCAGAGATGCCAGAAAGAGAAATCTAACCTCAGATAAGGGGGGAAAAATAAAGAAAGAGATACCGGGGACGGTGGAGCGATGGGGGGCGGAGAGAGGGGGAGGAGCGGCGGGAAGGGGCGGGGGGGGGGGGGGGGGGGGGGGGTATTGACGTTGCTGCGGGTGTTCAGTTGTTTCCGTGTCCTGTGATCCCTTCGGCGTCTGTGGAAATTTCGTCGTCTTGTTTGAGAGTGTGGCTCATCGCGTCTCCGCTCCGTTCGTGCCCCAACCACCGACCCTCCCCCCCCGCGCTTTTCTTCGCTTTTCGTTTTTTTTTTGTCGGCGTGTCGTGTGTTGTTTTCTTTTTCCCGTTTTTTTTTCCTTCCGTCGCTGCTTTATTCGTTTTTATGTTCGTTTTTGATCGAACTCAATTGTTTTCACACCAACAACGACAACAACCACCGCCGCCGCCCCCACCACCACCATTTCACCTTCGCCACCACCACCACCATCACCACCACCACCACCACCACCACCACCACCACCATCACCTTCGCCGCCACCACCACCACCACCACCACCACGACTACCATCACCACCTTCGCCGCCACCACCACCATCACCTTCGCCGCCACCACCACCGCCACCACCACCACCACCACCAACAACAACCACAACTACAACCACAACCACAACCACAACAACACCCACAACAACAACCACATCAACTACAATAATCACATCAACAACAACAATAACCACAACAACAACTACAGGTACATGCTGTGGTCGGGGTACGACACCCTTCTCCTTCAGCAAGTGCCGGTCATGCAGGCCACCTCGGGGTTGGGGCGGTGGAGACAGCTGGAGTTCTTCACGGAGGCGTTCGCTCGAGCGTGGGAAGAGGAAGCCAAGATTCTTCTCGGCGACAGCCAGCGGTAGGATCTAAACCCGTTTCCGAGGACAAGTCAACATGACATTTTGCCGCTATTTTCAAGGTCTCCCTTAGGGATGTGGTTGGCTCGAAATCCGGGGCGGTGTCGCACGTTGATTAGGGGGGGGGGGGGCTCTTGTGCCAGGGTAAGGCAAAAAGTATTAGTGTTGCCCACAGCCCGGGCAAGTACCACCGACCAGCCCATGCGAGTTTTACAGCTTAGCCTAATGAGTAGCATTATTTCGAGAACAAAGGGATGTGAATGTTTCGCGGTACTGTAGCGTTTTGGGTGCCCCGGTGACCAGCACCGAACGGTCCATGAACACCGGTACATTGAAAAAAGTGAAAAACGTCCACGTTTTCCGCGCATTCTCTTTTCGCTACGTCGTGTATTTTTTGTAGCTTTTTCTGCACAGAACAACTCATTGAGAACAGAGTACCAGGTACACTTTTATGTTTATCACGTTTCCCGCCTTCTACAAGCACGCGTACACTTGCTACGCGTTCAGACGCATGGCTCGGTGCCCTCTCCCTCTCGTCTGTGGGGCAATGTCTTGGCAAGTGATTGTCACCCCACTAACCTGGGGTTCCGCACTAGAGGGTACCGCGCTAAATTGGAGGGCCGCACTAAGGGCACCGCACTAACCTGGGGGCTCGAACTAGAGGGTACCGCGCTAAACTTGGAGCCTGCACTAACGGTACTGCACTAAACTGGGCGCCTATAGATTTATTACGTCCCGCACTAAACTTGGGCCCCACACCAAAGGGAACCGCACTAAACTGGGTTCCCGCACTAAAGAGTAGCGCACTAAACTGGGACCCCATGCTAAAGGGTACCGAAATAAATTGGCCCCACGCACTATAGGATACCGCACTAACCCGGCACCCCCTCGTCTCCATCCAGGTCCAGGGATATGATGAAAGGGGTCCAGCGCGATCGCGACCCTCTCACGCCGAGTTCGCGGGAGGAAGCGACGTCTGGTTTCCACTTCACGCACCAAAGCATGGGGGTGAGACACGTTTCCCAGGTATTTCCGATGACCGCCCGCTTTGTTCTTGCTTTTTTCCCCGTTTTGCGTGTTTCCTTGCCTCGTTACCCCCCCCCCCCTCCGCTTCTGATTCGTTTTCAGGTCTCTGTTGATTTCCGCGATTTTTGAGCTCTGTTCCGCTACTGTTCTTCTTTCGCCCGCTTCTGCCACGAGTCCTTCCCCATGAAGAGCGGGGAGCGCGCCGCCGTCGTTTTTTTTTTGTCAACGCCAAATCCGCAACGATATTCCTGGTTGTGTGTTTTTTTTTAATCGTTCAATATCTTGTGCCAGCATCCCCTCTCGCTGAAAAGGGCTGACCGTGACCGTGGTTGATGCCCCAATAGACGTGGAAAAAAAAAGGCTACGCTGCTCTCCCGCGCCCGCCCCTCTCTCATCCGTCACCCGCGTGGCGCACCATCCGGAGCACAAAATATTTCCAGGGCCCCGGCCAGCAAACCTCAACGGTGGCTCTGCACCGCCCCTCGCTCTTCGAAGTCTCTCTACCGTACTCTACGCGACACCACACTCCCCTACCCTCCCCTCCCCTCCCCTACCCTCCCCTGCCCTGCCCTACCCTACCCTACCCTACCCTACCCTACCCTACCCTACCCTACCCTGCCCTGCCCTACCCTACCCTACCCTGCCTTTCCCTGCCATACTCTGCCATATCCTGCCCTGCCCTGCCCTACCTACCCTACCCTACCCTACCCTACCCTACCCTACCCTACCCTGCTCTGCCTTACCCTGCCCTACTCTGCCATATCCTGCCCTACCCTGCCCTACCTACCATACCCTACCCTACCATACCCGACCCTGCCATACCCTAAGCTAGCCTAGCCTAGCCTCCTCATCCTACCTTTCACGGCCTTTAGAACCGGGGAAATACAGTTTATACCTACAAACCGTCACGCTATCCAGCGGAACCCACCTTCGTGCGCGCGATCCGGCGTTTTTTATTGTTTAGTGCCCGAATCGGCGGAATCCGCATTGGACGTCGTTGTACTCTGCCCGTCGGTCAATCCGTGAACATTCTCATATAATCGTCCCATGAATCCATCATGAATCCGTCAGCCCAGTACAGCCATCGATCATTCCATTGATCTACCCCATGCGTCAAATCCTTGAACCCGTCCATGAGCTTCTCCGTGAATCCCGTTCGTGAGCCATTCCATGAAATCCCATTCACGAACGCACCGACCGACCCACCCACCCACCCAACCACCCACCCAACCACCCACCCATTTCCGACCTCCATAGATCTCTCTGTCCACCAGCCCGTCCCACCATTGTGTACGGAGCCATAAGGACCGTCGGGCGTTAATGTTATTTCCCAAACAGCCAGTAAATGAACGATATATTAGTATTCACTGATTGGACACCCAGTTCGAGGCAAGAACGCATCCCCGGGGTTCCCTAGATCGACGTATGCATGGATACTGCGGGGTATACCCGAGGGGACACCCTGGTTGCGTATAGGAAAACCCCGGGGGGTGCACCCAGGATGTCCCCTGATGACTACAGGTAAGGAGTAATACCCGCCAGTAGCGTGTCCTCACCTACTGTACGAGGAAGTGCGTGTCGGCCGTGGTTATCTCTTGTGGGCCGAGACGCAGCCGCCATCCCAAGCTCTCAGGTAATGTGTGCCGGGGGGGGGTGGGCCTGGAGATCACTCCCTGAGAAAGACACGTGCGACGTGCTATGATAGACGTGCCCCCCTTTTGCATGTCTGAGGTCTCCAGTCTTGGGTGATCATCTCACACGTTGGGATCAAAACCCGAAGGTTCCTGTTACTAATAAGTTGATTTCTTGCTTGAAGAGCCTTTATGCCTCTCACCCCCAAAAAACTGTTTTGTTTTTTTTTTCCTTGTTTTTTTTTCGTATTGAGTAAAAAAAACTGAAAAGTGCAACCCGATGATGGGCAAGAAGCCATGGCCACGTAAGGTGTGCAAACAGAACATGGGATTTGCAAAAAAAAAACAAAAACGAAAAGGCCTTCTTAAGATTCCGACGAATTTGGGGTTAAAGGAGCCCTGGCATTCAGAAAAAAAAACGGGTAAAAGGTGCTTTTCATACTTGTTACCGCGTCAGAAATGCTTCCAAGTTTTTCTTGGGGGGGGACATTACTTGGATCTGACGTATGGGATGGTCTTTTGCCGTGGTTACCGGGGCATAACCCTTCCAAAAAAAAAAAAAAAAGTGCACCCGCGCTCTGCAGGGGATAAAACGACGTAGGAAATTGTAGGGGGTATGGTCTTGCAAGGAAAAACGTAAATTGGCTCCGCTCAGCTCGGCTCCCAGCCGGTACTGCAAATTCGGCGCGCAGTTAATACTTAGTTCGGCGGAACAATCTCCGGACGCTATGTGCATTTTATTCGTATACGCGAGCAGGAAATCGAGCGATCGTCCCGCAGAAAGCGCTCGTATCTTTCTTTTCGGCGCGCCCCCACATGTGCGGGGGAGGGGGGGGGGGGTACGGGTGAGGCGAGGGAGGCGGGTGGGGGGCTTCGGTGAAACAAAGAAAGACAATGGTATTATATTTACCTTGCGATCACATGGATGGGGGAAGGGGGGGGGGGGGACAGGGGTGTACTCGTTGATGTATATGTATATCTATGGCCGCAAGGCCTAGACGCAGACGCGTCCTACGAAAGAGGTAGCGCTTTCGGGGCTGACCGAAAACGCTTACACTTCTGGATGACGAGGCTCCTTGACCCAAAATCGCCGGATTTTTTTTTTTTTTTTTTTTCCAATTTATTTTGCAAATATTTTTCGTTTGTATACCTACGAAGGCCATGGGGTTGCATTGTTCATCGGGGGAGGGGGGGCGGGGGGAGCTTAATTTTTGCCCTGAATCAGTTTTTCGTTAGATGCTCCTCGAGTGAGAAAACGAGCCCCAAAAGAAAAAACAATGCGTGGTGCAACCTCTACCGCAGCAATTGTTCCCTCGCATCCCTACTGTGCCGGACAGGGGGTTATTTTCCCTTCTACGCCGGATAGGGAGGGCTTTTCCTTACTGTGCCGGACAGGGGGGTATTTTCCCTTCTGCGCCGGTGAGAGGGGGCTTTTCCCTACTGTGCCGGACAGGGGGGTATTTTCGCTTCTGTGTCGGACAGGGGGGGCTTTTCCCTACTGTGCCGGACAGGGGGGCCTTTTCCATACTGTGCCAGTCAGGGGCGGCTTTTCCCTACTGTGCCGGACAGGGGGACCTTTTCCCTACTGTGCCGGACAGGGGGGGCTTTTCCATACTGCGCCGGACAGGGGGGACGTTTCGCTACTACGCCGGACAGGGGAGGTTTTTCCCTACTGTGCCGGACAGGCGGGACTTTTCCCTACTGCGCCGGGCAGGGGGAAAGTTTTTCAAACTCTGGGGGCTTTTCCCTACTGTGCCGGACGGGGAGATTTTTCCCTACTGTGCCGGACAGGGAGGACTTTTCCCTACTGCGCCGGACAGGGGGGAACTTTTCCGTACTGTGCCGGACAGGGGGGGCTTTTCCGTACTGTGCCGGGCAGGGGGGGCTTTTCCCTACTGTGCCGGACAGGGGGGGCTTTAATGGACCCCTGGTCCCTGTACATCTGTTGTCTTGGCAAAAGCGACACGTGCTCGCGGGCGAGACATCTCAGCCATGCGGTGGGGATGTGGGCAGAAATACGAGAACGAAAAGCGGAGAATAAGCTAGCGGGATTGCCAAGAAAAAGCGGGAAATGTGCATGCTGAAACCCCTCCAGGAGCGAAGCGCGCCGCAGAAATGTTCTTAAGGGACAGTGAAAAGAAATGCGCACAAATGAAAAAACAAAAGAAGGCCAGCAGCAGCTAAATTGAAAGATTTTATACAGAGGAAATAACGTGAAGAAAATCGGAGAGAAAAAATGCAAGCTAAGTTAACTGCTTTGGCGAATTGATGGCGAATTGCGGGAAATCAACACGTGCAAAATGTGTTCGAAATGCGGGAAAACTCCGAACGAGACGCGGAAGAACGAACGACTGCGAGCGAGATACGGAGAGGGCTTTGCTGGAGAAATTCTGGCGATTTTTTGCTGAAGAGCAAAAAGCTATCAGCGGAACTGCCGGAGGACTGGGAATGGGCTCAAAACGAGGAAATCATGGAGCAATAAACACGTTATGCGCGAAAAAAAAGCAGATTTTTGCGAACAAATGCCGGGGGAAGTGTAGCGGAAAAATACGGGGGGAGGGGGGGGGAGGGGGATTTAGTTCAACCATGAGCAAAATAATTGGAAATGCGAAGAGGTACGCAAGTCTGTAAGCCCGCATCGTGCGAAAAATGCCGACGAGCATCGGAAGGGACGGCCGAGCGTAGCTGTTGTGAACGGCGTAAACCTTGCCATGTCGTACTGCCATTGTGCCGTTTTATGTCATTCGTGTTAGGCATGTCTTGAGCCTGTTTCTGGATGTGTTACCTGGTATGTCCCTTGTCTGCTTGGATAAGCGTCCAACTGTCTTGTGTTTCGTGCAGTGTGTACGTCTGTCTCTACGCGCACACTGAGTACCAATACAGTAGGCCAGCAGGTAACACTATCACGCATGGCGTCTTCGACCTGTGTCATATGTACCTGGTGTGTTTTACCAGGTGCCAGGTTTGTCTGGCTGTATACCTCTGCGTACGTAGGTATGTCTTGACCAATACGTTGATTTGTAAGTATTTCTATATCGGGTGTCGGTCTGCCCCTCTGCCTGTTTGGTTGCCTGTGCTTAGCCTGTGTGATCTCTGTCTGTCCATGTATGTGTATGCGGCTGTCAGTGTCCATGCCCGTGTCTTTGACAGTCAATGTCCGTGCCTGTCTATGTCAGTCAGGACCCATATGTGTGTTTATGTCCACCGAACACGCTAGCGATGCTCGAGTCAACTCCGATCCCAACTGGCGACTCTTGCCGCCAGCCCTTAACTCAAAATAGGATAGGCGCGACTTAAGATCGCAATCTTGCGCCCCCTCCCCCCCCCCCCGCGCGCGCGCCCCCTTTTCCCCCGCTATCCGCATGATATACCCGTGCCCGTGTCAGTTATGTGTCCGTAACCCCCACCCACCCCTCCCATTTCTCTTGCTACTGCCTGTATATCTATAGGTGTCTGTACATGTCGTTGTACGTAGGCGTCTGTATATCTAACGCACGTCTGCATCTGTCGGTATATCTCCGTCTGTCTGCGGCCCTCTTTTTTTCGTTCGACCATGGTTGGTTGTCCCCTAAACCCCCCGACCCGCCGGTGCGGCCCTCGTCGGCCTCCCCTTAAACCCCCCGCCACCACGACTTACGTACGTGCCACCCGCCACCACGTGGCGTGTGCAGGTAGAAGCCGTACGGCACTCGTCAAAAATCTTGCCGATCCCTCTCCGCTCTCACGATTCTTCGGAGGTTTCTGAAAAACCGTACCCCGTCAAAAAGGTGAGAGTCGGTGCGGTCCCAACGTCCTTTACCGTCTCCCCAAGATTTTTTATTTCATTTTTTATTTATTTTTTTAGCATAAAATATTTTTACTGGCATATTCTTGTGTGATTGGTGGATATCATAGACTAATGTGGCAATATCGGTAATAATGTATGTACAGGTATTTACCTGATATACGTATTATTATGTCGGGTAACATATTCGTGGGGTTTCCATCGATTACAAGTGGCCTGCAAACGCGCCGGAGGAGGCGGGGACGAGGGAGACGTGTGTTATTCTCCCCTTTTTTACGCTTCTTGTTTTTTGCGCCTTGCCGATGCGCATGCTGGCGCTCTGGCTGTAGCTGAGTTTATGCTGGTGACGCTAACGATGCGGGGGCTGATGGTGGTGCTGGTTATACTGATCCTGAGGCTGATGGTGGTGCTATGACCGAAGCTGACGAAGCTGATGATGCTGAGGCTAAAGCTGAGGCTAATTATGGTGCTGGGGATAGCTGTTGCGCTAAGAGAAGGGAACCGAAGAAAAGAAGAGGCTGGGTCAAAGGAGAGCGAACGCTAGCGAGACCAAAATAAGAGCAAATGGCGACAGGCCAACCGACGACCGGCCGACCGTCTGACCGGCAGATCGGCAGACCGACCAATCGAACGACAGACCGAACGACCGAACGACCAATCGAACTACACACCGAACGACCGACCGACCGACCGACCGACCGACAGGAGGGTGCTCACGAGAAAGCGAACAAATCATGACGATGGACGGACTATCGATCGACAGATCTACCAATTACCGACCGACCGACCGACCGAAAAATCGACCGACCGACCGACCGACCGATCGACCAACGACCGATCGACCAACGACCGACCGACCAACGACCGACAGAACGTCCGACAGACCGACCAACCCACCGATCAACCGACTACAGACCGACCGACCGACCGACCGACCGACCGACCGACCGACCGACCTTCGAGGGCAAACAACAAAGCGGGCGGATACCAGTAGAGTGGATTCAGGTGTTCATGCTGTCGGATGACACTGCTACTGTAGGATATGTACTAGGTATCAACACAAGGTATCAATACGCACGAAAACAGAGGTACGTACGCGTATGGGTACGTTCACGCGTGGGCAGAAGGGGCTGGTTCATCATTTTGTTTTGGTGCATGGGGTGGTGGAGAGACTTCGCATCCCGGATCTTGTTTACCCACGGAAATCACACTCAAAAAACACACGCGCAACGCAATGGCTGAGCCCGCAGCGGAGAAAACAAGCACTGGTAAAAATACTCGCTACCGATACCGTACCTACTGTAGTGTACCACACTAACATTTATAGCACACGTACCAGGTATCTGCGAAAACGTTCATGTACGCCTGTTGGGGGCGCTAGTTACCAGGTACCTGGTTACGATTTTCAATTGTTAGTATCTGCCTTTTGGCACGCGCGAGCGCGCCCCGGCACTCTGGAATCGGAAAAACAACCGAACGCGGGAAAAGAGACGAGTCGCTGCCGACCGGCGAGCCGCGATTGCCGACCCCCCCTTCCGACGAACGCCCACCCCAACCCTTCCCTACTTCTGCTACGAGCGGTTCGGCCGCGCGCCTCCGCTCTTCCTCCCGAGTCCACGTTAACGGGGTAACTGGTCCCTCTGCCGCCGCCACCACCTCCACGGGCACCGCCACAGCCAACAACATTGTCGCCGAGCCCAACCGAGCCGAACCTGCCACCACCTCCAAAAGCAACAGCACGATCGCCGAGCCGAACAGAGCCGAGCCGAGCCGAGCCGAGCCGAGCCGAACCGAGCCCCGACACACCCGGCGGCGCGCCGCCCGTCTCCCGCCTATCCTCGAACTGTCTATTCTTTTGATCAACGTACCGTTAAGCGGCGCGTCTGCACTTGTCCACCTGGGTCCACGTCGGTGCTATCATACCACTGCCGCCGCCCCCGCTACCCCACCGTCCCCACCACCAACACCATTACCAACGCTTCTGTCACCACCCACAACAACAGCTTCAACCCCAGCGCCACCAGCGACAGCTCCATCACACCAGCAATAATACCACCACCGCCACCAGCAGCAGCAACAATAACACCACCGCACCAGTACCACCACAACAATACCGAACACACAAAAACGCCTACCTTCACCAACAACACCATCATCACCGCCACCAAGGACAACACCACCACCGCCACCACCCCAAGATCCATCACACCAACATCACCACCTCCACCTCCACGTACAACACCGCTCCCTCCACCAACACCAACATCGCTTCTCCCTCCTTCACCACCACCAACGGCCAGAGCACCACCGCCTCCACCAAGCACAACACCATCAGCGCCACCACCACCACCACCACCCCCTCCTCCTCTCCCTCCTCCTCTCCCTCCTCCTCTTTCTCCTCCCGCTCCCCCCCCCCCCCTCTACTCCCCCTCCCGCTCCTCCTCCTTCCCCCCGCTCCTCCTCCTTCCCCCCGCTCCTCATCCTCCTCCTCCTCCTCCTCCCCCTCTTCCACGACCACCAACACCACCAACCACAACACTGCCCCCACCACCACCACCACCGCCACCACCACCTCCACCGCCACCACCACCACCGCCACCACCACCTCCACCACCACCACCACCACCGCCACCGCCGCTGCCGCCGGCACCTCCACCGCCACCACCACCACCACCACCACCACCACCACCACCACCACCACCATTACCACCAGAAAATCGACCGCGCGCGTTATCTTAGAAATCTCCGTCCCCCTTCCCAGAAGACACCTCGACAGGAACTCGCTGTTTGGCATGATGCCTCTCTCTGAAGCAGCACCGTGCTCTTAAATCTTGCCTCTTGTTGTCGTTTTTGTCTCCGGGGGGGCGGGGGGGGGGCGGGGGTATTCCCGCTCCCCACGATCGCAACACTCAAAACAGCATACACGTATATCGTACCCGGTACAGTACAGCGCATACATATCATATATGTATGCAGTCATGCATACCTCCCGTACACTCTTCAAACGCCAAAAATCGTGAACATGCTCTATTTTACATGTTGGCACCTACGTACCAGGCATTGGTTTCACGACGCCCTCTCTCTCTCCGAATGTGTTTTCTTGTGACGCACGCTGATCAACAACTTTTCTGACTCTTCCCGACCCTTCACTTGTTATCCCTGTCTTTTTTATGACGCTTCAACTTTCATATGATCACCCTTCCCCTCCTTTTTATCTCTACTAACATATATCCTTTGTGCCCCCCCCCCCCCCCCACCACCCCGCCCCTCCCATGTGATAGCCCCTCCCGTATCAACTTTTTCTTCTAACACTTATCAGTGGTAGTTTATGCCCCCCCCCTCCCCCCCCCCCCTCCTCCGATGCGATTGTCCCTCTCTCCTCCCTTTTTTTCCACTCTGCTAACCTTCTAACTGTCCATTGCGTTGCTCCCCCCGCCCCTACGAGGACCCCCTCTCCTGTCTCGTGCAAACCCATTAGGAATGCGAACCCGTTTCGGGCGGACACACTTGACTTGTCTCTTTAGTACGGGAACAATAAATTGCAGCGGTTAGAAGGGTTGATCAAACCAGGTATGCACCGGTTATCCCCGACTACTCCGTACGATTATTTCTAGCTTGAGCTCTCTCCTAAAATTCCATGTTCTTGTTTTTTTTCTTTTGTTCGCCCCCCCCCCCCTTTTTTTTTTCTGTCTGAATCTCCGGTGGTTGGGTTTGCTTAGGAGATGACCGTGGTGAATCCGATGATGGGGGTTTTTTCTTCCCTCAGAGCTGGGGCGCTGGCGAACGGGGACATGGACGGCGCTACTCAAGGACGAGCGGGGTGAGGCAACAACCAAAACGAAGAGCTACTGCTGCAGGCGGTGAACGCTGCAAAGTGCCACCCTTCCACCCTCCCACGACTCCAACCCCTGACCCCCCCCTAACCCCCAACCCCCCCAAAAAAATCCTACCCGGTCGAACAAACAACGACAGGTTTTGGACCGCTTTCATCCGGGTTCACACGGCGAGCATCCTAGTGGAAAACGGGGACGCGTTTGTGCATCACGCCTTCATGAGCCGGGACGTGGAACACCCCTGGTGGTACTCCGTCAAGGGGGTGGTGATGCGGAACCGGCACTTGGATGTCAAGGGGTTGTACTCGCACAGTTACGCTAGCGAGGTTTACAAAAGCCGAACCCAGGTCGTGACGTTTCTTGAGGTGGGCTTAATTCGGGCGTTTTTTCGGGGACGTAGAAATGGCATACTGGTACCTGGTACATGTTAATTAGCTTTTTTTTTTTTCCGGGCTTAGCGAGCATAGTAGTTGGGCTGTTTTTGAAAGGGCATATTTTAAGGACAAAAGAGATGGCATAAACGCCTTTTCTTGTTTTTTGCGGGCGTGGCGAGTATAATAACGGGCCTTTTTTCTCTTATTGGCGTGTTGAAGGACGTAGAGACGGCATAAACTGTTGTTTTTTTTCTCGGGGCATATCGAGCACCATAGGAATGGGGCGTTTTCTTTTAAGAACGTAAAAATCCAGCCTAGTTTTTTTTTTTTTATCAAAGCGTAGCAAACATAGTGTTATTGATATGTTTTTGTTAGTGGCGTTCGCCCTGCCGACACCGATAGAAGCCGTATACGTTCAAAATGTGTAAAAGCGAGCGGCCAGTGTGTCACGCAGCTTGCAAAGATGACCATCGACCCTCAATTTATCGAGCTCACAGCTGGCGCATGTTGAACGATGTCTTCTAAACACGTCAGCTGTGAGCTCGACAAATTTTGGGTCGATAGTCATCTTTGCGAGCTGCATGATACACCTAATTTTGCGAATAAAATGGAGGAGTTAAATTGGCACACGGCGTGCATAAAATTTGCCGACGTGTTTATGATGATTTATTAAATATAGTCGCCTGGACATGACAGGGCTGAATTAGCACTTTGTGCTATCTAGGTTTACAAGAGCCGACCCGAGGTGTTCACATGCCTTGAGGCGGGTCGGCAGGATGCGCCCATCTTCGCCTGCGTCCCCTTTTTTTGTGTGCCACCACCGTGTTGCTGTTTGCGTTTTGCGTTGCGCTTGCCGTGGTGTTTGCCTGCTAAGTTTTCTTTTGCCTTTACGTGGTGTTTCCCGTTTTGTACAGTAGTAGTGTTGGGTTTATGTTTTCGGTCAAATTTTCCGTCGCGTTTGATTTTCATTGGGGTGTTTGCGATTTCCTAACACGCTCCCGTTTAAGGTTGCATTGGGGTATTTGCGACTGCCAAGCAATTAGTTAGGGTGTTTGCGACTTCCAAACAATTCGTTAGGGCGTTTGCGACTTCCAAACAATCATGAGGGTGTTTGCGACTTCCAAACTTTTTTGGGGTTGGAAAATATACTAACAACAGTATTGACACCGATGAACGTCATATGTAACCCAAGGCCAACCAACCAGCCAACGAAAAGCTTTGTTAGAAATAAATATCGAAACACGATAGGAAAACATACATATTTTCTAGCCCACTTTTTGTAGTGGGTGCTTTTTCTTCGTGGGTATGGGTTCGGCTTTTTTGCTCGGATTGTGACATTGGATGGTTCCAATAATTTTGTTGTATGTTTTCCTACCCCAGCTCCTTACCCAACCAAAGTCGGAATCTCGCAAAACACGCTATTTACTAGTTCGTTTCCTCTGTACCCGTACCGAAACAATTTCTGCCTGTTGAGCGTTACTCTTGACGTCCCGCTCTATAGTCACTCTTTAACGCCTTTGCAACTGGACACCCATTTTTAGGGACAAAACTACTGCGAAATAGTATAAGGAAGGGTTTTTGGGAGCCGTATAAACAGTCACTACGAGTATCTTGTTTCTTTTCCTCCTCTCGTGTTTTTTTTTTTTTTTTTTTTTTTCAACTTCAGAACTATGTTGAGGATGACGGGGCGGACGAGCTAGAGGAGATGATCAAGACCAAGAAGAGCCTCTGGGAAATCGCAAGTGAGAGAGGGAGGGACAAAGGGGGGTGGGAGGGTGGAGATAGCGACATAGGGAGAGGAAAAGGGGGGTAGAGGGAGGGGGACTCGCGGGGGCTGGGCGAGAGAGAAAAGGGGGGGGGGGAGGGGGGGGGCTCATTTCATGCATAACCGTAATCTTAAGGCCATAGACCGTCGCAGTCCGGCAACGGCGGGACGGAGCACACCGGGTTTTCACCGAGCCGGCTCTGACATCGCGTCCACCAGGCGCGAAGCGCCGTGAGGTGCTTGGCGGGTCGCATGAAGCGCGAACTGCATCGAAACTAAGCACACACTTGTGAGGCGGACTTGCGCACCTTATGGGTGCTCTTCGAACATCATCGGATGACAGCGTCGAAGCAACTTTGTTCGTGTTCTGGTGTGGCCGCCTCCGAGAGGCAGCAAGAGAGATGCGCATAGAGAGACCAGCAGAGAAAGAGCAAAAGAGAGGGAGACGGAGACAAGAGAGAGCGATAAGCATGCCCCTACTGACGCCCCCCCCCGTTCCCCTCCCTCCCTCGCCCCCTCCGCTCCCCTCCCCTCTCCTCCCCTCCCCTCCCCTCCCCTCCCCTCCCCTCCCCTCTTCGCCTCCCCTCCCCTCCCCTCCCTTCCCCTCCCTTCCCCTCCCTTCCCCTCCCTTCCCCTCCCTTCCCCTCCCTTCCCTCCCCCCCCTTCCCCTCCCCTCCCCTCCCCTCCCCGCCCTCCCCGCCCTCCCCGCCCTCCCCCCCTCCTCCCTCTGACCCCCTTTTCCTCCAGAGGGGACGTCTCAGAACGTGGGGCGCGGGCGACGTCTGTGCATGTTTGCCATCGAAGAAGTGGATGCATCAGTGAACATTGATCCCATCGACCCCCCAGCGGCGTTTCGACGGGTGGTGGTAGGGGAGGAGTTCAGCGAGGCGGATGCCCTGCTTCCGCGGCCTTTTAGCTCCGTGGATATAGGACACTTTTTAACGGTTATGCAGGTGAGTATATGGGATGGGGTATTGGATGGGACATGGAATATGGGATGGGATGGGACATTGTAGACGGTATGAAGTGTGGGGTCGAATGATATAAGAGATGGGGAGTGGGATTGCATGAAAGTCATGGTACCTGGTATGGATTATGGAAGTGAGCGGTATATGAGATGTGACGGCCTTTCAGCCTGGTGTATTTTTTTTGTGTTTTCGCTGTCATCATCCCCCAAGTACGCCCGTTACACTCGATTATAATCCCCCACGCACAGTACGTTTCTTAAAAAGCTCTTGAAAATTAGCAATTTTTAGGGTAAACGTAATCGGGGGGAAAATAACATTGTTCGCATAAGCCCAACGCTCTGCCTCTGCTGCTGTCCCGTCCTTTGTTTTGCTATGCTGTTGATACTGATGCTTCTGCTGTCGTTGCTCGTGCTGCCGCCTCTGTGTGTGTGCGTTTTTTTCAGACGAAGAGCATTCCTGCCTTGGTGTGCTTCTCGCTGCCCCCATCGCTGAGCGACCTCAAGGTATTCCACGACAAGCAGGAGCCGATCAGCATGGTCCAATACCTATCCAACCCGGTGAGCCGCTCAGAACGATTCAGTACAGCGATGTTTTCTCAATAGTGTGCCGGTATAACGCCTTCACTGCTGGAAACACTTTTTGGGGGACAAATTTACTTGAATTTAGTATAGGGAGGGATTTGGGGGCTCTACGGCCTTCACTAGTGGAAACCCTTTTTGGGGGACATATTTACTTGAATTTAATATAGGTAGGGGTTTCGGGGCTCTACACTACTGGAAACCCCATCCGGGGACAAATTTACTTGAAGTTAGTATAGGGAGGGATTTGGGGGCTCTACAGCCTTCACTACTGGAAACCCTTTCTGGGGACAGATTTACGTAAATTTAGTAGAGGGAGGGATTTGGGGGGCTCTAAAGGGGTTAGGTTATAAAACCCATTTCCAACCCCTTATTTTCTCAGTCTAACTTCAAGTGTTTTGTCCCCATATCGGGAGCGCGGCGCCAAAACGGTTAATATTGCTGGTTGCCCGCTACAGCGGTGCCTGTGAAATTGCTTGGCGTAAACACGAAAATCCAGTACGAGTACGAGTAGCAAAGATGTCGCGGTTGACGGCACTGTTAGCTTATGACGGACAGGACAGCCGTCAAGGACCACTCCATACTAAAACCAGTATGTACACTGTTTTTTTCCCGGCTAAAGAGGCCTTGACGACCTTGACGGGACATAACTAAACCGTCTACCCACGTCTTTGAATAGCACCAGTGTGCGGAGTAAGACCAGCGGCCGCTACAGATAGACCACTACTGCTATAATACCTATGATATAGCACTCAGTAAGCCAATCAGCGTGATTTATTGCTCATTACATTTTTGGTGAGCCAATCAGGACTGTCCGGTACCTCTAGTACCACACTCGGTGAGTCAATCAGCACGATCCAGCATCTATCATTTCGCACTCGGTAAGCCAGTCAGCATGGCCCAGTACCTACAATGCCACACGCGGTAAGCCAATCAGCATGGTCCTGCACCTATGATCTCACACTCGGTAACCCAATCAGCACGACCCAGCACCTACAACATCACACTCGATGAGCCAATCAGGATAGTCCTGTGCCTATAACACCACACGTGGTAAGCCAATCTGCATGGCCCAGTACCTACAGCATCGCACTCGGTGAGCCAATCAGCACGATCCAGTACCTACAATAGCACACTCAGGATGCCAATCAGCATGTATGTCTCACATTTGGTGAGCCAACCGGATGGTGCGATACCTAACATATCAGGTGGTTGCGAGTTTCGAGCCGAGCATGCCGAAGGCGGCGACGGTACCGGGGCGGAGGGCAGGACGTGCAGCAGACGAGGATCGACATTGTACAATGGTTTTTCTGACGATTCTGATTATCATGACCTTGATTATAATGCTGGTGAATCTGGTATTGTTCTGATGGTTCTGATAATGAATACGACGTTTTTAGAATCATTATGATCATTCTGATGGTGGATACGATTATTTTTATGATTATTCTGGTGTGATTCTGGCCATTCTTATGATGACCATTTGGTGATTCTGACAATGATTCTGATCATTTTCGTGATGACGACTCGTATGTATGCCGATTCTGGGAACGGGACAGGTGTTCGCGAGTTACGAGCCGAACATGCCCAGGGTGGCGACGGCATCTGAGGGAGGGCAAGACACGCAGCAGAAGAGCATCGTCCGATCGTCGTCGGCCATCAGCCTCACCGGGGGGAAGGGGAAGGTGAGCGAAAAACAGAACAAAAACAGTTGAAAGTGCTATCATGGAAATGATCATTGCAACAGACCTCTGTTGGTTAATTCAGCACCGTTGTTGGTTGTATGTGACTACGGCGGTGTCTACGGCATAGGTCTATGTAGTCATAATAAGGTTTTGTCGTCACCTTTCTACAGGTTTGATAAAACCACAGCACTGCAGTAGGGGTCCCTCTATAAAAGGCGGTCTGAATAATGCGATATTCCGATACAAGGCGGTTAAAATCGCTTGGCAGTAGGGGTCCCTCTATAAAAGGCGGTCTGAATAATGCGATATCCCGATACAAGGCGGTTAAAATCGCTTTGGCAGTAGGGGTCCCTCTATAAATGGCGGTCTGAATAATGCGATATCCCGATACAAGGCGGTAAGAATCGCTTGGCAGCAGGGGTCCCTCTATAAAAGGCGGTCTCAATAATGCGATATCCCGATACAAGGCGATAAAACCACAGCATTGCAGTAGAGGTCCCTCTATAAAAGGCGGTCTGAATAATGCGATATCCCGATACAAGGCGGTTAAAATCGCTTTGGCAGTAGGGGTCCCTCTATAAATGGCGGTCTGAATAATGCGATATTCCGATACAAGGCGGTAAGAATCGCTTGGCAGCAGGGGTCCCTCTATAAAAGGCGGTCTGAATAATGCGATATCCCGATACAAGGCGGTTGAAATCGCTTGGCAGTAGGGGTCCCTCTTTAACAGGCGGTCTGAATAATGCGATATCCCGATACAAGGCGGTTAAAATCGCTTGGCAGCAGGGGTCCCTCTATAAAAGGCGGTCTGAATAATGCGATATCCCGGTACAAGGCGGTTAAAATCGCTTGGCACGCTTGCCTGAGGAACTGGCCTCGTAATAGCCTGGATTGAATAAGGCGGCTTCCCCCTTTAAGGCGGTCTGAATTGGACGGTATCCTAATACAAGGCGGTAAAAATCGCTTGGCACGCTTGACTGAAGAACTGAGCTCGTAATAACCTGGATTGAACAAGGCGGCTTCCCCCAATCAGGCGGTGACCATGCTCTGGCACACCTCCGCCGTACTGGAGAACCCCTTCTGCTGTGGTTATCGGGGGTTTTTTCGCTGTGCCCCTCGATCCTAAAACGGTTTACCAGTATCAAGACACTGTTGATAAGATCGCGCACTCGGCTCGTCGTTTTTCGGTCGCTACTCTACACATCCAAACCGGTCGCCCCGGTGGCGTATCAGGTTATCCTCGAGCCTGGTGTAGGTCAGTTTCATTGAGTTCGAGCCCCGCCGAATGCATACTCGTATAAATTCGTTGGGACTTTTCCTTGTGCACAAATTGACTTGCGGAAAGCGCGAGAGCGTGAGTTAACAGCACTCGATGAAAAATCGACGAGCAGCGGGATTGCTGAACCCTATGCGCGATCAAAAAGTTGAATGCAAGAACCGGGGGGGAGAAGGGACAACACCTGTGACCACGGCTTGTCCAGAAGCTGGAAAGTAGAAGTGTGAGAAAAAAAAAAAGCATGCGTCCCAAGAGAACGTCAAATCGCTCTCCAAAGCCGCCAGGGTAACACCGAATTTTAGCCTGTCGGATCGGTTTTCACCAAAAATGAGGCGGTTTTCCGTTTTTCCAGCTCAAAGATCGCGCTTCAAAGAATCAGGGTACACTGGCTTCTATTCGCTTGTAGTACCATATGTTTTCACCAATTCAATGGTCTAATGAGGCAGTTTTCCGTTTTCGTGGAGAGGATAACACCGACCGATACGCCCCAACAAATATATCATAAAACACCTATCTGCTTCTCTCCCCCATGCGCGGGATAAAGCACCTGCCAGGTACAGAGTTTTTTTTTTCTTTTGTTCAATGTGTTATGTGAGTTTTTGCGGGTATCTACCTCAGCGAGGTTGAGTGGGATTCCGGAAATGTTTAAAAGAGTTTTTCATGTACAAGTAGTTTTATTTGTTTTCAGTTATTTTCCACTTACTTGCAGTATGGAGTGATGGTCAGCGCTTCCAATTTTATTGTTCCAGCTCGAAAGGTGTTCACAAGATAGGACTACTGTAGCAGGAAGGATTCTCCGCTCTATGGCTAGCCCAGCTGGTATGCGGCGTTAGCAGTAAAAGACATGGCCGATATTTGGATTATATCCCTGCCGTCCGCATGGTGGTCGCCCTCCCCCCCCCCTTTTGCAGTCTTGCAGTAGTCGTTAATACGTCCTTGCTGTTTTGCATCCCTTGTGCTGTGTACGTCTTGTGGCAGGGTGTGCGGTGGGCGGATCAGCAGCCGACGAAGAAGGAGGATACCGGCCTCGACCCTCTGACGTGCCCCAACTTGGAGGCGTTTTTGGATGAGGTCACGAACGAGAGGAAGAGGACGGGCGCGGTGGAATGGTCGACAGAGGGTGAGTTTAAAAAAAATGAAGATAGAAAAACGGGAGTTGTCGCAAGGCTACCGGCAGTAGGTAGGACTACTGAACACACTAGGTCTAGAGTTTTCTTAGCTCTTTTTGGGGAAGGATTCGCGGTCAATGGCAAAATGGCTAAGGCGCATACATAACAAATGATGTCGCTTCCCCCCTCCCCCATAGGAGCAAGCAATGTATGTCTGGCTGGTGAAAACGTTACATGCTCCGTCCAGGTATTGTGGCGATGCGAGAGTCCATGACCTTAAGACTGTTGTCATGCATGATCATGAATGCCCCTCCCCCCCCCCCCCCCCCCCCCCCTCCCCTCTTACGAGCGGTTCTTGGAAGGATGCAGTTCACCCTTCATGCGACTCAGCGAACTCCTCACGGCGCTTCGCGCTTGTTGCAAGCAATCTCTGCCTGGTTAAAACCCGACGTGCTCCGTCCCGGCATAGTAGGGATGCGAGGGTCTATGGTCATACGACTACGGCCGTGCACGAACTGAGTACACCCCCCCCTCTCTTCTCCTCCCTCCTCGCCCTGCTGACAACAATGGCCACCACCACCACCACCCCTCCCCGCTTCCCTCCTCTAACCCGTCCACCCCCCCCCCCTTCTCCCCAGGCGAAGAGGAAGCTGACTGGATCGAGGCGGTCGTGGAACAGCTTCGAAGAGCGAAAAAGTCGGCTTCTAAAATAACCAAGACGAGGAGCGCCATGGCGGCGGCGGCGGCGGCCGTGGGGGGAGACGAGGACCAGCCGGACGGGCTGGGGGATGTGCCGGAGTGGATCGTGCAGCAGCTGCCGGACTTGCTGAGACTACTAGAGGCCTGCCGTCTCCTCGCGCACGTGAGTATGTGCTGACCCGTACTACTGCATTGTTTGTGGACTAAGATAATGCCTCGGGGAGGAATGCAGAAACCGCGACCGCGACGAAAAAAGAAACGCCTTCGTTCGTCGCCTTGCCCAATGTTTAGTATTTGCGCGCTGCAACATACAACACGTGTAGAGCGCCGGTTGACCTGATGGTCTAGCAGTTAACTTCGAACGCTACGAACGTGGCAGTCACGGGCTATTTCCTCGGTATGGAGATGCATATATTCTCTATAGACGCGAACTGCCGAGAGCCCTTTGTTATCATAGCGTTGGGTAAGCACAATTCGACGCCGAGTCCGACGAGGGGAAAAACAGACCTGAATTATTCTTGCGATAAAAATCGAAGGGCGTATGCCCTTTGTGGTGAGGGGGGAGAAGAGCCTGCCTAGGTGACCCCGGATCTTGAGCTACGTCTAGTACCATGCTGTGCATGTGCACCCTCGCCGCCCCCACCCTCCACCTCCCTGAACCAGTACCCCCCCTCCCCCCCCCCCTTCCCCACCCCTTCCTCCCGCCGCCCCATCCCCCTCAGGATTCCACGCTCTTACAAACGATGGTGGATGCGAGCCACCGCGTCCAGAAGCGAAGGAAAGGAGACCTCACCCCCGGAGGCGCAACGCCTTCCAGGAGTCAGACGAACACCCCCAGCCGCAGCAGGGCCAACACCCCCAACAGGAGCCGACCCAACACGCCCGGAAGCAGCGCGAAGGGGGTTCTGCGGACACCGGGGGGAAGGGAAATGGGGGAATTTGTGAGTGTTCTTTTTTTATTTTCTTGGCCCCTGGCGTTTTTGTATTTTTGTTTTTTGTGTAATTTTGTATATATATATATATATTTTTTTTTCATGCTTGATTGGCGGATTAAATCTTTTAGTGAAGATATTCTAGCATGGAAAAAACTGTGAACACTCATTTAAGGTACGTCAGCTTTGAGGTTC
This sequence comes from Undaria pinnatifida, assembly GCA_012845835.1. Lineage (NCBI taxonomy): Eukaryota > Phaeophyceae > Laminariales > Alariaceae > Undaria > Undaria pinnatifida. Next base: position 8,273,043 of record JABAKD010000004.1, read on the forward strand.
GACAAATTTAGGGTGGGTACTCATCTTTGCAAGCGTGCTTGATTGGAGGAAGATGAATAGTATTGTTTTAAATACTAATTTAAAATACGGCAACCGTGAGGTCGACAAATTTCGGGTTGCTTGTCATCTTTGCAAGCTACGTGGTGCACCGGCCGCCCGTTTTGAGCAAGTTGTCTTGAGTCATCATGGTTAAAGGCAGTATTAAACATACACAGCCATAGTAACACGCAGTCGCCTATTTTTCAGTAGTTAAATGGGCAAAAAGCCTGCAATGAGCCATGAAGACGTTGACGTGTGAGGTGACATTGAAATCATTATCCTGTACGGTAATACATATATAGTTAGTGTCACACGAGTATATATAGGTGTGTTTGTTTTTTTAACAGAACAATATGGCCCCTCCCGTTATGATAAAACTCACCCACATAGTATATTACAAGTACCAACGACGCAGCTTGCAAATATGAGTACGTATTGATCCCAAATTAGTCGACCTCACGTCTGACGTCCTTGAAAATATTTTTTATAAAATAGATAGTGTCACACGAGTATTGATGTACTGCGTCGCTTTTTTCTCACAAATAAATCGATTCGCTGGTTGGTTGACTACCGTTCTTGACAAAAAAAAAAGCTCGATATAAAATAAAAAAAAGTACGCTCAATATGTAAACTTGAGGCCATGCGGTACTGCTACATCGCAAACCCCAAGACTCGGTGATAATCGTATTCCAATGCAGACAAACTCAAAAGGGTTGAAGCATCCGTTGGTTGACCGGGGATGCTAATTTATCATCCCCTCCCTAATATCTCGGAGTTTTGGCGGGGTGTTCAAAGCTTTTCGTTTCTTATCGAGCTTGTAGTCGTCATCGGACTGGCTGGCACCTGGTGTCAACAACAGAACTTACTGATTCATGTACCTCGAGATTGCCGCTCGCGCGATCGCTGTCACGGGAACTCAAGGACACGCCAGAAAACCAGATTGATTGCGAATGCAGTTGAGGCAAATTGATGCACGCTTCCTGTATGAAAATACGCGTAAGTGTGGTGAGCTTAAGCTTTTTTTCTCTTTCTTTTTTCCCCCATCCGCCGGAGGATGAAGAAAAAAAAAGAAAAAAGAAAGAATATAGTCTAGAGTATCGAATACTTTGTATATGATATCCACGGGGACTGGCTTGGCTGCTGCTACTACTGGATTGTAATTTGTCTAATGGGCCGAGGGACCCCGACCCAAACGGTCAAAGATGTCGGCTGACGGCACTCTTGCCTCGTGACGGAAAGCCGTCAAGCCGTCGAGGAAATCCACACACTAACACTAGTATGATAAATCCAGTTACGCCTTTTGACGGGACAGCCGCCAAGGAACTCCACACACCGACGCCTTGACGGACAGGACAGCCGCAAAGGAAATCCACACACTAACACCAGTACAATAAGTTTTCAGGACGCCTTGACGGACAGGACAGCCGTCAAGGAACTCCACACACCAAAACCAGTATAGCAAGTCCAAAGACCCCTTGACGGGACAGCCGTCAAGGAACCCCACACACTGAAACTAGTATGACAAGTCCAAAGACGCCTTGACGGGACGGCCGTCAAGGAACTCCACACACTAAAACGAGTATGAGAAGTCCAAAGAGGCCATGGCGGGTCAAAGTCTGACCGTCAACCGACGTCTTTGCTTGAGAAGTTGACTTGAGTGGCTTGAGTCTACTCGACTTGATGCACCTCTTGCTTTAATCCTTGCCTCAAACGTTTTTGTCAGGAGGAAGAGGATCTGCTCCGGACATACGAGGAAGAAGCGCTGCCGTTGCACTGGACCGATGTCGAGAAGCTCGGAAAGTCGGATACTCTGCAGAACCCGGTAAGGCCTTAAATGCTACCACTGTAGGTGATGTTCCTCTATAGTGCAGGTTGAGTAGTGCCAGCTTCCCGATATAGGGCCGGTTGCCCGTTATAGTGCTTGTGAAGTACCTTGAAACAGACACTAGTGGTCCGTCTATAGTGCCGGTTGAGTAGTGCCGGTTGCCTGCTATAATAATGCCTGTGAAATCGCTTGGCGCAGACGGTGTGGCCCTTCTATAGTGCCCGTCGAGTAGTGCCGGCTGCCCGATATAGTGCCTGTGAAATCGCTTGCTATAGTGCATATTAAGTTAGCTTGGTACAGATGAGCAGTGGTCCGTCTATTGTGTCGGTTGAGTAGTGCCGGTTGCCTGCTATAGTGCCTGTGAAATCGCTCGGCGCAGACGGTACGGTCCCTCTGTAGTGCCCGTCGAGTAGTGCCGGTTGACCGACATAGTGCCTGTTAAATCGCTCGATAAAGTGCCTGTTGAATTGGCTTCACACGGATAAGCAGAGCTCCGTATATAGTGCCGGTTGGCCGTTATAGGGCCTTTTAAATTGCTTGGCGCAGACGGTACGGTCCCTCTATAGTGCCCGTCGAGTAGTGCCGGTTGACCGACACAGTGCCTGTTAAATCGCTCGATAAAGTGCCTGTTAAATTGGCTTCACACGGATAAGCAGAGCTCCGTATGTAGTGCCGGTTGGCCGTTATAGTGCCTTTTAAATCGCTTGGCACAGACGGAATGGTTCCCTCCGTAGCGCCGGTAGATCAGTGACGGTTGCCCGACACAGCGCCCGTGAATCCGCTTGGCACAGGTGGGAACACAGCAGTAGTAGTGACAAGCGTGCGGAGCGGCGCCTGCTGCCTCTACAATGCCGGCATTCCCCTCTTTAAAGTGCGCATACCAGCACCTAAACAATCATCACCAGAGTGCCATTTTTTTTTTTTCAGAGTGCAATGTGTGTTTTTTAACTAATTTTCAAGGACGTCAGCCGTGAGTTTGACGAATTTCAGGTCAATACTCATCTTTGCCAACTGCGTTGTTGATACTTGTAATATATTTGTGCACACAAACACACCTTCTGATTGTCCCCACCTTCTGCTTTGAAAAAATGGACCTAATCTCCCGATGCTATTCAAACGCTTGCCGATAGGAGAACGGGCCGGAGCTGATGGAAGACCAGATGCTGTCGGCCTACCTGGAGTACTCCGTGGGACAGCCCAGGCTAGGGACTAGGTCCTCCGCGAGGGCCCAGGAGATGGTGCTCAACAACGTCCAGTTCCTCGTCGACAGCGGGAGTCTCACTCCTCTTCACTTCGACACGAGTCGGTGGGTGGTGGTGGGGTGGTGGTGGGGTGGTGGTGGCGGGGGGGGGGGAGTCGCAGGGCGTACGGTTGGGATTGGGGCTGTGGTTCATAGCGTGATTGAAGAAGTATTCGGGAGGCGGGGGGGGGGGGGGTAGGTGGTGGGGGCGGTGGTGAGGGCGGGGGCGGGGGGCAGAGGGGAATGGGGGTTGGAGGCCTTCTATGATGGAGGTATTATTAATAGCAAAAATACATATATATAAATACATAAATATATATATCCTCTATTTCAGGACTCCTTTTCGTATCAAACATCTCACTTTTAATAGAAAGTTTTCTTTCTTGCCTTGTTCTTTTTTTTTCATTTATTTTTGTGTGTTATTGCATCTAGGACACGGGTTGCGCTTTCGGTTCGTTTTCTTGAAAAAAAGAAGGGGATTTTTTTTTTTTTATTTTATTCCCTGAAATTTTCGGAGAGAGACTCTCCCTTTTCTTGTCCCAGCATCATCGCTTGAATGTTTTTTTTTTATTATTGTTTTCATTCTTTGCTTGCAATTTTTTGTTTCGCATTTTTTGTGTTGTTTTTTTTTTGTACCTGTTGTGTTCCTCAGGTGGAGGTAGCACTTTTCGTCTGAAACGTTTTCTGAATGACGGGGCTCCTTAACCCAAAATCGTCGTAAATACGCCATATTAAGGTATACCTATTTCTGGCGAAAACGTTTACTGAATGACGGGGTTCCTCAAACTAGAGTCGTGGTAAATTGTATTAAGGTATTAAGGTATACCTCTTTCTGGCGAAAAAGTTTTCTGAATGATGGCGACTCCTTAACCCCAAGTGGTCGTAAATTGTATTAAGGTATTAAGGTATACCTCTTTCTGCCGAAAACGTTGTCTAACTGACGAGGCTCCTTGACCCAAAATGGTCGTAAATTGTATTAAGGTATTAAGGTATACCGTTTTTTGGCGAAAACGTTTTCTGAATCATGGGGATCCTTAACCCAAAATCGTCGCAAATACGACATTTTTAGTTGTTGTTGCATGATTTTCGTTTTGTGTACCTATAGGTTTGGCAGGCCTTGGGAGTTTTCATCCGGCACCAGTAGCAGCTTTATTTTTGTCCAAGTCAGCGTTTTGGGAGAGGCCTCAAGGCTCCCAAATCGAGAAAAAGGAGGAACAAAAAAAGTGGTGCACCTTGGGGACGATCCTTACCGTAGCGTGTGCCGTGATGTTTTGTTGACATAATGGTTTGTTTTAGTGTTCCTCCTGTGATCGTTGTGTTCATCCTGCTGGTTTGTCGCTGCTGGACCTGCTGCTGATACTTCCACCTTGTTCGGGTGTTTACGCCATCTCTCCCTCGGGTTCCCTTGCTTCTTCTGAGCGCCCAAAATGTTGAAGGTGTCTCTATTGGGGGTAGAAACGGCGCTCCCTCCGTCTCGAGAGGGAAGCGTGGTCAACAACGGTCAAATGACTGAGGCAAGCAACAAACGCGTACGCCCCCCCGCCCGCCCGCCCCCCCCCCTCCCAGATGTGGCCCCGTCAAATCTGACCTGTTCAAGGCCATACTCGCAAGATTTTCGGCCCTTGCCATCATGCTTCAGTCGGCTCGGAAGGGGAGCAAGGAAAAGGACGGGAGTCCGGAGACCAAGGACTACAAGGACATCAAGGTATGGGGGGATCCATTAGAAAAGCTACGCTGACCGTCGCCTTGCTAAAGAAATAAAGAAACGGCACGAAAGCACTCGGTGTCAGACTTCAAGCAATCGTCAGTTTTGACGACTCTTTAATGCCTCTGCAACTGGAAACCCCTTTTTGGAGCACACGTTTACTTGGAGTTGGTACAGGGAGGGATTATGGGGCTGTGAAGGGGTCAGTAAAGCTTTTTACCCCCTCAAAGCTACGCGGGTACAAGCTTCCGTCAAAGGTACGCTTTTTTTTCTTCTCGTCGTCTTAACCCACCCACCTAACGATGCGTCTTTTGTCCGCTGATGTCTTGCTTATCACTCGGCTGCGTTTTCGGGTTTTCTTGCAGGCGGCTGTGCACGCTTTGCTGTCGTGGGTGAGCGTGAGCCAGGTGTACGCCTGCATGTCCGCCCTCGCCTTAGCCGGAGGTGCCGACCCGCCTGCCTCCGAGTGAGTAAAGAGGAAAACATGATCTGTAGCACAACAATGGAGCTGACAAAAAGGTTTTTGTAGTGATACTCTGGCGTCTCTACAATAATAGCATCGTTGCTGTGCTGCCTGAAGATTGTGTGGCTTCCGGGCACATGCTCAACCTGAGAAAAAGCGCTGAAACCTATAAACCGATAAAGCTTCCAACACATGTAGAGAAGAATCTGAAAATGCGTAAATATTCAGCCCAAGTCTCCACCCAAATCCCATCCCGACCCGAATCCGAATGCTAACCCCCCTGCCCCCGCTCCCCCTCGTCCCTACCCCCAACCCCACCCTCTCCGAAATCTCTCCCCCCCTTCCCCCCCCTCCACAATCTCTCTCCCCCTCCCCCTCCCCCCCCTCCCCGCGCGCTCCAACATCTGAAACAACAACCACAAAAAACGAGCAGCCGGTCGACTCGAACTCCCCTGGCGATTGAGGTGTACGTGGTGGAGAAGCAGGTGCTCACGTTCACGGGGGCGTCCGAATCCGAGGAACACTACGCGTTCCACTCGCTTTACCGGGAGACTGCGGCTGGCCTCACGATATACGTCACCAAGGAACACCAGAACATGGCTGCGGGGGTGTTCTGGTGCTATCTCAAGTGAGTGTCGAGGCGATGGGAGGGGGGGGTAATCGTTTGGTTCTGTGTCTTCGTCGTTTGAACGTTGAACACGCCTCCCTATCAAGACGGAGGGAGGGGGTCGGGGCGGGGGGGGGGGGGTGGCGTCACCTTGAAACCAGGCAGGATAGGGGGCGGGGAGGGGGGAGGTGGGGGGTAGGGGGGGGGGGGGGGGGGGGGGGGGGGGGGGGGGGGGGGGGGGGGGGGGGGGCGAGGGGGGGTTGGCGTCGCTCTCGCAAAATGTTTGGCCTGGTTGGTTGGTTGGTTGGTTGGTTGGTTGGTTGGTTGGTTGGGTGGTTTTCTGGTTCATCAGTTGAATGATTCGTGTGCGAAAGTTACGCGTTTTTCCTCTCATTAACCCCCTATCCTTGATGACAACCAATCACCCTCCCCCTGCCCCCCCCCCCCCCCCCGCCCTCCCCCTTCCCCTCCATCGAACCCCCACTCCCGCTCAGGGCTATGGGAGTCCCTGTGATGATCTGCCATCTGGCTGAGAGTCTCATGGACCGCACGATCGACTGTCGCTGGGATTCGGCATCTGGCGGTGAGATTTTCAAGGGTGCCGCTAAGAAGGAGGGGGCGATGCGGCTGGGCTACATAGGGGACCTCCGGCCGCTGAACTTCTTGTCTGAGACGGTGAGACGTCGGCCGCAAACCTTTTTTTCGTTTTTTGCTTCTTTAAGCATTAAAAAAAAAAAAAAAACGACTCCTGTTTGTGTGTGTGGTCGAGAACCTTCTTGTTCTTGTTCTTGTTCTTGTTCTTGTTCTTGTTCTTGTTCTTGTTCTTGTTCTTGTTCTTGTTCTTGTTCTTGTTCTTGTTCTTGTTCTTGTTCTTGTTCTTGTTCTTGTTCTTGTTCTTGTTCTTGTTCGTCGAACCTCATCCTTGCGAAAAGACGCGTGCGATTTCACCGTGTTTTTTTTAATCTACTGCTTCCCCCGGTGTAGGAAAACAAGGCTTCGAATTTCGTCAAAATATTGAACGTTCTTCGGTATGCGTTTAGGCTAGTTCACCACGGAAAGAATGATGAGCCAACTCGTTTCGCGGGTAGTGAGCCTTCCAAAAAAAATGGGTTCAGTTCTGAAGGGGATGATGTGGTAGGCCGAATGTAAAATTCGAAAAAAAAAAACGTGATGGGGTTTCCAGACAAACCACCGATGGGTACATGTAGGGGGGGGGGGGGGTTGAGGTTGAGATTGTACAAAGTAGGGTTGCCCCTCCCCGCACATGCGTTCCTCCTCCTTCCTGGTATGCCCCCCCCCCCCGGCGTCAAATGTCTGTTTTTGTTTCTTGTGTCAGTACAACGTTTAAGAGGCGAGGCCTATCCTGGAGAGGACCTGCTTGATGAAGCCCCTACTCCCGTCGTTATTTTCGAGACCCCCTTCCCGAGCAATTACGCTATTTATTGACCCCCCCCTCCCCCTCCTATTCCCGCCCTTATATTCGAAACCCCTACATGTTTGCCGTTTACTTTATTGCAGTGTCAGTACGACATTCAGGAGGCGATGCCAATCCTCGAGAGAGCCTGTCTCCTGAGGATGCTCGCACACGGCCATGGGTGCCTCGCGGAGTACAGCGCGGCGGGTCCGGGCAAGGCCAAGAGCCGCTCCGAGCTGGCCGCGTCGTTCCGCATCGTGTCTACCTGGCGCCTCGCCCTCGTCGCGAACCTAAGGTACGGTGTAACGTTTTTTTTTTTGGTGGTTTCTCACCGCTTTGATTTGGTAAATAGGTTGCTATGGTTATAGCGGAACCGGTTTCAAGGGGGTTTAGGTATATAACCGCTTGGTTATACCGCCGGTAACAGTTTTTATGTAGCGGTTATTGCAACCGGGTTATGCTCTTGCTTCGTATCCTTTTCGTTAACACCCATCAAAACACGAATAATAAATCAATCGACCGATCAATCAATCAGCTAACCAAACCAACCAAATCAACCAAATCAACCAAATCAACCAACCACCCTCAATCAACCAATCACTCGAGCATCCAAACCAACCCCCCCCCACCCCCGACCCCTTCGCAGGAGCATGGACAGCAGCCGCTACCTCAACAAGTTCGAAGACCACCTCCGCCAACCGCGTCTTACTATAGTCGGCGCGGTGATAGGGCACAGAGGGGTTGACCCGCGACGCGTCTTGTGGTGGACCTGGATTTCGGTACCCTGGTCTCCCTCCGCCCGTGCGGCCGTCACGAACCTACTCACGGTTATTAGTCGTGCCCCTCCACCCAGGGTGTCCGCTGCTACGGCTGCCGAACACACCTCACTATCGAGGTAGGAAAGGGGCACTTTTTTGGGGGCAAGGTGCAGATGGAGCTCCCGTTAAAGAGGCTGATCCCTCCCCCCCCACCCCCCACCCCCACCCCCCCCCCCCCCCCCCCCCCCCCCCCCCCCCCTCCTCCCCCCTTCTCTTTACCACGCCATAACTCCGGAATTTATTCGGTTCGGTTCGGTTTGGTTTGCGTTCGGTTCGCGTTTGGTTTGCGTTCGGTTCGCGTTCGGTTCGCGTTCGGTTCGCGTTCGGTTCGCGTTCGGTTCGCGTTCAGTTTGCGTTCAGTTTGCGTTCGGTTCGCGTTCGGTTCGCGTTCGGTTCGCGTTCGGTTCGCGTTCGGTTCGGTTCGGTTCGGTTCGGTTCGGTTCGGTTCGGTTCGGTTCGGTTCGGTTCGGTTCGGTTCGGTTCGGTTCGGTTCGGTTCGGTTCGGTTCGGTTCGGTTCGGTTTGGTTCCGTTAGGCTTCGGTAGGTTCCGCTAGGTTCCGTTAGGTTCCGTTAGGTTCCGTTAGGTTCCGTTAGGTTCCGTTAGGTTCCGTTAGGTTCCGTTAGGTTCCGTTAGGTTCCGTTAGGTTCCGTTAGGTTCCGTTAGGTTCCGTTAGGTTCCGTTAGGTTCCGCTAGGTTCCGTTAGGTTCCGTTAGGTTCCGTTAGGTTCCGTTAGGTTCCGTTAGGTTCCGTTAGGTTCCGTTAGGTTCCGTTAGGTTCCATTAGATTCCGTTAGGTTCCGTTAGGTTCCGTTAGATTCCGTTCGATTCGGTTCCCTTCGGTGCGGTTCGGTAAAGAAAAGTCGGTGCTACAATCGGTCCCCAAATCGGTTCATAAGTTTCTTCCAAAATCGATTCAAAAGGTCAGTTTAAAAAAATCGGTTTTGGACTGTCGGACAGGAGCCCAAAGCGAAAGGTCCGCCGTAGAAAAATCGAGATGGTCGCGGGGACCGAAGCGCCGTTCGACACAATTCGGTTCCTCTGATTCCTTTCAAAATCGTTTTCTAAAATCGGTTTTAAATTCGGTACCAAAACGGCTCTTCGTTCTCTCTCAGGACCACAAGACGGAAGTCGGCGAAGGCTGTCGAGATGATCGCGGGGGGCGGGGCGGCTCTGGCCGGGCCAAAGCAGCACGGGGCTCTGTGGAAGATGATCTCCGATCTTCTCGTCACCCGGCTCGGGACGTGCATGCTCGTTCGGAGCTTGGTCTTGGAGAACAGGTGCGTATCCGGTGTTACGCTCTTAACAGGTTATCATGTGTTGAAAGCTCATTGGTTTAGATTCCACCGCAATTGTCTCAGGTTGCACCGCTTTTACACGTGAAACGTGGCTAGCATCTACCCCCAGGGACCGTTCAACCCCACGTTGTTCCGACATCGCGTCATCTCGTTACCTCGCCGCTCCCCTCACACACCTCGAGCGGTTGTTATCAAGATGCAGCTTTATCCTGCCCGCGACTCGCTGACACAACTCACGGCGCTTCCGTCGCGCTTGGTGCAAGCAATGCCCGCCTGGTTGTTGAAAATCGGACGTGATCCGTCCCGCCATAGCAAGGAGGAGAGGGTTTATGACCCAACGGTCTACGGCCGTTCATGATACGACGAGTACACTCCCCCCACCCCCCTTCCTCACCTCCCCTAACCCTTAACCCCCCCCCCTCCAAAACGCCTTCATCCATAGGGATGAGAGCCCCTATCCTCCTAACGAGAAGCATTACCACATGGTGGCCCTGGAGCTGAGGGGGGCTGACAAGACGGCGGTGTTTGAGTACCTCCGCACAGACGCCGGGATGCTGGGAGAGGTTTTGAACCGTCTCATCCGGGAGGATTGCCTCGCGGCGGACCACTCAGCCGCTTTCCTCGACAGGTACGTTGTGCCCTGGCTGGGCGTAAAACCTTTTAAGAGCTTCGTTTTGCTCTGCTTTTTTATGTCAGTTTTTGTTTTATACTCCTGTTGCTTTTTGTTGTTGTTGTTGTTGTTGTTGTTGTTGTTGTTGCTGCTCTTTGTTTTTTTTTCTGCTCTTGCTCGTGCTCTTGCCCTTGCTCGTGCTCTTGCTCTGTGCTCTTGCCGTTGCTCTTTGCTCTTGCCCTTGCCATTTGCTCTTGCTCTTGCCCTTGCTCTTGCTCATGCCCTTGCTCTTGCTCTTGCTCTTGCTCTTGCCCTTGCTCGTGCCCTTGCCCTTGCTCGTGCCCTTGCCCTTGCCCTTGTTCTCGTTCTCGGTGTCATTATCATGTGCCATTCGTATTCGCCCCCTGCCGCCACAGCAAATCGCTGGGGACGCTTCACAACGTCAAGCACGGCAGGTCCGGAAACACGCCTATCTGGTTGGAAACCGGGTTGGCGGGCCGCGTGAAGAGAATCCGAGACATCTTCATGGGACCCAAGGTGGGTGGAAAAAGAGAGAAAAACACGCCTTTTTGAGGGGAGGCGATCCCGCTTTACACAAGTTACGATATGTATATGGTAGTGGACACCCCGATTTAAGAGCGCCCCGTGACAGCCCGAAACAAGCGCTCTGAAAACTGCAAATTGCTCTTATCTGTATTGGGAAATGCATTGCCTTTTGTACATGAGGATGGCATGCCGATTTTGGCCGCTCGTAAGCCCCGAATGCTCTTATCCTGGGCGCTCTTGAGCCCTTTGGAGCCCCCAAACCCCTCCCTATAATAGTTTCAAGTAAATGTGTCGCCAAATCGGGTTTCCAGTCATAACGGCTTTTTAAATTGGGGTACCCACTGCTGTAGCTGTTGGTGGGCACTCGCTCGTGCAGAAGGATACTTTATCTACTGTCGTCAGCGTTTCTGCTGTTAGCGAATAATTGACGAGATCGTCGCAAGCAATTCGGTTTTTTGGAAAAACGCCATATCACAAAATTTAAACCACCGTGCCCGGGCGGGGGGGGGGGGAGGGAAGGGGGGGTATGGGGGGGGGGGGGGGGGGGGGGGGGGGGGCTGCAGCCTCAGCCGTCTCGAAAGAGCGCGCATATATATTTTGTGTGGCATTTTTTGTGGCGTCGTCGAGGGGATGCATGCTACAATAAGGGTATTACTTAATAGAACTTTTTTTTTGTGTGAAATTGTTAGTTTTCTGAATGACGGGGCTCCTCAACCCAAAACCATCGTAAATTGTATCAAGGTATTAAGGTATACCTTTTTCTGGCGAAAAAGTTTTCTGAATGACGGGGCTCCTTACCCCCAAAATCGTCGTAAATTGTATTGAGGTATTGAGGTATACCTCTTTCTGGCGAAAACGTTTTCTGAATGACGGGGCTCCTTGACCCCAAATGGTCGTAAATTGTATTAAGGTATTAAGGTATACCTCTTTCTGGCGAAAAAGTTTTCTGAATGACGGGGCTCCTTACCCCCAAAATCGTCGTAAATTGTATTGAGGTATTGAGGTATACCTCTTTCTGGCGAAAACGTTTCCTGAATCGCGGGGCTCCTTAACCCAAAATCGTCAGAATTTCACATTTTTTTCGTTCAAAACTGTTTTTGTTGTATTATTAACGCCTTTTCAACTGGTGAGCCAGTTTTTTCGGGGACGAAGTTACTTGAAAAAAAAAAAAACGCGCTTTTTTTTCAACAGTTTTTGTTGTATTATCAACGCCTTTTCAACTGGAAAGCCCGTTTTCGGGGACAGAATTGCTTGGAAAAAGAAACACACACTTTTTTTTGTTCAAAACTGTTTTCTTGTCGTATCAACGCCTTTTCAACAACTGGAAAGCCCGTTTTCGGGGACAAAATTACTTGGAATTAGTGTGTGAAGGGGTTTTGGGGGGCTTTGAAGGGGTTTAAGGCCATGGGGTTGCTCATCTGTTGACGCTTTCGTGTTTTCCACGAACCGAACTGGTTTTTGACCGGGAACGGTATATAGACCTCCTCAAGGGGGTAGAAACCCCACAAAAACAAAATAATAGTGCGCCTGTGTAGTAGCGTGCGTAGAGCTCTGAATAATCGTGTTTTGCTCTTCATGGCGTGATCACTGCACCTAAAAAAACAAAGGAGCTCAACTCTACCAGCCAAAACGACGGGTTGGTGATTCCCACCCCCAGATACACCACGACGTGCAATTTTTAGGTCGATCTGACGATTTTTCTTTTTTTTTTTCATGGAAAAGTGGAAGGGAAAATAAAAAGAATGAACGAGAGTGAAGGCAGCAATTATTCTTTTTTTTTTTTCGTGGCCGAAAAATATGCGGCTTGGCTGGTAACCGAAGAAATACTCAAAATCCCACTCCGTTCGAACGCTGTTTGATTTTGAAGCAACCAAAATTATTTTTCTGATAAAAAACACCTAGGCCATGAGACTCTTCCTGCAGCAGCAGCAGTGGCGGGATTCTTACCTACATAGACTATATATCTAGATATTTTTTTTTTTGGTAGTAATGTCATCCTCCTTTCCCCCCCCGCCGTTGCGCAGGACTCGCCCGTGGTGCACGGGTACTCCGTGGGCATGTACTACTCGATGCCCGTCCTGATCGAGTTGCTCCTGCAGCTCACCAGCGGCGGCAAGAGCAGTATCTACACCAACTCTGCTCTCGGCGAGTCCTACGAGTCAGTGGTACCCATGGCCCTCCTCCACTCTCTCGTGATCTTCGGAGGGCTGTCCCTGGGAGCTGCCAAGATTAGGTGAGGGAGGGAGTGGTTGAAGGAGGAAGGGGGAAAGGGGGGAGGGAGGGGGGAGGGGGGGAGGGGGCACTCATTTGTTGCTTGCCTCAAGTCGTTTGACCGTTGACCCACGCATTCCTTTCCAGACGGAGCACCGTTCCTACTCCTGATAGAGGAGACACCTCCAACGCTTGGGCGCTCATTGTGCTTCTTCCACATATTACATATAAACTGTTTGCTTGTCTTATCCCCGTCCTGCTTTGCCGTCTGTGGCCTCCATCCATCTATATCGCGCGGGGGAGGGGTCCGAGAGTTGGGAGAGAGGACGCTTGGGGGGGAGGGGAGGGGGTGATGGTGTGGCACAAAATAAGACAACGTTGAAACAAGGTTGGGTGAGAGAGAGAAGGCGGGACGGGAAAAAAGAAGAGAAAATCAGGGAGTTGGAAGCATAGGCGGACGGTTAACAGCTTCAAAATCTGCGGTATTTTTTTGTCTCGCTGCTTCTTGTTTTACCCGCGGCCGCCATCGCGTTTGCTTATCACGGGGACCTCGCACACTCCCTCATGCCCCCCCCCCCCCCGCCCCCCGCCCCCCTCCAACCCTCCCCTCCCTCCTCTCCTCCTTCCCACGTTCCTTTAACCTTCCGCATCCCCCCCATCGTGATTTCTTTTCTTTTTTTTTTTTGCCTTCTCTCTTCTGTACACAGCTCGGTGAACTTTTTCTCCTTCATGGTGATCAAGCTGGTGCTGGCGCAGATTCAGTTTGTGGCGGTACTGATCGTGGCGAGCGTGGTCCTCCTCCCCTTCATCTCTGGCGCCGCCCTGCTGTTGTGGTGGGATGAACCTTTCCTGGTGCGTGGTGCCTTCCGCCCCCCCCCCCCCCCCCCCCGCCCCCCGCCCCCCCCTTCCCGCTCGCTCGATGGCTTCCTTCCCCGCTACCCTGCTAGCCTGCTTGTCTCTGCCTCTATGGACTGAGGGAACCATCCGACGTTGGCGGCGCAGCAGAAGTTTCTGAGCTCGTATTAATAGCGTGAGGAGCTCGATATCTCGCCCTTGGCATGACTTCGAAGGCGTCCAATCCCGCCGCCCGGCCAACCCTTCTATTCGCTATTATAGTCCCAAAACAAACAAAAAAAAAACGAAAAATGCTCGTGAAAAGCAAAGTCAAGAGTATAACCGGTATAGGCGCTGCTCGCTTGAGATGCTTGAACCGCTCAGAAGAAAAAGAACATCCACCCCGCCGCGAGATTACTCGAGGGTGCTGTGCTGCTGCTGCTGCTGCTGCTGCTGCTGCTGCTGCTTTGTGGTTGGTGGTTACCGGTGGTGGTGCTGATGGTGCTGTTACCCGGGGAGCACGCATCCAGGACAAAACGGAACGGAGCCACGCTCCTACAACGGCCAAAACGGAATATATATATATACTAGGGTAAGGTGGCCGCCCGCCGTAGGCGGCGGGACGGCCACCCGGAGATACGCCCGAAGAAGGTCAATCAATGAATTGAGGATGAGAAGTGCGGGAAATAGAGAGGAGGATGCAGGTTATGTCTATTAAAGGAGGAAGTGGCATCGATGATACATCCCCGCGACTTTGGGCATGACTGAATTGAAACGCGGTGGCCGTATCAGGGGCGATGAATGTGTAATCAGTATAACTTTAGATGAAATATCAATGGAAAGTACGCAGGATGGGCAGGCGGATGAATGACTCGGAAAGAGACATCGGTGACGCCGCACTGTTGTTTATGTAACGGAGTAAGTGTAATATTAATAGCTCCGTGATAAAAATCAATGGTGAAGAGAGCAAGATGACGGTGAACCCGGTGAAGAAGAAAGCGACGAAGATGATACGGTGATTAATTCGAACACATTAATAATCGAAATCGTGAATGAAAGAATCGGAAAAGCCCCGAAGATGGAAGGGCAAAAAGCAGCAAATCTCGATTGCTATGCTACAGCGAAAGAAAGCGAAAAAAACATGACAAGGTCGACCTGGAAATAATTACGTATTGTACACGAAACGTGTGATAGCTTACGAACTCGTTGTAAGTGAAACGACTGAGACGCTGATAGCAGATGACAAACTTCAGGTGAAAATGAGCCGGAAGAAAGTTGATGGCTAAAGAAGACGATCATCTACGGTATGTGAAACAGAAGCTTAGGTGCGTCGGTAGAATCAATCTTCGTCATCGGAAGACGACTCGTCGCTGGATGACGAAGCTTCTTCCTCGCCGGATGACGATGCAGAATCCGGCGTGTCCTCGTCGGAAGAGGATGAGGAACTGTCGCTGTTGGTGTCGTCGTCGATGGATATGATTTCAGGATCAGGTTCAGACGCAACGATGATGTTGGCAGCCCGTTGTGCGGTGTTGATTATTTCGTTCCGCGCATCCAGCGTAAATGCTCTTTGTCCTTCGTTGTCTTCTGCACGAAGCGGGGGTAATTCCCAGAACTGAGATATGGAGGTGGACACGTTAGGACTACGCACGTATGTTGATGTTGGACGGGCGCCCTCGCCGCTCCTCCCATCACGTGAATTTCCGCGACAATTGAGTGTTTCGTTCCTCCTCGCGCGTCGAAGTCGCCTTTGTTCGTTGCGTCGGTTCTGTTGAGCTTTCGAGTATTGTCGTGTTGACGGCATCGGAATGGGCAGTAGAGGTTTGGCGGGGTGCCGCGTATGATTGCGGCGGAAATGTAGAGGCGTAGATGCGTAGTGTAGATGCGGGTAAACATAATATGCGGCGGAAATTTGATTGGCGAGGTTGTCTGCAGAAAATCCGCATATTTGCTCGTATGCGGCAGCGGGCATGGGGCATCTCAATGCTGTAATCTGCAGTGGGCATGGCCAATCGTAACTACTTGACATGTTGTGACGACGTTTGATGAATGCATAAATAGGGTGGCGGTGTTTGTGTTGTGTAATGTCACGTCCATGCGCGTCGAAGCATGCACAACGAGTACAGAGATACAGAGTGGTGCCGAGGATGTTGGGCAGCACCACAGCGGCTGAGGTCTACTCATTTGAAGGTGTTCATGTCGGTGGCATATAACGAGCAACGCGTCATTGCATTCGTAGGTGCCATAAAGTGCACGTGATGAATGCACTTGCGTGGTTTCAAGTCGTGAAATGGACTATTGGGCGAGAGAGGCCAACAAATATCAAAAAATGTTTTTTTTTAACCTCGCATGAACCGGATACATTCATTAATCAAGATGTGGGAGCCATTAGCTGAATCGTGATATTATATATATATAATATAATATATATATGAGAGTGTGATTACTTTCTACGCGAATCGAGAAGGTGGCGTTTTTTTGCTTGTTTTGTTTTCCAACTTTTTTTTCACTTGATTTTGGTAACGCCCCTTCCCCCTCCCCCCCCCCCCCCCCCTCCCTTGGCTGGCTCCTTAGAAAAAAGGTGTGGATACGTAGATATGTTTGTTTTTTTTTTCGTGTGCTCGTGGTGTTTTCGGTTTTGGTGTTGCTGTGGTTGGTGTTGTTGGTCGCCGCAGTGCTACTGTCACCTGGTGGCGGCGGCGTTGGTTTTGGGTTGATGATGGCGGGGGCGTTGTTGCTATTGCTCATGGTCTGTGGTGGTGGCGGCGGTGGTGGAGGTAGCAATGGTCAGCGGTGGTGGTGGTTGTTGATGCAGTAGTGGTGGTTGTTGATGGAGTGGTGGTGGCGGCTAATGGGGGTGGCACATTGCTGCAGCCGTTACTGGTTGATGCTGCTGCTAGTGTGCGTTCGTTAACGGGGCTTTTCCCGGGGCACGACCCGACCCGCGGCGGTCGAATCAGGAGGCTCTCTAGAATCTCGCGGATCGAGTCTAGTCGGGTCAGAGGAGGTGTTCGAAAAACCCGGTCTGGCGGAACGGGTCGGATCAGGAGGTATTCTAAATGCCACGGGTCGGGTCGGGTCGGGTCGGGTCGGGTCGGGTCGGGTCGGGTCACCCTGACTCTCAACCTGACCCGCAAAAAGAAGTGTCTCAAACCATGGCGGTTTATGGCGGTGGTCCCACCCTCACCCCCTCCGAAAATGCGAATGCCAAGTACGTCTATGCGCGAATCATATTTTGTTGTCAAGCGAAAATATGTTGTTCGAATTCGATCGTCGGGGTCATTTTCAGGCCTGCGGCCGCCAATTGCATCGCACTTACTTGTAGACTTCCTTTCCACCCCAAAACGGCACCTCCGAAAATACCAATATGTATACGTATAGAATGTGTATATATAATTAAAAGTGAAAATACGTTACTACTACTGTTATGTAACGTTCGTTGCAATCTTTAATACAGTAGACGTAAAGCGAGCGATCGATGTAGTACGCAGCTTGCAGATAAGAGTTATCAACCCTAAATTCGTCGAGCTCACAGATGACGTCGTCAGAGTAGTTTGATAAACTATGTATATATATATCTGTGTAAATATGCCTTGTAATACCTAATGTAGCGCTAACGTTTACAACCGCCCGTATTATATAATAATTGCGTTCGATATACCTGATAATACCTCATATAAATATATCACAGCTAGAACAGTATTGACATAATAATTGCGTTCAATGTTTGTTTGTTTGTTTGTTTTTCAGGCGGCCACTTTCATTGGAGTTTTCTTCTTCGTGGGCGTTTACATCATGCTGGTGTCCCTCATGCTCTCCACCACCGGAGGCAAGCCGTGGAGCTCCAACAGCGGCCGCACCCTCCTTCTCGCACACGCCTTCCTGCTCATCAGCCCCGCCCTCACTAGGGTCGGCATCATCCCGGAGGAGTACGGGGTGAGAATGCGTTTTGTTTTGTCATGTTTTTTGTTTTTTTCGCCCTTTTTTTCTTTAGCGGTTTAGCCTGATAAGGAGGGGGAAGGGGTGCGGGGGGGGGGGTTGGTTTGGGGTCGGTCGCGTTGGGGAGGGGGGGGGGGAGCACGCGTTCCTACTCATCAGCGCCACTGCCACTCGGGCCGGTATGATACCGGAGGAGTACGGGGTGAGACTGCCTTTGCTTTTCTTATAGTTCCCCCCCCCCTTTTTTTATATCATTTTTGCTGGCTTTGGATAGTATGAGTTGGTTTTGCTAGATAATGAGGGGGCGGGGGTGGGGTGGGGGGTGAGCACGCCTTCCTACTCATCAGCCCCGCTCGAGCGCGGGCCGGTGTCATACCACCGGAGGAGTACGGGGTGAGTTGAACCGATTTCGTAGGTTTGGTCTAGTGCCTGACTGAAAGAGGGCTGAGGAGGGTGTGGGGGAGGAGTATGGTGTAGTTGATGGGGGGGATGGGGATGGGGTACTTTGAGTGGTTTGGGTGATTTGAGTGATTTGGGTGATTTGGGTGATTTGGGAGGGGGGGGCGGGTTGGGCATAGGTCGTGAGGGGGCATGTCCCAGGGTTGTGGGCTGACAGGCAATCCATGTTTTCTCTGGTTCCAACTCTCCTTTATTGGGTGATGATCTCACCCGTTGAGAATGATCAGACCCGAACAGTTCCCAATAGCACGCCCCTTCTACTCACCAGCCCCGTCTTCACGCGGGCCGTTATGGTACCGGAGGAGTACGGGGAAGGGAGCAAATACAAACGTGTTTAGGTTTTTGTCGAGAAATAAGGCTTGCGGGGGGTGGGGTTGGGCTGGGTTTGGTCAGCCTCGGCACCTTCTCGGCTTGGTGTTCTTCACGTGAGAGAAGCGCATGTGAGAGAAGTACGGCGTAAGCAGCCTTGGGAGGCTTTCGCCGAGGGAAGGCTCGGGGAGGGTTGGTTGGGTTGGGGTAGCTGGATTGGTTGGATTCGGTGGGTTTTGTTGGGTTGGTGTGGCGTGGTTGGGTTGGGTTGGGTCGGGATGGTTTAGGTTGGTTTGAGTCAAGCTCGAGAATGTGTTTGCATGTACCGCGCTCTCTGATATATCCCTCCCTCCCGCCCTCCCTCCCTTCCTCCCTCCACCCTCCCTCCAACCCACCCTCCCACCCACCCTCCCTCCGATGTCCCATATCCCCCCTAAATAATATAATTTTAAATTTCAAAAAACAGAGTCAGAGTTTTTTGGGCGGTGTCGGGCTGCTGCTGTTGACACTCATCATCGGCTTCACGGTTAACACTCGGAGGCTCTACAACATGACCCTCAGCAAGCAGCCGCTGACGTTGACTGAGGAGGAATGGAAGCAATGGCACGACGAGCACAAGAAGCACGCTGACCCGACCACGCTCTTCTACAAGAGGTGATCGATTGATTGATTGCTTGATTGCTTAATTGATTGCCCGGTTGATTGATTGATTGATTGATTGATTGATTGATTGGTGGGTTTGTTGATTGATTCATTGAGTGATTGATTTGATTGGTTGGTTGATTGGTTGATTGATTGATTGATTGATTGATTGATTGAGTGATTGATTGATTGATTGATTGATTGATTGATTGATTGATTGATTGATTGATTGATTGGCTGATCGATTGGCTGATCGATCGATGATAATAACCGATTCTTCCTCTGCTTTTGATTGGTTGAGGTTTTGTGCATCCCATCAAGACAAATTGTTTTTGTCTAAGATTACCGATTGTTGATTTTCTTTTTTTGCCGATCACCATGGCTGCTGCCGTTATATCCTCATCACTACTGCCCTCATCGCTGTCGCTGCACCTCTCGGTGGTATCGCGAAACAGGTGCTCGAGCATGTTCACGGCATGGCGGCACCGCCTCACGAGGAAGCGGCGGTACCGCATGCTCGACGGAGACCTGGAGCAGTTCCTTCTGGGGTTCGACGCCATCCGGAGCGCGCAGGCCGTGCCCCCGCGATGGAGCAAGTCGTGGGACGACAGGCTCAAGAGGGGGCACGAGGTGAGCACCAAAACCCTCGTTTTGCCTAGTTGTCGTACGGGTTTATAATATGGTATCAGCGCGCAGAATATGTTTGGATCGAAATTGCCCTTAGGGAAAAAAACTTATCGCGATATGTTCGGAAAGAGTAATACAACTTGAAAAAGAAAAAAAAAACGCACGGCCGGCCGGGAGTATGTATCCGGGCAGTTTTGCATACATGGTAGGGTATCGGCCCCCTTTTAAATCGATCGAACACAACAGCTGGCTTATATTTTTTTTCGTGCATTTTTTTCCCGAAAAAATAAATGGGAAATGTTTTTTCCGCCTGCTTGATTTTCAGGGTCACGGGTGTACAAAAAAAAGCGTGTAATGTTCACCAATTTTTGCTCGGGCCGGGGACAAGATTTTGGCGACGAAAAACTGACGATTACGGCGTCGGTCGCCGCTGGTTCGGCGATTATAAAAGTTTTTCAAGGTCCGACTTACAGCAGACGCAAAAGAAAAGTAACGTGGTGGGGTGCAGGCAGTCCTACTCGTACTGCCGCGCGCTCACGTTGCCCGTAGACGCCTTGGTCGGGTGCCGGGGGGGGGGTTGGTCGGTGTACTCCAATCGAGATGCATAATCAAGCCCCGTAAAGCTTGGCCCATTTTAGAACTGAAAAGCACGATTTTTGGGACACAAACACTTGGGGTTAATTTTGGGAGACGAAAATGCTTGGAGATAGTGTTGGGGGACAAAACTTCTTGTGGAACCATTAGTGTGTGGGGACAACTGCTCGGAACTCGTCGTGTGGGAGCCATATCAGTGTGCACTGGTATTTGTCTAGGTTAACAAGGTTGGGGGGGGGGGTTTTTTAAAATTGGTCATTTTCGATCTAAAGCCCCCCCCCCCAAAAAAAAAAAAAAAAAATGGTAAGAGGAATCTTCGTGACGATCAACACGCGTGGGGTGACGTGACGTGTCCGCGAATCGTGATTTCCTTTTTGTGCCCGAAAAAAAAAAAAAAATCATGATCTTGAAAAAGTGTTGGGAGTTTTTTTTTTTTTTTTCATTTCAATTTTTTTCGACGTCAGGGGTCCTGTTGTTTTTTTTCTTTTTCCATCTGGAAACCCTTGTTTTTTTTTGTTGTTTTTGTTTCTTTTTTCACTAGAACGGCCCTTGACACGACGCAGCATCAGCAGCGCAGTATGCGCCACACCTACATAGCGCTTCTTCGGTGTCCACTCGTCCGCCTGTCTCCCCCCACCCCCCCCACCCCACCCGACCCCACCCCGCCCCCCCCCCCGCCGCGATCAAATCGTTTTTAGAGTGCGATATGAGCACACGAGGTTCTTCCTACGCATCTGGATCCAACCCCCCCCCCCCATCTCCCCACCCCCCCACCCCTCCCGCCCGCCCCCTTTACCTCTTCCGTTCCGTCGTTCTTAATGGCCTGTACTCCGACAAAACTACCACCACCACCACCACCACCACCACCACCACCACCACCACCTCTCCCAGGCCCTGGTGGCGGTCAACCGCGGCGCCGGGATGGAAACTGCGTCAACCATGTGGGCGGTGGTGAAGTGGGACGTAATCTACGGAGCGGCGTATTTCCTGATGGTGTTCTCGGACAACATGGTCAGCATCTGGACCGACAAGAAGATCGTCGAGTCCGACGACATCAGCACCCTCGCGCTGGCACTATTCATCGTCGCCACTGCCGGATTGGAGTCCATGATGATGGTGGGTTGGGGGTTCGGTTTTTTGGGTAGGCGTTCGGGTGAGGTTGGGAGTGGGGGTGGGGTAGGTTTGAGTAGGGTTTGAAGCTAGGGTTTGGGGATTCTGGGCGGACAAGGAATATCGTAAGAGTCTGACGGCGTCAGCACCCCTATGCGCTGGCTCTGTATTAGTCGACGCTACTGCTGGATTGGAGTCCACGATGATGGTGAGTTGGGTTTGGGTTTCCGGTTGGGTAGAGGCTAGGATGGGGTTGTTTCAGGTCACTAGGGGTTGGGTTGAAGTAGGGTTGCGGCTAGGGCTGGGGATCTGGGCGGACAAGAAATATCGTAAAAGTCTGGAAAGTCTAGCGACATCCGCGCTATCGCGCTGACTCCGTAATCATCGGCGCTTCTGCTGGACTGGAGTCCATGATGGTGGCGGGATGAGTTTCGGATTTTGGGTAGAGGCTAGGATGGAGTTGTTTTAGGTTACCAGGGGTTGGGTTGGAATGGCTTGCATGGGGTGGGGTTGAGGTGGAGTTGGGGCCAGGGTGGCGTTTTTTGCATCGTCACTTTGATGCCGGACTTGAAGTGCATGATGATGGTGGGTTGTGGTTGGACTGGGGTTGAGGCTATGCTGGGCTTGGTGTGGGGGTTGGGGTTGGGGATTAGGGGGTGTTGATTGAGGATCGTCTGTGGTGTTTGGCAAGAGAACTACTCTCGCGCGGGTTGTTGGTTGGAGAGCGTAGAGTTTGATGACATCAGTACTCTCGCGTGTGGCTCTACGCATTCGTCGCTTCTGCTGGACTGGAGTCCATTATGATGGTTGGTTGGTTGGTTGGTTTGGCTGGTTGGTTGGTTTGGTTGGTTGGTTGGTTGGTTTGGTTGGTTGGTTTGGTTGGTTGGTTGGTTGGTTGGTTGGTTGGTTGGTTGGTTGGTTGGTTGGTTGGTTGATTGGTTGGTTGGTTTGGTTTGGTTGGCTGGTCGAAGGGTTGGTTTGTAGTGGTTTGTGAGTGGTCGATTGTTGACCAATCGCACAGTGCGCGTTTACCTTTTTGGCCTGGTACCAAGAGACTCTCACTTCTGTTGCCTTTTTTTGTGTTTTCCGGAGTGGCTGCTTATTGTCGCGCATCATTCTCGCATGACGCGCGCCGCCAAAATCAACCGTTTTTCGCCTTTTTTTGTTTGTGTGTAATTGTCTCCTACCAAAAAAACGAAATCACAGGTTAACCTCGGACGAACGAACGGTTGGCGCTTCTGGCGGATGGACCCTGAGGTCCTCTCCATGGGCGACGCCAGCAAGTCCGTCAGCAACGCCCTCCACAAGCTCTACCTCTGGGACTTCGCGAGCTACTCGTGCTTCGTGCTCATGTGCACCCTCGCGGTGTGCTGCCTCGGATACTTCTGGCTCATCCCCGACCTCAACTGGGACGTTCGAGCGATTTTGAGGTGCGGGGACCAGAAGAAAAATACATTTTTTTTTAACTTCTGGGTGCGAGCCGAAGTGTCGGTGTTGTGCTGCTTTAGCTCCTTCCGAGCTGTACCCACGTCTGTGGGGGACACAAACTATTTTACGGAGGATTATTCAGAACTCAGAACCTACGGTATACGCAAAAACCTATGTAACCATGTTTTTCCTAGCCATTTTTGGTCCTGCTTACTGTGTTTCCCCGGCAGGAACTGACATGAAATATGACGATAAATTTTTGCAAAAGGGTAAAAACGGCGTAACGCCTTTATAACTGGAAACCCCGTTTTGGGGCGAAGAATACTTGGACTTAGTATAGCGAGGGGTTTGAGGATTACAAAGGGACAACGCTACCGTTCTCTCAGGACAGGTTTTCCTTTTTTTTTTGTTCTCCCTCCTGCCCCCCCCCCCCCCCCCCCCCCCCGCCCCGCCCTCCTCTCTTTACCGGTGGCACGTTTTTTTTATGCCGTCGCGTGCTACCTGCGCTGCTGCACGGGGCCATTCCGTCGGGATTTTTGCTGGCATTGTTGACCGCCACACGAAATATTTCCTTACGTACGTACTGGTAGCATTACAATTTCCTCCTCTTTTTCCCCAGCACAAATTTTCTTCTGACATTTTCCACGGGTTGTTCCTCCCCTGGCCCCTCTTTTCTCACGCCCCCCCCCTGCTGTTCCCCACGCTACTTGCACCGGGTCGATGCCGTGGGATACCTCGGGATAACTCGGAAACCCACTGAATACCTCGGGATACCTCGGAACACCGCGGCATACCTCGGAACACCGCGGGATACCTCGGGATACCTCGGAAACCCACTGGATACCGCGGGATACCTCGGAACACCGCGGGATACCTCGGCATAACTCGGGAACCCACTGGATACCTCGGAACACCGCGGATACCGCGGGATACCTCGCAACACCCCGGGATACCGTGGAATATACAGAGCCGTGAGCCTTGTGGTGGGATACCTGGGTATCCTCGTGGGACTGTTCCACAAGATTTTGTTCGGCGGTTCTGTCTCCAGGCAGAAGTCTTCCGTCAAGGTGAGCAGTAAAACTGCGCTCGCGCTCGTTAATCAGGATACGCTGCTTGCTGCCTTGGAAAAATTGGTACCTGGCATGTTTTTTTTTTTTTTCTTCCGGCACTTGTGAAACTTAAGACTTTGCCTCACGTGTTCGCTTGTTCACGTTGGTCTCGCTCGCCTGTCTTCCTCGCTCGCTCGCTCGCTAGCTTGCTAGGTTACCCAGTCCACGCTGTCTATAGCGGGCTCCCGCCCAATCGCCCACTTAATTTGCCCGCTTTCTCGTCCTCGCCATCCCTCATTAGGTCTCCGCGGCCGCTCTCGCCGCCGGCTACGCCTGTGGGCTGGGCCTGGAGGCGGCCAACCGCTACATGGAGTTCTCGGCTGAACCGTTGGCGTTTGCCACCCTCGGCTTCACCGGCTTCTTCTACGGATTTTTCTCCATGTACATCTACGGAGAGTTCAGGTGAGGTTTCTAACGTTCCGAGCATGTTTTTTTTTTTTCACGAGGAGGTCGGGTTAGACTTTTGTTGTTCGAACTTGCTTTCAAGTGGGATCTATCTCTGTCGTTCGAACACGTGTACGGAATGTTTTTTCTGTGTCTATCGCTGTGTTGTCCCCCCGCCCTCCCCTCTTTCCCGCCCCCCCCACCCAGTCTGCTCGCAAACCACAGCTATTCTTTGGGGGTACTCTGTTGTACCCTCACCCTCCCCGCCCCACCCCATCCTGCCTGACCCCGCTTCCTCCTGCCCACCTAGCACCCCTCCCCCTCACCCCACCCCCTACCCCACCTACCTCCGTTACCCCTACCCTCCCCCTCCTCACGCACTGGGTGCAAGTGACATCGCAAGGGTTTGTTTGCGTTCGGATAGCTCCTGTCGACCACGCATGATATCGTTACCCCCCTACCCTCCCACCCCAACCCAACCCAGCCCAGCCCAGTCCAACCCAGTCCAACCCGACCCGACCCGACCCAACCCGACCCAACCCAACCCAACCCAACCCAACCCAACCCAACCCAACCCAACCCAACCCAACCCAACCCAACCCAACCCAACCCAACCCAACCCAACCCAACCCAACCCAACCCAACCCAACCCAACCCACCGCCTTCTCACAAAACAGGGTGCAACTGACATCTCAAGGGTTCGCGTCCGGACAGCTGCTGTCTACCCCTTCTCTCGGCACGGCGGGGCAGCGCTGCCTGGGAGTGGCTACCCTCCACCTTGACGGGATGGAGGCCAGGGCTACGGAGAGCTGCCGCGCTACCAGCGGGGGGCGGTAAGGCAGAATACAGTTGCAGTCGCCGTTCCTTTATAGCGCCGGTTGAGCAGTGCCGGTTGTCCGATACAGTGCCTGTGAAGTCGCTTGCTACAGATGAGCAGTGGGCCCTCGACCGTGCCGGTTGCTCGTTATAGTGCCGGTGAAATAGCTTAGCCCAAATGAGAAGTGATCCCTCAATAGTGCCGGTCGACCGCGATATTGCCCGTGAATTCGCTTGGCACAGACGACTAGTGGTTCGTATATAGTGCCGGTTTAGCAGTGCCGTTTTCCCGCTATGTAGTGGGTGTGAAATAGCTTGGCACAGACGAGTAGCGTTTCGTGTATAGTGCCGGTTAAGTAGCACCGGTTGAGCAGTGCCCGTTGCCCGCTACAATGCCTGTGAAATCGCGTGGTACAGATGAGCAGTGGTCCCTCTATTGTGCCGGTTGCCCGCTACAGTGCCCGTGAAATCGCTTGACACAAACGACTTCTAATACTGGTGCCGCTATAGCGCCGGTTGAGCAGTGCTGGTTGCCCGCTACAGTGCCTGTGAAATCGCGTGGTACAGATGAGCAGTGTTCCCTCTATTGTGCCGGTTGCCCGCTACAGTGCCCGTGAAATCGCTTGGCGCAGACGGCTAGTGGTCCCTGTATAGTGCCGGTCGAGCAGTGCCGTTTGCCCGCTATGTAGTGCCTGTGAAATCGCTTGGCACAGATGAGCAGTTGTCTCTCTATGGCGCCGGTTGAACAGTGCCTGTTGCCCGCTACAGTGCCTGCGAAATCGCTTGGCACAGATGAGCAGTTGTCCCTCTATGGCGTCGGTTGAATAGTGCCGGTTGCCCGCTACAGTGCCTGCGCATTCGCTTGGCACAGACGGGAACAAGTAATGGCAGTATTTAGAGTATTGCCGGTTTCCTCTATAGTGCCGGTTGCCGCTATCGTGCATGCATCCGCTATAGTGCAGGCGACCGCTATAGTGCCGTTTGCCGCTATAGAGGGATCACTGCCGTAACTGGTAAAAGCTTAATTTCGTCCATCGCTGACCACGTGATTGGGGGCTAGTTTCCAACCACGCTTCTGCCGACAACTACATTTTTTATAACAAATCACACCATCGGTGCTGTACCCCCGCGCACCGCCACCCACCCATCTACCTACCCATTCCCCCCTTCACTCCCAACACACGCCCATCCCATCCCCCCTCCCCCCCATGGCTCTACTGTGCGGTTATTGCTTTTTGCGTTTTGTTTTGGCCTGGCGGGGGAAGCAGAATCCTGACCCAGATCGAGAACCGCGAACTGATCCGGAGAACGCTCTTCGGCAACAACGCCGACCCCAGCAGCTTGTGGACAAGGGCTCCCCGCTCCCTCCGAACGGCGTTTGGGAACAAGGTCAGGGGCGGTAGCGGTGTTACGCTGAACACAGTTGATAGCGGTATCAGATCAGGGAGTTTTTTTTTTTAATATTTTTTTCCCTCATCCCCCCGCGCCCCCCCATCCCCATCCATGTCACTGCCGACTCCTTCTCGCCTTGCTTTTTACGTTCGACACCGCACTCCCTCCCTCCCACCCCTCCCCTGGTGCCGCGAAACGATGCCCCCCCCCCCCCCCCCCCTATCTCAACACCAACTCCTTACCCTTCCGCCCTCTTCAGGTCCCGCGAAACAACGATTTCTTCCGATGGAGCATATGCCGCCCCCGCCCCCCTCCTCCATCCCCCCTCCCTTCCATTTCGGCACCAACTCCTTACCTTCCTGCCTGCCTCAGGTGCCGCGAAACGACGACTTCTTCCGATGGACGATATGCCGCCCCCGCCCCCCTCCCCCATCCCCCCTCCCTTCCAATTCGACACCAACTCCTTACCCTCCTGCCTCTGCCTCAGGTGCCACGAAACGACGACTTCTTCCGATGGACGATATGCCGCCCCCGCCCCCCTCCCCCATCCCCCCTCCCTTCCAATTCGACACCAACTCCTTACCCTCCTGCCTCTGCCTCAGGTGCCACGAAACGACGACTTCTTCCGATGGACGATATCGCCGGTGCCGGACGGCTGCCTCCTGGAGCACGGGCTGAACGCCCTCGTCGACCCCGAGCAGGACGACCTGTTGTACGTGGCCGAGACGATCTACGCCGACAGGCAGGCCTTCACGGAGTGCCTCATGCACGAGACGTACGAGTGGGCCTACGGGTCCCACCAGGTCAGCGGAGAGGAACCACTACACAAATATTCCACACATCGGACAACACAAACAAGAGCACGAAAAACAGATCCCTCGCTTCGTGATCTGTGACTGACGTACCCTGTGTGTGACGTATGATCTTTGGCATCCAGGGCAGAAATACCCTCCGTGGGGCATACCCCTGGCCCTTTGGCTTGCAAGATCTAGAACATTGTGGCCGGATGGGAGCCCTGTCATGTGATCTCCGTGACCCAGCACAACGTGCTTCACGAGTTGGATCTGTGGTGGACCTGTGTTCCACAGATTCCTGCACAACGTACGATACCATATTGATATCCGCAGATAGATGTAGGATCTGGATGAACTAGATCGCGGGCAGTCCGATGTGTCATATGCTGCTGATATGTGCAAGGGGTATTAATCGGCTGTGTGTTTTAACGATATTTTTGTTGAAACACAGCCGACTAGTCTAAAATCACTAGTACAGGATATAAAGTAAAATAAAATACAATATAGACAGAAGATATTTCGTTTTAATTTTGGCGCGCAGCACGATATCCGGCAAGTACCCGGAGATCGCTGCTGACGAGATCTTCTTGGTCTCATCCCACTGCTACTAGGGATACGAATCGGCTGTGTTTTACCGATATTTAAAAAATATATCGCTTTTTTTTTGCGCGCATCCGATATCCGATATGTCACCCGGATATCATTGCTGACACCGAGGTTTTGGTGCTACGAGCTCATCCCACTGCTACTAGGGATACGAATCGGCTGTGTTTTACCGATATTTTAAAATATATCGTTTTTTTCTGCGCGCAGCCGATATCCGATATATATGTCACCCGGATATCATCGCTGACACCGAGGTTTTGGTGCTACAAGCTCCAAAATAATGTATGGTCTATATATACGTTGTTGGTCATGTAAGAAGATAATACTTCGTATATAGTCTACTTGTATATTGTTGGTCATACAACACTACCCACTAGACCAACTTCAGTCACCTCGAACCTCGAACGTTAGAGAAATCAGTCAGTAAGGGATATCTCATTCCGCTCGTCGCTCCGTTTTTTTTTTTGTTCTTTTTTCTTTTGGAGAGCTATGCACGTGAGAAAAGGTTTTTTTAATGCCTCGGGAATGATCGTCACTGCTTTTTCCCCTTCTTGCGTCTATCCTGAAACGTCCAGCGTCCGTTTGCAGGACGACGCCCCCAGTATCGCTTGTACAAGTATTTCGTTAACCTGCTTTTGAAGAAGAAGGAAAAGGGGGGGGGGGGGGGAACCAAAGCTGACTTTCCTTCGAAGGAAAACAAGCATTGCTTTTGTTGGCTGCGCAAAAGTGCAAAAGCTGACTTTCCTTCGAGGAAAATTAAGCATTGCTTTTGTTTAGTTTTGTTGGTTACACAAGAGTTTTTCCCTTCGGGATGCGGTTTTTGCTTGAAATCCCCGGAGGAATGACGCAAGTTGAAAAGGGTGGAAACCCTCTCGAAATTTGAAAAGGAAACATCACGTAAAGAGCCAACTATCGACCAGCCCAAAAACAAGTTTGTAGTTTAGTCTGTATCACTATCCACTGGACCACGTAGTCACTGTGACTTTTACCACTTTCAGTAAGATTTCCCATGAATCCGATGCCAAAAAACGGTTTCGTCAAAAACGTGAAACGGCACAGGTTATGCCGCGAAACGTCCGAAGGTTTGCTCATGTTCAGCATCAGACTACTGATCTCCTTCTGAAGTATCACATCTCGTGGGTACTGTCATATGACCCCAAGAAAAAAAAGAAGTCACACTAATTCCAAGTACCATTTGTCCTCGAACACGTACTGCTGTAGTAGTTGCAGTTCTCGAAGGCTCAAGAGTGCACCCCCCCCCGCCCCCCCCCTTGACAAAAACGCCTACCTAGATATTCAACCCTACGTTTTGCGTCGGGTTTGTGATGTACTGTTTAATGTACTGAATTGTACCGGTATGTCGGCTTTTCTTTTTGTTTTTTGACGCACGGGATAATATATATTTATAGGTGGGAGTCCTCGCGGAGCTCCTTCGGGATCCCCTCCCGTCTCGCATGCGGAGGCAGATTGTGGGGGAGGGCTGCCGGCTGCCGACGCTGGTGGATCGGACGCTGCCGTGCTCGGTGGACATCATCAGCGTGGGATGCCTCAAGGTAATTATGGCCTTTTTGTGAAATTGTTCCAACATCGTCAGCCCTGAGCTCGACAAATTTTGGGTCGATACCAATCTTTGCGAGCTACGCAATTTCTCCATCTGCGACCAGGATACCAGGTATGTATCTTCTGCGCCCATTCATTCACCAACTGCTCGCTCCACCCGATTTCATATGCCGAAGCCCACCCCCCCCAAGCTTCACAAGCACCACCCCTCCCCCCTCCCTCCCGTCTCCCCCCCCCCCTCCCCCCCCTTCCTCCTCTTCCCCCCCCCCTCCCCCTTCCAAAATTGATTTTACAAAACAAAAAACGCCTGCAAATCTCTCCCAAACAAAAAAAAACACGCACAGAATGAGATGTACTGGAGGGACCTTTCCCCCCACGCCCGGGAGCTGGTCCTGAGAATGGTCCTCACGCAGACACCAGCGAACTTCAGGCACATCGAAGACCACAACCAGAGCGGCTGGCAGATGAGCTTCGTCATCGATGATGAAGTTGCCGTGTCGCACAGGTCTAGCTCCGGAGAGGGTTCGCCTAGAGAGGCCATGGACCCCTACAGCGACCTGGCGCTTGCTATGCGACTCGGATGCAGGTGCGTTTTGTTTTGGCTTTATTAGGGAGGGGGGAAGGGGGGGGGGGGTTACATTCTTACTGGTTTTATTTGACCGGTGTGCTTTGAAGTTGTTGCTTTGTTGGTAGTGTCTTGAATCAGAACATGCCGCTATCAATACATCAATACTTGTCGATTGATTAGTCTGTTGTGGGACGGTAGTGCCTTGGCAGGTTG
Organism: Undaria pinnatifida; assembly: GCA_012845835.1. Classification (NCBI taxonomy): domain Eukaryota; class Phaeophyceae; order Laminariales; family Alariaceae; genus Undaria; species Undaria pinnatifida. The sequence goes on from JABAKD010000004.1 coordinate 8,303,200, forward strand.
ATCCCTTCCTCAAGATGTATGTTGTGGAGACACACCGAGCTGGGTTATGTGCGTGACCGCACGCGCGCTCGAGGGTCGGCGATGAGGGAACACCTCCGAGTGCCGTCGAGATGCCAGGATGGTCTTGAAGGATTTTAGTGATAACGAGGCGGTACGATCTACGGAATATAGGACGTGGTATCCACTTCGTACCAGATATAAACTTCGTGTATATATTTCAGTCGAGCTAACAATTGTTTAGCTTGGTGGAATCCCGACAGAGGCGGTTCGCGTGTGTCAACTGTATGCTTAGTCCCTGTCATTCACCGCCCTGGGTACCTAGTAATTAATGGGTATGCTTGGTCCTTGTCTTTCACCGCCCTGGGTACATGGTAATTAATGAATATGCTTGTAGTGCTTGTCGTTCACCGCCCTGGGTATATGGTAATTAATTGATATGCTTGTAGTACTTGCCGTTCACCGCCCTGGGTACCTGGCAGTTAATGGATATGCTTAGTGCTTGTCGTTCACCGCCCTGGGCACCTTAACATAATTGATTTAAGTAAACTATTGAGTAGCTATTTCATTCACATCGTCACGCTCTCTAATTTTCGATTGACCAATCAACGATCGTGGACGCTACAGGACCGGCAACGTTCTTGTGGCGGCGATGGAGGAGGCCTCTCTCGGGCTGGAGCCGCAGGTGGTGGTGGCGAGGGCATCTCTCCTGTCGGGCTTGTCGCAGTGCGTCATGCGGTATGCCCTGGCGCACATCTTGGCCAACCCTTCGGAAAGGTGGGGGTGACCACATAGGTCGGTTTACGGTCACGCATACTTTTACCCGTCAAATACTTATATATTGTAGTTACAGTGTGGTGATATCCTTGACGGATTGTCCTTTACGGAGCTTACTCGATGTTTTTTCTTGACGACTGTCCTTGACGGCTGTCCTTGACGAGTTTTCTTGACGGCTGTCCTCGACGGTCAAAGATGCACAAACATGCCACGTACAGCAGGGATGTGCCTATTATTTTCTGAGGCTGTTAAACTAACAAGAGCTTACACAATCTCCCCCGCAACGCATCGCTTTTGACTAATACAATGAAAAGTTCTAGCACTTCATCACGCCATGGTATACGTATACAGGAAAAAATCTTGAAAATTAAAAACTACGAATGGTAATGTGACAATTAGTCGTACCAGGTAGACATTTTGGCCAAGAAGTGCTACGACCCCTAATGTAGCACGCGTCCAAAGACATGCTGTACTAGTTTTAGTGTGGTAAACTCCTTGACGGATGGCCTTGACGGTTTTTCGTGACGGACGTCCTTGATGGATGACCTTGACGGATTTTCGTGACGGACGTCCTTGACGAATTTTTGTGACGGACGTCCTTGACGAATTTTCGTGACGGATGTCCTTGGCGGATGGATGGATGCCCTCGACGGACGTCCGTCGCGGCTGTCTTTGGCGGCTGTGCGGCCAGTCCCACGGAAAAAGGGGATGGCGGTGATGGATTTTGCGTTGCATGATTTGTTGTATTTTTTTTGGATATTTGGAGTCTTTTTTTTTTTTTTTTTTTCAATTTTTGTGATTCAACTTTACCTTTTAACGTTCGTGTTTTAATGGCTGTTATTCCATTCTTTTGCTGTGGTTTACAATATAGTTTTCAACCTTTTTTTTTTTTTTTCACATCGTGACGTTTTTTGACGTCCGACATTTAGTTCGGGACCCGGTTGTATTTGAACTCCCCACGCCGCCGTATCCCTTTTTTAACTTCGGGGTTTACCAACCCTCCCCCCAACCGCGATGCGAGGGTCTATGGTCCTACGAACTACTGCCATGCATGGTGTGGTTACCCTCCCCCCCCCCCCTTATGGTATTGTGGGTAGCATAGGGGGGGAGGCAAAGAGTGCCCCCGGCAGGTTTGCCAAATGAGCAGGTCCTCGGAGAGTACTCACTTTCTTTGCCTTCGTAGTCATAGCTTTATTCGATTCCACCAGAGCCCCGGATGGCTTCTGAGATCGGAGGCACGTGCCTCCGATCTATTTCCTAACGTTCCCGAATATTTCCCAGAATACAAAAAAAAAATCGCACTTCTCGTTTGTCTGGTTCAGCATCTATCCGCGTTCACGTCGAGGTGCAGAACAGATAAGGCAGGGCGAGGGGCGTTGGAACCGCCCCCCGAAGACGGCGCTTGAACGAAGCGATTTGACCGAGAAATTCCAGTTCCGAGAATCCCGCACTGAGGCCGAGACGTTTTTTTTTCTGGACCAAATCCCTGTCCCCTCAAAAAAAAAAGAATCATCATATAGACTATGGTCTATAGACTAGTCTATGTATATTGCCTTTTATTTGTATTTTAATAATATAGTCTATGCATATTGCCATTTCAACTTTCTCACGTCTCTATTTGTTTCAAGTGGGTACACTCCTAGTTCTGCTCTTCTTGATACTGTAAACCCTAGTGTTTTTTTAGCTGCTCTGAATACTGTATTAGTCTACTCGTCGTACTTGAGCGTCCTAGTATCGTTTTAACTGCTGTCATCTGCGGGGGGGGGGGGGGAGGGCGTACTCAGTTTGTGCCGTTGTTGTTCTCACATTAACTCTTGTCAAACATCTAGTGTAGATGTGCTGGAGCCCTAGGAAGATCCGAAAAACCAAGTGAAATCAAAATTCGTCCGGTAGATACTACGCTTTCCCGCCTAAAAACGCACGATACGGAATAAGGCGCACAAGTGAAAAGGTCCGTATCTTAACATAGGCCATAACAACAGCAGCAGCTCCTGTAAGAGCCCGTAAGCGCTAGTACGGCGAGTGCGTAGCTGAGTGACATACACTTCTGTGCTCCTGTGCTGTACTCACCTCTCGTAGAAATTACAGCACGGTTCAAGTACGGCGATGGATGGATGGTGTGTTCATATAAGATTATCCCCCCGCCCCCCGTGTCCCTTTTTCGTTTTTTTCAGCGCCGCTAATGGCAAGGGAAAGAACCGGCGAAGCGTTTCTGTGGGACACCTGGCGGGCCGGCAGCGGGTGTGGGGGGCGATGGCCAACGCTCACATGCTCAGGGATGCGGGGAACACCAAGAAGTGAGAACGTAGAACAAATGAAAAAAAAATAGCCCAGCTCAAAGTATTCACACCCCTGACAGCTCACGATCTAGATCATCTAGATCATCTAGATCATCCAGATCATCTACAGTAGTAGATATCGTATCGGCTGTTGTGGTATGTGGAATGGTGCAGAATATGTGTATAGATCAGAGCACATATATGTAATATATATATATATATATTTCTGACGCTGGAATCGTTTGATGTTCAATTCACCCTTTGCTTCTTTTGCTGTTGTTGCTGTTGTTGTTGTTGTTGTTGTTGTTGTTGTTGTTGTTGTTGTTGTTGTTGTTGTTTTTCTTTTGTTCATTGAATATGTCGTTGTGATTGTTGGTGTTCTTGTTTTATCACGCAGGTACGGGCGGCTGAGCAACGTGGAAGCCCTCCTGGGGGAAGTTGAAACGGTTTTCCCGTCGAGGGGTTCGTTCCACCTCGACTACATGCTCTTCGGCGCGGCCTCCGGATGCATGGGTTTCGACAGAGAGGCGTTTGCTCTAATGCTCGACCAGGTACGGCTATTTAGTAACCACGGCTTTTGTCGGGACATGAACCGGCCCGCGGGTCGTGTCAGAAGGTTTTTCGAAAACTCAATGGGTCGAGTCGGATCGGGCCAAGAGATATTTTTTAATCTCATGGGTCGAGTCAGGAGAGGTATTATTTTCTCACGTGATCGCTTTCGACATCTTGGGAGTCGTTTTCGGTTCCCTTTTTTCGGTTTTTTGCTTTTGTTGTACCAAAGTAAGCCCGCTCTGTACACAAGCGCCACTTTCACACTCTCGCCACATATATATAGTGTGTCTCATTATTCGCCGCTGTTTTTGCTTTAAAAAAAACTTTCTTGTTTTCCTCTTTTATATTTGTTTGTTTCGTTTTCGTTTCTCCTTTTGCTTCTTATTTACTTCTTGTTTCTTTATTGTGATGTCTGTCTGTCTGTCTGTCTCTCTGTTTGTCTGTCTGTCTGTCTGTCTGTCTGTCTGTCTGTCTGTCTGTCTGTCTGTCTGTCTGTCTGTCTGTCTGTCTGTCTGTCTGTCTGTCTGTCTGTCTGTCTGTCTGTCTGTCTGTCTGTCTGTCTGTCTTTCTGTCTGTCTGTCTGTCTGTCTGTCTGTGTTTGCGTGTTTTTTTGTTCCATGAATAGAACCCGTGGACACTGCCTTGTTTCATCAAGATGCACCGAGCATCCCACTGGCTCTACAAGAAGCTACTCAACCAGATGGTTCTCAAGACGGACCCGCTTATCAGGTGGGGTGGGGGTAGCGGCGTTGGAGGGAAGGGGGGGAGTGGGGAGGAGGGGCCGGAGTATGGTGATTCATCACGCGACAGCACTTGAAATATTTGGGCAGTTGAGAAATCTCAGGCGTAAGGTTTAGACAAAAACAAGGACATGACTTCTTTTGTACTGAAACTAGTCTACGACACGCTTGCATGTGCATGAGAATCCCGGCCTGGCCAGAGATAAGATATTCTTGACTGGTGTCGCGTACTGCATGCATGAAAGGTGCTACATCAGGTGTGGAGTGGGAACGGTTGGTTGGGGCGGGGAGGTGGACCAGTGCGAGAGGATTGGGTCGGACGTGGAGCAGGCACAGTACCAGGGTAACGTTAATTTAGTGGGGTTTTGTAGTATTTTGCGCTGTTCCCCTTCGGGGTGCGGGGTTGGCTTAATTAATCCCCGCTGCGGGTGTTGCGACTCGAAAAGGGGTGAGAGGAAAACAAAAAAAAACTCTCTATTGGAAAGGTTATTTTAAATATATAAATTATTTAACCGCCGCGCCAAGAAAAAAAAACGGCAAGCAGCACCGTCTTGCCCCAAAACGAGATCACCACTCCGTCCCGAAATATAATCACCCTTTTTTTTGTTTCAAAGTTTATTCACAAAGGGTTGCTTAAAATCTACGGACATAATGATATATTTCACGTTGCACTTTTTTTTTTCTTCCTTTCTCCCGTTTCTTGTTATTCATATCTTACGCTGTTTCTCTTTCTCCCATTTTTTTTTCCTGTTGTCGCGCCTCCTTATACGTTCAACAGCGACCTGATGAAGACCATCGACGCTGCAGATGTGGACAACATCGGGGGCTTTGGGGCTCAAGGCGACGGCGGCGTGGAAGGCAGCGGCAGCAAAGTGGAGGACGCTGCTGCTTCCGCCGGCGTCGGCACCGACCCGGAGGACGGCTCTAACTGGCTCGTCGAGCAGAGGTAAACATGATATCCCCCACGTCGGGCAGATGGCGATGACAGATTAGCTCGGTCGGGTCATAACGCGTTAGGAGTGCGGCAGAAGTTTCGGAGCTCTTTATCGCGGAGAGAGCTCAACATCTCGCCCGAAGCGCGGCTTCGAAGGCATACTCGTTCGCGCAGCCCGCACGAAACAAATCTTTCTGTGATCCATGTGCTACAGCAGCAGTCCGTCCTAACACAAACACGCTCGTGCTACCATATAGATTACCACGCTAACCGACAGCCCACGCTTGAGGAGCCCAACCGGTCACAAACCTTCAGTCTAACAACTGCGACGCCTACCGTATGCACGATTACGGTGTCGAAAGCATCCCTATTTTTCATCACTACTACCAACTCCAACACCGACGCCGACGCCAACACCAACACAACACCCACCACCCACCATCTCACCCCCCCACCTGCCCTGCGCCCTCCACCACCGCCACCACCAACAACCACCACAGGAGGTCTTTGGAGGCGATGATCCGGGACCAAGACCTGCCGATCGCGTTTAGCCAGTGGCTCGACCAGAGGTTGCTTCGAAGGGTGAGTGGCCCCACCAGGCATACCGGGGTCTATGTACCAGTATTTTTCCTTGATGATGATGATCATGCTGATGGTTAAGGCGATGATTATCATGATGATTGTTGTGATTTTATTATTGTATTATTATCGTGGTGGTTATATCGTGATGGTTATTATGGTGGCACTGTGATGATATCCATGATGGTTATCGTGATGATGTGATTATTATAATGATTATCATGACGATTGCTATCATGGTGACGCTTATATCATGATGGTGACGATTTTTTTCTCCTTTTATGCACGCCCCCCGCCCCCTTTCTTCTCAGGAACCTTTGCTGGCGGACTACTGGGAAGCCAGAGATAGCGGAAACTTCTCCGAAGCTTTGGTGTCCCTTAAGCTGGTGGAGGTGGAGCTGACAGAAGGCCTCAAGACCGGTATTCCGGCCGGCCTCAGCACCCACGCAGACTTAGCGACCTTTGCCAAGTGAGCTTTGGCGTGGCAGCTGTAGTTCGTACTTGCACTTCCAACATTAATTTATTGTTTGAGGAAATACAGCGGACAGATCACGATCCAGATCATCTCCGTCGGACAGATAACGATCTAGATCATCTACATCTGACAGATCACGATCTAGATCATCTACATCTTACAGGTCACGATCTGGATCATTTCCATCGAACAGATCACGATCTAAATATTCTCCATCGGACAAATCGCGATCGAGATCATCTATAGATCGATCACGATCTGTGTAGATCATCTACATCGGACAGATGACGATCTATAGATCATAGATAGATCATCTACAGTAGATCCCGTGTCAGCCGTTATGAGGTGTTGTACAGAATCTGCATATGGAACACAGATCCTACCCTGGAAACATATGCCAGATCATGCAGCTCGCACGGCTCCCACCCGATAACGTGAGCTATACCATACAGGTCTTCTCTGAACGATCTAGATCATCAAGCGGGGATCGGTGACCGTTTCGACGTGTGGGCATGAGTGAAAGCCGAAAGCTCGGGTGCGCGCGCGGGGGGGGGGGGGGGGGTTTAGGGGGGGGGGGGGGAGGGCAGAATATTGCATTGCAAGTTTTTGACGCACGCTATAACGAAACAGCAACGCAGCGACGCCAAAACCGCTTGGATTGGCCGTGGTGGGTGTGGTGGTAGATATCGTGTTAGTGGTTGGTGTTGGTGTTGGGGCTATGTACGACTATTCGCAGTTGTGGCGGTGACCGGCCTTGAAACTTCTATTGCTAACGGCGATGTCGGAAAAGAAAAAAACATCTAAAAACCGGCGTGGCAGAAACCAACCACCATCCATTTTCTCTGCTACGTGTCACAATCTCCGCAACGGTAAAAGATGCGGCAGCACAATCGGCATGATGCGAGCTCCGAGAGACGGCGAGGGCGGCAGGCACGACACGAGACCGGGCGGGGGGACCTACCCCGGCAACATCAAGAGCGACGGAGGCGTGTGTGTAGTCGCAATGGACTCAGGGACGTGGCCCCTGTACGGTGGCGGAGTCGCCGTTTGCCGCAAGCAGGTACGGTCCAGAACCGATGGCATCTAGAATCCGAAATCTGAGGGTTTCGTATGAGATTTGGAGGGCGGGGGGGGGTTGTCGTTTATCGCGAGCAGGTCCCTAACCAAAGCGTTTCGCAGGATCTTTGGGTGGGAGGCGGGGGGGGAAGTGTGTGTATTCGAGATGGACAAAGTAACGTGGCCCCTTTGCGGTGGCGGTGTCGCCGTTTACCGCAAGTAGGTGATATCCGGAACCGGTGGGATCCCAAACCCAAAATGTAGCGATGTTTGGAAGGAGGAGCGGGGTGCCGTGGGGTTTCATAGGAGCTTTGAAGGAGAGGGGGAGGGGCTGCAGTCGCAATGGACTTGGAAAGGCGGCATCTTCACGGTGGCAGAGTTGGGTATGACGCTAGCTGGTGGGATCCAAAACCGGTTGGATCCCGAACCCAAGGGTTTCGCAGGAGCTTTGGAGGGGGGGGGGGGGGTGTTGGCCGTGAACCAGAGGGCACCTACGGCCAAAGTGTTTCGAACGCAACACAACACAACACAACACAACACAACACAACACAACACAACACAACACAACACAACACAACACACCGCGTTCGTTTTTTTGTTGTGTGTGTTTTCGCTGGTTGTTTTGTTTCGTTTCGGTGCTGGTTGTTTGCTTTTTTTGTGTTGCCAGCTGCTGGATGACACCGTGGGGCGCGTCCGGTGGAACACTCTCTTCGAGGTGGCGCTGCCGGCCCCTCTCCCGAGGAACGTCGACACACCCGACAACATCAGACAGGTGTGAATGCTTTCTTTGCTCTAAAGGGGCTTGTGTGCAGAGGTGGGTATGGAGAGCTGCTGCCACGCATGGAAGCAGTGTGGATGCCTTCTTTGCTCTAAAGGGGCTTGTGTGCAGTGGTGGGTATGGAGAGCTGCTGCCACGCATGGAAGCACACAGAAACGCACACAACAAAACACACACCAAAGGAAACGCAAAATGCGCACAAAATAAAAAATAACTACCGCAAACACTACACACCAGCGGTACCATTTTTTTTTCTGGGTAGTTTGTTTTTTTCTGCGTGACTGGGCTGCTTAACGCCTTCATAGCTGGAAACACGTTTTTGGGGGACAAACTTACTCGGAAGTAGTGGAGGGAGCTTTTTTTCGCCTCGAAAGGGGCTATAAACCCAAACTCGTCGGAATATCATTCCCGTTTTGTAAAATTATTTGCTTGATGCCTTCGGGGCACGGGTGTCTTGACCAGATTGCACTTCCAACTTGCTCAAAATCATTTTTTGGGTGAAGGTATGGAGCTCCTCTACGGAACTGAGCATGTGTCCCACATGGAAGCATACAGCAACGCACACAACGAATGACACACGCGAAAGAAAACACTAAACGCACATAAACAAGTAAAGACAAATAACACCAACCAAAACACATACAAACCCGCAAAAAATGATCAAAACAAAAAACGTATGTTGCAGGGTACTGCTGTGACGCGGCGCGAGTGGTGTTGCTCCCACACATGAAAGGACACAGAAACGCACACAGCGAAACACACGCGAAAAAAAATACAACGCACACAAGGAACTAAACCAACAGCGCATAACAAAGCGCAAGCCGCACGCAAACAACCAAAACAAAAAATGTCGTGTTGCACGTACAGCTGCGACGCGGCGCGGCTTCGCCTAAACTGAACGGTTCCGCGACAGGTTCTCCTCGTCCCCACGTGGAGCAAAAAACGCCGGAGGAGCTTTACAAAACCTTTCTACCCCACCACCTCTTCTGTTAACACACGCAAAAAAAAACCCAAGAACACATACACTAATGCAAACATGAAATACACTAGAAAAAAAAACCCAACAAAAAACAAAACAAAACAAATCAAAAACCGTCTTATGCAACACCACACTACAGGTTCTCCCCATCCCCCTGTGGAGCCAAAACGCCGGAAGAGCTTTACAAAACCTTTCTACCCCACCACCTCTTCTGTTAACACACGCGAAAAAAAACCCAAGAACACATACACTAATGCAAACATGAAATACACTAGAAAAAAAAACCCAACAAAAAACAAAACAAAACAAATCAAAAACCGTCTTATGCAACACCACACTACAGGTTCTCCCCATCCCCCTGTGGAGCCAAAACGCCGGAGGAGCCTACGAAACCTTCCTGGCCCACACCTCCTTCATCACGAAGTCCCTCAGAGAATCGCGAACGACGAACGCAGCCATCAACACCTTCTTCGTCCCGCAACTCAAAACGTTGATCGACCTCGCGAATACCCCGGGAGAGTCGGTGTCCGTGGGAGGGTTGGAGATTGGCGCGGCGGCTGTCGCCGAGATCTACGCGTATTTCCAGGTGGGTGGGAGGGGAAAAATCGGCGCGCTTCGCGCGCCTTGTTTTTTTTCTTGTTGGTTTGCGCCAAGCCCAGGCCGTAGATGGTATCCACGGAAACAGTTTCGTTCGTCACGGTATCGTATCGGGGGCTCGCCGCTTTCGTCCCAGGCTCCCCGGAGCAGTACAAGAGGTGTGAAAGGCGTGCTGTCGCTGTGTGCTGCTGCTGTTTGGTGGGAGGGGGGGGGGCGGGGGGGGCGGGGTGGTACTCGTTTCATGCCTAGCGTAATCTTAGGACCGTAGACCCTCGCATTCCTACAATGCCGGGATGGAGCAAGGCGGGTTTTCACCGACCAGGCAGGCATTCCCTCGCTCCAAGCGCGAAGAAAGCGCCGTGAGGGGTTCGGCGAGTCGCGTGAAGGGCGAGCTGCGTCCTACTACTGTAAGAACCGCTTGTGAAGCGGGCCTCGGCGCCTTTGTGCGTGCTGTTCTTCTTTATGGACGCCGGCTACGAAGGGATGTATTTTGTTTTCGGGCGTAGCCACTTCTAGAGACAGCAATGCAGGCGGTGGCAGGTGGGGAGGAGGGGTGCGTTGACCAAATATAGCGACAGACGACGGCATAATAAGGTGTTTGCTTTGGGGGGGGCGGGGGGGGCTCATTTCGGGGGGGCGGGGGGGGGGGGGGGGGTTGGGTGAGGGGCATTTGGGGGGGGGGGGGGGGGGCATTTTGGGTGAGGGGCATTTGGGTGGGTGGGAGCGGGCTTTTATTTCGGGGGGCGGGGTGATTTGTTGCTTGCCTTATTAGTAGTCATGTGACCTTTGGTCACGCATCCCTTGCGAGACGGTCGACGCCGAAACATGATCGGGAGAAAAAATAAATGACCCGATGGTACTGCTGTGAAGATTGTTTTTTCAGCACCTGGTACATAGCAACGAAATGCTAAACGACTGATTTATGTTTTTCCACGCCATTTGTTCAGGTGTTCGACTGGGAGACGACTTGGAAGGCGGGCACAACGCACGATCACTGGGCCGCTTCCTGGCTCGCCTGCGCCGCGCGCGACAAACAGGTTTGTCGGTCGGTCGTTTGGTTGGTTGATTGGTAGATTGGTTGGTTGGTTGGTTGGTTGGTTGGTTGGTTGTTTGGTTGGTTAGTTGGTTGGTTGGTTGGTTTGGTTGGTTTTTTGGTTGTTTGGCAGTTCGGTAGTTTGTTTGATTGATTGATTGATTTGTTGGTTGGTTGGTTGGTTGATCGTTTGGTGGTTTGGTCAGCTGGTTGGTTTGCATGTGGTCAACTTTCTTTGGTTCTCCTACTGATGCACCGTTTTTTGCATTACAAGCGGAGAGGGGCGATCCAACACGAAACTTGTTTTTTCTTCGTTCTCTAAAGAAAAAGAACTAACGTAATATCTGCAGCAATCGCGGTGTGTTTTCGTTTTCTTTCGGTCTCGCTCCGATCGTTTCTTTTTTCCGATGAAAAAAAAAAAAAAAAAAAAAAAGCCTCGTTTCATAAACGGGGTGTACTTTTCTCCCCCATGAATGTTACACTTAACCATGGAATTGTGTCGTTTGTGTGCGTGTGTTTGCTGTTATTGTGCCCCCTTCGTATTGCCGAATCCAGGCTGGACCACTGCTGAACTCCGAGAAGCCCAACCTGGCGGAGCTTCACGAGATTCTCAACTACTGGCAGACCCTGCTCACCTGTCTCCAGGTGTTATTGCTAGCATGCTCGAAACAGCACGCACTAACTGTTGCATGTTCGCGTGCAAGACTTCTTTCGTTGGGGTTGGATGTTTCCCACATTATCTGAGATTTTCTATCTCGAAGGGCTTGGATGCTTGGATTTCTTGCGCCATTGCTTACAGCTAATACGCACTTTTTGTTGTTGCTTAATCTTTGCTTTTTCGCGTTTTAATTATCGCTTTTGCTCTCCGTCTCTAGCTCAACTCGTGTTCATTGGAGGTTTTGAGCCTCGGCGACCTGCTGGGCAAGCCGTGGTCACAGGTGTCTCCCCTTCTCCTCCCCGTCCCCGTCCCCGATTCTCGCTGGTCATACGACTGCGGCCATGCACACACTGAGTACACCCCTCTTCGCCGGTCCATACGTGCCTTTTTTTTTGTCGCACATTGGGTTCATACAACATTCCCACTTTCTAGCTTTTCGGGCTCGTCGATGTTCATCGAATTCTGCTCTGCAGTGCTTTTTTTTTAATGTTTGTACTTTTTTGCGGCGTTTTTTTGTTTCCGGCGCGCGCGGGAGCAGGTCCAGCTTCCGGAGATGAACAAGGAGAACCGAGGCGTCATCCACGTCTCCCACCACGGCACGCAGGTACATATTTTTCGCGTTTTCTGTCGTGTATCCTATGTTTTATCTTTGCATACATGCCCAAAGCTGTATAAACCCATTTCTGTTTTTACCACTCTGACCGGACGTATGAGAAATTTGGCATACTAACGGCAGTACTAACCGGTTCTTGATGGTAGGTCAGAGCAGTACGGTACCTTACGTGGTATGCAGTCGTGGCCTCGCGTTGGGGTACCCCCCTTAGTGCGGGGGCGGGGGCGTTTTATTGCGGTGAAGACAGCTTTTCACGACCTCGTTCTATGGAGTAGTGCTGGACTACGCCATCCCCGGATAGTGCGGGGTCCCACTATAGTGCTGGCGGTGCCATCTAGCAAAGGCACCGCATTCACGAAGGACCACCGCTACTGCTGTTGTGTTCGCTTTTTTTTTTTTACGTGCAATGCCGCATAAAATTCTATAAATTCTAAACTCCTTTCTACGGCGGTTGATCGCGACCGATTCATGTGATTCGATCGTACGACTCGCGAAAGCCCGAACCAGCTCCCCTGCGTGTTGAAGCTCATGCCCTGCATCAACGAATATGTAGTAACAGTAAAATACAAACGGCAACAACCAACCGATCAAGCAGTCGCTAGTATGCGTTGGGTTGCGAATCGGCTGTGTTTACCGTTTTTTTTTCAAACGGTTTTTGGCGCAGCCGATATCCGATATATCGGCGAAGAAGCGGAAGCCGATATATTGCCGGTATATCGGCCGAGCTCAGGGAGTTTTAGGGTTATTTTTCTTCATTTTCCTTCACCGTCCGTGCGAATTCGAGCATGGTACCTGGCAGTTTTGTTTTCCGCCCTTCTAAGCACCGCACCCTTGACCTGGGGACAAAACACTCGGAATTATAGAAGGATTATTTTAAGAGATAGAAATGGGTACCAACCGATGTGACACTGACAAAACTTCGTCCCGATTTTACCGATTCCGGCTCCGATTTGAATCGCTCCGGTTGCGTACGTGGGTGAAATCGGCTCCGGGCCATACCCCTGTTTCCGGTGAAAAAACAGTAATGATTGGGACCAAACTTGGTTTCGCCAAAAATGGAGATTGTAATTGAACATACCTTGAAGCGTAGGGCGACGCCTGCTTCGATAAAGGTGTACCGTTTTTGGGCGAAAATGTTTTCTGAATGACGGGGCTCCTCAACCCAAAATCGTCGTGAACACGCCATATTAAGGTATACCTCTTTCTGGCGAAAATGTTTGTCTGAATGACGGGGCTCCTTAACCCAGAAAGGTCGTAAATTGTATCAAGGTATTAAGGTATGCCTCTTTCTGGCGAAAACGTTTGTCTGAAGGACGGGGCTCCTTAACCCAAAATCTTCGTAAATTGTATTAAGGTATTAAGGTATACCTCTTTCTGGCGGAAACGTTTGTCTGAATGACGGGGCTCCTTAACCCAAAATCGTCGTAAATTGTATTAAAGTATTGAGGTATACCTCTTTCTGGCGAAAAAATTTTCTGAATGACGGGGCTCCTTACCCCAGAATGGTCGTAAATTGTATTAAGGTATTACGGTACACCTCTTTCTGGCGAAAACGTGTTTCTGAATGACGGGGCTCCAAAATCGTCAGAAATAGGATATTTTTATTTTTGCATGATTCTCGTTGTGTACCTATAGGTAGGGTAGGCCATGGGATTGTTCATCCGGTATCATAGCAGTTTTGTTTTTCTCCAAAAAAAAAACAGCTTTTGGGAGAGGTCTTAAGACCCAAAATTGAGGAGTGTTAGTATTCTCAGGGGGCAGGCCGGGTCGACATACCCACGCATCCGTATACAACGGCAGCTTGCGCTGCCGGGGTTGTAACGAAGACCACTGATAGGGACAGCTCACGCTATCATCGCTACAGTGGGATCCGAAGGACGCGCCAGCTAGCGCTGGATTGCGAACACAACTGTGTTGAATCGACACACGACACGTATGAAAATACGTGGAAGTGTGGTGAGCTCAAGCTTTATTTTTCCCCATCCGCCGGAGGATAAAATGAAAAAAGAAAAAATTAAAAGAGTTCGTATTAGAAAAAAAGAAGTGGTGCACTGCTTATCGTAGCACGCATCGGGTTTAGTATCTATCGTACTGCTGTAGGTCCTGGTTTATATCGTCCACGTAATACGTAACGCCATGCTTTTTTTGTTGTTGCAGGCCTTGGTGGGCATCGCCGCGAAGCGCTTGTCGGGCTGGGCTCTGGTGGTGTGGGACCACGGTATGCTCTGGCGCGAGCGCTGCAAGGCCATCGCCGAGCTGCACAGCTCCAGCCTCTTCGTTCGCAAGTCGCTCATCAGTGAGTCTCACGAAATACAAATATGTTGTGGTTATGTTTGTGGTTATGTTTGTGGAGGTGTTGGTGGTGGCGGTGGTAATGGTAGACGTAGCAGTAGGAGTAGTAGTAGCAGCGGTAGCTGGTGGTGCGGGACCACGATATGGCTTGGCGCGTGCGCTGTAAGGCCGTCGTCGAGCTGCACGGCTACTTCAGTCCCTTCGTACACAAGTGTTATGGTTTTCCCCTGGGAGCCTAACCAAAGGCGTAAGGTATGGGATGCGGCCGTGGATATAAAAGGGTTTCACATGCCTTGGAAGGCATGTACGTATAGAAAAAAGGGGATGATGCTCTTGCCTCAAGTCGCTCATCGGTGAGTCAAGAATTCTAAACTGGAGTGATTGCGGTTGCCGGTTGGGGGGGGGTAGTAGCGTTGATGCCAATAATAGTACTGGTAGTTATTTCAAAGATGAGTATCGACAACCAAGTTGATCGAGTTCAAAGCTGACGGTATTCGCTCTAGTCGTATAGCTCGTCGTGTCTGATCCAGAGGGTAGGCAACTCTCTCCCTCGGGACCGGTACAAATCGACCAAAAAAAGTGTGAGACCGACGATATTATCAAGTGTAAGCTTGAACTTAGGAAATCTTGTGTTTATGGAGCGGGAATGGATCTTTACAAATGCACGCTTACCATAGTAGAGGGTGCACTAGTATGAGAGGGGGAGTTGGTTGAGGTGAGGTGGCGTTCAGGATAGAGATGAGGACACGGCGGGTAGAACGAAAGAACAGCGTGTACAGCAGAGCGCAGGGAACTGGTGGGTGTCTGATCAGCACGTGCGAAACTGCTGCTGTTGGTGTGAGGTGGGGCGCTTGAGGCGGAAAATTTTGAAGCATCTAGGACGAGCGAGCAGCAGCAGCAGCAGCAGTGTCGCCGTGCTGTGCATGTGCCTTGCAGCTGCTTACGTTGGACGCAGGCTACGGTATAGGGTGCGCCCTCTCTTTTCTGAGAGTTTTAGCACCGCACTCCCGACATGTGGACAAAGCACTTGAAGTTAGACTAGGATATCTTATTTGGTGGTTCAAGTGGGTTTTAAGATACAAAGTCAACCTTCTATACCCTGTGAACAACCCAAAAGATCTACACTACTATTTAATAGCCAACAGAGCAACGAAACGTTTTTGCAGGACAAGAAAACAAAATCTCGACGACTTTTGCCGCGTTCGTTCAGAAAACCGACTCAGCCGAAAAGTGCGACCTGTTATCACCGCACGGTTCATTATAACAGAGTTTTCGGAAAAATGGGAACGGAGCCTAAAATGAGAACGGACGGGTTTTTTTTGGAAAGCAAACCAATTGTGTACAACTACATTGCAGTTCGGACCCCCCCCCCGTAACCCCTATAGACCCCTCAAACCCATACCTATGCTAATTCTCAGTATTTTCTCCCCAAAAGCGAGTTTCCAGCTGGAAAGGCGTTAACAAAAAGAAGCCCGGGCAGTTTTTTTTTGTGGCTTTGAGGGTGCGATCGTCATTTTTATAAAACCATTTTTTCCTCTTGACACGCCGAAGGGAGTTGTATGAGGGAAGCTCCACAGCATCATACATAAGAGAGGAAAACGGGAAACGGGGATGTGTCTTGGCACGTTTCTAATAAGTGTATTAAATGATTTAATTTATATTATTTTATTTTATTTTTTAGGTCTCCACCGCCTGGTGGCGAAGATCACCCTGTACGAGGCGGACACCCTGACGCCGTGCACGCAGATGAACAAGCCGTGGGAGATGCGCTGCGTGGCCGAGAGGGACTCGGAGATCCGAGACCTCGTCTCGAGAAAGGTGCGCTGTCTTTGTTTTGCTTCTTGGTCTTGTCAATGTCCGGTCCGGCAATGAACGGCGTAAACTTCAACGCGTATCACTCGTAAACATTCGGTTTATCCCCCACCCCCCCTCGGGTACCCCCCCGCCCACCTCACACCAGGAAAAAAAAAGTAAAATTCGAAGATATCATCCGATGTGCAAGAAAGTGCGCACAAGGTGCACAGGTCCACCTCACATTAAAGATTCTCAGTAGGATTCAGCCCACCCGTCATGCGACTCGCCGAAAACCTCGCGGCGCTTCGCGCTTGGTGTGCTCGACGTCTTCTCCTGATCGGTGAAAACCCGACGTGCTCTGTCCCGGTATTGAGGGCCATTTGTATCGAGACTACTATGGCTATGCATGAAATGAGTACCCCCCCCCTCCCCCCCACGCTGTGCCCTCTACCGCCTCCGCCCGTTTTGCTTTGTCCCAAGGTCAACCCGGTGCTGAACGGTGCCCCGGCATCCATCACGCCGAACGAATTCCTCGAAGGGCTCAACGCCGACAACAAGAACGAGTGGGTCACGGTGGTCATGCTCTCGCACGTTTACGCTCTCAAGGTGTGTTCACCTTTGTTTTTGTACCTCTGCAAAATTGACCCCACACTCAATTTTAGGTAGCTTGACCCTTTAGCTGCACTGCGCTCTGAGCGCCCAAATGTTCGAGGTGTCTCTTTTCGGAGTAGTTGGCGCTACGTCTCGATGGGTAGTCATCGGTTAATTGGCTCAAGCAAGCGATTGCGCCCCCCCCCCCCCCCCGCCGTCAATGCCGCCTCCACAGGGTGTGCTGACGGCCATCCAGGCCGCCGATCTGATCGTGCACAGATATGGGATGAAGAAGTTCCGCCTACTGATCTACGGGTCGACTACGCACGACGTAGTCTACTGCAGGCGTTGCCAAGATGCGATTGAACGCTTGAAGCTGACGGATAACGTGTGGCTCAAGGGCAAGGGCAGGCCGGCGGCGGTGAGTGGTGGTGGTGGTGGTGGTGGTGGTGGTGGTGGTTGTAGTTGTTGTTGGTGGTGTTGGTGTTGGTGTTGATGTTGTGGTCGTTGTCGTTGTTGTTGTTGTTGTTGTCGTTGTTGTTGTTGCTGTTGTGCTTTGGGGACGGAGGGGAGGAGGCGGGGTTGGAGGGGGGGGGGGGGAGGGGGGGGTGGCCTGAACGGAGATACGATGAAATCGGGACATGATGGATGGGTGTCGTTCACGTGTCAAATAGTTTGGACAATAAAAGTCAACAGTAAAGTGAGGGTATCCTTTAAGTACTCGGAAGGCGGTTTCTCCTCGGGGACAGACGCCAAGGGAATGGATGCGGGGGGGCAGGAAGAGGGCAAAACGGAAGAGGAAGGAAAGAACGCCGTCGTGTGATAGATTTTGACCGAACATGGCCGTGTGGTGCGTTTTTTGTTGCAGGTTCTGGCGCAGGGAGATGCCTTCCTCAACTCTTCGGTGAGCGAGGGACTTCCTCTGGCCATCATCGAAGCCAGCCGCGCGGGCCTGGTCGTGATCGCGACGGACGTCGGAGGTGAGCAAAAGGAAAAACGCCTCGTTATCATGCTACCGGTAGAAAATTTAGAAATGTGGTTTCGTTAGAGTAGTTGGTGTTAGTGGTGGTTGATGTTGCTGTTCGCGGTGGCGGCGGTCTTGTGGTGGTGGTTGTGGTTGTGGTGGTTGTGGTGGTGAGAGGTAGTAAAGATTCCAACCATTGTTGTCCTTGTTGCCACATGAACCCATGGCCATGTTTCTAGTCCGAGATACGAAGGCAGGCTCCAACATTCCCCGAAACGGAATAACAACGTTGCTAAAGTTCACCAGGCATAGTCCAGTCTAATAGGGCTACTGTATCCGAACACGCCGGTTTTGACGGCGTTCCCTTTGACGGACAGCCGTGAAAGAAACCCGTCAAGGACCCGTCAAGGACCCATCAATGACGCCCACACGCTCAAAGTAATGCATACCTTGTATATTTTGCCTAAAGAGGCAAAACCACACGGTCACAACCGTCAACCGGCATCCTTGCTTCGCAACACCAGGTACGAGAGACGTCGTGGGCGAGTTTGGCGGCGTCTGCAGGCCCAACAGCCCCCTAGAGCTAGCCAAGACACAGTTGGAAACCCTCGCGGCGTGCAAGAAGTGGTGCAAAATCGGCGGAGCCCCTGACCTGGACTGGGCGGAGATCGATTTGGCCCCTAATCCATGCGAGGTACGTTGTGGTTGTTGTTGAGGGAAGGCTTTGGTGTGGGGGGGCGGCGGGGGGGGGGGGGGGGTGGCTGTTGCTTTTGTTGTTGTTATCGTAATCAATTGGGCCCAAAACGCCCCCCCCCCCCCCCCCTACCGAGAGGCAACCAGCTTCTCATTCCCTCCCTCCCCCCTCCCGTTGTTTTCTCTTTCTCTCCTCACTCGCTCCCTTCGCCGCTTCCTCCTCGCCCCTCCCATCTTTCCCTTGATTCCCTGCCTCGGCCAGATGCTGGAGAAGGCCATCTTCAACAAGGGTGTTATCAACGCGAGGCACAACTGGGGAACGCGGTACCTGGAGTGGACTAGCAAGGCCTTCACCCTGGACCGGTGGGTCTTGCTATTGTTGTTACGGTCGAGGGGCCTCCTGCAAGGTGTTTTGCTCCTCTTGAGGAGCTACGTACCTCTTTTGCCAAAAACGGGTTTTGGGGAAAGCAAAAAAATAAGTGCATGTTTATTGACCCACCGGTGGCGTCGTCGACGCTTCCGCGCTCGCTTCCTGTGCCTCGTATGAAGCGCTTCGCCTTCGATGTTGCTTCTTGCTCTCGCTAATTCCCCGATTCGCCATCCAGCGATGAACTCGCGAATAAAAAAATCACGGATTATCTGGTCCAGTGAGCAACCGCTGTCCAGTTGTAAACGACAGCTCTGCCTGTGTGTTCTACCAGTCTGCCAGCACCGTCCCGCGCAGTATCCACTTGGTATCCCCACAAGCGCGACCAACCAAGCAATGCCAGCTGCTGCTGTCGAAGTGAGCTACGTACTTCGTGTTCCGCCAACGAATATGAACCATAACGCCGAATTCTCTCTGGAACAACAAACAACATATTTTTCTTATACTTGTATCGGTTCCCGAATTTCTAACATGTCCCCTTGAGCGCCCCCAAATCCCTCCCTACACTAAATTCAAGTTTTTTTTGTCCCAAAAAGGGTTTCCAGTTTTTTTAAAGCGCTTTAGTCCCTGAAGACCAATCCCATGGCCTAGACATACAACGATTTTTTTTTTTTTTTTTTTTTTTTTTTAGCCTGATATCCCGACGGTTTTGGGCTAAGGAGTTTCAAACAGAAACAAACAAACTTTATCGTAGCGTTTGTTGCTGGAGTGGGGCGGTCACGCCTTCACCCTGGAGGTCGTGGGGGAGGCTTTTTTTTTTTTTTGGGGGGGGGGGGGGGGGGGGGCAGGGAAACCGCTGTTGAGCTGTTGAATAGAACAAGGAGACTTGTTTGAGCAGGGTAGGAAGGTCCCAGGCCGAGTAGTTCGGTGGAACCTGTTCCGCGTAACTTCGAACGGCTGCGACTACCTCGAACCTGATTCGTTTTGGGCTTGGTTGGGAGCCTGTCGCCTGTGCTACTCGTTTTTGTTTTCGTTGTTGGGTTTCCTGCTCCATCCTCCCCGGGTAGAGGAAGCTGGTGGGGGTAGAGGGGGCAAGGGGCGGGGGGGGTGGTAGTGGTTGTGGTAAGCCACCAAGCATCCTGATCCCGTGCCAACCTGACCCACAAAAATGGAGGGTTTCCACAAAATAATCCAGAGCACAAAGCTAAATCGGCAACCACTAAAGGCCAGCGTACACCACAGAGTACGCCGCCTGGGACGGATACTGGCCGGGGTACACCTCTAGAACTTGCATGCATACCCGGTGTGGACTCAGGACCCCCCTTCTCCCGCCTCCTCCTGCTGCGTAGGTACCGCGACGAGCACGTGCGCGCCCTCTGGTACGCTGACCGCCAGGCCATGACGAACTGCGCGAGGCTCACCCTGGACTGGGGGCCCGACCCGGGGCACAAGAGGCTGGTGGTGGCGTACCTTCGTCTGCGTCGACTGTTGGACGTATCGGACAAGAAGGAGCACACCAACCTCAGCTTCATTTCCAACTTTGGCGAAGTTCGAGAGAGGTACGTCGACGGTCCATGGACGGTTATTTATTTATTTTTTCTACGGTAGATTTTCACCAAACTTGTCGCGAAATATGCGTATCTTTTTTGTTTGGACTACGGGTAAGTGTGCTCTCATGTGTCGTACGGATATGGTAGGGGTAGTCATAGTTTTCGTTGATTGATTGATGAGGTGCGCGCCGATACCGGAACCGGTTCCAATCCGAAGACCGATCCCAATATCAATGCTGATTCCGATACCGATACGGACATCAATCCCGTCACCGATACTGATACCAAGGCCGGAATCTATTCCACCACCGACACCGACACGTACGCTTTTCGATAATTTCCGATACCGATGCCGATATATACATGTACCGACACCGATTCCGATTCCGATACTGACACCACTACCGTAACCGTTACCGACACCAATTCCGGCAATAATCCCGTCAACTCATGGTACCATTTCCGGTTGGCAGTTCCGATATCAATTCCGATATCGACGCCAACACCGATACCAAATCCGATGCCGATCCGGAAAAACGATTCAACCCCTCCGCTCATCCCCCCGAGGTTCCGATCGGCAGGATTGGGCAGGAGCGAAAGAGCCGATGGCCACTCGCCCATTTCCGGTATCGATACCAACACGTCATCCGATACCGTAACCCGCTCCGGTACCAATTCCGATACACGTTCCGATACCGATACCGATACCGATACCGATACCGATACCGGTACACAATCCGATATTATAAATGATAATACCGATTGCACCTACCCTCCCCCCGGGTTTCGGTCGGCAGGATCCGGACCGAGCAAAAGAGCCGGTCCCCGATCGCCATTCCGGTCGATGGCACCCAGCTGGCGCAGATGGGCTCTTTCCAGACGGTTACTTCTGACCTGCCTCTGCTTCAGTGGCTGCACGGGGGCAAGGTACTTTTGTTTTTTGAAGATAGTAGACATGTGACAGATCACGATTTAGACCATGATCTGCGGTAGATCGTACAGATAATATGTTCGGCGTTCTGAGCTGTGGAAATATTTTGGATCTGCAGATCTGACGATCCCGATGCCTATTGGCGCGGATGGGGTCCTTTCAGGCGGTTAACGGGTGAAACCTGCATCTTTTTCAGGGGCCACACGGAGGGAAAAACGTGATTTTTTTTGTTAAAATATACTATACACATGGGAAAAATCGCGATCTAGATCATGCCCTACGGTAGATCATGTTGATACTATTTTTACCGCTCTGAGCCGTTGAGCAGGTGCGATTTTGATAATCTAGATGCTATGCCAGCTGCCGCAGATGCGCTCCTTCTAGACGGTTGGTTGCCACTTCTGACCTTCCGCTCCCCCGGTGGCTGCACGGGGGAAAAGGTCATCTTTATTGAAGGAAGCACATGTCTGGCGGACCGCGACCTGCGCGTAGGTCGTCTAGGGTCCTACATTTTCCGGATCTGCTAGCTGGCTGACTATAAGGTCGCCGACTAGAATGTCAGCTGACTCAAGTATTGCCACTCTGTCCGTAAATATAATCAACGTTTTATTTCATTATTAACGTCAAAATGTTGCTTATGTTTTCGTACAGATCGGTGCAGTCATACACCGGGGTCGAATTTTCTCCTTTTGCCGGGGATGAAAAGGTCATGCCTGCTGCTAGTGTTCTTGCAGCCTTTAGTTTGGTTCGTCAGTCGTCACCCATCAACCTTCCTCTTACTCATGTACTCCTCCCTCACTCCCTCCCCTGCTCCCCCCCCCCCATCCCCAGTCCGAGTGGAACGACTACCCAAGCAGCAGCTTCAGTTCGGAGGGCGGGGGCGGACCCGGGAGCGTTTCCAGCTTCAACGACTACGCGTCCATGACCTCGGGTATGAGCCTCGGAGTTCTTCACCGCATCGACGAAAGCGACGCAGAGCAACAATCCGCAGACTCCGGCTCCCGCTGGAACTCGCAGTCATCTCCACAACGGCAACGAGGGCTCCGCGAGCGAACCGAGTCCGGCAGCACCCAGGCGACCGACTACGACAACCCTGATGGTGGCCGCGCGAGAGGGTTAGGCCTAGACCGCATTCCGGATGACGCCGCTCTGGGGGGCACGCGAGTTGTTGTGACGTCTTCGAGGGGGGGGTCTGTGGCGTCGGATGCTGACAGCCGCGGCAGCGTAGGAGGAGGGGAGACCAGACGGCTGACCCTTGGGGAGAGGATGGCGGCCGGGAGGTCTCCCGGAGTTTCGCGCAGGTGAGTGCAGGGGACATTTGTAGGTATAACCCCCTCCGGTAGACCTGCTTTTTGCATGAAAACAAAAAAAAATACACGGCGGAGTACCCGGCTTAACGCGTTTTGAAAATGGAAACCCGTTTGTGAGGAAAAGTTGCTTGGATGTAGTAAAGGGAGGGGTTTTGGAGCTCTAGAGGGGTTAACGCCGTTACCACTGGAAACCCATTTTGAGGGGGGACGTACTTGAATTTTGTACAGGGAGGAATTTGGGGCTCTAGGGGGGTTAAGAGCGTCCGAAGTTAGATAAAACGGAGTTAAGCCAGATCAAATCCGCTTGTCACGGCTTGTGACGCCTACACTACCCCCCCCCCCCCCCCCCTCCTGTGATACCCAATCTGAGAGAGGTCCGAAGGTCAAGAGCTGTAACACTTTTCCTGTTCCTAAGGGCTCTCCTCGTCGGGTCCCTACTACTTTCATGCCATCAAACGTTCTCCGCCTTGCCTCTGTGTTGCTTGGCATTTCTCGAATCGAACGCGATCTAAACCCCTTATCTCCTGATTACAAGACAACCGTAACCGTGCCCCCGTGCTACCGGAGTCTCGAAAAAAGGAAACATAAACATCCTTGAAAGCCGCCAAATTCCCTGACTTCCACCCCTACTCGCCACCCCCAACCTCACCACACACCACCCTACCCTCAACGCCGCCCCGACTCACTCCTAACTTCAGCCCCAACCCCCACCCCCATGCCGTGCTATTGCGCGCAGCTCCGGTCGCGGATCTATCACGAGAGTGGAGACCGCCGAGTCTCATCCGTGGGACGACGAGGAGGAGGACGACGACGGAACGATGTCTTGCGCTGCTAGTTCCTTTTCTGCCGTGACTTGCCAAAGTCCCGCCGCCCACGCCTCGTCGGCTGAGTCGCCGATGGCTTCCGCCGTGTCTCGCGATGGTGGTGGTGAAGTTGGTGGAGATGGTGATGATGGTGGTAGAGGTGTTAGTGGTGGTAGTGGTGGCGGTGGCGGTGGGGGAAACGCCGGCGAGACCGATGGTCAGCTGCAGCGCAAGGTGAGGCAACGAACGACTGACCGGTGTGGCTTCATGGAGGGGGGGGAAGGGTGGGGGGGGGGAAGTATCCCCCCCCTCCTCCCCCGTTGTAGAGGTCCCTCAGATGAAAAACGAAAAAGTCGTACATGCCCCCCGGCTGTCGGAGGACCAAACAATGAGCAGTGATTATTATTGTGTCGTGGACCCCTCCTCCTCGGCCGGTTCTGTTTTCCCTCTGCCCCTTTTTACTGATACACGTCGCTCTCTCCCCCCCTCCGTCGCCTCCCCTCCCCTATCCGTCCACGTCCCCCTCTTTTACGCTTCTGTGTTCTATGTCGCTGTATCTCTTTCCGCCTTCCCCTCCCGCTTCCCCTCCCCTCCCGTCCCCTTCCTCTCCCCTCCATTCTCCTCTCCTGCCCTCTTATCCACCCCAACAGCTGGAAAAGCTCGAGCTCTTCGAAGAGCTCGACCGTCGCCTCATGGAGCGCGTGGGAGTCCATCTCCAAGACGTGGGCGACCTCAGCAGCCCCGCCCTCGCCAAAATCCTCCGGGACACCGACAACTCTCCGGGACCTTTCCAGCAGTACCTCGCCGCCCCATCCCCCGCCGCCTCGGCATCTGCAACTCCCTCTCCCGCCGCTAGAACCTCCGACAGCAGCGAACAGAACACCAGCGGTTCCTTCAGCGGGGCAAGCGAGGGAAGCTCCCTGGTCGGCATCAACCTCGCCAACGTAGCCTCCCCGGCTAAATCGCTAACCTCCATCCTTAGCGGGGGACCCCTCGAGGGGGTCTCCGGCCCAACAATCGACAACGGCACCGATGAAAGCGAGGCAGCGTCAAAGGAGAGGGCATCAGCAGCTGGAAGAGGAAGGGCCGCGGCGGCGGCGGCGGGGGGTGGTAATTCGACCCACCACGCCGCGCCGGTTGACCTCCAAGCTTACTTTTCGGGCTCTGGGAGGGAGCTGGACGAGGAGGAGTCCGCTGCCGGGAGCCCATCCGGTAGTTTCGCGGGTGAGCGCCGTACGCGCGGTGGCATCAGCAGCAGCAGCCGAGGTAGAGGTAGCGTTGGTGGTGGCGGTGGCGGTCGTCGTGATAAACACTACCAAGGAACCTTGCCGGTACACGACAATGGTACCAGTAGAGGTGACCGCAACGACAATTCGTCTTCTGTGGGAGTGTCGGAAGGGCGGGGGTGGGCTCCTTCGCCGATAAACGCGGTCCAGAAAGACGACGGTGTCGCACCGTGGGGCGCCGGCACAACCGCCGGCGGTAACGGGAGTGGATCAGACGGGTACTCTGGGAGGGGGGTGGCGGGAGGAGGAGAGGATGTGGCAGGACCGGGAGGCAATTACACGGTCTACGATAGCGAGTACCCTGGTGGCTTCGACACCGCCGGGGGTAGGAGTGCTAACCCGTCCAGGAGGCGGGAGGACGATCCTTGTTTCGACGAAGCGCGCTTTAAGGACCACGAGAACCGGCTGCGGCACGCGTTTATGCAGAGGATGGGGTCTGTGGATTCGGCTTCAACCGTGGGGCCAGGGATGGGGGGTGAATCGCTTTCGCCGCTGTCGAAGTGGGGACCTGGGTCGCCCAACAACCCTCCTTCTGTGAATCGGAGGTGTGTTCTTTGACGTTGTGTTGCTATGAGCGAATGCGAGGTTTTGGCTTACACCGCCTCGAAACGATATGCAACTTCCGTTCGAGCTGGCTGAAGCCGGTCCTCCGACCGCCGACCACTAACGTACACAGGAGGGGGTCCGCCGATAAGGCGGTCTGAGTAATGCGGTATCGCGATAAAAGGCGGCCAGAATAGCTTGGTGCGACTGGGGACTTACACTCACAGTATTTAACTAATAAGGCGGCCTGACCCAATAAGGCGGTCACGTACGTACTGCTCTGGAACACCACCGCCTATCTGGGGGACCCGTACTGTCGCTTGGACTATATCTTCATGCCTTATCGCTGCTTTTGGCTGAGGGGCGTGGGGATTGTAGAGGAGAGGGGGTGGTATCAGTTCGTATATGGAAGGTATTGCGCAGGACGTAGGTGCTAGACTGCCGGGTTTTTTTCCTACGCACAGCGCTCGATTGATGGGGGGTTTTGCTTTGTTTTGAGGGCGGGGGGTTGCGCTTCCGCCCACATCGTGCCCACTCGGGGCGTGCCTCGCTCTCGGCCTGCCTGTCTTTCTGTGCCGGAGCGACCCATTTTTAGCGTCGAGACCATGCAACACGCTGCTTTCTTCGCAAACGCTATATGTTTCCCCTTTCCTGCGCTCTGCCTCTTCTGCTCGCTTTTGCCGGCACGCGGCTTTCGTTTTCGTTTTTTGCTCGCTTCTCACGAGTTAGCTCTTCCCTGCCGTAGTACGGCAGCCTTTTAACAGGTACTATTAGCGCACCATTTCCCCCTCCCCCGTCCTCGACGGCGCCGCCTCTCTGGCCCCCTCCCTACCTCTACCCAAACCCACCCACTCTACTACCCACTACCCATCCGCCCATCCACCAACACTTCTTTCTAAACACACCGAGTATCAAGACTACGTTCAGGGCTACTCTAACGCGGTCGGTACCATGCCCGCAGAGTCTACCCCTTACCACCATCTCCTCCTCTCCCCCACCTCCCCACTCCCCCCCCCCACCCCCCCCCCCTCATCCCTCTCCCACCCACCTCCCCTCCCACCTCCCCTCCCCCCCCCCCCTCCCCCCCAACCCCCATCTCCCCCCGCCCCCACCCCATCCCTTCCCACCCCCATCTTCCCCAATACCAAACTCCCGAAAAAAAACCCACACCCACAACAGGCACGCATCGCCGGACAGCAGAAAATTTGCCTACGCTTCAAACGCTCGAAACAGCACCTCCGGCGGCGGTAGCAGCATGGGAATCTCCAACGCGTACCTGGTCAACTCCGCCGCGTACAACGTCTCCGTCCCCTCGTCCAACTCCCCCACCCGCCGCGCCGCTGCGAGGCCCGGGCGTTCCTCGGCCGAGAGGCCCTCGGGGCACCGCAGCCGGCCCGCCACCGTGGAACACGTCATCCACGCCCGGGAAGACGAGTCCCCGAAACCTGTTGCCTCGGTATCCGTAGAGGTGTGGAAGAAACGCGCTAGGAAACGCCAGAACTTGATCAAAGCTATGGCCACTTCTCAGCAACTCGCCGCCGCGTTAGCCCCCGCGGGTAGCGGGGCAGGAGGCGTCGGCGGGGTGCGGGGGGGGGGGGCTGTCGGTGGAGGGATCGCCAGTCCTTTTGGGTCGGGGGCGGGGTCGGACAGGTCGTCGGCGTTGGGCTGGATGGCGTCGAACGGGGGGCAGTCGACGCCCCCCGAGACAGAAAGGCCGCTGCCCCATGTGAAGGATGTCATAGCGAAGCAGGTACGTGTGTTGTTGTGCGTACCTTTTTTTGTTGTTGTTGTTGTGCCCTGCAGGGTTCTTTCTTCTCTGACTCAAAAGCACGAGATGGTTTCTGAAAAGCACCCTTTTTCCACCGCAATATATATTTTTTTAATTTACCCCTAAGCTCGCCCGAAGGAAGAACATTATCCTGGTTCGATTCTAGGTACTCTGGTTTATAGGCCAATTGCTCTCTTGTGAGACGTTTTCGTGGTGTAATTCCAACTAGTTGATTGCCTTTTTTGCTCACTGCGCGAGTTTCCTATTCAAACCCCAAGCGAAGTTGTAACCAAAACAGTGGGTGCTTGCTGTTCGATAGCGGTGTCAAGTTATACGTCGCTTCGGGGCTTGAAAGGGAATACATGCCAGAACTGTTTTATCTATTGTCTGTTGTTCACCTGGTGAGTGGTTTTGGTTGTAGGCTTTTTTGTTTTTCGCAATTTTTTGGGGTGCTGCAGTTTGTGATTTGTAGGCGCGCGCGCTTAGTCGCTGCTGTTGCTGTGGTTTTTATGTTGACCCATTCCCAACTCTTAAAGAAAAATGCTAGTCCAACTCCAATATGTTTTTCACGTGTCGGGGATGCGGTGCTAAAACACGTGCTCTGCCTTCTGTCGGGGGATTGATCTTTTTGTTTTTCGCTGTTGTGGAACGCTGTTGTTTTTGCGCACAGGGCGTGGCCGAGCGAGGCATCAAGAAGTTCGAGAAGCCGGGACAGCCAGGAAACCCGCGGGCGCCGAAGGGCAAGGTGAATCTGATAAACTGGTCGGCCCACCGAGCCAGTTTTCAATGTTTAACTCGCTCTTCATATGATGAGTTTGAATGTCCTTGAGATTAGTTATTCGGCAGGTTGAAGCTGAATACCTTTTTGGCTAGTTGAATAATCGGTTTGTAGGTTGATTTCTTGCTCCAGAGGGCGATTTGTTGGCTGGTTGGTTCGTTAGTTATTCCATGGAAGGATGAAATTCTTGAATCGCTCAGAGAGCGATCAGATGGTTGATCGATCGAACCAGTAACGGTGACCGAACAGTCGAGTCCGCCCCCCAGTTGACACCCCCCCTCCCTCCCTTCCCTCCCTGCCCCCTCGCTCCCGTGTACAATTTTCCAGCCCGCGTCGCGTAGGCGAGTAGAGCAAGCCGCAGCCAATTTTGCCGCGGAAGATTCAGCAAGCGATTCGGATGAAGCCGGGTCAATCGTTTCGGCTGGCTCCTTCCGCCATTAGCTTTCCTGGCTTGGCTTGGCTTTGCTTGGCCTGGCTTGGCTTGGCGTGGCTTGGCTTGGCTTGGCTCGTCTTTGCTCGTCCGTGCTTGTCGTAGCTCGGGTTGGCTTCGTTGGGCTTGGCTGAGCTCTGCCGTGCTCAGCTCGTCAGATGTACTGGCCGTGTGTGGCGTTCGAACAGGCCCAGATAAAATAGTATGCGTTTCTTTTGCAAGATTTTTCCGGAAAGGGGGCGTTTGGGCGGGGGGGGGAGGCTGGAGTAACGCCAAAGTTTAGCGGGCGTTTTGCTGTTAGTGGTGTAGTGGGTGTTCGCCAGACATTGTCCAGTTGTTTGTGTGGTTTTAGTTTTTCGATATTTTTTTTCGTGCGGTGACATATGTTGCTATGGTTGGCACTAAGA
This sequence comes from Undaria pinnatifida, assembly GCA_012845835.1. Lineage (NCBI taxonomy): Eukaryota > Phaeophyceae > Laminariales > Alariaceae > Undaria > Undaria pinnatifida. The sequence goes on from JABAKD010000004.1 coordinate 8,331,754, forward strand.
AAAGGCAAGAAAAGTAAGCTTGCTTGTGGTCTCATTCTTCCCAATAGGTTATCCGATTTGAGTTCCCGGCGTTTTCGGCTGCATTGGGAGAACGGGGATAAAACCCGTCGTTGGTGTTGCGTAAAAGCAAGAGAGACAAGCTTGCTTGTGGTCTCATTCTGCCTGATGGGTTTTCCGATGGATGTTCCGGTGGGTCGCCTAGCAGAGGTTTTGCGTTTGGACGGTTGGGGTGATGGGACATGGTTGGTTATGGGCCCCAACGGATTTCGCGATGGGTTTCCGGCCAGAGTGTTTGCGTTGTCAGGCGGGGTTCAAGAGCCATCACGGTGGGAACTTGCCCCGATTAGCTTCGCAATAGGTTTTTCAATGGGTTTCCTGGCAGATTTTGTGCCCTGCCAAGGGGGGAAGGGGGGGGTTCGACGGTGAGCCTTGACGCTCGTCACGATAAGGTTCCCCAAGGAAGGTTACCGACTGTTTTTCTATGTTGGGAGTAAGGGGGTAAGATCCATGGTTTTGGTAATGAGCCAAAGAACGGCAATTTCGCTTGTGGTGTCATCCTCCCACAACGGCTTTCCCGTTGGGTTTATGGATGGGTTCCGCAATGGGTTTCCCGAAGGTATTGCTTTGTTGGCAGGGAGGGGAGCAGGGCCAACGTTGGTGATGCACAAAGGCGAGAGAATCTTGCCTGCGGGTTTTTGTTGCCTCACCGTCCCCGACGAGGTTTCCTTGATGTACCGTTTTTCCCTAGATGTCCCTGACTTTTTTTTTTTTGCGTTTTGATGAAGGAGGGTGCAGATACCGGACAGGACTGGGTACGGGCGAAGCTTTGAATGTGTTCGTTGTTTGCTTTCCCCCGAAGCAGAACAGACAGATAGGCCTCTTGCTCATGCGAGGGATTCTTCACTTTCAGATTTTTAAGACGCGTCCGTGTTTTGCAGAGGGCAACCTCCCCCCATTTTGTTGCTCCCCTCCTTTTTTTTTTCTGACACATGGAGGTGTCGATGTTTCCCGTTGTGGTGGTTGTTGCGGCGCGTACCTGTGAAGTTAAGGTCGCTGACGTTTTTTGTAAGAAGCTGCATCCCGAAAATGTTTCGTATATTCCGCCGTTGCCATTAGCCCTGTTAGAACGGCACCCACTTTTGGGGTACAAACTACTTGGAATTAGCGTAGGAAAAAATCATTTTCGCAGTAGTAAAAAGCACACCGAGTGAAATAGGATTGAACACGTAAGATGGAGACAAAAGAGCGGATGGACACCCGGTGCGAAAATAAGGCTACATACGTGTGTGTATGCCGACCATAGCTGCACCTCGTTTACCTGTCTAGGTGTGTCTATATGTCTAGCTGTTGGCCTTGCTGCCTCTGTCTTGTTTGTCTGTACCTGGCCGTACGGGGTTTTGCCTGTACGTGTCTTTCTGTCTGTAACGCTCTTGTCGGTCCATCCGTCGGTGTGTCGCTCTACGTATCTACCTAGCTGGTTGTCGTGTCTGTTTCTCTGTCGGCCTATGTATATCGTGGCGATCAATGAACGCTTCCGGGTTGTCCCCCCCCCCCTAGTGTGTGAACCTCCCCCCCCCCCACACACACACATCCCATCCGATCCTCCATTATTCCGTGCGGTGTCCTACTTGCCTGGTTTGTGCCAGAGGATAGGGCATCTGTTGCCTGGTGGGGGGGTCGGAGGGAGTGGGACGCACGCATACACCATCTACCTTCTGGTGGTCTTGTGTCGCGTGTGTTCTGTGCCTGGTCCCGATATATTTGTTTTGTGCCTTTTTTTTTCCGTGTGCAACCATTTGGAACCCGGGTACGTATATGATTCGAGGAAGCGAGCAGTTTGTTTCGCCAGCAGTCTACCATACTGGTATAGAGTAATAAAAGATCTGCAGCAATTTCGAGCAAGTGGCATCCCATAATGCATGCCGCCAGAGTGCTGCTGTAGATCTCCCTAACCGGATGCATACAGTAAATCCGGTACTTACAGTACTATGCTACAGTAGGTAGTAGATGTACCGGTATCAATCTTCAAACCCAGCAGGGGTAGTTTTGCTACGTGTGGGTGGCCGATTGATATTGCAGTAGTATTAGTATTAGTAGTAGTGTTTTTTCTCCGTACCTTTTATTTCGTCTCTTTTCTCTGGAAAGGCTGCGGGGTGTTCTATTCACGGTGTGGATGTTGGCGGGGGGGGGACGGGGGGGTATGGCGCCGGTAAACTACTAGTCGGTCATTTGGTGTAACTAGGCAAAGAAAGGCGAAAACGCGAGAGAGGGGGACGATAACTGGTGGCTTGCCACTTTTCCCGCTCGCCTGGCTAAACAAGAAAGTTGCAGTTTTCTGTTGTTGAATTTGATTTTTCCGTTCTTCTGGGATTGGAAAGTTATGGCGTTTTTGGTTGAAACGGCAGTAGCTAGTACGATAATCGTAGCAGGTGTGGGAAGTGACGGTAGCTGGAGAGGTGGATCTTCCACTGTTCACCCGGGGCAAGTTGTCCAATTCGCTTTGGCGCGGAAGATTTAAAAGAAACGCCTGCGCATTTAGCCAGGGTTTGTTTAAGGACGGCGTTTATTTTTGTACTTCGAAAGAGAAGGAGGGGAGGGGGATCGGTTTTGAAGCAGCTGTTATTATTGGTAACTTTGTTCCTACGTGCGTACGAGAAGGCCATTTTTCCAGGATGGCGGTACGTGTTTTTGGTGTTGGCATGTTTTACACGATTTGTGTCGTTGTCGCCGTAGTCCTTGTATCTCTGGTTTTTATTGATTGGTCGGGCGTTTTGAGTCGGGGGCTGTTTCGCGCGCGAGGCCATCAGCCAGTAAACAAACGCTTCGTGCAGCCAGAAGCAAGCGAAAGCAGGGTAGTAGTGGTGATACCGTATGGTGGTGGTAATGGTCGTTTTTTTATAGCGCTTGCGCCAGGGTTTGCAGTAGAAAAGAATTGGGGGTACGGGGGTTGTGTGGTGGTGGTGGTGGTGACGGCGGTTTTGGGGATGTCAGTCGGTGGTGGTTGTTATGGTGATGATGGTGGTGGCAATCTTGGCGAGGTCGCAACTTATGCGGTAAGGTCGGCTAGTGCAAACAAGGAAGTTTCCGGGGTTATGGGGGGGGTCTAAACGCGATGTTTCCGTCGCTGTCATGCTTGTTGTTTCGTTATTCTAACCCAGCGTAATAATACGACTACTATACTATTGAGTTGAATACGTTTATGCTGCCTATTTACGATTTTTTTAAGAACCCTCAGAGCGACCACCCTCCGTTACCAACCTCCGCGGATTCCTTCTCCGCCTCGCCAACCGCACCCAGACAAAGAAGGCTAGGGTGTGGGTACTCATTCGCGAACAGCCGCAGTTGACGCGTGCTACGATAGATGCGCACCAATTTTTTTCTGGGGTTCTTCGCTTTAGGGGGTTAAGACATGTCCTTAACCCAAAACCTGATTTGGAGAATACTAAACCTGCTTTATCGCGGATAAGAAATCCTACGGTCTAGGTACACAACAAGAGTCATGAAGAAAAAATGGTCTATCTCCGACGAATTTGGGTTAACGAGTACCGTCATTCAGAAACCATTTCAGCCGAAAAGTCCCACCTTTAAAATATATTATCGTAGCACGTGCCAGTTGGCTACGGCAATCTACCTGCGGTAGGGAGGGTCACTACTTTTTCGCCCTCTTTAATCTGCCTTTCGTTTTTTTCGCGATATGCGCCGTCATGGGATTTGGTTTGTTACGGTGCGCTGACAAACGATAAGGTTCGTTTTCAGTCGGCTTTTTTGTGATATGTAAAGAAAACCACTCGCGCGAGTGGCCTTAGTAACTCGGTAGCGCGAAAATGGGGTACCCCCGTGGCCTTTTACTCCCGACAATCCTACACCTCACAGGCCATTCCCGACGCAATAGCACCGCACCCGCCCGCCCTATTTTCCACCCCTCCTGGCGAGCATCGATAGCATCGCATCCGTCCGCCCTATTTTCCACTCCTCTTCTTTCTGGCAAGCGTCGATAACACTACATCCGCCCTACGTTCAGCTCACCATGGGACGCGTTGTTAATGTTTACGTTCACAGCCAAATAGCAGCAGCTACATGTATGTGTGTGTCTGGTGTCATGTATCATGCATACACCTTAATACCAAACACACCTTGGACAGATCAAATTCCTTTTTCATGAGCTGCCTTTAAAGGCAGGCATATCTCTGGGGTACATGATATATATGGCCTATATAGGTCATTTTTCGGGGTGACAAAACAAGCAGATGTACGATCTGATTGGTCTAGTACATACCAGGTGCGTATTTCCTGCGTTTGGATCCCGTACTGTTGTGGCGGCGAACAACGTGGGAACATAAAAAAATACGGTGGGTCGTGTCCGTGGCTTTATGGTCATGGCTTGCCGGCGCAGAACAGCGGCGAATAGTTCTGCAGGTGTTGAGGGAAGACGTTTTGTCTGGTCGGTGAAATCGAAACCGTCCGCGTGGCAAACGCCTTCCACGAAATTGGTATACCGCAACACCTCTGGGACGCCTGATACTCAGTATCAACCCTTTATGAAAGAAGTGACGTGAAATCCAAAGTGCAATGGCAAACCACTACTGTATGCATGCGCATGAACACCGTTCGCTCGTATGCATTTGCATCCGCATCGCCTTTTACCTGTGATCTCACGCGCTTGTGAGACTCAGCGATTTGACTTGGCTGGAACTCTGGAGTTTCGGATCAATCTGTCCTCTGGATTTCTAATCGGAGAAACCAAAGAAAAGGTATAGCTGGATTCTGATCACTGTACTACGAAATCTCCAGGTGGCAATGTGATCAAGAACCAGGGTAGAACCTCAACCTCTTGCTACGGTCCATTACCTTCCCCTCGTTTTAATCACGTCATTTTTGCGCAACGATAATGGATGGCGGGCGGGGCCGCCGATAGGCGGCCCTACCCGATCCTTGTATTATTTATGATATTTACTAAAAAACAGACCAATATGCCTTTTCCATCAGAACAAACAGATATTTTTTTGCTGCCTCCGTGCGTAATCCAAAGATGGGTGGCACGCGCAACAATGAAAGGGGGGATGCCAGGTCGGTAACAGTTCTTAAGCTCAACTATGAGTTGACACATGGTCACATATGGTAGACTGTGTGTTTACTGTTGTTAAGCTAAACTGCAAACCATGCATTGACGCGATCAAACAAAATGGCTAAACTGTTAGAAAGGCAGGCACTATCGCGAGCAAAAGCAACCTGACAGCACCCGCAACAAAATAATAAAATAACAATGAGACCAAATGAGGAAATACTGGACTCTAAAACATGTACAGCATTGCACTTACCGCTATGGAGTGGCGTTGTACCGATGCTTTTGAGACATTGCATCGTTGTATCAATGCTTCGAAAGCATTACCGAAATTAATAGTAATGTTTCGAGGCGTGATCCAACCCAACCAACAATAGCAAAATCAGACATAAATACATTCTAAGTACTACAACAGTAACCATACTACAGGAACAACGGAGGACGGAAGAAAAGAAAAGAAAACAAGCAAGATGTAAGTATCAGCAATGGTGATACGGGTTAGAATATGTATTGACAGCAATGACCAGAAATCGCAATCGATTTGTTTGTCCTGTTCATCCTGTCAGGATATATGTTTCCGTCATATCTTGACGAAAGCCAGGGAGCTATTGACATACATCTTCAAAAGAAGCTCATCCTTGGTGGCCGGAGTTTCACACAGCTCGCAAAGATGAGTTACCGACTCTTAAATGGGTTGCAGACACGTTCGAAGGAATTCTATAAAATGCTGTCCCGGCGGGGTCATTTAACTATGTGATACCAGGGACATGTTTAGTTTGCTTTTTCGTATAAAACGAATCTGATAGAGTATTTTACAGAAATGCATCAAGTTGACGAATGAATATTGTTATTATATTGTTATCTTAGCGTCGACGGGTCTTCGATGTGGAAGGATTGAGACAAGCTAGACCCCCAGATGTCCACGCAAATATCCGTGCTATGGTAGAGGTTGCAATGCTTGGGTTTTTTGTTTTTCTGCACGACTGGGCTCCTTACCCAAACTCGTCGGGTTGCCATTCGCGGCTTGCAATACGACTGCTTCCTACACCTTTTGGCCACACGGGTGTCTACATCGGATTGCACTTCCACTTTGCTCAAAGTCGGGTTTTTGGTGAGGTATAGAGCTACTCAGGCGAGGAGGTCCAGAAAAACAATGGTGCGCCTCTACCGGAGGATGTGTCCATAATGAAGGAATGCCATTCTTGTCTTGAAATGTTTTTCGTGGTTAGACTGATTCTTACTACGATAGCCCCCCCCAAAACCAGCGATTTTCTTTAACGAGCGTTTCACGCCTGGTCGACTCGAGGAAGGACGCTTTGAAAAAGATATCTTTTTAGATTATATGTTTGTGTTTGCAAAGGGCTATCGAACGATGACGTCGGGGTAGCAAAGGTCACCGTATTTCAGAAGAATCGGCCCGAAGCTGGTTTCTTAACCGGCAATTTCGTTAAAAAATAGTTGGGGTGGCTACCGTAGAACGGCACGGCATACATAGGTCATGGGATTGTTCATCGGGTAGCAATTTTTATTTTCTCCCAAATCTGTTTTTGGGAGAGGTGAATACCTCTTTAAGTGAGGAGCGCCAGGAAAAAAGCGAAGCAGCACACACCGTTTCATAGCATTCGTCCTAAACTCCTACATATTATTGAAACCCCCCCAGAACCATCTGGGAATCTAGCTTGTTCCGCGCCCGTCCATCTAAGATATGTCAACGTTAGGAGGTGGCATAAGTCAACACAGCTCCAAAATGGACGTTGGACAGCAACGGCGACAGTATACGCAGTTTTCTCGCAGTCTCTGGGTGACTTCAAACTATTCCGAAAGCTCGCCACACGTGATCCCGCATGCGTTCGGTCGTAGAACTGATGGATAACTGCAAGCATCTGGCCGAGCACCCCGAAGCGTGAGAGTACTGTCAAAGGGTCGTGCTGTGCGTGTGTCAATCATTGAAAGGTAGTCTCGACACTTGTATGCATATCACTCATCATGAGAGCCTCCGCTCCGGGCCTCTTGACCAGTCACAACAAACCCAATTTGCAACACTGATCATTTATATTATTCCAGAGGGGCAGCCCAAAGCTGCTCGAAACACGTTTACGCTCTCCCCAAGTTCGTTCAAATACTGACCGCTGTACCAAGCACCTTGCGGAGCTTGTTGACGAACCATCGTAGCGATCCCGACTGGAAGTATTCTTGCGTAGTAAAGCACCGAGGATAACATAACGAACTGGGTGGAGCTACGGGTTGGCTGTGAGCGGCGCTGGTCACTACAACCTGTACCCTGTTATTGTGTTCAAGCGTTCGTCTCCGGTATTAAACATAATCGCTCCCTTTGCCTAGTACGCCGTGCCGTTCTTTGGAAAACTCTTAGATCCTGGCGAAACCGTCGAAACACCCTCCCCAGCTGATTGGCCGGGCGAAGTCACGCCCAAGCGTCAGGCACAAGTCAAGGGGCAAACGAGAAACGAAGTGAGCCCCATTCGATGGTAGAGAGTACGCGAATAGAAACCGCGATGGTTTGCCTACCACCAACAGCACTCTTTACCTGCTTCGGACGTGTTGGGGATTCTTTGAAGGTCTACCTCTAACACTTCCGACGGCGTGAGATACGTGGCAGGTATCATAGCTATGCGCTGGCTACGCGATCGCTTCCTAAGCCGGCGTCCGCAAGACAAGACAAAATCTTTCGCGTCCCTGCACGCACCTGGCCAGTGGACGCGTTCGCGCAGTAGCGACAGCGTTCTGCCTATGCCCGGGTGCCCAGGGTGACAGTGGACCTACGCGAGCAAGTCGCCTACCAAAGATCGTGGCACGGACAAGAACGACGTACGCCTTTCCAGGTTCCCTCGCTGCTCTATCTCGTACTTTACCGATCCCTGATCGTCGAAAAGGTACCTCGCCACTTCTCAATTACTAATCTGACCTTGCCCCCCTGCCCCTCCCACACTCTCAAACGCCTTCCTAACCTCCCGGAGAGGTGAATCCCCCTTCTGCCGCTTGACCAAACCCGGCACGTCCAGCAACGCCTTAATTGCCCGTTCAACCACCGCTCGTTCAGGCGGGCGCTCCCTGAACGGCAGCCCCCCATTCCCTATGGAGGGAGTCCTCATGCTGCCGCCTGGTGGGGGCGCGGTACCCGCTCGCCCCGTCAGCGCCCCCCCCGTGGTCGCCCTTGTCGACGGCGACCCCGTCGATCCTGGCGTGGCTGGATCAGTGTGTGACCCGGGCCCCGGTCGATCGGCGTGGTCAGGAAGCGGCCACAGCCCCACCGACGAGGCGGGCCCCCACGCCAACTGCCTCACCGCCACGGGGGTGCAGGTCCCCAGCGCGGCGAATCGTTCGTAGAACGGGAGGGTCAGCAGTTGCTTGTCCCTCACGCCCTCTTCTTCGGACGTTTGCGTGGCTATGACGTGGTAGCAAGGCTGTGAGACGCTGTCAACAATGCCTCCAAGCAGCGAAGGCGCAGCGGGCGAGCGTGGTTTCACCGGGCGTGGTTTCGGCGGGCTTAGGTCGGCTGTGTTCGTCGCGATAATAACCTTCTTCTCGTACTCACCCCGAGAGTCGACCACGCCTTCGATGAACGGGACTAGGTCCTTCAGTAGAATTCCATCTAAGGCCGGCCCTGTGGCCCCACATAATCGCCCGACTCGCCAAAGGTCGCATGATCGGGGTTGTCAATGGAATCGGCTGCGGGGCTTGGTTGGAGAAGACGGGACAACGCGTCGGGGAGCTGGTGGGATGAGCCAGCTCTCCATCGCATCGTCATGTCGAAGTCTCCCAAGCGCAGCGCCCAGCGGTACAACTTGGGGCCTAGGTTGCGGCTACGGAAGAACCAAGTAAGCGCCAAACAATCCGTGACTAGCGCGAACGAACTACCCGCTAGGTACGGCCAAACAAACGGGCCACTTCCCACAGTACCGACATGCACTCCCTTTCTGTGGCTCCGCGCTGCTCGTCCGTCGCCGGCTGGCGGTGGCTAGCATAGGCGATGGCCGTCTCTGCTCCCTCGATTTCCTGCGTCAGGGCGCCGCCGGCCCACGCAGCACTCCTGTCTGTATGCAGTACAAACGGCGTGTCCCATGCAGGGAAGGCTGGGATGGGGGAGGAGGTCAGGGCGTGCCGGTACAGTTCTGTCCATGTGGTGAGCGGGCGGCGGGGGATTTTAAAGGCAAAGGCTGTGTTGCGCAGCATATCTTTGAACGGTGCAGCCAATACGCGGTGTCGTTCGACGTACTGCCCAAGAGACCCTGTCAGTTCCAGGAACGTGCGCACCTCTTCAACCGCGGTAGGCGGGGTAAGCCTTGCTGTCGCTGCTAGCTTGGACTCCGTCGGCCGCAAGCCCTGCCGGTCCACTACCATCCCCACAAAATTACAGGCTCGCGCAACACCACTTGGGTTTCGCAAAGTTCACCGAAAGCCCTCTCGCTTGAAGGCGAGATAAGACCGCGGAAGCGAGGGCAAGGTGATGATGTTACCCAAACCGCCACTGTCAGTCTTCACGCAGCTATTAAGGGCGCGGTAGTTCTGGCCCAACTGCAAGCTACCATCCTTCTTGGGCACCGCCACACATCTAGCAGCCCAGGCGGAGGTGGATTTGCCAATAATCCATCTATCCACGAGCTTCTTTACGTCTAGCTGAACATTGTCAGCCTCTTCTGGCGAAAAGTGATGTTGCTTCGCTGCGATCCGCGCACACTCTTCGTCAATCAGGGGAGACCGCAACTTCCTCATCGTGCACGTGCGAACGTTTTGCGTGTCCCACGGGAACAGACCTGCAATGTTCTGCGGACGAAGTACGCCCTTCAGCCCTTTGTGCCGAATCACACTAAGCTGCCCCACGGAGAGCTCGACCCCACGTGATCGGTTCTCGTTGCTGCCGGACTCTAGGACAGGCGTGGGGTCGTCGGTGGACTCAGGAAGCGGGTCAGCAGGGGGTGGGGGCGAGTGTACGAACAAGGAGGGAAAATGATCCTCATTCCTCGCGTTGAGCTCTATCACTTATGCAATCGGGTGCCCGCTTCGCACTACCGCCGGCGCCCTGCGGGTGTTAACCACCTTACAGTACATCAGGGTCCCCGGCCCCACCCGCGCCATCCCTACTACCGCACCGCCGTCGGTGTCATACTATTCCACCGGCTGGATCAGGACCAGTTGCCACTCGTGGGGTTGGGCCCCCTGTGCGTAATTCTCTAGTGCGACTACCAAGACCCCCCCCACTTCTACCTGCCGAAACAATCGAAACTCCCATTGCAACGTACCGTCGTCTTCCCATGCCTGCCTAGTCCACGAAGCACATTGGCAGCGACGGGACTGACGGTTGGGCGGGGGCGAGGGGCGGGGAGCGCCGGGAGCTGTCAGCAACGAGGTTCAGTGCATAGTAGAGGTCCCACGACTGCTTGGTGACCAAGTTACGCCGTTAAAACGGCACCCACGGCGACCTGGGTGATGACTCAACCCCTTTACCTTCTCCGAGCTAGATGGTGCTGCTGTTGGGTTTGAAAAAGCTTGCCCCTAAGATGAAGGCGTACGGCAAATCCTTCACAATCCTGAATGCAATGTTCCCGGTCCTATTCTCGGGCGGCACCACTGTAGGCAACACCGTCGACCCCATGATCTCCATACCGGGGATCTTATTGCCCGCCGGGTTTGCAGCCTGAAGGGAGCCATTTGACCCGACGGCTAAGCATTCGCTGCCGTGCACTTCCTCCCCGGGATTGTACACTACTCCAAAATGCCGGCGATATGTAGTTGCCGCCCCCGGCCCCGGTATCAACGAGGATCCGCACCGGAATACGCCCCGTCATTCTTCACAGCCTGCTCTGGACCCACAGCTGCTGGTCACTCATAACTTGTTCCCCGGGAGTGAGTACCTCCCCGGGGCGCTCCTTCAGGCGTAAGATCGGCTACCCCCTCGCCTCCCAAAACCTCTACATCCTCGTCAAAGTGCAAGGCCATGACGTCGGCCTGCTCGTCGGATACCGCATACAACCGGTGCTTACCGCGCGATACCGTCCGGCTTGCATCCAACTCCGACCGCTTTTTAGCCGCGTAGGACTGAAAGTATCCAACCGGCATCATGAGGGATCACGGTTGAACGAGCACTCCTGACACGGGCACGCGCCCTGGAAAGAAAAACCTGTGCTTCGACAAGAAGGCAGCTCTCTCCTGGCGCGGGGCGTCCACCTTCGGCAACCCGGGCAGCGTTGCTGGCCCTGCATTCTCACCTGTGGTGGTGCCCTGTCCAGAGCCTCGAGGTGTCCCCTGCGAGACGGGGAGCCCCGTCGCGGGACCATGCTTGCTGAAGGGTAACCTGTGCCGCCCCGGTGTTGAGGCCGCCTGAGTGGTAAACGCCGCGACGGCCTGGTACGAGTTGCTGGCTCCCACCTCCTGCTGTCGCGCCACATCGTATTCCAGATTGCGAGGGGAAGTGTGCCGGTCAAGAAAGGCATCCGCGGGCGGCCCCGGGTAGCTGTCCTCGCCGCCATCAATCGCGGCAAGCATCTCCGCCTCTGCTCTCCTGGAGGGTATCTTCGCAAGCAGCGCGGAGATGTCGGGACGCGACTGGCGAAACAACATTCTCACCTCCGCCATCAATTCGCCCCTTACGGACGTGAGCCTCGGGGATGGCCCGCCATCCCTTTTTGAGCTTGCCACGGGCAGGTTGTCCATACACCGTTTTGCGCGTGGACGCAAGATCGACCAGACCAACGAAGAAGCACGGGTTTTTTCCAGCTCTAGCCGCCATTTGTAGGCTCGTTAGGTTCGTATAATCAATCTGCAGCGGGCGGATCTCTACTTGAGTGCGCAAGAGGCACTCAGGCACCACTCCCTATAGACCCGAATTGTCGAAGGCACTGGGCAGCAACAGCTGGACTAGGTGCTCCAGGAGATCGATCAGCTGCTGTTCCGTGATGTACCTGCAACAGAAGATTGCTTTCGAAGAATGGGGACGAATCGGGTCGGCAATATACGCCCGGCATCCCAACCCCAACCGGCGCGAGGCTGCCTTCCACGCTTCCGCTTCGCGCACGGCGGTGTTGTTGAGCCCCGGTCTTTCGGGAACCCGACTGTAGCAATTCTCGCGCATTAGCTTCCTCAGCCACTCCGTGACCGAGGCATCTTGCGCTCGGATCTGGACAAATGATCCGTCAATTGCCGGAACCTCGACCAGCTCCGTTGGCGTCAGCTCGTCGTGGGTGCCCAATTGGTCCCCGATTATCTCCTGAAACAGCTCCCTCTGCAACGAAGACATGATAACCAGCTCGGGATGCAGGTGGGGTAGGCCTGCGATAATGTGGCGGCGGTCCGGGGTGAGCGTCCAGATACCACGGTCCGCGATCCCAAGTACCTTCACGACCTTGTCCGGGAAAAAGGCTTGGTTGTTGCGCACGGACAACTCCCCGGATGATGCCCCCTTGTAGATCGGTCCTGACGCCTTGCCGTCAATTGTGTCGTGAATACGCCTTAAGGCTATACTGGGATCCTGCATCTCCCTCACACTGCGACTCTTGCCGCCCCCCGCTCCAGTGAAGCATCGGCTACCTGCGCCTCGTGAGCCGCCGGAGTCACTGGGGCCGGTATGCTCAGGGCCTGGGCCGGTCCGCCCAAGGCCACCAGAATTTGCTGGGGTAGAGGCTCTGAAATGGGGCCTCGCTACTGCACACAGACGGGCGGCGGCGGCCCCTGAGGCAGATGGGGGTATCCCGGACCGGGGACCTGGTGCGACCCGTACGCGGGTGGTCCCGGAGGTAGCCGCGGCTGCTGCCCCGGGCCGGGTACCTGCGGTGGCCCGTAGCCAGACTGTCCCGGAGGTAGCGGAGGCTGTCCCGAGTGGGGCCCCTGCTGCGGCCCGACATTGACCCCCTGCGGCTGCTGTGACCCGTAGGGGGGCGGTCCCGGAGGTAGCCGAGCCTGCTGCCCCGGCGGGGGACCTGCTGTGGCCCGTAGACAGGCTGTCCCGGAGGTAGCGGAAGCTGTCCCGAGTCAGGGCCCTGCTGCTGTCCGAATTTGGCCCCCTGCGGGAGCCGGGGTATCGGCCCCGAAGGTAGCGGCGGCTGCCACTGGCCACCTCCCACTGCTGGGGCGGGGAGAACAGGGAAGGCGGCGCGACCAGGAAAGCTTCTCCCCCGTGGCGACGTGGCCCCGCCCACAACAGTACGCAGCTAAGCTTAACCAGTCCTTGGACTGCCGATCTGAGTGATTATTATATTATCAATCGTATCGGGTAACGTAGTAAAATAGTCCTCCCAGTTTGTCATCTTGGCCTGCGAGCCTCATTTCACCTATGATTTCAACACTATTCCTACGGGATGGCACACGATAAGTATTATAATATAACATGAATCATCATTTTTTTGTATATTTTATACTCCGGAGTATATGTTTATATATATAGTTTTAATGCTGGAAGCACTGCCAGTATACTGAAGATGCTGCCAGCGCACTGGTGGTACTACGCGTATATTAAATGCGCAGCCATCGTTACAGAAGCATTAACCTGGTGGCACTGTATCTATAAGTGTCATAGTACGACAGCTCTATTACCGTCACTTTTACTCTCCCGCTCAGCTACTCTTCTCACGGAGCGACACAGTGGAAGTATAATATTAATAGTATATGCCTCCTCTTTTGTCATCTGACGCGTGCTACGATAGAGGTGGGCCATTTTTTTCTATTTCTACTCCTCAATTTGGAATTAAGACCTCTTCCAAAACCTGTTTTTGGAGATTTTTTTTTGCTGCTCCTCGATGAATAATCTCATGGGCCTACGTAAAAGACGATAATGATGCAAACGAAAATGGCGTATTTCCGACGGTTTTGGGTCAAGGAGCCCCGTCATTCAGAAAATATTCCAGACGAAAAGTGCTACCTCTACCGTAGCACGCGTCATCTTGGTCCATGAGTCTCATTGCCCGTAGGATTACAATACTATTCCTATGGGATGACGCGGTGTAAGTGTCATAATCGTCGTTGTTTTAACATGATGGACGTACTGCCAGTATACTAAAAACAATGCCAGTGCCCTGGTGATATTGCCCGTCTATTAGGTGCGCCGCCCTCATATGGGGACTAGACCGTAGTACAAACCTGTCTCTGGCCGCCTACTCCGACGTTTTGGGTCTACACCCAACATATTGAAAGCGATGCCAGTATGGAGATACTGCCAGTGTACTGGGGATGCTGCCAGTATACTGGTATGCCGCCCTCATTATGCGGACTACTGGTACTGCAGTTGTTGTTGTTGTTGTTGTTGTTGTTCTCACACTAACTTGCATAATCAAGTCCGTGGTCACAGGACATGCTCCAGTCACTCTGGAGCCGAGGAATACCCCAGGGAAAAACACAAACAAACCAAAGGTGGTACACGCATATATCACAGCTGACGCAATTCATGCCTCCACGGGAAACACATAAAAATGAAATCGGGACTCACCCTACGATGTGCCAGGTCCATACTGGTGCATCAATACGTCTTACTACTCGCGCCTGGAAAAACCGACTGTACCGCTTGCCACCCAAGAAAGACTACCTCGTATATATTGCACGTAGTATCTATCACTACGCATACGCACGACACAATGAAAAGAAAATAAGATAAAGGAAAGGAAAGAAAAGACAAGAAAGCGAAAAAACGAAAAAGGAAGGGAACGAAAAGAAAATACAAGAAAAGCAAGAAAAGACAAGACAAGAAGAGGAAGCAAGGAAAGGAAAAGAGAAAAAAAAAATGTCATACTAGCAGACCCTTGGAACCGACTAAAGACGGCATCGAGCTCATAGAGGGTATCAAGTGCATCATCAAAGGCACTGGGGACAGAACGCAACATGGCGAAGAAGTCAGGGCGGTCTTACGCTATCTTCTGACGGCCATTGGAAGGCCCACAAATTTTAAGACGATGATGGCCAGACCCAGACTTAAGTCTCTTGGGCATGACCCCTCCCCTTCCCCCCATCCCCCTCCCCCCCCCCCCTCCTCCCCTCCCCCCCTCACCCCCTCCCCTCCCCCCTCCCCCCGGACGCTTAGAGATGCCGACGGTGGATGGCGCTGCCGCAGCCTTTGCGCGTCGCTCTGCAGGTTTGCGTCTCTCCGTTTCGTCCATATTCCGCATGAACAACTCGACTCCCTCCTCTACTTGTCGAAACCACCTGCCGGCCTTCTGAGGAGCCTTTCGCCACCCATCGAACTTCATTCCAAAGACCGACATATCTTCCTTCAGATAAGCCATCCAGTCCTTCTCTTGCCCCCCTGAGTAGCCCTTACCTCCAACAAGCTCCCCAAACATCACCCTCTGTGGCAGACGCTCCTCTCCCATACGTGCTACGAATCCCGCGAACAATATCATTCGTTTGCGCACTATCACTTCTATGCTCTCGGAAGCTGTCTTGGCAAGCGCGTCGGCATACGATAGGGTGTGGTCGTCGCGCTTCCGTTTCCGCCATCCGAGGCATCGAAGGAGCACGGAGTGGCAAACCCGTCGTAGCCTGTCCTAGTCAGGCTTGTTCGGGCTCCACGTAATGCAACCGTAAAGCAATGTCTCGACCACCTCAGCTTTCAGCAACCGCACCTTCAACCGTAAGCGCACAACGGGCGATCATAGATTTCAACCTTGTACCGCTGAAAGCATGCCCAGACCCTCTGAAGACGCCGCGTCATTTCAATGCTAAGGTCTCTGTCTGCGGTGATAGCCCCGCCCAAGTGCACAAACTCGATTGTTTGTTTGTATACCTGGCCGACTGCATTGATTGTGAACGACACCTTCCCCCCGCCTTTGGCTCGCAGGGACACAATCTCTGTTTTCGCCTCGGAGACCGTAAGCCCGAACGACGAGCACGCAGTCACGATCACCGTCATCATCCTCTCCAGCCCTTCTGATGATCGCGATACGATGCCCGCATCGTCCACGTACAGCATACCCCACAATCTCTGCACCTCATCCCCATCCTTCATCGTTGCATCTTTCCAATGTTGCAGCACACCACCTCCCCTCCACACAGCGACGATGATATCGTGGAACTTTTCGAGAGTGTTCAATTCTCCTTCGTCGGCCAAAACCTAGAGCTCGGCCGGGAGACCATCGAGCCCTACCGCCTTTCGGTTCGCCAACGCACGGATCGCCTCCTCTACTTCGTACCTAGACGGGACATCGTCCAGTGGTCTGCACGGGGGCCACCGCTTAAGCTCGTCCACAATGCTCGGGTCAAGGGTCGGCGACTTGGTGTTAAGCAGTTTGTGAAACCACCTCACCCACCGCTCGCAGATGAAGGCATTGTCCCGCAGCAGTCGACCTTTCTCGTATTTGATGTACTGCGAGTGAAACGTCCTCTCCCTTCCACATCCCTCCCAGTAGAAGCCAAATTGATCACCTTCTCGGATACGCCCTTCGAGTTGGCTGACGTAATCTTCGAAGAACCTCTGTACAGCTTCTGCCCGCGTGCGTTTCAGCTGTTTGGTAGTCGCCTTCAAGGCTCGCCGTAGACCACGATCGTTTGGAGCAGAACAGACCCGTTTCCTCGCGTCTTCCCTATCTTGCCATCGTCGGTTCAACTCCGCTTTCGGCTCCTCGGTTGCACACCAGCTCTTCGGTACTTGTTTGCGCCAAATAGGGGGCGCTATGTCGGCCGCATTCGACATCAGCGTCTTGGTCAGTAATGAGGTCATGTCATCAACGCTTCCGGCATTAGTACCGCGTATCGGGGAGGCAAGCTTGGCTGCTATCGCGTTTTGGAAATTCATCCGGAGATGCGGGTCCGCCATTAATCTTGGTGTATCAATAGCTCGCCGGTTTTTGATTACTCTCTTCGGACGATTTGGTGCGATGCGGCCCAAAATGCGAATATTCCTATTTCGAAGTTGTGGTCCGACTCAGCATTCTCCCTGGGTGGGGTCCGCACACTGACATTACATACCAATAGTCTATTCACTTGCCGTGCAGTATAACTGGTTGGCGAGTGCATACGCCCGGGTCGTACCATATATATCCAGAACAGGCCCACTACCCGGCATCAGAGCATTCATTCCTTGTGTACTATTCATTGGTAGTAACGAGGCGCGACCTCAATACCTACAGTAGTAGTCCAACCTGCGATGTGGGATGACTACTGTGATAACTCGAATCTTTATTCTTAGATTGGACACCATGTCAAAGAGTCGTGCTGTGCGTGTGTCAATCATTGAAAGGTAGTCGCACCACCTGCATGCGTATCACACACGATGGGGGTCTCCCCTCCGGGCCTCCTGGCCGGTCACAACAAACCCAGATTTGCAACACAACACTGATCATTTGTATTATTCCAGAGAGGCAGCCAAAAGCTGCCAAAAACACGTACATGGTCTTCCCAAGTTCATGCAAAGACTAACCATTGTACTAAGCATCTTGCGGTTTTTGTTGATTCACCATCGTTTAGCGGTCCCGACTGGACCTTTTCTTGCGAAGTGAAGCACCGAGGGTAACAGAACGAAGTAGGTGGAGCTACGGGTTGGTTGTGAACGGTGCTGGCCACCACAACTTGTACCCTATCATTATATGCAGGCGTTCGTGTCCGGGGTTAAATATTATTGCACCTTTGCCTAGAGTACGCCGTGCCCTTCTTTAGGAAACCCTCGGGCTCTTGCGAAATTGTCGTAACAGTACCTCCCACAGCAGCTCTCGATCTAGAGAGTCAAGCTGCGTGCGTACGCGTTATAGAGGGCTATGGAGCACAATACCATGTATAGGAGCGCTTTCTTCGACTCATCATTCGAGCTCTTGCAGTCGGCGCACGACAAGCAGAACGTCGTCCGCTGTTGATGTGACTGCGCCGGGAGGAAGCCGCAATGTTGCCGCCGCACACACTAATATAGCACTAGCTCCTCGTCTACGCTCACCCTATCCTCCACGAGACGAATCTGATCCCTTACTATTAATGGTATACCTTCGTCCTCGCTGAAGCGTACAAGAACGACGTTTGTGTATTGCACCTGGCGATTAATATTGAACAGCAACCGCGATATTTTATTTTTATTTTTATCGTCGCTTCCATATTCTCCAGCTGCACTCGTAAGAGATGCAAGGTTCCCCTCCGGAAAGTGCCTAAGGGAGTGGCGTAAGAACGAAACCCTAACATCCAACATATATTTGACTGTCTGTGGGCAAATAAGATGTACCTGGTGGTAGTAAAAACTATGCTCTTGTCCGCAGCTCGAAAAGCGGAGTGTGGGGAGGCGCCCTTCCAGGTACGGTTCGCTCTCTCACCGTCGGGGTGGAGAACCGAAAATAAGCGGTAATCCCATCGGTACGTACGTGTCCAGCGCCAGTACTTGTACGATGGGGACTTTTTATACGGGCGACTCTTATGCAGTAAAATTTGCGTGGTAAAAATAAAAGGACGAATAGGTGGATTTTCAACCGGCAAAAAAACAAGTCAGCAGCCAGTTGTTCCGTGCGCGGTCTGGTCTTGATGCTTTTTCTTTGGTTCCTGTTGTTTCGTATGGAATTCAGCAATAAATTTCAGAGTAGGTACTCTTCGTGTCTTGTTGAGCCCGATATTGAACTTAACGACGAGTGATACACGCCAGGATGGGCAATCATCCCCCTTCACCGCCACTTCGTCGCAGAGAGTGCGCGGAATGAGGAACTGTAGGGCTTCTATTATTGTCGCTGAGACAGAGAAGCCCTTTGTCATGGAGCATCGGCGCCTATATCCACTGCTGTTTGCTTTTTAAATTCAAGAAAAATACGCTGGATTGTTTTGATCGTCGCCCGATTCAAAATCGACCCCTCGTGGAGACGAAAGCAACTCGCCTCAGCATAGCGAGGACTCGCCACGCGCACATATACGATGTATCCTACTACTGCTGCTGTGCGGCAAGGTTGTACACGTAGTGTTGTGCCGTCCTCATGTTGTCTGGTTGCTGTCATCTGTGGTGTGAGCAAAATCTCCGACCCATAACATGATTACCCCTCTGTTACGGACGTGAAAACACTCTGTCTATTTGGACGTAAATGTAAGTATGGGTTGGTCGATAAATTACAATTTAAAAGTTCACTATATTACCGTCCAAACTGGCGCAATCTATGGACATGCAATGGAGATGCGCACGAAGTGGCAGCACAGGGGTACGGTGGGGTGACAAATATCACTCTCCAATCAAAGAATCAGCTTCTACAACAGCAACCACACGCGCATACAGTTGCAGGCTGCTGATGCTAGGAGGCTGGACCGCTGCTGGGCGGCAGGATCGTAGCGTGGTGCCATCAGCGCCTATATCCTTTGCTGTTTGCTTTTTATAGTTAAGCAAAATTACGCTGGATTGTTTTGATCGTCGTCCGATTCAAAATCGTCCCCTCGCGGAGACGAAAGCAACTCGCCTCAGCATAGCGAAGACTCGCCACGCGCATGCACATGATGTATCCCACTACTGCTGCTGTGCGGTAGGGTTGTACACGTAGCGTTGTGCCGTCTTCAAGTTTGGTACCTGTCATCTGTGGCGAGAGCAAAATCTCCGACACAAAACAATACCCCTTTGGTATGTAGTACGGAAAATACTTCCTCTTTGGACGTAAATGTAAGGATTGGTTAGTATATCAATTATGATAAAAAAGGTTCCTATATTACCGACGAAATTGGCGCGATCTATGGACATGCAATTGAGATGCGTTCGAAGCGGCAGCACGCCAGGAAGATGGGGTATGATGGGGTGACAAATGCCACGCTCCGATAAAAAAATCAGCTACTACAACAGCAGCCACACGCGCATACAGTTGCAGGCTGCTGCTGCTAGGGGGCTGGACTGCTGCTGGGCGGCAGGATCGTAGCGTGGTGCTCCGTGCAAAAAGAGGGAAAGAAACGTGTTATACCCTCCACGAGAGCAGAAAAGTCGGGTGTGCATCCAAATTTTACGTGCGTACGCGGGAATAAGGGATGCAGAAACCCAATCCCCGCGGGGATGTTGCGGAAACCCGGGGGTTTGCCTTAAGTGTGCCCAGGGCCAAAAAAGTTTAAAAGGCTTGCCACGCGCGACACGCTGCACGGATCGCGCCCAAACCTCCAGCAACGTGAGCCCGACGGTCGAATTGTGCCCACCCCACCCGACGTTTGGGACAAAGGTGCGAACACGAAGAGATGCGCCCGAAGGAAAAAAAAATCACAATTATACACATACATATAACCCTCAGCCGCCTTATGAACAAACCGTGGCCACAGGTGTCTTCCCTTCTCCCCATGTCTTTCCTGTCTTTTTTTCGCGCACAAGGTTCAGCATTTGTTCCGATTCTTCAGCTATATTTTATATAAACTTATTCTGAGGATGTCAGCCGTGAGTTCGACGAATCTTGGGTCAATACTCATCTTTGCAAGCTGCATTGTTGGTACTTGTAATATACTGTATGAGTGAGTTTTATATTGGGAGGGGTCCTACATACATGTGTAACACAATATAAATGTATATATGATCATTATTATTATGTTTGCCCTCCGACAATATGGCGTAGATGCCGTGCCGATGTAAATCGAATATCCTTTTATAAAGCAGCAGTGGCACCTAATATGAAGTCGAATGATCGCACCATAATGCAGTGGTATCTTCCGCCAACCATTTGCCCATTTCCTTTCCCCGCATGTTCTCCTTTTATCTACTATTTCCTTTCCCTATATATATTTTAGCTAAGAGCCTACCTTGATCCTCATCAACACTGCCACCCCAGGTCAGTGGCCGCAGTCCTCCCGATTCTTCCTCCCTTCCCCTCGCGGCCTGACGATCCCTCAGAGATAGCCTATATCGATGAACTCTGCGCGAAATCGCGGCCTGAGTGGTCACAGAAATGATTTGGAATAGTCGCTCCTTGCACACGCCTTTCCGCGCTAGGGACGATGCGTCCGTCCGTCCAACGATGCTTGCCGCCACCTGATCTATCAGGTCGCTGCCTTCTTTACCGAGGCGCCCAAAGCTTTCCACCGCGAGGGTGGCGAGTGTGTAGCTGCGTTCGTCGAAGGACACCTGTCCCGGACGAGCGTAGTGGTTGCCCTTGCGCGCCTCGGAAGTGGAAGTAGCTGATCTGTTCCGATCCGCGCTTCCTGCCCTCATGTGGACCCCTGCTTGTGGGTCCGCATACGTGACGTCGAGGAGTATCGATTTGTCGCGGTACTCCGATGACGTAACATCTCTTAGTCCACCTGCCTCAATCACGATGTCCATTCGCAAATCCCTGTCTGCGTGGAACGGGGCTCCGCTTTCCATCTGGTGGCGGATGGACATGCTCTTAAGGGTGCGGGAGAGCGCGTGCACGAGGGGTTGGTGCTGGTTCACTTGCACGCCCGATCGGTGACACAATCGTGCATGCCGCGTATTAACATCCGCTTCACCGCAGCATGGGCACCTCGCCGCCAGGAACTCCTCTAACTCCAGAAATCTCTTCCCCGCAGTCACGAACTCTGATGCAGGGATGGTTCTAGCTGAGTCTACAGGCCTCGCCCTTAGGAAGGCGGTAGCCCCTGATCCCGATTGACTCCGTTGCCGGGCCTTGGCCAAGTCTCGTGTCTCCTTCTCGCCTTGAGATTCGCTTGTGTCTCGCTGGGGCCTCGTCTCGGGGAGCTGGTCCAGTGAAGAGACGTACTTATCATAATGTACACGGTGTAGTACCAGTTTACCCAGTCTATGCTGCGCTTCGCTGGATCTGATAGTTTCGGCGTCGTGTGCAGGCGACGCGTCTGCAACTGATTGCCCTGAGGCACCTTGCTCTCCTGCTCTAAAGGCTCTGTCCCGCCAATTTTTCGGTACGATGTTCGCCATGACCTCCTCTAAAACCCCATGCACATCGCGTAGGCCCCTGACGTTGTTCCAGATGCGCCGCACGAGGTCAGAATCGGGCATCTCCCTCCGGACTTTGTTCCCTATTGCGCCGGACAGATCAGCAAGCACCTCTGGCACCGTCGTCACCAAGCTCCCAACGGGTGCTGACATCCTCCGGGCTTCAGCCGATAACAGCCCGAACCCTCCGGCTCCCGCGGACAGGCTCGCCTGCGCCTGTTGACGGGGTTGCGGGTTCAACATGTTTGTCGGGCACCCGTCCTTGAAGAACGACGATTCTTCTGCTGCCCCCCGGGAGATCGAGCAATTTTGCCAGCATCCACAAGGCGTTGCCATATGCTTTTTTGCATGCAGCCAGCGATAGTTCTGGGTTAATCACGCGTTCAAGGTAGGAGGTCCGTTGAACCATAGAGCCGGTGGCAATCAGGTTGGCTGATTGCTTCGTTCGGCATGCGCGACAACATCCGCGCGAGTTGCTCCGCTCCCCCGTTTTGGACTATCTCCATTGCGCTCTCCCTCGCGTACTCATCTGTGCCGATGGGCACCCCCACCACCTTAACCCCACCACGTTCGGCGATGCTTACGCCAATGCCTTCAAGAAGGGCGGTGTGTTCCGGCGTAGGTACGTGCCCCTTTGGGGGCAGGGCAACCGTTTTGCTCGGGTTGATCGCAATTCCGGTGTTGGACAGCTCACGCTCGAGAAAAGGTACCACTTCCACAGTATCGGGTGTGATTTCCATCATTCTGATGCTAGTATCATCTAGGTAGGCGAATGCCTCTACACCTCTTGGCTCGAACTCCGCCCGTGTCCGCTTCAGCACCGGCAGGAGCGGCATGCAGAACAACGCCGGCCCCATGGTATTACCTTGTTGCACCCCGCTGGAGCAGTCGATATTCCGCCTTTCTCCCGATTCCATCTGAAAGAACACCAGCGGAGACATCTCGCCGTAACATTTTGCCACGAACGGTGTAAGCGCCGGAACGCAAGTGGTCGCCTCCGCTAGCATAGCAGTCCGCTTACCTGTGTTGAATGCGTTGGAGGAATCGGTGAGGATCAGCCAGGTTTTTGCCTCGTGATGTACGCTTGCGCGTAGCGCTACCTGTTCCACCCCCCCTCGTACTCCGACTCCAAACTGTCTCGCTTGGCGGTTGGCCTGCTCCAGCCGTGGTCGCGCATGGTTCCGGCCGCAATAAGCCGCCTCCACGTCATCCCCACGCATACGGGGCGGTATTTTTCACCCAGGGCAGTGAGGTTTAATTGCAAGAAGAGCTGCCAGAATTCAGGCGGGAAGGCGTTTGGATCATCGATAATTCTTCTCCAGAAGGCTTTAATGCCAGCTCCGAATTTTTCGCGCCCAATACCAGTCCTGATTATTGACTGCAAGTACGAGAAGCGCAGACCGTCGCTTCCCGCGCCTGATAAGGCGTTGCGAGAATTAATGACCTCGAGGGCCACCTGTGGGTCGAACTCTTCCTCCGGGCACCAGTTGGGAACACTCCCTTCCTCCTGGTCGGCGGAACGTGCCGCCACCGCTGCCGCTGCAGCTTCGGAGACGCAGGCCTCGTTCTCCTTCGGGAACTTTGCTTTTGAACGCGCTCCCACGTTTCCTCGTTTTCCGGCGCGCGCGTTTCCGCGAGGTGGCTGCGTGCTGCCACAGTCACCCTCCCTCGATGGCGGCATGCTGGTGATGCCCTCCTAAACATATCAGCGTCCGTCTCTTCGCGG
The DNA here is from genome assembly GCA_012845835.1 of Undaria pinnatifida. Classification (NCBI taxonomy): domain Eukaryota; class Phaeophyceae; order Laminariales; family Alariaceae; genus Undaria; species Undaria pinnatifida. The sequence continues at coordinate 8,355,325 of JABAKD010000004.1, forward strand.
GCTTGGTCGATTTGCCTCGTCGATGTTCGATGGGTACACTCCATTAACCACGGGAGCAAAAGGGTGAGGTCACCGCGTTCGGCAGACGCAAACCTCTCACGCCGTTTCATTCGGCCATCCTGCGAGCGCAGTAGACCTGGGAGGATGTACCACAACTTGATTGACCTCAGGAGTGATTGCGGAGTCTCCGATTGTGTGGATTGGCGATGCTCTCCCAAGGTCGGATGGAGGAGGCCAAGCACATGGGTGATAACCTTGGCGTGGGCAGTAGCCAGTCTCGGCTGCATTTTGACAACAGTGACAAAGCGCTGTTGGAGGTCCTCGAGGGGGACATCATCGAGCGGTCCTGCAATTCCCAATGTGTTTGGTCCTAGGGATAGCAGATGCCATCCCGGCGCTCTTCCTCGCCATCGTCAGGTCACCCCCCGAGCCCCGCTGCCGTCACGTGTAGCCCAGGGTCGGCCTGAACTGCCGATTCTATTGCTTCCCGTCTTCCATGGCGGACTGTGCATCCCCTTGCTCTGCAGAGAAGCGACGCCTGCGCCCCGCCTCGTCTGACCGCATTCACCACGCACCGCGCATGCATTGCATGTTGACGCCCACAGGGCAACCCCGCCACTCGGTGTCCCTGAGCAATCGTTGCTCTACAGCCCACACAGCTCGTACCGCTGTGGTCGTCTGCAATGAAAGCGCGAAGATGCGTTATGCTCCCTGGTGCTGACCCTCCTCCCTCTCCGTCCCCGCCTTCTCCCTCTCCACCGCCAGACCTTCCTTCGGCAGGGGCCGAGGGAACCTCGCCGCTTCCATGTTGAGGGATTTGCCCCGGTTGGTGGTGGCTCCTCTCCCAGTTCTCGTCGCTCGTGTTCCTCTTCCGGATTCGCGGAGTCGACCTCGTCTGCCTCTTGTGCTTCTCCCACCTTCTACTGCAGCAGTGAACGTAGATGCAGTCGCTCTCGATGTTGCTGGGGTGACGCTGGGCTGTGTTGGGGGCGCGCGCGAGTGTCCCTGCGCCGTCGCCTCCCTGCTTTCGGCAGTTCGGGGGTTTCCCATGGCAATAGATACAGCATCTCCTGGCTCCGTCTGCTCCCTTCCCCCCGGGTCACCTCCTGACGCTAGAGTTGCACCTTCCCGTGGTCACGCCCACTGCTAAAGGGTCGCTCTTCCGTGCCGGGCCCGTTCCTTCCGCCGTGCTTCTCACCGCCGCTAGGGTGGCACGGGGTTGACTCCGAGGGGGGACAAGGGCTCCGCCACCGTGACATCCCCGTGTTCGGCCATGAGGGTGTTCTCCACGGCTACTTGAACGGCGCCTCCTGGGTCCGCCTGCCCCCTTACCCTCGAGTCACCTTCAGACGCCGGGGCTGCTCCTTCCGGTTGTGTTGCTCCCGCTGCTAACGACTCACTCTGCAGCGCCGGGTTTGTTCCTTCCTGCGTTACCCACGCTGCCGTCGGGGAGGGAGGCAGCTCGTTCCCTGCCTCAAACCCGTTTTGGGACCCGAGGGTCCCTGCTGCCGTCAGGAACGGAGGAAGCGCCTCCCCCTCTTCTAACGCTTTTCGGACCCCGAGGGTCCACCTCGTCAGGCGGTCCTCCCACGTCGAGTCAAGGCCCACCAAGAACTCTTGGACATGAGGTAGGATGTAGATCCTTCGATTCGGAAGTCGGAGTACAGAATCCTGCGGGCGGATGCCATACGCGGCGAAGATCCACTGTAGTGAACGGCTGCCGCTCTCCATTCCCTCGGTCGGGGGAAGTCAAGGTAGGCGCCTTGGGGCAGGCCAAGAGCATCGCCGAACAGGGAGCACAAAAGGAACGAGGAGATTGGGCTACTCCCATGTGTCCTCACCATCTCCTCAAAAGTATCGTGGGAACTAGTCGTGACGAAACTAGCTGGGTCCAACCGGGGGCCGTCCTCCTCCAAGAGTTCCGTGAACTGCAGGGCTCCCGCTACTGCTGGCCACCTTCCCCCGGGCGTGGCCTTGGAAGGTCCTCAGCCAGCTCAGCCGGATGAAGAGGCCGATTTCTTGCCGGCCATTCCGAGGGACACGCGACGTGGTTGTGGGTCTGCATGCCCAATCGCGAGGCGTTCTGCACGGTCTATCATGCAGCGGGCATGAACTTGCTCTCCGTGGGGACACGGAATAAGTGCCCATAAATAGTCCACCGCTGAATCCCCAGTAGGCTCCTCTAGTGCCCGCCCGCAGTAGGCACAGGGAGATGCACCCCTGCTTCCCGCGGCATGACGCCTCTCTGCTGCACTCCTAGCAGCGCCTCCTTGTTCAGTTGGTCTCGTGTCTACAGGGTCGTTCTCCAGCGTCCGGTCTGTTCTCTCCGGTGTCGCTGCCATCGCTGTTGAGAAGGAAGGAAGTGCATCACCCGCTTTCAACGCGCTTCTGACCCCGAGGGTCCACCTCGTTAGTCGGTCTTCCCATTCGGCGTCGTGACCTACTAGATATTGTTGGACGTGAGGTGCGATGTAGATTATTTGACTTTGGACAAGATATCCTGCGGTTGGATGGCGTACGCAGCAAACAGCGTACGGTATCGGCCTGCCGCCGTTTCCCATTCCCTCGGTCGGGAAAAATCGAGGTATGCTCCTTGAGGCAGGTTCAGCGCATCGCAAATTAGGAAGGATAGCAAGAACGAGGAGGTTGAGCTCTGTGCATGTAACATGAGCCCAAACGTACCGCAAATGCCAGCCGTCACGTAGCTGGCTGACTCCAGTCCGGAGATGTGCCGCTGAAGGCAGGTGGCGAACTGCAGGGCACCTCTCACCGCCCCCTACCTTCCCCTATGTCCGTCCATGGATTTCCCTCTAGCCAGCTCCGCCGGGTAGGGAGGTCGGCTTCCTCCCGGCCACGCCGAGCGACACGCGACGCAGGGCCTAGGATCTGCATATTATCTCGCGAGGTTTTTCGCGCGGTCCAGCATGCAGCGGGTGTGCACAAAGCCTCCATGGGCGCACGGAACGGGTACTCGAGCGTCGTCTTCCCCCGACTCGCCCCACTAGAGTTATCGAAAGGCCACCCGCAGAACGTGTACCAAATTCCTCGGAATCCTCCAATCCCCTTTTAACGTGTTGACCACCTTCGCCTTGACTCGCGGCCACTTCTACACCCGAGGTCAGTGATCGCCACAATGTCTCTAACTGTCGTTGTTGGTGAGCGCCATCCGGGGTAGTGCGATCGTATCTCATGTGGATTCTGGGCGCTATTGCCGTGAGTCGGAACGTTCTCCGACGCGACACTCCTGTTCCGTCTCGGATAGCTACCCCAAATCGGTCGTCCCCCCTGCCGTCTGCTCCTGCTGCGCTTTCTACGGCACACCTCCTGTGGATGAGCCAGCCACCAAAAGCGAACCTCTGGTTATCCTCCAAGTGCCTGCCGCAGACCCCACGCGGCGCTCGCACTTGTTGCTGGGGATCGTGCCCCGCCATCCTCCGTGGTGGTTCTCCTCATCTCGCTCTGTGAGATTCCGTGATAAGTCCATGATCATTCTGTTTATCGGGGGTTCGGTCAGGAGTTTTTTTCCGTCTCGGCCTTAGTATGCGATTCGTGGAACTGGAATTCTCGGTCAAATCGCTTCGTTCGAGCGCCGTCTTTGGGGGGCGGCTCAAACGCCTCTCGCCCTGCCGTACCCGTTTCGCACCTGGCCGGGAACGGGTACGTGGGCTGAGCGAGACAAGCGAGAAGTGCGCAAATTTTTGTATTTTGGGCGGTATACGCCCGAGCTATTCTTGGATCTGGTCATATGCAGAGCTTGAACGAAAAAAGCATATTGGAAAATATTTGTTTCCAAGTTGGCATGATTTCCAAATTGATTGGCTTCTTATTTTGTCCCCACCACACTTTTTTCATGGTCACACCTCGAAGCGTTTGGCCTATTGTGCACATCGTACGACCGACTGCTGTGTCGTTGCTTTTCGATATCGGATTTCAAGGTTGAATATCTTTGTTCGAGCAATCGTTGTCTTCGAGCAGGGCCGTTCCCTACCCAACAACATCATGACACCCAGTGTTCGTGCTGATTCTTCATCCTAGAGAGATACAACTTCCTATTATGTGGTCACAGACTGTGAGACAGAGTAAACCAAACAATCGCAATTCATCAAGGCATAAAGCAAGTGAAATGCTAGCGTACCGGGTACTAGAACACAACAAAACAGGCCAAACCACGAAAAATATAGAAAACAAACACAACGAACGGAGTCGCTCTAAAAAATCGCAGTTATTGTACGAGAAACAATGTTTTGTCAGTCTGCTTCATCGCCGCTCCAAAGAATCGTTCCGTATATTTTGGTCCACGATCCACAACATACATACATACATCTTTCAGAACTGCATAATAAGTATCCCACACCATTTCCATGCATATTTATCCCCACAAACGAAACGTGCGTGCACTTCTAACTGTAGGTATGATTATCAAGGTAGTAGTGTTTCGAACGCTTTGTTGTGTGATTGCAAGAATTGCGCTGGCTACTGACTGACTGTTGTTGTTGCTGGTCAATACATCGTGTGCGCCAGCAATAAATTGATGACAGTATAATAAAATATAGGGATCTTCTTGAAAATGCCATCTCGTGTTTGCCAGGAACTAACCGATGATGATACAGAGTAATAGGGATCTTCTTGACAATATCTCATGTGCGCCACAGCAATCGACGATATAGCAGTATAATAAAAAATAGGGATCTCCTGCACAAATATCTCGTGGTATTATACCTATCACTACGCATACGCGCGTCAGACGCAAGTCAAATGGAAAACAGAAACGAACAGAAAAGACAGAGAAGAAAGAAAAGGGGTATTATATTCCGATTCAGATCACCGTGTGTCAAGCCGAAGCAGGCGCTCATTGCTCTTATCTGTTGTGGGCAATATATATATACTGAGTAGCTGTTAGTATGCCGGGACATGGCGATTTGACCGCTCTTCTTACGTCTCGAATGAAAATATCGTGACGCCCTGGGCACCAGCTGCATAGATTCATCCCGAGGTCGAGCGTTTGGTACGAATTGCGGTCGCATGGCAATTTTTTGCCCTACGCGAGTACTATGCAGGAAAACCAGCGAAAACATTAGCGAGCTTCGGTTTCTGACCCAATACACGAATGAAATCGGAATTTTCAGCGATTTTTTTCGGTGACGCATAAGCGACAAAGAGGTGATTATTCGGGCACAGCAAGTATTTCATGATTATTCGACCATTATGCCAGTTTGAGTCAAATACGCGCTGCTGTTTTGGCCTATGTTCAGTTTTTTCCCACGGTTGGTTAATTATTTACGCTCGAGTCGTGCCAATTTTAGTTCCACATATAATATTATTATGTCGTTTCCCTTTGAACACCCCCTTTCTGTTTGGAATTAATTGTGCATATAACCGGGGGTTCTCCTGCATAAAAATGGCTCTAACTCGTCCGTTTATATTGCGTTTGATGCTGTTGTTGCTCTTCAAGTGTTTCTCATCCTCATTTTGAGCGTGCTTGCTCGGCACGCCGACCTGATATATAGGCTCAAAATCGCTTTTCCTTTGTGTGCGACCTATCGTATGACATGCAAAAAACTCAGTGAACAACTGCGCTCGCATTGCAAGTTTTGCCGTAAGCGAGAGGTATGCGAGAAAACCCGACTCGATCGAAATAATTGTGAGCTTATTGGGCCAAAGCCTACCAGCCAACCACGAGAAATAAGCCAGTGGAGTCGGGGTTGACACGCCGTGCGGGGAGGTATATCGACCCTGGAGATCATCGTTATAGTTCCCGCGTTGCTGGGGCGGTAGAGATTCGGAGGATTTCTGAACCGGGGATGGGGCCCTATCTCCCCCGTGTGCGACGGAACTGCCCCCCATCGGTTGGTGAGCCTCTATTATCCTCCTACTAGGGTGGGGGGGCCGCTGTGGAGCTCGAACCAATCAGCTATTATACCCAATGGAACTGGGGTTTCCACGCCGTAGGGGGGGTGTCGACCCGAGAGAACTCGGTTTTCTCTCCCCGTTTGTCGAATTTTTAGATATATGGAACGAACCCTGGACCGGGGATGGGACCCTATCGTCTCCGGGTGTAGGTGGCTCAATAATATACGAACCCCGGCCAACTAGAGATCGGCCGGTCGGTGGCATTGGGGATTTCCACACTGTGCGGGGAGGTATAATTCCTGATATATATATATATCCGTGTTTGTGCCCGGGTTGTCGGAGTTGTATTATATATGTGAATGGATTATGAGTCTGGGAATGGACCCTATCGTCCCCAGATGACGGTTACTTTATGTACGATCTCCGGCCAATGAGCAACCAGCAATCATCAGACAAAAATGCCATACAAGGAATTTTATGCTTATATTTTCGTCTCAAACTCGATCGAGTCTGAATTTCTCGACTACCAAATTCTTTGTTCAGTGCTTTATCGCGTACTACTACTATTCCATCGACCAGACGAGAATGGTCTACAGCAACAAGTAGAGGCATATTACATCATTATAATAGCATTCGAGGAATTGAATGACGAAGGCAGCGACACCGTGTTTCACGCCTAGAATATCGTCAGCAAGTGTCTCCGCGATCATCATACACACACAGAGACACAGTCAGTCGGTCTGCGAGCCTAGGATCTAGATATAAGTCACATTTATCCCCTCAAAATAATGTATAGTTTCCACGCACAGATTGAGCTGCCCCGCACGCCCCACCCCCGCCCGAACACCCCCCCCATGATAAACTGGTGCATTTTTTTTTTCTTTCTTTCCCAAAACCGTCAGATTTATCCCCTTAAAAGGATTTATAGCTTCCACGCACAAATTTCCCGCCCGTCCGCCCCCCGCCCCCCCCTTCCCCCCCCCCCTCCAACCCCGCTCGCTTTTGATCAAAAACACGCCCCCTCGTCCTTCAAAACTCCGCCCCCCCCTCACCGGTTCTTCGACTTACAGGATTCACTTGATAAACGGATACGTTTCCCTCCACAGCTGTCAGATTGTGTCCCCCTCAGAAACGGGTTTTATAGTTTCCGCGCACAGACTGACTAACATCACCCTGTTGACCCTGATAGCTACACTGTAGTTGTAAGGGGAGTCGCCGACCTATGTCCTTAATGAGGACACACAACTCGTACTACGCGCGATCGGAGTATCACACACAGCTTGCAAAGAAAGATGAGTTTCGACAAAATCTTCGATCTCACAGCTAGCTGGAGTGTATTTTCATTTTTTATAATATAATATAAAAATAAATATACACTCCAGCTGCTGTGAGATCGAAGATTTTGTCAAAACTCATTATTTTGCAGGCTGTGTGTGATACTCCGATCGCGCGTATTATATTATGGTATCATGCATGTAGTAGCAGAAGAAGCTGGCTCAGTGCGCGCCTGTCAGTTGCTGCGTAGAGAACATGCAGCGAACATTTGGCCATCCCTCTGCTGCCCCTGGGTGCTTGGTTGAGTCGAAACGTCAAGAAACGCACTCGAAACGTCTCTTCGTGGACAGACTAGAGGGTCAGTCTGCGTGGGCGCGGATTTATCCGGTCGAAATATATATGATGAAGCTCGGAATCGGATTCACGCAAGAAACGGAGAAACGGAGGAAACGACAGATAAACTAATAAGTAGTCCACGGTTAGTCTATATTAATATCTTGGCATTACTTTACATTCTACACGCGTAGACTATATTATAAAAATTAAAATACACTCCAGCTGTGAGATCGAAGATTTCGTCGAAACTCATCTTTGCAAGCTGTGTGTGATACTCCGATCGCGCGCATTACGAGTTGTGTGTCCTCATTAAGGATATAGGTCGGCGACTCCCCTTACAGCTACAGTGTAGCTATCAGGGTCAACAGGATGATTTTAGTCAGTCTGTGCGCGGAAACTATAAAACCCGTTTCTGAGGGGGACAAAATCTGACAGCTGTGAAGGCAAAGGGGGGGCCTGGTTTTGATCAAAAGCGAGCGGGTTTGGAGGGGGGCGGGGGGGGGGGGGGGGGGGAAAGGGGCAATTTGTGCATGTAAGCTATAAATCCTTTCGAGGGGATAAATCTGACGGTTTTGGCACCAGTATATTATTGGGGGCGGGGGGGGGGGGGGGGGGGGGGGGGGGGGGGGTTGGCGCGGGGGGGGGGGGGGGGCAGCTCGATATGTGCCTGGAAACTATACATTATTTCGAGGGGACAAATGTGACATTTTTGGAAATAATACATCAGTTTATCGTGTATATTCTGGGGTAAGTCGTACAATCAGTGAGTAAAGAGAGGGTGGAGTGTTCGAGGGGGTGGGGTTGGGATGGGTTGGGGGGGGAGGGTGGGGGGTGGGGGCGGGGGCGGGGGGCGGGGGGGGGGGGGGAAAGGGCTTTAGGTGAGGGGTTTGTTATACGTGTGGTGCTAGGTCTAGGCGAAGGTGCGGGTGATGGGGAAGAAAGGGGCGTTCGAGGCGGGGGGGGGGGGGACACAGCGGCATGGATGGCTCTCGAAAGATAATGAGGTGATATCCTGTGCGTGAAGTGTTTATTAATGTGGCGGATTTCGATATTTGGTGGGGCGTTTGAGTAAGGGAGAGCAAGAGGGGGGGGGGGGGGGGGGAGGTTTTTGAGGAGGTTTAGGTCACAAATAATATTCAAATACACTTCGGCTGTGAGATCAAAGATATGTATCAGCTTGTTATACGCGTGGTGCTAGGTCTACGTGATCGTGCAGGTGGTCGGGAAGGAGGGGGCGTTGGAGGGGGGGGGGGGGGGGGGGAAACACAGCGGCATGGATGGCTCTCGAAAGATAATGAGGTGATATCCTGTGCGTGAAGTGTTTGTTAATGTGGCGGATTTTGATATTTGGTGGGGCGTTTGAGTAAGGGAGAGCAAGAGGGGGGGGGGGGGGATTTTTAGGAGGTTTAGGTCACAAATAATATTCAAATACACTTCGGCTGTGAGATCAAAGATATGTAGCAGCTTGTTATACGCGTGGTGCTAGGTCTAGGCGATCGTGTAGGTGGTCGGAAAAGAGGGGGCGTTGGAGGGGGGGGGGGGGGGGAAATAATTGAAACCTTCGTCATGGATGGTCAGAAAGATAATGATGTGGTATCAACTGCGTATAGGTGTTTATTACTCAGGCCGATTTTGATTGTGAGTGGGGCGTTTGGACAGAGTAGGCGGAAGGGGGGGGGGGGGGGGATCGGGGGACGGAGGGGCGGGGGGGGGGGAAAAAGGTTGGGGTTTGTTATGAAAAAGAGGTCAGTGGAGGGGGAGGGGAGGGGGGGGGGGGGGGGGGGGGGGGAGACATTTCAATATGTGCGCGGAAACTATAAATTCTCAAAGGGGACAAACCTGACGATTGAATATGTGTTGTGTGGTAACGGTTTTCACTCTATCGAATGTTGAATCGAACCAGTCGAAGTGCTGCCCTGCCCTACCCGGGGCATGGGTGCCGGCGAATGCCGGTACTCATGCGGAGCCCTCGTATGTATATGTTTTGTTTTTCTCCACTATATATAGACAAGTCTAATGGTTAGTGTTGGTATTTTTAGTTTAGGTGGGGAATTTTGAGCTAGATCTAACATCATAGTCTTATCTATTTTATAAATTTATTACTGTAGTTTCCACTAAAAAAGACCTATTGCTCTATCATACTTCAAGTATGTATACTTCAAGTATGTATACTTCAAGTATGCACATTTGTATGGTAGGTGGTTTATTTTGTTTTTTTCCCCCGCTTTAATATCGGGAGGAGGACGAATACAGAGTATTACTAGTTATCTAGTCAAATATGTTAATATTAGTACAGCATTCATTCGAGAAAAAAAGCCGGCTACGACTTCGTACTTCCCCCCCAAAAAACAGACTGTATGTTTCGTGGATTTTCATCAAATCTGCCCTGATTATTTAATACCGTAAGAGTGTCGTTGTAGTGATGTCATTCTGAATACTCTTCAAAAATATTCGGTGTTTCAGTATCCATTTCGCGTGACCCGCTCAACCGTTCGCCACCCGGTCCCCAAGCGACCGCACGCCCGTGCCACGCCCGCCTAAAAAATCAGCCCTCCAAGTCCCCCGCGACGTAACGGCCGACGGTTCCTGAATCAACGAGCGGGGAGCGTGAAAAGGCCCCCCGGGGAGCGGCTCGCCCCTAATTATATAGACTAATAATACCGTACCGCCATAGCAGTCATGCCATTGTGGATATTAAACAAAATCGGTTTCAGTATTCATTTTGCGTGAGCCGCTCTACCGTTCGCCACCCGGCTCCCCCGCGACCGCACGCCCGTGCCACGCCCGCCACAAACATCAGCCCTCCGTGTCACCCACGATGTAACGGCCGACGGTTCCCAACCCGGTGAGCAGGGAGCGTGAAAGGCTCTCCGGGGAACGGCTCGCCCTCTCCCCGGGCGGCAACGGAGAATCGTAAGGAAGTGAAACCCCCCACGCGGTTCCTCGCGTGCCCGGGGTGCTGTGGTGCGTGCTGCTGCACTGATGAGCTGCCGTTGTGGATTGGTCGGCATATACTGCTGCACTGCTGTTGTACTACTGTGGTGGGCAGGTCGGTGGGTGGACGGTGGGTGGTGGGTGCTAGGGGGGTGGTGGGTGCTAGGTGGGTGGCGGATCGCTCGCTCTACGAGATGGCGGGGGGAACGAACACCCCCAGTTTCTTACCGGTAAAGACTAGAGGACCAGCCAAACGCTCCTCGCGCACCGGTATAGGTCTAATGTCGTACGTGCTGCACTGCTGTACTGCTGCATGTAGTAGGTTGCTCGGCGGGTAATGGGTGCCACTGGGTGGTTGGTGCACAGGGTGGTGCCTGGCTGGTTGGTGCATCGTTTCGTGTGTGGGTAATTGAATTGTTTCGTGCTGTTGGAGTTGGTCCTGTCTTTTGTCGGTACGGTTTTACAATCGAAGTAGTAACTGCTGTTGCCCTGTTTCTTGGTTGGTGGTTCGGCGTCTGTTGCGCGCAGCGCAACATGCGACGCCAGGCGCGTTGCGTTGCGCGCAAGTCTCCCGCAGGCCCCCCCGGAGGGCTCCCAGAGAAGGTCCCCAGGTCCCCCGGGAGGGGTCGCCGGAGGGCCGCCGGAGGCGAAAAAAATGCGATAAAATGCGCGAAAATACGCCTGAAAGAACCAAGTAACGAACTGCGTTTAGACGATTCGGGTCGCGTGTAGGGTCAGTATCAGGATATCAGGGTGTCTTGGGATTCCTTGAAGCACAAACGAGCTGATCGCACTTACACTCCCGAAGTCAGGAGTAGCTCCGCGCCAGCATCGCTGCACCCAGGTCAATCGATAAGAAAGAAGGAAACATATTACGTAGTCTAGTCTAGACTATTTTAAATAATACCAACATAAGTTCGCAAATCTCCCTTTCTTTGCCATAGTCGGTGATCGGTTTCGTTCCCAATGCCCAGGCTCTGTGTCGTTTTCATGTTACAGCTCGAGTAGCAGCACACCTGCAGCTGTAGTAGCAGCAAACCTGAAGATAGGCCAGCAGTATGGCCGAAGACGCCACACCAGAAAAGTATGACAAACAAAGAATACACTCCCCCTCCCTCTAGACCTTTCTTTGTGCTGCACGCAGTATCTGCCTGGTGTGAAACCCGGCATGCTCCCGGCACTGTAGGAGGTGAGAGGGTCTATGGCAGGCCAGCGGCCTTCCGAGTACGGCCATTGATGAAGCGAGCACAACCAACCCCCCCCCCGCAGTTCCCGACCTTCATGCTGCAAAAATTTCCACATCATCACTGCAGGAGTAGCTTGCCGTCGTTATCGCACGATACCACACATCACACTATCACCGTACAGCAACCGCCAGTAACGTACTTCCTACGGCGATCTAGAAAATAAGACCCCCCCCCGCCAAAAGATTCGCCTGCGGCGAAAACAAGCGAAGCACGCGCACAGAAATAAAACGCCGGCGGCGAAAACTGTTTGCGCGCCCAAAATCGCGTGTTGCGCAGAACGGTTCTTATTATGTTGACCCACGCGTTGCGCCCGCGCAACAGCGCAATAGCTTATATTAATGGCCGGTTCCACACATACGGCACTACTTTTTTTATCTCCGCGCTCCATCGGACGGCAACTGGCATGCTTCACGGGAGTACCACTTCCGTGCGGTTGATATTAATACTCGTAGGACGTAGCCTTGTTGTAGCAGTTTCTGCGTGATATCCAACCTCTTTCGAGCGCTCCACGTCATCCGTACGCACGCGATCTCGCATCATCTGCGCGGGTACCCCGAAGCGTGCAAGTAACTTCCACGGCAGCTTTCGGTCGACAGAGTCGTGCTTCGCTTTCTGGAGGTCTATGGAGCACATGTGCAGGGGGACTTTAGTCTCTCATCATTCGACCCTGACAGTCGGTGCACGACAAGGAACACGCCAACCACTGCTTGCCGCTGCTGCTGTTTTCGCTGTTGATCACGCCGAGCGGAGACCTCACGAGATGCACTTTTATTATTCTTTAGCTATCATCACTTTTACCCGCGTGCCTTTTGTAAGAGACGTTTTACCCTTAGCGAACTTCTGGACAAGCCGTGGTCACAGGCGTGTTCCCTCCCCCCCAGCAGTACATTTTGATCGCGCATAGGTTCAGCATTTCAACTCTTCAGCTCTATACTTTTTATGCTCGCCAACTTTCATCGAGTTTTGCTAACTTGCGCATTTTTCGCGCTTTCCGCTCGTCAATATTTACGAAGCAAGAAAGTGTTCCTACAAGCACGGGTGAGTATGCACTCCGGAGAGCTCGAACCCACATCATCAACTATATTGCCATTGTTACTACAACAGACGAAATCCACCCTTCATACTGCACAACAGGAGACGCCTGTTGAACAAATATTCCTACATATGCTAGGGCTGGGCACTGGCTGACTCAGCCAGTATCGATTGTGGCGTATCAGGTTATCCTCGATTCTACGAGTCGTAGTATGGGCCAGTTTCGTGAGTTCGAGCCCCGCCGAGTGCATACCCGGATAACTTCGTGGCCACTTTTTCTTGCGCACAAATTGACTTGCGGAAAGCGCGAGAGCATTAGTTAGCAACAACACTCGATGAGGAATCGACAAGCGCAGTAGGATTGCTGAACCCTATCTAGATGCGCGATCAAAATTGAAGGCAAGAACCGGGGGGGAGAAAGGACGACGCCTGTGACCACGGCTTGTCCAGAGGCTGGAAAGAAGAAAAGTGTGCAAGAAAAAGAAAAAAGAAAAACGGCGAGTGGTTAGAAGCAATCAGTATACTGGACTGCAACAGTAAATCGACCGAGCGAAGCTCGGCCAATAACCCCCCCCCGGCTCGTGAGAGGTCTCCGCTGGAGGCGCCGCCGGAGGCCCCAAAAATACGCATTTTCGATTACTTTCGCATCACAATCGGGGCTCAAAACTGCTGTATTCGCCGCGGGTATGGTTGCGGTCATCTACACAGAAAAAACAACAACCAAAAAGTCAAGAAAAATACATGCCACGTGTGGCGATCGTGTGGCGCCCTTCGTGTTGTTGTTGTTCGCGCAGGTGCATTATAACCGGTATTGTATCAGGTTATCCTTGGAGACCTGGTATAGGTCAGTTTCGTGGGTTCGAACCCCGCCGAATGCATGCTCGTATAAATTCGTGGGGACTTTTTCTCGTGAACAAATTGGCTTGCGAAAAGCGCGAGAGCGTGGGTTAGCAACCCTCGATGAAAGATCGACGAGCAGTGGGATTTATGAAGCCTGTGTGCGATAAAAACTGAAGGCAAAAACCGGGGGGGAGGAGGAACGACACCTACCTGTGACCACGGCTTATCCAGAAGAAGCTGGAAAGTACAAGTGTGTGAAAAATATATAAATGTATATATAAATCGTGCTGGCGTACTAGAATTATAAAAAAAAAATACACTCGATCGAGCTGTGACATCGAAGATTTTGTCGAACTCATCTTTTTAAGTAAGCTGTGTGTGATACTCCGATCGCGCGTATTACTGGGTGTGTGTCCTCGTTAAGGATATAGGCCGTTGACTCCCCTTGGAACTACAGCAGTGTAGCTTGCACAAGGGTCAACAGGGTGATGTTAATCAATCTGTGCGCGGAAACAACAAACCCCGTTTTTGAGGGGGGCAAAATCTGACAGCTGTGGAAGGAAATGCATCAGTATATCAAGTATATCCTGTAAGTCGTATAACCGGCGAGGGGAGGGCGGAGTTTTCAAGGGCGTGGGGGCCGGGTTTTGAACAAGAGGGAGCCGGGGGGGTGGGGGGCGGGGGCAACTCAATCTGTGCGTGGAAACTACAAATCCTTTAAGAGGATAGATCTGACGGTTGTGGAAGGAGTGCATCAGTTTATAATGTATATATATCCTGTTGTAAAGTCGTACACCCGGTGAGGAGAGGGCGGAGTGTTCGAAAGCGGGGGGGAGGGGGGGGAGGGGGGATTTCCAACAGCTTTAGGTTGCATAGATGTAGGGGTTTGCTATTATACGCGTGGTGCTAGGTCTAGCCGATGGTGCGGGTGGGGGGGAAGAGGGGGCGTCGGGGTGTGTGGTGGGTATAAATTGGAGCGATGGCATGGATGGCTAGAAAGGTTATAATGATGCCATACCAACTGTCTGATAGTGTTTATTATTCTGTCTGGAAGATATTGATTTTAGAGGGGGCGGCGAGAAATAGCAAAACAAGGAGGGGGGGGCGAGGGGGGAGGGGGGGGATCAAACCCCTTTGTAAATCAGGTCGCATGAATGTATACCTGCTGGGAGGAACCTTACTATTATATATATATTCACATACGTGCTAGGTCTAGGCGATGACGCGTAGTATACGACTGCTAATTGATTTTTTAATATTTCATGGTACTCCATCGCTTCCATACCCTTCGGGCAACAGGGTAAATATAACATAGGAATACGCGCGATCGGAGTACCACACACAGCTTGCAAAGATGAGTTTCGACAAAATCTTCGATCTCACACCTGGAGTGTACTGATATTTTCATAATGTAGTATAGGCTCTCACCAACAAACAAAACACGGGAAAGCACATACAAACAAAAACACGAAAAACAAAACGAAAAAAAGCGAAGGAACACGCTGCGCATGTAACCGGCATCAGGCACTATACAATATGTGACCTAAAACTCTTCAAAACCCTTCTCCCCCTCCCCCCCCCCTTTTTTTTCCCGCTCTCTCTTGCTCAAACGCCCCACCTAATATCGAAATCCGCCAGAGTAATAAACACTTTCACGCACTGGATATCACCTCATTTTCTTTCTAGAGCCCTCCATGCCGCTTCTGCGATTCGCACTACCCCCCTGCCCCCAACGCCCCTTCCTTCCCCACCACCCGCACCATCGCCTAGACCTAGCACCACGCGTATAGCAAACCCCTACATATATGCGACCTAAAGCCCTTTCGTCCCCCCCTCCCCCACCTCCCTCCCCCCTCCTCCCCCACCCCCCACCTCCCCACCCCCCACCCCACGCCCACCTCCTCGAACACTCTGCCCTCTACTCACTGGTTGTACGACTTACAGGATATACATGATAAACTGGTGCATTCCTTCCAAAACCGTCACATTTATCCCCTTAAAGGATGTATAGTTTCCACGCACAGATTGAGCTGCCCCGCCCGTCCCGCCCCCCCCCCCCCCCCCCCATGATAAACTGGTGCGTTCTTTCCAAAACCGTCAGATTTATCCCCTTGACGGATTTATAGTTTCCACGCACAGATTGAGCAGCCCTGCCCGTCCCGCCCCCCCCCCCCCCCCATGATAAACTGGTGCGTTCTTTCCAAAACCGTCAGATTTATCCCCTTGAAGGATTTATAGTTTCCACGCACAAATTGAGCTGCCCCACCCGCCCCCCCCCCCGACCCCCGCTCCCTTTTGATCAAAACCAGGCTCCCACGTCCTTCAAATCTTCGCCCTCCCCTCACCGGTTATTCGACTCACAGGATTCACTTGATTAACTGATGTATTTCCTTCCACAGCTGTCAGATTTTGTCCCCCTCATAAACGGGTTTTATTGTTTCCGCGCATAGACTGACCAATATCACCCTGTTGACCCTGATAGCTACACTGTTGTAGTCGCAAGGGGAGTCGCCGACGTATATCCTTTATGAGGACACACAACCCGTAATACGCGCGATCGGCGTATCACACAGCAACAAAAGTACACTTACTTACGTCAACAAAAAAAAGAGGAGAGCCAACACCCAGAGAGAGGGAGGGAGAGAGGGGAGGAAGGGGAGGGGGAGGGGGAGGGGGTCGGAGAAGAAGTGCTGTAAGTTTCCGTACTATAATACGACGCGTTTATTGGAAGCACGCCAGATAAAAACTGCTGGCGAATATATTTATAATGTATAGTTTCCAGGCACAAATTGAGCTGCACCCCCCCCCCCCCCCCCTCCCCCCCCCGCCCCCAATAATATACTGGTGCCAAAACCGTCAGATTTATCCCCTCGAAAGGATTTATAGCTTACATGCACAAATTGCCCTTTCCCCCCCCCCCCCCCCCGCCCCCCTCCAAACCCGCTCGCTTTTGATCAGAACCAGGCCCCCCTTTCCCTTCACAGCTGTCAGATTTTGTCCCCCTCAGAAACGGGTTTTATAGTTTCCGCGCACAGACTGACTAAAATCATCCTGTTGACCCTGATAGCTACACTGTAGTTCCAAGGGGAGTCGCCGACCTATATCCTTAATGAGGACACACAACTCGTAATACGCGCGATCGGAGTATCACACACAGCTTGCAAATATGAGTTTCGACAAAACCTTCGATCTCACAGCTGGAGTGTATTTGAATTTTTTATAAAAATTTATGGCAAGAACCGGGGGGAAGATAGGACGACACCTGTGACCACGGCCTGTCCAGAAGCTGGAAAGTAAATGTGTGTGAAATACATATATATATTATAAAAATTAAAATACACTCCAGCTGTGAGATCGAAGATTTCGTCGAAACTCATCTTTGCAAGCTGTGTGTGATACTCCGATCGCGCGCATTACGAGTTGTGTGTCCTCATTGAGGATATAGGTCGGCGACTCCCCTTACAACTACAGTGTAGCTATCAGGGTCAACAGGATGATTTTAGTCAGTCTGTGCGCGGAAACTATAAAACCCGTTTCTGAGGGGGACAAAATCTGGGTCAACAGGGTGATGTTAGTCAGTCTGTGCGCGGAAACTATAAAACCCGTTTCTGAGGGGGACCAAATCTGACAGCTGTGGAAGGAAATGCATCCGTTTATCAAGTAAATCCTGTAAGTCGAATAACCGGTGAGGGAGGGCGGAGTTTTGAAGGACGTGGGGGCCTGGTTTTGATCAAAAGGGAGCGGGGGGAGGGGAGGGGAGGGGGGGGGGCGAGGGGGGGGGGCGGGGCAGCTCAATTTGTGCGTGGAAACTATAAATCCTTCAAGGGAATAAATCTGACGGTATTGGGGAAAAAAACGAAAAAAACAATAGCAAAAACAAAAAGCACCAGTTTATCATGGGGGGGGGCGGGGGCGTGGCGGGTGGGGCAGCTCAATCTGTGCGTGGAAACTATACATTCTTTTAAGGGGCTAAATGTGACGGTTTTTGGAAAGAATGCACCAGTTTATCATGTATATCCTGTAAGTCCTACAACCAGTGAGTAGAGGGCGGAGTGTTCGAGGGGGTGGGGGTGGGATGGGGTGGGGGAGTGCGGAGGTGGGGGGGGGGAGGTGGGTGGGGGAGGGAGGTGGGTGGGGGAGGGAAGGGCTTTAGGTGGAACAGATGTAGGGGTTTGCTATACGTGTGGTGCTAGGTCTAGGCGATGGTGCAGGTGGTGGGAAGGAGGGGGCGTTGGGGGCGGGCGGGGGGGGGGGGGGGTGGAAAGCAGCGGCATGGATTGCCCTAGAAAGAAAATGAGGTGATATCCAGTGCGTGGGAGTGTTTATTACTCTGGCGGATAGATATTCGGTGGGGCGTTTGAGCAAGAGAGAGCGAGAAAAAAGAAAGGGGGGGGGGGGGTTAAGAGGTTTAGGTCACATATAATACTCAAATACACTCCGGCTGTGAGATCAAAGATATGTAAGGGCTTGTTATACGCGTGGTGCTAGGTCTAGGCGATCGTGCGGGTGGTGGGGAAGGAGGGGGCGTTGAAGGGGGGGGGGGTGGGGGGGGGAGGAAAGAATGAAAACTACGTCATGGATAGTTGGAAAGATAATTACGTGACATCAACTGCGTAGAGGTGGTTATTACTGTGACCGATTTCGATTGTAAGTGGGGCGTTTGAACAAACTGGGCGGAAAAAAAAAACGGGGGGGCGGGGGGGGGGAGGAGGGCGGAAATGAGTTGGAGCTACGGCATGGATGGCTAGGAAGATAATGAGATTCAATTTTTATCGCACATAGGGTCCAGCAGTCCCACTGCTCGTCGAATTTTCATCGAGTGCTGCTAACTCACGCTCTCGCGTTTTCCGGAAGTCAAGTTGTGCACAAGAAAAAAGTGCCCACGAACATATACGAGTATGCACTCGGGGAGATTCGAACTCACGAAACTGACCTATACCAGGCTCGAGGATGTCCTGATACGCCACCGGAGCGACCGGCAATGTAATACCTTGGCTGGGTCAATCAGTAGATTACTACGCAGTCTACTGCCAGTAGATTACTGCAGCAGTATACTGCAAGTACATACTGAGCCAGTTAGTTACCATGTTTTCCAGTCCTGCCGACGACGCCATTTAATATACGAAACTAGTGGGGGGTATTGTTCACATTGCCGCCTCGGTAAGGCATGCTGCGAGGCATAATCTAGCAGGCTTGTAGCGAGTCGTGGCGGGGGTCTTTCTGGCGGGTGTAAGGCCTGACTCACTCTCAAGGAGTGATACCTTCTCGCTGCTGCGTGTGGCCGCGAGGCTTAGGCGTGGCGGTAGAGTTGGGTCGTACGTGGTGCGTTAGGCATGGTCACCTACGATTCGCGCGTCTTTTTTGGCAGCAGCGGCGAAGCAGCAATGCTTAATCGCGATGCTCGTGCGCGGAGGCAGGCGCCACCACGAGCCACGCTACGGCGCAGTCTCGGTTTGATTGGAGGGAACTGCGCCGGCAGGAGGCTGGATTCGACGACGAAGGAGGAGGCAACTGGGCGTCGACGGGCGGGGAAGAGACGGATTGAACTCTCCCTGAACGAGAACTTTTGTTTTTCAGATCAGCACCGCAAGCTGCGAGGAGCATTTATTTTGTCTTTTGGGACGGGGGAAAAGGGGAACCGATTGGAATTGAGCGTCAATGAGAGCAAGTGCGAATGCGCGGGCCGAGCGAGCCAAGGCGACGAGGCGGCCATGGGGAACCACAGCAGGAGGACGACACACGCGGAGACCCACGACCCGTACGCACACCGTCATCACGAGAGCAGCGATCGTCTTTTTTCATGTTTTTTTTATGAGGCAGTAGTACAACATATGTTACTCACGTCGCTGATTTTTGTAGAGTTGGTAGAGTTGTATACCTTTCATGGGAAACGACCCCGCGCAATTTTCAATTTTCAGGCACGAACGTCGTAGCTGAGCTGCAACCTGTCAGATAACCCGGGAAGACGGGGCGATCATTGATATTAAGGTAGTTTTTTGTTCGATTGCTCTTTTCTCACTGCATGCCCGCGGGTCGTCACTCCGACGGCGCTCCAGGCAGCAGGCGCTTCGTCTGTGCTCACGATTACCGTGCGGTTCGTACGGTGCAGGCAGCCCAACCGTTGTAGTTTGTAGCCTCGAGTTGGTTAGTTGTGGGAACGGGAGAACTCTACGCTGGTCGCCCCGGTGGCGTATCAGGTTGTCCTCGAGCCTCGTATAGGCCAGATTCGTGAATTCGAGCCCCGCCCAGTGCATACTCGTATAAATTCGAGGGGACTTTTTCTTGTGCACAAATTGACTTGCGGAAAGCGCGGGAGCGTGAGTCAGCAACAACACTCCATGAAAAATCGACGAACAGTGGGATTGCTGAACCCCATGCGCGATAAAATTGAAGGCAAGAACCGGGGGGGAGACGGGACGACACCTGTGACCATGTGGCTTTGTCCAGAAGCTGGAGAGTGGAAGTGTGTCCTCGGAGGAAAAAAAATGCCTTGGTTGATTGAGTGGATAATAAGTGGATACCCGCGGCCATGTGCGAGTTCAGTTTGCACATTGGATAATTTCACTTGTGCGCGTTCTCCGTATCGTGCCTTTTTAAGCGTAGTTTTTCCCGGACGGGTTTCGATTTCATTTGGTTTTTCGGATCCTCCTACGTAGACGTAGACGTAGGGCTCCAGCACCTTTGTGTGACCACGGACTCTAGATGATTGACAAGTAGGAGACGACAATGTTCAACAACAACAACAGCAACAACAACAACAACAACAACAACAACAACAACAACAACAACAACAACAACAACAACAACAACGACAACAACAACAACAACAACAACAACAACAACAACAAGAACAACAACAACAACAACAACAACAACAACAACAACAACAACAACAACAACAACAACAACAACAACAACAACAACAACAACAACAACAACAACAACAACAACAACAACAACAACAACAACAACAACAACAACAGATTTTATTAGTCTGTTTGAGCACTTACTTTCGCAAAAGGTTATTATAACCAATACCAGAGCAGCTTACCCAAACTAAGCCGTATAACAACTACTAGCTGTTGCTCCCCAGGGAGTACAGGTACATCCCCCGCTAGGAGTACAAGAGGTACATCCCCCGGCCCTGCCGTATGTTAAGGAATTAGTACTACGAAGCCTTATAACACGTACCTGGTACTGCTGTAGTTGACAGCAGTGCATATATTTGCTGACTCAGAGGTGGCGGGGCGTTACGATTTGTATCGTATCATGAAAATTAATTGTACGCATGCATGTACAACATCTGTCTCAGATTATATTGAACGAAGGACGCACGTTTGGCATGACATACACACATCCATGGCACACAACAGTAGTAGTAGGACATAATTATTGGTCGGCTGGAGCCCAAGCACCGGAAGATGCCAAGGACCAGCGGCACTGCAAGCAGAAGTTTATGTGTGGTTTGCATATACCTGTGGTATTATGTTTGCATGGGCTCGAGTTGCGCAGGGTGGATAAAAAGAGAAAAAATGCACCGCTCTTGTGTCGCTTCTGATTGGCCAAACCCAACAGTCCCGAGACGGTACTTCTTTCTGTCACATGTCAGGTGTCAAACCACTAAAAAAATAGTAATCGAAAAACGTAAAACGTTGAAAATGCATCTCACAGCATCATTATTCATTTTTCAGGCGAATCTTGACGAAAATTAGTGGCCATTTTGTTTTTTTTCGCTACATTTGTGTACATTTTGGTCGAAAATGCGATAAATTCTTGATGCCAAAATCGGCACATCATTTAAGGACAGTTGCTATCCGCCATCAGCCCACTCAAGAACTGCTGTACCAGGAATACCAGCCAGGGACAAAACCAGAGACTTGTTAGTAGCGATAGCTACAGCAGTACCTTAGTTGTTAGTCGTTCTACATACGTTGAAAACGTTTTGCAGCCAGCCAATTGGAGCACCTCTTGACTGCCTATACGGACAGCGTCGTGGTGCTATGGACCAGCGTGATGGATGATGCAAGTACCCGAGAGAGAGGGCGAGAGAGAGAGATGTGGCATTCCGACGGCTTTCAAAACGTGTTTTGCGTTCTTTCTGGCCCCACCCACAACACACCTCACCATCATCAACCGCCTTTCGACTCTCTGTGCGCTGAGATAGCCTCCATCTTCGGGGCGAGCTAGGAGGCACTGTGCGGTGAGTGGCTGTGTATCTTGAGAGAGCCCAAGGGTTGCTGCTGTTTGTTGTTGTATTCGGTGCGGTTGGGCCTGGCTGGAAAAGGCAACGTGGAGGACAGCAGGCGTTCGCCATTGAGACAGACCCGACCAGAAATATATGCTGTGGTGGGTACTGCTCTGTTACTTGGACTTTCGGAGAAAAATGACGAAAACTGACAAATAAGCATGTTTTATATATATGCAGTAATTGCAGGTTCAATATTGACTACTTTCCGTAATTGCAGGTTTAATATTGACTGCTAGTAGTACTCCCGAAGTTTGCCAGTTGCCGGCCGATACGGCAGTACCGATCGCCCCGGTGGCGTATCAGGTTATCCTCGAGCCTGGTACTTTATAGGTCAGTTTCGAGAGTTCGAGCCTCGCCGAGTGCATACCTCGTACTACGTGTAAATTCATGGGGACTTTTTCTTGTGCATAAATTGACTTGCGGAAAGCGCGAGAGCGTGAGTTGGCAACACTCGATGAAAAATCGACGAGCAGTGGGATTGCTGAACCCTCTCTATGCGCGATAAAAATTGAAGGCAAGAACCGGGGAGAAAGGACGACACCTATCATATATGACCACGGCTTGTCCAGAAGCTGGAAATTAAAAGTGTGAGAGAAAGAAGAAAAAAAAGAAAGACAAAAATGAGCACTAAAAACCCAAATAATAACAGGGCAGCAGTACGCCAGTGCAGCAGTACGCACGATAGTAAAGAACAGAGGACTGCAGCAGTGGGGACGGTGGTACTCCCAAGCACCAGTGGTAGGCCGGTATTTTAGAAACAAAAAGAAAAGGTTCATCTCCCACAGGACGAGAAAAAGACTCCCACGTACGGAACGACGCCCACGCACCCACCACGGACGACGCAGTGCACCCTCCACCCACCCACCGACCAAACCTTTACTACATACAGCAGTACAGTGCAGCAATACGTAGAGCCGTCCCCGGGAGGGCGATTTCAACGCTCTCCCCTCGCCGAGGTGGGGCACCGATGGCCGTTCTTTCACCGGCAAGGCGTAGGGCTGCGGTGCGGATGGGACGTGGCGGCACCGCGAGGCCGCGGGAGGCCGAGTGGAGCTCGTGAGTCGCAGCTTTTTTGGGGGGGGTTTATATAACCAAGCTATTTTCAAAGATCCATTTGGACGTCACTACCACGACGTTATCGTAGTGCTGCGCACGGCGAGCGGCGACGACTGGACGCTGCTGCGATTCTTGGTGTTGTTGTGCTTGCTGTCGACGCAGGCGCGCTTGTCGTCTCATGTCCATGGCTCAAGTGGCCAAAAAGCAATTCGATTTTTTTTAATTGTGGTGGAAAAACGAGTTTAGAAGGAAATAACTCGAGTAGCATTTGTTGCGCAGCATTTTTAGTCGCAGAATGCGTATCTCCCAACAATGGCGTCGCAGACAGGATGTTGGATTATGAACAGGTAGTGAGGTCGCTGGTTCGATTTTCACCGTCTTTTCCCAGAGGAAGAAAAAAAAAAAGGGATTTTCTCACGTTCAAGAACCTATAAAGCTTAACCACTTCAAAACAACGATGAGAGCAATGTATAGGATATTTGCAAGTCACTCCAATACCAAAAAAGTCGCATTGGATAATAGGTATCTCATCGGGGTTCCTGACATGTGTCAGGTTAAGTGGGGGAAAATGTGGCGGGAAAACGTTTGAAGGAGGAAATAACTCGAGAAGCATTTGTTGTGCAACGTTTTTAGTCTACTTCTGTCTACTTTTTCACATGATATAGTCGGAATTCGAAAAAGAAAAAAAACGGGCAGCGACAAAGAAAAAGCGGGGGGGGGCAAGCGAGCCATCTCTGGGAGGGCGATTTCTACGCTTCCCCCTCGCCGAGATGGGGCACCGACTGGCCGTTCTTTCGCCGGCACGTCGTAGTGCTGCTGTGCGGATGGGACGTGGCGGCACCGCGAGGCCGCCGGAGATCCAGTGGAGCTCGGGAGTCGCAGCTTTTTGGGGGGAGTATTATAACCAAGATATCTTCAAAGATCCAAAAAAGCGTCACTACCACGATGTTAGCGTATTATATGATGAGGATTTGAGGCGATATATTTGTTGTAGGCACCAGAAACACTTTTGATAAGGTGTCATCACTGCTGTATATTTGTAGTGGTATACATGTTGGTAGAACCGTACCGACGAATCATAAGAACTGACTATTATTACCTCGGGATGAAGTATGATAATGCGTGTACTAAGTAGCTAACATTAGAACGATTGCTGCTGTTCACCCTGACAGCACCAATCTGTAGGACAAACGAGTGGCCAGTGTATCACGCAGCTTGCAAAGATGAGTATCGACCTTTATTTATCGAACTCACAACTGACGTGTTTAGAAGATGTTTTTTAAAATATATACTCACAGCTGACGCTGTTCAATTTTTCAATAAAATTGAAAATGACGATGCTTCGCGTTATCCACCTTCAGCAAACCGAGCTGCTGCTGTGTGGGAGGGTATCGCATACTACCAGGTATGGAGCACTACCCCAACGAACTTCGTGGCAAGGACATTCACGATACGCACAGCAGCAGCGCATGATACCACTTGTGCCGCGCGCTCACACCAATGGCGTTAGAGGACCACACTTTGTGACCACAAAGAGAGCCCGTCTCTGTCTAAAGGAGAAGGCATCGATCGGCACGGACACTGGTGTTGGATGTAGATGGGTGGAAGAGTCCAAAAAGTCATCGTAATGTAAATAACGCGCACACTTGTCCTTTGTTTTGACGCTGTATTCGGGCCTCAAACGGGCTCCAACACAAGACTATTACGGCATCAATAATATGATACCTGGCATGAGCATATATGGATCCGGTCGCCCCAGTGGCGTATCAGGTTATGCTCGAGCCTGGTATAGGTCAGCTTCGGGAGTTCGAGCTCCACCGAGTGCATACTCGTATAAATTCGTTGGGACTTTTTCTTGTGCACAAATTGACTTGCGGAAACGCGAGAGCGTGAGTCAGCAAAACTCGATGAAAAATCGACGAGCAGTGGGATTGCTGAACCCTAAGCGCGATAAAAATTGAAGGCAAGAACCGGGGGGAGGGAAAGGGACGACACCTGTGACCAGGGCTTGTTCAGAAGCTGGAAAGTAGCAGTGTGAAAGTATATGTACTTCGTATATATGAGCACTCCTACATGTTTATATATACACCAGGTGTGCTATTTCCATTTCCATATTCTCAGACACATGTGGTTTGTCGTTGTTGTTCTCACATCAACTCGCAGAATGAAGTCCGTGGCCGCAGGACAGGCCCCAGTCGCTCTGGAGTGGCAAAATAACTATTAATAAGGGAAATAATAAAACATACCTAAAGTGGTATGATACACATACACGAATATCGTATCATCGCTGAAGCAAATCGGAAGTCGCCGTACGTACAGGTCAGGCCCATACTGGTACATGCGTCCATTCCCAGCTGGAACCGACTACACCGCATGCCACCAAGGAAACCAATCAATGTACAAATCCGAGGAGAAGAAATAACGGCTTTTGGGACTAGAAAAAATCCTTCCTATACTACTAACCACTGTAGTTCCAATCATTTTAGTCCCCGAACGAATGGTGCAGTCTAAAGGGGTTGTGAAGAAGGAAATGAAAAACAAGCGAAACAACATACGAAGCAAGGGGGGCAACTCGCCACCATGGGGGCGGGGGGGCGGGTACTCATTTGCTTTTTGCCTGAGTCATTTGGCCAATGATCACGAATTGTAAAGGTATAGGTGGGGACACAGAGTGCCCCCTGCAGGTCTGCCAATTGAGCAGGTCCTCGGAGAGTACTCACTTTCGTTTCCTTCGTAGAGACGTAGCTTTATTCGATTCTACCAGATAACGGCACACAAGGACACAGTTCCGCTTACAGCGTTCTGCACACCCACGGGCCTTTATGAGTGGCAGGAGCGGTGGCGGCTTGAAAGTCAACTGGCCACGACCGCGCCTCGAGATTCATCTACGTTGCGTTGGGTTCCCCGAGGAAACGCACTGGCGATGTGAACTTGCAAGCACCTAGAGCCTCGTACGGCTCCCGTCGAATTCGTGTATCGCGCCGGGGGAAGAGGAAGTTTAATCGGTCCCGGGTCGTCCAGAAAGCGGACCAGGTATACCTTGTCCTCGGTAGTGCTCGCGTTGATTTTTCCAAGCCACCATAACCCATCGTCTCCCTTGTACCAAAAGCGGGCTCCTTTAGGGAGTACTGTGTCGTGGTAGCGACGGAGCCAATCGGCGCGGGGAACACAGGCGTAGCCCGGCGCTAGGAAACGTTCCCCGTTGTTGCGGGATGGGAAACTCAGCATCCCTTTCGAGGCGGAGCACCGTTCTTCTCGTAATAGAGACACCTCCAACATTTGGACACTCATTATGCTTCTTCCATGTATTTCATAGAAAATGTTCGCTCATCCTACCCCCGTTCTGTTTCGCCGTATGCGGCCACCATCTATCTCCTAGGATAGCGATCGTTTTCTCGCTAGTCGCTAGTCTACCAAATTCTTCCATGTCACTTACGTCTAATTTCCTCATCTCCTCTAACGCATCCCGTTGCTCCTTGTTTATTTCACATTCTCCTACTTTTTTTTTGTTCATTTTTTTCCACGCTTCTACTTTCCAGCTTCTGGACAAGCCGTGGTCACAGGTGTCCTCCCTTCCCCCCGGTTCTTGCCTTCAGTTTCTATCGCGCGTAGGGTTCAGCACTTCCACTGCTCGTCGATTTTTCATAGTGTTGCTAAGTCACGCTGTGGCGCTTTCCGCGAGTCAAATTGTACACAAGAAAAAGCCCCCACACATTTATACGAGTAGGCGCTCGGGGGGATTCAAACTCACGAAACTGACCTATACCATGCTCGACGATAACCTGATACGCCACCGGGGCGACCGGCTACTATGTGAGTTCTACTCTATTGTTGTGCCACACGGGCATATATGTGTAGCCACGTCTTTCTCCTCGCGACTACTGGTATATCTCTTTCTTATTTCTGGTAGGTCCAGGTCCCCTACACGAAATCGCAGTCTCAGCTTTTTCGCGTAGTACATTGGGCCGTGCAGATACGTTTTCATTCCAACATCTTCCCTCAACCCCCCGTATATCTCCAAGTGCTTCTCCTCTTTCACCGTTGTTTTTGGCGCTAGCCTTTCTTTTCTATGGCTTCCTTTTCTTCTGTCTTGTACCCGCCAAGCTTCTCTACTTCGTATAGATGGCAGTGTGTACCTCTTCTTGGTCTCCCCCTAATTTGACCCATATTTTTTCGACCACGTTGTCCCATCTTATTCCAGCTCGACCTTTTGTTTTTGGGGGGAAAAGACGTCAGGAGACGGCACTTTTACCCCTTGACGGACAGGGACAACGAAAATGCCTCGGCGGGCGTGTCTCAACGGCAAAACCCGGGGAAAACAAGAAATTTCCTCGTTTCTGGAAAACGCTTGACCATACTTTTGGAGCATGTATTTTCTTGTTGGGATTTTTTTCCGCCATTTTTTACTTCTGCCGTTTTTTTCTAATCTCGTTCGGAGTTCGGATCTACATGCTATTAATAGTACAGTTGGTAGAAACGAGCAAGACAGCAATATCCTCGTATTTTGTTGCTCCTTCGTGATGTCCTGGTGTTTTGGTCGCGTTTCGCGTGCACCGGTCTTTTCGATTTTCACCACTTTCCTTCAGATTACCGCATTAAAAATGGAAAGCTCACTCGAGGTGCGGGGGAGAACGTTTCCCCAGCCCCAGAAAGACATCAATGGTGGTCCGATGCTTCCATTTTCTGGCTGCAGGCTGTCCATGTCTGCCCCGGCAGCTGCTGCTTGCTGCTGCTGTGCTAGTGCTCTGGTGCTGGCACACAGCAATCACCAGCCAGCATAACAAAACACAATATATACACACACAATGTTGCGAAGATCAGTGTCGACCAAATCCTCGATCTCATAGCTGGAGTGTATTTTAATATTATTATAAAAAATGAAAATACACTCCAGCTGTGAGATCGAAGATTTCGTCGAAGCTCATCTTATGTGACCTAAACCTCTCGAAAACCCTTCCCCCCCCCCCCCCCCCCCTTTTTTTTTCTCCTCGCTTTCTCTTGCTTCAACGCCCCACCTAATATCGAAGTCCGCCAGAATAATAAACACTTCCACGCCCTGGATATCGCCTCGTTATCGTTTTAGAGCCGTCCATGCCGCTGCTGCAATTCCCACCCACCCCCGCCCCCAACACCCCCTCCTTCCCCACCACCCGCACCATCGCCTAGACCTAGCACCACGCGTATAGCAAACCCCTTCATCTATGCGACCTAAAGCCCTCCCCCCCCACTCTCCGCCCCCCCTGGCACATTCCCCCCCCCCCCCCCTCCCTCACAAGAAGGATTTATAGTTTCCACGCACAAATTGACCTGCCCCACCCGTCCCCTCGCCCCGCTCCCCCCCTCCCGCCCCCCTTTTGGTCAAACCCAGGCCCCCACGTCCTTGAAAACTCCGCCCTCCCCTCACCGGTTATTCGACTTACAGTATTCACTTGATAAACTGATGCATTTCCTTCCACAGCTGTCAGATTTTGTCCCCCTCAGAAACGGGTTTTATAGTTTCCGCGCACAGACTGCCTAAGAACACCCTGTTGACCCTGATAGCTACACTGTAGTTGCAAGGGGAGTCGCCGACCTTTATCCTTAATGAGGACACACAACCCGTAATACGCGCGATCGGAGTATCACACACAGCTTGCAAAGGGGGGGGGTATAGCGAGGTACAGGCAGGCGACACAGCGACACGAAAATTAAAATAAAATAAAATGAAGCAAACAAAAAAGGCAAACGACACGGCTACACGAAAAAATTAAAAGTAAATAAAACAAAAAAACATTCATCCGATATCGGCAAATACATACCTGGTATATCGTATATATCGAGCAACAACGTATTACACGCAGTAAGCGAGTGCGTACTGGTGACGGCGGTTCAAAGTGCAGGCGAAAGCAACGCAAGGTGCATGAGAACACTTGGAAATGTGTGGCGTGAGCTCACGCCATGCCAACAGACCACACTTTACTCGTCCTTTGTTCTTTCCCTGTGCTTGGGTCCCATTCTTCGATATCACGTGGTGTTGACACGGAACCGGTCCGTTGATAAGAAACCGTACGATAAAGAATGTTCGGCTGGATTTCTTTTTAGAAAGGGTGTGCCCTACACCAAATTTAGCTCGAACAACTGGCGAATTTCTCATTCCCCGTTTTTTTATTTTTCCCCCCTAATTTTTAAGCTCTTAACCCCCTTTTGAACTTGAAGTTCACATGCGAAGCTTTACGAAAACCACTCCCGGTTTCAGCATCGGCCACAGGAAGCAACCCAAGCTGCTGGTGGTGTAGGAGACGTGTTCTAAATGCAGCGCAGAAAGCCGTGAGGCAACCGTGAGGCAACCGTGAGGCATGGCGATGCTCGATTTGCATCAAGCTTTTCCTAACCCTGATGAATACATTATTGTACTCCTGGTAGGTAACACGTAATTATTGATGTATTACGATTTGTACTTCGCACCCTCGCCATTTTTTTTTGCTAGAGTGCAATAGTCTTCCTCTCCAAAGCAGTGACTGGAGCCCGTCCTGTGACCACGGACTCGGTAATGGGATTTTTGTGAGAACAGCAACGGCAGCGGACCACACTTGTTCTTTGTCGCTTTTTGGGGGTCCAGCGTCCCGAAGGGATTACTAGAGGCGAAAAAAAAACAGTGTAAAGTGTACTGGTACGACGGCCCCGTGCTTACACAGTCGGACCCGTCAGACGCAAAACCCTTTTCTACTAAAGTCCTAAACGGGCTTCTTACACAGCCGTTTTTCTGTTTTTTTTTGGCTGAAGACCCAACCGGGCTTGTTACACAGTCGAAGAATGTTTTGTCGGCTGAGCGATCCGACTCGCGCATCCAGTCGAAAAACCGTCCGATTTCGACTTGATGTGCCCGTCGGATTGCTCCGTCGCAGACGTTTATGAACCCGTCGCATCGCTCATCCCACCACAAAAACACACGCACGCCCACGCACCAATACCAGGTACCACAGCGTTCCCACAACAACGCCGACTCTGGCTTGCTTGCTGTTACTGCTGCTGCTGCTTCTCGTCGCATGTCGGCCGTGCCTTAGTCCCGTCCGCCGGCAGCGTGTATCGTACGAGGGCACATGGCAGCAGCGCGCGGTATCGATGACATTTTCACAACAAAGCCCACGCTTTGCTGTATCTTTTGCAGCTCTCGGCTGAGTGCAATGCCACGAACGTAGCTTTGGCGGCTTTGGTTCAGGTCCAACCCCACCAACCCGCCCAGGCGAGGGCTCGTGGCGCGTGAAGCACGCGCGTTGCTAGCGGAGAAGGCACGAAGCACGGAGCTTCGAACCGACTTCCGACCGCCATACAAGAGCACTCCCTCACACTAGCCGCTTCCAGAAAGGGCACAGAACTATCAACACAAAATAGGCTCGACTGATGACAGGAAGGAGACCCAGAAGAACCCAGTCGGAAAAAAACATAGTCGGGAAAATCGCGTTTCGACTCACGGGTTCAGCTGCGTGCTATTTTATAAAAAATATTTCAAGGGCGTCAGCCGTGAGTTCGACGAATTTCAGGTCAATACTCATCTTTGCAAGCTGCGTTGTTGGTACTTGTAATGTACTATGTGCGCTATTTGGCCCACAGACTCACATGCGCACGATATGACGTGGTATGAGCACACTCACACATCCGGAGACTACCAGGTAATTGCCACACTGTTGCATACTAAGTATAGTTCTATGTTGCGTGCCCTTTCGTCTCCACCGCTTGCTGCTGCTGGTTGTGGCGCAAACAAGCAACGCAGCTATCGTTTACGACCAGTATAACGAGAAGTAGCGCTGGTCCCTATTTGGTGCCGGTATGTCCCATATCCCGGCACCGCAACGACCGCCACTACTCCGTACACTGCAATCCGCCACTACTCCGTATACTGCCAACCGCCTCTACTCCGTATACCGCCACTAATGCTTGTTGCTTCCATCTGTGCCAAGCGATTTCACAGGCACTATAGCGGACAGTCCGCACTACTCAACCGGCACTCTAGAGGGACCTCTGCTGTATGTACGAACGAAGATCTACGTTGGTTGACAGCAGATCTTACACAGGCCAGGGGCCGAGGGCAAGCCCTTCCGGCGGGTTTGACTGTACGGCCTTGTTTTCCTGCCCCCCCAAAAGTCGACAATGTGCCCGCCTGTTTGTCTCCCTGAAGAAAATAGCTGCCGTTTTCGGACAATTAGTTGTGGACACGTAGGCACGTACGTGGCCGGGAGGGGAGGAGAGGGCCCGCTATGTGACCAGGATCTGAGTTACTACTAGGAGGGAGCTTTTGAGAGTAGTGCGAGGATGATATATGGGATCAAGAAAAAAAAAAAAGGGAACGGGGAGGAACAGGGAAGACAGACACCTGTGACCACGGCTTGTCGAGAAGGTCGCCGAGGGCAGGAAAACTTTTATCAAGAGTGGTTTTGAAGAGTACAAGTGACACCAGAAGAAAACGAAAAACGAACGGGTGTTAAATTTATAAACCCCTGCCAGACTTCGGGCGCACAAATTGACGGATAAACTGACGGTTACTACTACTATAAGCATCGAACACATGAAGCAATCCGAGCCGTTGGTGTATGTAGGAAACAGATATGTGTCCAACCTGCAACGTAGAATTCTGTGAGGCAGTAAGCGTGAGGCACGACCCACGAATATATATTTTTACTCTTCTTTTTTTTCCAATTTTGTCAAGCACTTTTCACGCTCCAGCTCAACTCGTACTCGTATGTATACCAGCAGCAAGTCACAGGAGCTTTTATTTCCCTTTGGAAACCTTCTGGACGAGCTGTGGTCACAACTATCATCCCTATTCCCCCCTGGTACGTGCCCTCAATGTGCTTTCATGCATAGGGTTCAGCAAATACCCCGCCCCTTCCCATCGATGTTCATCGAATTTCGCCACCGTGCGCTCTCACACTATTTGCACTGCTACTGCTGTCGGCCCGGCGTTTTTTAATTAGATTTGCAAGTTCCCTTGCGAGATTATATAATGACGACGACATTGGCCTCAGAAGTTGCGTGGCTCACAATGTACTGACAACACACAGGGCAACACACCGTCACGGACGAATTTCGAATCCAATCATCCGGACGACATGGAGAGTGCGAACGCATTGCGTGTGCTCTCCGCCGCTATTTCCAGCCACCTACATGGAGCACAACCTGTCGCGGTTGCTACGATAGAGTCAGCATTTTTCGGCTTGAATATATTCTGAATAACACAGCGCCCCATGACCCAACAATCGTCGTTTTTTTTTTTTGTTCTTGTTTTAAGCCAATATTAATAGTAAGGTTTATACATATCATACGCCATGAGACACGTTTCTTTTTTTTTTCATGGCAAAAGTAAGTTTTATACATAAATAGGCCCATGAGTCTGCTCATCAAGTTGCGCTTTCACTTTGATTTCAAAATCCAGTTTTTGGGTCAAGTGGTGAGGAACCGGTGCGGAACTTCGGAAAATTTTACAGGTGCACCTCTATCGTGGCACGCGTCCAGTGTCCGTGCCGATGCCTGCCCTTTATTTTGGGAGACGGGCTCCTTGGTCAGATACTACAATACAGAGATACGCATTGCGAATACGGCGAGGTGACTTGACCATTGCAATGCCCACACGCAATGGATACGAGGGCAGACATGTGCAAGCCAGCACACGAGGCTCTTTCCAACACGAAAAAAAAAATAAAAATAAAGAAAATAAGAAGAAGGAAAACAAAACAAATTGGGGGGAAAAAAACGTTGCAAGAAGAATTACGACTCAATCTATGGAAACATCTCGACGGAATCTTCCCAACCCCGCCGTTTTCGTTTCGTGTGCCTCCCTGGTTTTGGATAAAAATGGTCTCCGAAATCAGTCCCAGTGTGTGTGTTACGGTGCTTCTTCTTGAGTACCGCGAACGCCCAACTTGCCAAGTTTAACTCCTTTGGAGTCCAGAGATATGCCGAGAAAAACATGCAACAGTGAGCTTGGCATTGCTAACTGTCTGCTATTGCTGCTGTAGGAGTACATGGAACGAGCACGGACAGGAGTTCTGAGTAAGATCATCACGCTGCCGGCGGTGTTTGGAACATCCCCGTTGGTGGAAGTTTATGTGCACCAAAACACGCATTGTAAGATGGATGCGGACCAAAACATTGACCAATGCATGGACCAACAGCCCGACAAGCACGCGTAATGACGGTTCGCGCTTCGTGCCCACAGCTCCCGGTGGCTCCTGCGGAGGGCTGATTATATTTTTGCCCCCCCCTGATGGGATCAGGGGCTGGGCATTTTTTTGTACCGTTGGTGCACGTAAGCTCGCACCAAACGTGGGTATCTCGAGCGTTTTTTCTCGTGCTGCGACTTCTGTGCCGTGCGGCTCCTTGCATTCTGCATGTAGTTGGGGCAAACCGCAATTTTTCGTCCCCCGGTCAACCAGTGGCCGGTGATGTAATCGAATCGTCATGTTTCGTCGTCAACGAGTTCACACATCATCAGGTAGACGGCGATCTTGGTCATCTAGGTCGTCTAGACCCGGTATCTGTATTGTGGTCGTCATGCTGGGTTGTGCGGGATCTGCGCAGTTCAACTGTAACCCATGAAGTATGTGCTGGATCGTACAGGTCATAGGGCTCTACAGCCGTAGATGCCACCTGGGCCATGCTGATTATAAATGGAGAAGACCAGAGTTTCATCTGCCCTAAAATTCACAGGTCATATCTCCCCTGAAAATCACAGATCAGATCTGTCCTGAAGTTCACAGTTCATACCTGCCCTGAAAGTCACAAGTCACAGATCAGACCTGCCCTGAATTTCGCAGATCATATATACCTGCCCTGAAAGTCGCAGATCAGATCTGCCCTGAAATTCGCAGATCAGATCTGCCCTGAGAGATTATACCTGCCCTACAATTCATAGAGCAAATCTTCCCTGAAAATCACAGATCATATCTGCCCTGAAATTCACAGATCATACCTGCCTTGAAAGTTACAGATCATACCTGCCCTGAAAGTCACAGATCACATCTGCCCTGAAATTCATGGACCGGATCTGCCCTGAAAATCACTATGCAGATCTTCCCTGACGGTTGTATCTGCCCTGAAATTCGCAGATCAAATCTTCCTTGGAATTTACCGATCATATCTGCCCCGAAAGTCACAGATTAGATCTGCCCTGAAAGTCACAGATCGTGAGAAATCTGATCTGCCCGATGTGTGCAATCATGTTTTCCACTGGCACCACAAAGGGGTGAACCCCTTCAGTACTGCCTGCACCCACGGTCATGAGGATATAATGCTGGGGCCTGTTTTTGGAGTCCCAAAACCTCTGGCTGTGGTAATTCCAAATGGTTCCAAATAATTCGTCCTCAAAAACGGCCTTTCAGTCGAGGGGAGGGGTTATAGCCCGTACCACTTCAAATATCAACCCACACCAATCCCAGGTAGTTGGTCCCCCAAACACGTACTGGTAGGTGCAGCCCTGAAGGAGTCGAGGTCGTTTGGTCGTTTTTGACGAGCTTTGTCAGAGCATTCCAAGGGTATGTTACGTGAGGTACGCGCTAAGGTATACCCGGGTACAATACCCGGGTACGTACCCGTACCCGACGGTTAGTACGTTAGGTACGGGCCTCGATACCTCACCCCGAGTGTTACGTACGTTAGGTACGGACCACGATACCTTGCTTAAGTTTGGGGCACGATAGGGACGCCGCTCAAATACTTACCCGGGTAGAGGTATACCGGTCGACGAAATGCCCGGGTTTACGTGCGAGCCTGAGTACGACCTCAACACCTTACCCAAGCTTTAGGTACGTTGTGTCTGAACCCCGATACCTTACCTAGGTATTAGATGCGCTAGGTACGGACCTCGATACCTTACCTAAGCTTTAGGTACGATAGGTACATCGCCCCTATGCTTACCCGGAATAGACAGCAATCGCCATGATCACTCCCCAGCTTGTTCACAGGATAAACGGGGATGCGCAGGACGTGTGCGATATGCCGGTGGAGACCACAAAAGCTGTTGATGACTGTGCCGTGACGAAGCGTTGCCGAGAAGGGGCTCGCGAGGCGTCGTTCGTGTACTTCGGCAATTTATGTTGCACGGTCGCGGTGGTTTTGTAATCGGCTGTCACCCAGCTTAAAACATGATACCGGTCATGGTGTTTCGCTGAAACAAAATGTTATCGTTTTTTTCTTGGATGGACGTCAGATCAAACATACTAGCGGCATCTACTGGCAGGTCCAGTCGTACATAGCTGCTGCCAATAGCGTGCTGCTGGCCGTAGATACTGCCAGCATATACTGTTCTAGTGCCGAGCCTCATCAATTCGACGTTTTTTTTGTACGGTTACGTACCCGGGTACGTACCGGGTACGAACCCGTACCCGCACTTACGTGCGCACTGCGATACCTTACCTAAGTTTCAGGTGCGATAGGTACGCCAACTCCAACACTTGCCCGGGTTTATATACGAGCTTTGGGGCGACCTCAACACCCTACCAAAGTGTGAGGTACGTTAGGTGCGAACTTCGATACTTTTACCTAAGGTTTACTAAGTACGATAGGTACGCCGCTCCAATACTTACCCGGGTATAGGGGCTTGGGTATTGCCATCGACACAATACCCGGTTTTTAGGTACGCACGAACCTTGGGGCGACCTCTATAAGTTTTAGGTACGCTATTAATAGGTACGGATCCTGATACCCTACCTAAGCGTTAGGTACGTTTGGTATGGCTTGTCAGTACCTTTCCTAAGTTTAGGTACGCTAGGTACACCGCTCAAATACTTTTACCCGGCTATAGGTATACCTTACCTAACATACCCTTGGAACATTCCAATATATATTATAAAAAATGAAAATACACTCCAGCTGTGAGATCGAAGATCTCGTCGAAACTCATCTTTGCAAGCTGTGTGTGATACTCCGATCGCGCGCATTACGAGTTGTGTGTCCTCATTAAGGATATAGGTCGGCGACTCCCCTTACAACTACAGTGTAGCTATCATAAAGAAGGTGAGGAAACTCTTCAAGAGATTTCCACGTAAATACCAGAAAAGATGTAAAAATGGAAAAATTACGCTGTTCATGTTTAATTTTTTTCATATGTTTTTGCACTCTGTTGAAATTCCCAGAAAGTAACAGAACGACTCCTGTATTTCGTTACTAATTACCATAGTATTTCGGTTTTTTTTTTTTTTTTTTTTTTTTTTTTTTGCAATTTATGGAAAAATGAAACGGCTTCGATAATAACGTGCTATTGTGTGGGACAAGTGTCGTAGTTCTTGAAAGGGTCGTAACAATTTCGGGATACATGTCTATTAATAGGTACAAAAAAAACGACGATAGCTTTGTACAGGCTGATTCACGTAAAAAAACCCAAATGTATTGCCCGGCGAATGTCCACGCCGTTTTTTGGATTCAGCCCGTGAAATTTTGCACACGCCTTCTACATGCCCCTGCTAACCCTCACCCGTTTTTTTTTTTCGCCTGACTTTTCGTCAGTTGAGATTTTCGGGAAATGCGGATAACCTTAGCCCATTTTTTTTCGGCGAAAAACAAGATGAAAAAAATCCCCGCGGGTCAGCCCTCGGGATGGGCATGTTGAACACGTGCAGCATTTTTCGGGTCTTATCTCTCAAAAACGGCGTGGGCATTTTGACTTTTCTGCGTAGAAAGGAGTAAGTTACGTCATTTCCTTCAAATGACGTAGTTTTTGTGTAGGGTCCAGTTTCTTCGCCAGATTTTGCGTAATGTTGAATGAAACACAGGCAGGTCAGATCTTCGACTTTTTGCGCGTAATTTTGAAGGGTTCAGGTCGGGACGGGTTTTATTGTCGGGTCACAACGGGATGGGAATGCAATGTGCCGGGATGCTTTGGCCGGGTTGCCGGAACTAAGTTTTTTGCCGGTACAGCAAAACGTGCGGGTACTTTTTCGCCGGGAACGTAACATGCCGGGACCGTCTTCGGCGGTACCCGGTACAGCAAAATGTGCGGGTACTTTTTCGCCGGGAACGTAACATGCCGGGACCGCCTTCGGCGGTACCCGGTACAGCAAAATGTGCCGGTGCTTTTTTCGCCGGGAACGCAATATGCCGGAAATTGATGCGAATGAAGTAAAGCAGCTAGCTAGCTTAACCGGTAGAATAGTTGGCTTCGCCAGGTCATCAGAGGGGGACGGTTGCACCCGAACCAGGCACAGACACCTCGGCCGACGCGGCCCCTGCACTACTTTGAGCACTGGGGTTCCCATCCGAAGCGCTCATTGTTCTGCTGGACCGTACACGCTTGGAGGTGTGGGCAGGTGGCTGGTGTTGGTCTGCGCGGCTGCCGTCCACCCAATAAAAATTGGTTCTGTCGAAAAGGAACCCGCCCCGAACCAAAAAAAAAAGAAACAAATGGACCTCACAGCACCGGAAAAAAAAAAACTTCTGCAAAATGAAGGGAAAACACCCGAAAGAATAAACAAAACCTGTTTTGGAAGGAAACGAACCCCGCACTTAGATCTTATAGAGTTACATATCATCTCCCAGACCACTCGGCTAGTGAAGAAGAGCACGAAATCCCGGCAATCCATTATACCGGTACTTTTTGGCCGGGATTTCAATATGCCGGTACTTTTTGGGCGGTATCCGGTACTCTAAAATGAACCGGTACTTTTTTGTCGGGATTGCAATATGCCGGTAACCTTTGGGCGGTATCCGGGACTCGAAAATCACGTGGGTTCATCCGGGCCCTAGCGCCATTTGTCTGGATGTTTTAAACGGTTACCGGGACTGCGTTTTTTGCCGGTACCGCCTTCGGCGGTATCCGGGACCACCTAAATGTGCCGGGATATGCCGGTATCCCCGATCCCGCGTACTAGGGTTGGATTTTGACGTCGGGATTTATCCCGACCTAAACCCTGTAAATTTGTACAGGCATGCCTTGAAGTACGTCCAACCGGATCGTGCAACATGCGGGGCATTTTTTTTAGTTTTGCTCCGGCTGGGAAAAAGCCTGAATATTATTGAAAATACCGAAGGCCTGTGATTGGTCGAGACGAGTTTCGCTCCTAGAGACAGCCGGAGGCCGTTTTTTTTTTTTTTTTTTTTTGTTCTTTTTCCGGCCACGTCACCCTCTTCCTTTGGTCACGGGGGTCACTGCTGATGCCAGATATTCACTCCCTGACTAGATATTGAAAGCGGTATTCGTGGGGGAGATAATTTTTTTTTTTTTTTTGAAGAAGCCTGTTAGTGGGTACCCCGACGTTGGAGCGCTCAAGATGAAAACTTTCGCGGTCAAATCAGCATGTATGTCCCGCCTACACGAAAAGCTTTAGATTGCCCGCTACAGATTATAGCAGTGTGT
Source organism: Undaria pinnatifida (assembly GCA_012845835.1). NCBI lineage: Eukaryota > Phaeophyceae > Laminariales > Alariaceae > Undaria > Undaria pinnatifida. The sequence continues at coordinate 8,393,465 of JABAKD010000004.1, forward strand.
ATTAGTCAAGAGCGCTCGCATCCAGCACACCAGCCACATATCAATGGGTTTTAGCCAAGAAAGCTATGTGGGTGGTGTGCGTGTTGCCAAGGCGCAGCATCCGGAACTGCCACAATGCATAGCACAGCATCCATGACAGCAAGTTGACAAAGCACAGCATCTACGACGGCCGCGGTTCCCAGGCCATAGCATCCGAGCCCGGTTCACCCCCTATTCGTAAAGATTCGAGTTCGCGTTTAGGTCGGGGTCCGCGTTGCCGTGCCCTGACCACCGCTCTTCGTAACTAAGCCTACCTATCGTAGTACAGTATTGTGGCCAACGATTTTTCCTGCAATCAGGTTGGTCTGAAACTAGTTGGTGCATCCTCCTTGTTTTGGCTTGTCACGGAATGCTCTTGCGTCGGGGTACCCACTGGATTGTCAAGCGTCTACCAAGAAGAACATGCAGCCTTGAATACACACCTCGGATAACGTGACGCTTCACGTTTAGACACCAACATTTCGGTTCAGCGTTTTTCTGTTTTTTTGGTTGTGCCCTCCTACGTTGTCCGTTTTTTTTTAGGTTTTTGTGTGTACGTCGTGTTACCACGTTACGATATCGGCGGTCGATTGCTCAACAAAAACATTAAGAGTGTTACGTTGCATCAGTGTTGGCAGCAATGTAGTGCTACGGTGTTAGGATCGGCAAGCAGCGTGGCGTGGCACGTAAAATTACGGTGATGGCGGAATTCCTAGTTGGTATACGGGTCGTAACACACGTTAGACGGACAACGTACATGCCCAATATAGGTCCTGTGTTAGCTCGTAACAACATTTAATTGTACCCGGGGAAGATACGAGATCATTTACCAAAAAAAAGCCTTCCAATTGTGAAAACACAAAGCAGGGGGGAAAAAAAATACAGTCCCGCAAGGGAAACGCCTCCCATGTGTTTGGAAACCTTTCCATACCGCCACACACCCCCCTCCCGCCCTGCCGGCGAGATCACGTATTCACTTGCGACGTGTAGTACGTGGTTGCCCTATTTTTGATTTTTTCCTGTGTCGGACACGTGCTCTCGTTTTTCTAGCAGCGCTGCTGTGTCGCCCGTTTTTACATTGCTACACCCCACGCTGCTGGCGAGTTATCTTCCTTGCTTTGTTTAATGCTTCTCTCGACTTTTTCATTTTTTTCTTCTTTCAGTTTTGTTTCCTCCCTGGATTAGTACATTGTTTGGTGTCCTTTTGGGCATGCGGTGTAGATGGTTTCAGCTGGAAAAACCCTATTTGCAGGACGGGCCTGCAACAAATTCTTGCAGGACGTGCCTCTGATTGGCCACCTGCCGCTTTTTATTGCCCGCGTTTTTTTTTTGGCAAACGCTGCCGAACGCGTGGCGAAGCCGCACGAGGGCACTTTTAGCCCCACGTACCGGTCAAACGGTCAGGGGTCGGGTTGGGGTTGGGGTTAGGGTTAGGGTTAGGGTTAGGGTTGGGGTTGGGTGGGGTCTGTGCAGGTACCTGGGACAAAAGTGTGGCAAAACGTCCTGCAAGAATTCGTTGCAGGCCCGTCCTGCAAATAGGGGCTCCCTTTCAGCTGCGAGTCTTGAACGTACACACCAGTATATGCCTGATACGTACCAGGTACGTACGATGGCTTCCGAGACCACTTTTATATGATTTGTTGTGGCGGATGCACGACTTGCTTCAGCTATGATATGGTATCTACGTTTACTTGCTTTGGCGAGGTTTTATTTATTTTTTCCTTGCGTATTTTTTCACTCCTGGCTGGAGCCTGTCCTGTGACCATGCACTCGACTATCTATGCGAGTTGATGTGAGAACGACAACAACAATTTCGTACGTGCGAGCCTCACACGCTTTCTACGCGACAAGTAGTAATTGTCCCTGGGTGGACCACTACTAGGGCTGTGTATCGGTAGCATTTCACGATACTCGATATATCGTAGATCGGCGCAGCCGATATATCGATATTTTTTCGCTTCCTTTCCCGTCAAAATTGGTCCCAAATGCGCCGTCAAAATTGGGCTTGTTCAGCCCACAAAACTGAGCAGAGACTTGCAAGAACATGTCTTATTTTACTTTTTCATTTGGCTTTTTCATCTTATTTTACTTTTTCATTTGGCTTTTTCATGCAGAAAAACTAAATGGAAACCACCACTAGCCAGCACAGATACTACAACGTACAGCCTGCGTAAATGTTATAGAAACAACGTAGATTAGGAAACAAAACAACATCATAGCCGCACAGCCGGCATGTGACAGCCAACATGCGAGAATACTCAACGTGTACCCTACTAAATTAACTGCCTCAACATTTTGAACCTATGTTAACAACAGAAAACAAGTACAGCTCAAAAATTAGAGTAAATAGAAACAGCTACAAACACCGTCGTTTGCCGGTTGTGTGTAGCAGGTACTGCTTTTGCGCTAATTGTTTTAATGTACACTGCGTTCCTTCAAAGTCAGTGCTGACACTCTAATTTGTTACGGGCAGACATGCTCTACTTCTCTGCCACATCCCACACGTTACGGAGAAGTACACGTTTTTTTTTTCTCTGTCTACGTATCTTTTCGTTTTGTATAGCAAGCGCTTGGCGGGGTGCTGGTGTGTCGTGTTCATTCCCGGACACAGAGGACCCTCCATGCTGGTCCGCTGACCCCTCGGCGCTCAATGGGTGCAACTGACGTGCGTGTGCTTGTTGTCTGCTACTAATGCTGTTGCAGGACGTTGTGTGTGATGTAGCTCGTTAAGACCAGGGCTTTTCCCGGGTCATGACCCGACCGGGTCGGGTGGGGAGTGTTTTAAAATGTCGCGGGTCGGGTCAGGAGTGCTTTAAAATGTCGCAGGTTGGGTCAGGAGTGTTTTAATTGTCGCGGGCCGGGTCGGGTCGGGTCGGGTCAAGAGGTTTTAAAACCTCGCGGGTCGGGTAGGGTCGGGTCAAGAGGTGTGAAATCTCGTGGGCTGGGTCGGGCCAGGTCAAGAGGTTTTGAAAAGTCGCGGGTGGGGTCGAGTTATGACCCGCAATATGCGAGTTACTCCCGGGTCAAGGCACCATGACCCGCGGGTTGTTTTTGGCTGACCCGCGGGTTGAACCCGCGGATCTGGCGTGCGGATTCGCCTCTTCACTTACAGCTGCCTGCCGGAGGGCCCTTGTTGTCGTGCCGGCGCCCCACGGGCCGGATCCGCGGGTCCGAAAATGATAGAAACTTGCCGCTTCCGGCATGAAAGCCTCTCTCGTGCCCGGGCGATACTCCGATCGTTGGTTATCATAGCGTCCAGAAAAATGATACCAGGCAGTAACTTCTCTCGCACCACGCATACAGTATTACTACGCTAATCCCTTGCCGGATGAAGCGGTAGTAGGTATTATTCAGGCATATTGTCGTTTATCCAAGTCCACTAAAACAAGCCAGGCCACTAGCTCTTGCTACATTGCAGGGTGCAACAATAAATACGGCAGATGGCAGTATAAGAAGCCATGTACGACCTGCGTACACATTAAATAGCCGGTAGGAATTTATCTTACCAGTACGAAATGTGACCAAACGAAAAAAGGCAAGAGCTGTCGTCGAAGCAGCAGCAGCAGCAGCAGCAGCAGCAGCAGCACTGGCAGCAGCAACGAGCACCAGCAGCAGACCCCGGATCCTCGTGGACGCAGCCCCTGCTGACACAGCTCCACCGCCCCAGTTGTACACGTGCTACCGGAGGCGGCTCAGCTAGGCTGCTTGCCGGGACCGAAGACTGCATAGATAGCTATTACGGGGGACCATAGTAAATAGGACCAAATAGTGTTAGTCAAAATAGGGAAATATATTGGTTTTTGTGTGTACCGTAGGTCCTGTTTACTATGGTCCCCCGTGATAGCTCACTCGTCGGGTCGACCCGGGAGTCTAGCACTATACGGGCACGGCTAAGTACCGATGTGTGGGTTGCGGTCTTCATCATTTTTCGCGCGCACTAGACATGAATGCTGCAAACAATACCGGTAAAAACCCAGAGAGCACGTCCTGGAAAACTAAGATGGACCAAGGACCAACCAACCTACCAAGGTACATATCCAGACATGTTTGACCCGTGACTTTTCGACTTTGACCCTTGAGTCATGTCACGGGCCCGCATGGAACCCGCACCTCACGGGTCACTCGGAGTGTAATGGGTCGGGTCGGGTCGGATTAGCAGGTTTTCAAATCTCGCGGGTTGGGTCGGCTCGGTTCGGGTCAAAAGGTTTTTGAAATCTCACGAGTTGGGTCGGGTCGGGTCAAGAGGTTTTGAAATCTCGCAGCTCGGGTCAGGTCGGGTCAGGGGGATATAAAATCTCGCGGCTCGGGTCGGGTCGGGTCGGGTCGAGACGTCAAAAAAACATCGCGGGTGTCGGGTCGACCCGTCATGTAAGGTTTGACCTGACCCATAAACAGCCCTGGTTGAGGCGAGAGGTGTATATTCCTATTTCCTTGCAATATATGCCTTCCTACTCTATAAAAACCCATATGCTAAAATTTGGGCAAAAAATTTGGCTCGACATTCCGGTATAAAATAGATATCGGGTCGTCCGATATATCAAAAACATCGGTACCGATACACAGCCCTAACATTTACACGTTCCAATGCAATGTGCGCGTCTATTACACGTGCCGGGAGGAACTCTATGATGATGGACTATTTATTCTTGGCCTCTTTTTTGCTGGTATGTTTTGTTGCCGTTCTCCGCCGCTCATTCAATATACTCTGTTCTTGGTTGTCTGCATTCATTTGTCTCTCTTTCGATGTGCTCCGTCCTCCTCCTCCAGCCTCTTTTTTATTTCTGTCTGGTCTGTGTTTGTTTTTGCTGTGGCACACACATGTTTGTTTTTGTTGTCTGTCGCTATTCAAATGTTCTCCGTTCTCCTTTCCCTTGCCTCTCCTTTGCTTTGCTTGTGTTGTTTGTTGTTGCTGATGTTTTTTGCTTGTTTTTGTTTGCTGTTCTTTGTCGCTCTTTCGTTTATCTCCGTCCTTGTCACCAATGTCGCTTATCTTGTATCCTCCTGCCCAATGCCACTTCTTTTATTTTTTTGATCAAATCAGATCTGCCGCTACGTGCAGCCAACCAAGTCAAGTCAGTCAGGAGTCCGAATCAGAACTACAGCTACATGGTACGAGTTGTCCGTGGAGTGCTGAGGATATGCTAAGTACGGCTTGCCCAAACCTCTAGCTCAACGAGGCCCGCACCTCCTGGTGGACCCCTCGATGGGTACAGGGCGGAACGCGCTCCACGAAAAAAAACTTCTGCGCCGATAAGGGGAAAGGGGGAGACTGAGAGATCTTACGCGCCAATTATTAACACGGACGCTGCGCGTAGCAGCAGCAAGCACCGGCACCAGCAGCACCATTGCCACTACCACTACCACTACCAGCAGCATCACCAGCACTACCAGCACCGCCATCACCACCGACTGCACCAGCAGCACCACTAGCTACCAGCAGCAGTACTAGAGCTTAAACTGTTTTTCTTCGAGAAAGAAAGTTCACTCGTGTGCCGCAGAACTGCCCGCCTTGTGCTGCGAAACGACGCAAGCGTCAGTGCGGGCGTCAGCTGAGAACGACGGGGCACGGACTATTTTTTTGTTGGTAGCTTTTGACGACGTGCGGGGAGGAGAGGAGTATAAACGCGCACCAGTCTACCGCCGCCACCATCCCGGCCGCCACCTCCACTGCCGCCGCCGCTTCTTCACCACCGCCACTACCACAACTGCCACCACCACCGGAGTCGTCGTCGTCGTCGTCGTTGCCGTCGTCGCTTACGTCATCGTCTTGTGCAGCCCAACAGGGGGTGCACCCAAAGTTTCGTTCTTCTGCTCATCAAGCGTTCTGCCGTGTGCGGCACAGACACTATTAATATCATCAATAGTGGCAACGCTCAACAGCAGCGACGAAAGAAAACCGATCAATTTATCGACCGACCACCTTCTGCCGGCACCACCACCAAAACCGTCACTACCATCACCACCTCCGCCAACGCCGCCACAACCACCACCATCACCACCAACACTACCATCACCAACACCACCAACATGAACGCCACGGCCCTCACCGCCGTCACCAGCACCGCCACCTCCACCACCATGCCACGCGACCGCGCGGTGACAGCAAGCGGCGGGAGTATTGTCCCTCTCGCTAACACCGACGACGCAGCACGTGCGCGCTCCGAGCGGAAGGCTAAGCTCGCTGCGTCCCGCGCACGACGCACCGCCGCAGCTGCCGCGACCACTACCGCTAGCATCGCCGGCGCTTCTTCAAGCGGCAGCGGCGGTGGTGGCGGTGGAAAAAAGGATGCCCTCCAGCAGATTCGAAAGCGGAGGAACAGGGAGTCCGCCGCTGTCTCCCGCCAGCGTCAGAGCTGCCGCGTTGGAAATCTGGAGGTTCAGGTGGAGGTGCTGAAGGAGGAAAACCGGGAGTTGCGTAGGCGTGTTTGTCGGTATGAGAGCGCTGAGCGGGGCGGGCGAGGCAGCGGCGGCGGTGGTAGTGATGCCGGCGCTGTCGCTACCTTCGGCGCTGACTGCGACGGCGATGATGATGACGACGAGGAGGATGATGGTTATGGCAATGATAATGGCGATGATGATGCTGATGGTGATGACGGCTTGCAGTTATCAGAGGCTTCAGAGGCCCCGCGCTTGTGGACTACTCGCGCTTCTGTCGCTGCCGCTGCCGCGCCCTACTTCGCGACGGCGTTTGGCAACCCTAGTACCGTCGCCACCGCCCCTCCTGGGAGTCGTTTCTACGGCAAAGCGATGCCAGCCTCGGGTCCCGTCAGTTCCGCCTGCGGTACTGCTTTCGGCGCTGCTCGCGGTGAATCTGCTAGCTTTAACATGATTTCGCGACCAGCAGTGTTTGCGTAAACACCTCTAATTCGGCCGGGGGAAACCGCCCGAACCGCCCCCCCTCTACAAACCCCTATAACGCCTCTTTTCCGTCGCATTCATCGTGTTTCTCGCACTCCTCGCCCAGCCCTCCCCCCTCCCGCGGCATCCCTCGAGCCCTATCCCCACCATTTTGCCGTACCTCTTGACCGCCACCCATCGTTGAGTGTGCGAGATATCGGATTCGAGGTCGAGGGGCGGGCGGGAGCGGCGGAGGACGAGGGACGGGGGCTCGAGTGTGAAACCGGCGATGTGATATCGAGGCGTTTTTAATGAGGGGACGCACCTTGGGGCCGTCCGAAATTTAAGTCTTCCGGCAGTGGGGACAATCACAACAGCGCAGCAGCACCACCAACAGCAGCACCAACAGCAGCACCTACAATGGCGCCTACAACAACAACGACAGCAGCAACAGCGGCTCCAACAGCAGCAGCAGCAAAAACAACAACAACAACAACAACAACAACAACAACAACAACAACAACAACAACAACAACAACAACAACAACAACAACAACAACAACAACAACAACAACAACAACAACAACAACAACAACAACAACAACAGCAACAGCAACAGCAACAGCAACAGCAGCAGCAGCGGCGGCAGCAGCAACAGCAGCAGCGGCAGCAACACCACCACCAACAGCAACGTAACCAACCGCAGCAGCATCAGTACCAACAACAGCGATATCCCGTTCAGCCCACAACCTCCACCTCAGCGGCATCAGCGGCAATAGCGGCGACGACGTTGACCCACGCGACCTACCCAGGGGGACAAATGCAGCATCAACACCAGGCCACAGGGAACAGTTTACAATGTTCCGCGCAGCCGACCTACACCCACCCAGCGTACCCCGTGGCAAGGGCGGGGAGGACAGGGGTGGGGCCGGGCGTGGGGATTGGGGCGGAGGTAGGGGTGAGGGCGGGGGGGGTGGCGGCACCTCTCGCTTGGGCGCCCGGCGTGGCTACCGGTTGGACTCGCCCGGGGGGTGGTGCTGATCATGACAGCGAGCAGGAGGACATCGATTTCATGTTCGCCGTGCTCACCGCAGAAGATGGTGGAGGACATATTTAGAAAGGCCTGAGGAGGCTGAGGGGGCGCGGGGCGGGGGGGGGGCGGGTTGGTCGAGTCGAGGGGAAGGAAAAGGGGACGGGGAGGAAAGGGGAGGGGAGGGGAGAAGATACACGCATCTTTACAGAGCGAGGGGATGTCGATGTTCCTCGGGTGGCGGCAGTGGTGGCTGTGGAAATGACTGCGGCGGTGCGAGAGCTAGTGCTAGTGAGTGCTTGTGCGAGTTCGAGTGCGAGGGCTCCCTTAAATCAGCGTGGCTTCGCCCTCCGCTAGAATTCCCCTGTCCAGTACCGTCGGCGATAGCGCGGCGGAGGCGATAGCGAGAGGGGCGGCCGGAAGGGGGGCTGGAAGGGGGTCGACAACGTGGTGCACTTTAGGTGGGAGTAGATTTAAGTGCTGAATCGCTTCTTGTGTTGAATGACTTAGTCTTTATTTCGAGAAATCACATCTACGCACGTACTGCTGTGATAGATTTCCAAGGTTTTGTAATCTTATGTAGGCGAGTCAGGCCGAAAAGTGTGTGCCCAGCGGGTAATCTCGCTACTGACGGCGGTGGGGTTAGGGTACGCTCCACGGCTTGCTTGTTATATCTACTTTTAGGGCATGTTAGGGCAAGGGGGGGGGGGGTATGATTGGCCCGTTTAGTCCGGGAGTTTGTATCCGGTACGTTATTGGTGCGTTTTGGAAGGCTGTTTATGTATTTCTGCTATGCGGGTATTTCAGGGCGGAAAAGTGCCCTCGGGGCCGAGCCGTCTAGTCACGGTCGTCCCCGTTTCCTGCAGGCACGTGTTTGGTAAATACGTAACAGTATATTACACATATTACACGTGGTGTCTTGGTTGGGGGGAGTCGAGGGGTGGAAAATCACAGCTTGCGTGGGTTGGGCGCCTTAGTCGCGACAGGATGGGACAGGACGGGGTGGGAGGGGAGTCCTCGAGAGAGCTTTGTACGATTTCGTGATGTGAGCTGTGTTGGTGCTATTTTTTGTTATGTGGTTATATCGGACCCATGCGTGCCTGATAAATGCCCTTGTTTTTGTTACCGTCTCGGATAACAAGCAATGGTTGTTGCCTATGGTTGGATACCAACCTTATTTCGGGTGCCGCAAGTTGGGCAGCAAGGTTTTCTATAGTTGGTTGGTTGGTTAGTTAGTTAGCGGGTTGGTGAGTTCCAGCGATTCATTCGTTCGTTGGATGGATGTCAACAACTAGCTGGGTTGGTTGTCGTGTGACGCGACGGCAATTCAGGAACTAGGTGTCGTGACCGATCCTTGCTAACACGTAACTACTATGGTGTAGTATGGGCACTGTAGCCGCACGCAGCAACCGCTGCTCGCTTTGTTGGTGTCGTGCTGTCCCTTAGCATCTGTGATCGACAGCTGTCACGATGTGGTGTTTCGTTGAATTTGTGCCAACGATTGTTTGGTCGGATGGAAGTCAACGGTTAGTTGGTTGATTGGGTCGATGCCAACGACTTTTGGATGAGTACCTTGATTTTGGTCTGTTGATTGCGTGGCTATTATTGCCGAGGATATTATATGTCGGCCTGTTGTCGACGCGCCCGCGACTGATTCTCGTATTTTCGTTGTGTGCTGTTTTCTGAATTTTTTGATGCCCCACCGAGTGCTGTGAAATCGCCGCTATATAGTTCAAGCGATGCAAGGAAGTGAAGTTCATATATGTATAACACATAATTGGCCGGCGTGTAGAATGTGTAGTGTCCTTGTGGGGGTAGCTCTCTTAACCTACGTGTTGTATGGCATATTATGATGTCATGGGCATCCTCTAAGGTTTTCTTGGCACCTACTCTGTGCACGCATTGTGCTACTTGGCATGTGTAATACTCGTTATGTTTCCTTTCTTTTCTCCTTTTTTGCTATTTTTCCCTTCTCTTGCGTCGCGAGTTTCTTCAACAACGCGCAGGGCAGATGGGCGGCGTGGATCCCACGCCACAAGCCTCAGGGAGCGGATACAAAATGAAGTATTTAGCACATTGTGTGGTCGTTTTGCTTGCGTTGTTGCTCGTGTTGCTGCTTGCTGGCGCAAACCAGACATGGGTTTGCGTGTGAGGGGAGCGGCGGGGGACATGGTGGAATTCTCACCGTTTTGTAGTTTCCAAGCAGACGCGTTGTATTGTGCAGGATGAAACGATCGTTTCTAAAGATGGCCACAAGCCTCAGGGAGCGGTGATAAAATAAAGGATTTGATAAAAAATATTTCGAGGATGTCAGCCGTGAGTTCGACGAATTTCGGGTCAATACTCATCTTTGCAAGCTGCGTTGTTGGTACTTGTAATATACTATGTGGGTGAGTTTTTTCATAATGGGAGGGGTCATATTGTTATAAAAAATATGTGTGGTCGTTTCGCTTGCGTTGTTGCTCGTGCTGCTGCTTGCTGGCGCATACCAGGCATGGGTGTGCGTGTGAGGGAAGCGGCGGGGGACTTGGTGGCGGGATTATCACCGTTTTGTAGTTTCCAAGCAGACGCGTTTTATTGTGCAGGATGAAATGATCGTTTCTAAAGATGTTACAAACGATCTGCCGATCTCGGCACTGCTTACTTGTATTGCATGAAGAAACGTGGTACTTGATATCATTTCAAGTGCGGGGGGTGCGGCTATTCCCCAGGTTTGCTTTTAGGGGCACTGTCGCAAAAACTCGAAACGTGTCCGTCCGTCTGCCTGTCTGTCTTATCCAACTGCTGGCATAAAAACGGCGAATGCTTTTGCGTATGTGACCAAATATATCCCAGGCTGTGGTACGTAGCCGCACGACCAAAACATAAAAAAATGATATTGTGTTGGATTGGAACGTCCAGGCAACTCAGCTGTTTCGATGGATTCATTTTATTGTAAAAATTTTGCAAGGACGTCAGCCGTGAGTTCGACGAATTTCGGGTCAATACTCATCTTTGCAAGCTGCGTTGTTGGTACTTGTAATATACTACGTATTTATAATACATAGGTCACTGGATCGAGTCACGCACGATCCTTGTCTCTCTTTTATTTTTCGTGTCATACGCTTCCCGTTGCTTTGGTCCACTTATACGTCGTATAACAATGATCATACGATCCCTTCCTTTCTTTGATGAAGAATTTTTTAAAAAAGGACGTCAGCCGTGAGTTCGACGAATTTCGGGTCAATACTCATCTTTGCAAGCTGCGTTGTCGGTACTTCTAATATACTATATAAGTGATTTTTTTATTGGGAGGGGTCCTATTTTTTGTCCACTATAAAATGGTTAGTGTTGGTATTCTTACTTTAGGTGGGGAATTTTGAGCCTCGATCTAACATTATTGCGGATACCATGTCCCCGGACCAACACGCCTAGGAAAAATGTCGAAACCCCTTCAACCTTCCAGACATCGTTTCTGTGGGAGGATCGCTTGGGGAACACGGTAGATTTGTCATGTCTATAACACGCCACGGAGCCTTCCCCTCCACGTTCCGCTGACGGATCCTCCGCGGCGGATACACCGCCTAGCGGATTCTCCGGAGCGGGACATTGGAAGGCCTCGCTGGATTGTTCCTTTTGCCCGAGAGCTGAGGGAGCACCGACAACTGCTTGCCCACCGCTCTCACTCACTTCCTTGCTCTGGTGTTCCTTGCCTCTCTGGGACTTCTTCTCATCCTCTCCTGTCTCTCCCGCTGTCAACGGCCTGCTGTATCAGCCCGTGTTGTCACACACTCCGACGTCGTAGTTCAACATTGAGAACACCCTGCTTACGCAGAGAGAAGTGGGATCACGACCCACCGACAGTTTCGACTACGAATCATTGTCATATCTATTTCACAGACTGACTAAAATCACCCTGTTGACCCTGATAGCTACACTGTAGTTGCAAGGGGAGTCGCCGACCTATATCCTTAATGAGGACACACAACTCGTAATGCGCGCGGTCGGAGTATCACACACAGCTTGCAAAGATGAGTTTCGACGAAATCTTCGATCTCACAGCTGGAGTGTATTTTCATTTTTTATAATATACAGTACCTGGTAGTCTATATGGTGGGTACATAACCGGTCGCCCCGGTGGCGTATCAGGTTATCCTCGAGCCTGGTATAGGTCAGTTTCGTGAGTTCGAGCCCCGCCGAGTGCATACTCGTATAAATTCGTTGGGACTTTTTCTTGTGCACAAATTGACTTGCGGAAAGCGCGAGAGCGTGAGTAAGCAACATTCGATGAACAATCGACGAGCAGTGGGATTGCTGAACCCTATGCGCGATAAAAATTGAAGGCAAGGACCGGGGAGGAGAAGGGATGACACCTGTGACCACGGCTTGTCCAGAAGCTGGAAAGTGAAAGTGTGCTAAAAAAAAAAAAAAAAAAAAAAAAAAAAAAAAAAATGGTGGGTGGTTTATTTTGTTTTTTCTCCCCCCCTCTCGATATTGGGAGGAGTACGAATACAGACTAATATTATTAATAAATAGTTATCTAGTCTAGTCTAGACTGATACGTTAATATTATTACAATACAACAGCAGTATTCGAGAATGAAAGTCGGCTACTCCCCAAAAAATCTCTGTGGGACACGAACCCACGGTGGTTCCAAATTGATACGCTGTCACTCTAAGGCCATTTCTTACACAGCAGTCGGATCCCGCCAGTCGAAAACGGCCCTCTTCGACTGGACTTTTTTTCGACTGGATTCTTCTGGTCCTTCTTATCGTCAGTCGAGTCGATTTTATAGTTCTTGTGCTCTTCCTAGAGGCGGTAGGTGTGAGGGAGTACTGCTGTTTGGCGCTCGACACTCGGTTGGCAGCTCTGTGCTTCGCGCGTTCCTCGCGAGCAACGCGTGCTTCACGCGCGACGAACCTTCGTCCAAGCGGGTTGGTGGCGTTGGGCTTAGCCGAAAGCCGCCAAAGCTACGTTTGTGGTGTTTGTTGCTCTCAGCCGCGAGCCGCCAAAGCTACAGCAGGCGTAGCCGTTGTCGTTGTTGGCAAAACGGCATCGATAACGCGCGATACTTACTGCTGTCGTGTGATACACGCTGCTGGCGAGCGGAGCTAGGAGTGCACCACGCTGACTTGCAGCGAGAAGCAACAGCAGTGATAGCCAACGCAGCGTCGGCGGTGTTGTATGATACTGCTGTGCGGTACCTGGTATGGGTGTGTGGGCGTGTGGGTGTGTGCTTTGTGGTGGGATGAGCGATGCGATGGGTTCACAAAACAGGTGTAAATATTTTTCGACTGAGTTTTTCGACTGACAGATCCAGTCGATAAAACAGTCGAAAAAGTCGAGTTTTTCGACTGGATTCCCCAGTCGGAAAACTCTGTCAAAAAAAGTTGACCTTGAGTCGAGAAGCCCTTTTTCGACTGTGTAAGAAAGCCCGACTTTGGGCTTCAGTCGAAAACGGCCGTTTTCGACTGACAAATCCGATTGTATATTATTAAGAAATGGCCTAACATTTTATAGAAATATTTACAGGATAATTATCGGTGTTGGTATTTTTACTTAAGGTGGGGAATTTTGAAGTAGCTCTAACAACATATCTATTTTATCATGTTTTTATTTTAATTTTTTTTTCTCCCGCCCAGTTTGTTCAAAGTTCAAACCCCCCACTTACAATCGAAATCGGCCAGAGTAATAAACACACTTCTACGCAGTTGATATCACGTCATTATCTTTCTAGCCATCCATGACGTAGCTTCCACTCATCCCCCCCGCCCCTCCAACACCCCCCTCCTTCCCCACCACCCGCACGATCGCATAGACCTAGCACCACGCGAAGCAAGCCCCTACACATACATATGATTAATGCGCGCGATCGGAATATCACACACAATCTTGCAAAGATGAGTTTCGACCAAATCTTTGATCTCACAGCTGGAGTGTATTTAATTTTATTATAAAAAAATGAAAATACACTCCAGCTGTGAGATCGAAGATTTTGTCGAAACTAATCTTTGCAAGCTGCGTGTGATACTCCGATCGCGCGTATCACGGGTTGTGTGTCCTCATGAAAGATATAGGTCGGCGACTCCCCTTGCAACTACAGTGTAGCTATCAGGGTCAACAGGGTCATGTTAGTCAGTCTGCGCGCGGACACTAAAAAAACCCGTTTCTGAGGGGGACAAATCTGACAGCTGTGGAAGGAAATGCATCAGTTTATCAAGTGAATCCTGTAAGTCGAATAACCGGTGAGGGGAGGGGGGAGTTTCGAAGGACGTGGGGGCCTGGTTTCGATCAAAATGGAGCGGGATTGGAGGGGGGGGGAAGGAGGGGGGGGGCATATGTGACCTAAACCTCTTCAACACCCCCCCCTTCTACTTTTTTTTTTTTTCCCGCTCTCTCTTGCTCAAACGCCCCACCTGATATCGAAATCCGCCAGAATAATAAACACTTCCACGCACTGGATATCACCTCATAATCTTTGTAGATAGAGCCAATTATGCCGCTGCTGCAATCCCCCCCCCCCCCCCCCGCCCCCAACGCCCCCTCCTTCCCCAATACCCGCACCATCGCCTAGACCTAGCACCACACGTATAGCAAGCCTCTACATCTATGCAACCTAAAGCCCTTTCGCCCCCCCCCCCCCTCCCCTTCCCCCCCCGTCCCCCACCCCCCACCTCCCCACCCCACCACCCCACCCCCACCCCCTCGAACACTCCGCCCTCTACTCACTGGTTGTACGACTTACAGGATACACATGATGAACTGGTGCATTCCTTCCAAAACCATCACATTGATGTAAAGTTTCCACGCACAGATTGAGCTGCCCCGCCCGTCCCGCCCCCCGCCCCCCCCATGATAAACTGGTGCATTCTTTCCAAAACCGTCACATTTTATAACTAATTTTCAAGGACGTCAGCCGTGAGTTTGACGAATTTCAGGTCAATACTCATCTTTGCAAGCTGCGTTGTTGGTACTCGTAATATACTATATGAGTGAGTTTTTATTGGGAGGTGTCTTATTTTCTGTCCACTATAATGGTAAGTGTCGGTATTTATACTTTAGGTGGGGGATTTTGAGCTAAAACCGTCACATTTATCCCCTTGAAAGATTTATAGTTTCCACGCACAAATAAAGCTGCCCCCCCCCCCCCCCTCCCCCCCCCCCCCCTCCCCTCACCGGTTATTCGACTCACAGGATTCACTTGATAAACTGATCCATTTCCTTCCACAGCTAGCTGTCAGATTTTGTCCCCCTCAGAAACGGGTTTTATAGTGTCCGCGCACAGACTGACCAACATCACCCTTGTTGACCCTGATAGCTACACTGTAGTTGCAAGGGGAGTCGCCGACCTATATCCTTAATGAGGACACACAACCCGTAATACGCGCGATCGGAGTATCACACACAGCTTGCAAAGATGAGTTTCGACAAAATCCTCGATCTCACCGCTGGAGTGTATTTTCATTTTTATAATATATTTATTTATGTGGTTTCCACTATATTACTCTACCATATGGTGGATGGTTTGCGGATGAATGGCTTGGTCAGGGTTGTTGGTACTTGAGGTTGAGTGCGTAAGTAAGTTTTCTCTTCTTGGGGGTGGTCTTATTATTTTGTTTGTTTGTGTGTTTGTTTTTTCTTTTGCACTGTAGTGGCGGGTTTCGGTGTACATCGAGAGTATGAAGACCGCAGCAGTGATCTATTAGATATCATGTAAAAGTTCCACCCTAAAAAAACAAAACAAAGCGAAACAAACAAACAAACAAACAAACAAACAAACAAACAAACAAACAAACAAACAAACAAACAAACAAACAAACAAACAAACAAACAAACAAACAAACAAACAAACAAACCAACAAACCAACAAACAAACAAACAAACAAACAAACAAACAAACAAACAAACAAACAAACAAACAAACAAACAAACAAACTAACAAACAAACAAACAAAAAAACAAATAACCAAACAACCAACCAACCAAACAAACAAACAAACAAACAAACAAACAAACAAACAAACAAACAAACAAACAAACAAACAAACAAACAAACCAACAAACCAACAAACAAACAAACAAACAAACAAACAAACAAACAAACAAACAAACAAACAAACAAACAAACAAACAAACAAACAAACAAACAAACAAACAAACAAACAAACAAACAAACAAACAAACAAACAAACAAACAAACAAACAAACAAACAAACAAACAAACAAACAAACAAACAAACAAACAAACAACAAACAAACAAACAAACAAACAAACAAACAAACAAACAAACAAACAAACAAACAAACAAACAAACAAACAAACAAACAAACAAACAAACAAACAAACAAACAAACAAACAAACAAACAAACAAACAAACAAACAAACAAACAAACAAACAAACAAACAAACAAACAAACAAACAAACAAACAAACAAACAAACAAACAAACAAACAAACAAACAAACAAACAAACAAACAAACAAACAAACAAACAAACAAACAAACAAACAAACAAACAAACAAACAAACAAACAAACAAACAACAAACAAACAAACAAACAAACAAACAAACAAACAAACAAACAAACAAACAAACAAACAAACAAACAAACAAACAAACAAACAAACAAACAAACAAACAAACAAACAAACAAACAAACAAACAAACAAACAAACAAACAAACAAACAAACAAACAAACAAACAAACAAACAAACAAACAAACAAACAAACAAACAAACAAACAAACAACAAACAAACAAACAAACAAACAAACAAACAAACAAACAAACAAACAAACAAACAAACAAACAAACAAACAAACAAACAAACAAACAAACAAACAAACAAACAAACAAACAAACAAACAAACAAACAAACAAACCAACCAACCAACCAACAAACAAACAAACAAACAACAAACAAACAAACAAACAAACAAACAAACAAACGAACAAACAAACAAACAAACAAACAAACCGACCAACCAACAAACAAAAACAAAAACAAAAACAAAAACAAAAACAAAAACAAAAACAAAAACAAAAACAAAAACAAAAACAAAAACAAAAAACACAAAACGCGCTGTCACCATAACATTTTACATGTAAAGGTCCCACCCTGAAAAAAAAAAAAAAAAAAAACGGGAGTCTGTGAGCCTCGAACCCACGGTTCTAAACTCATGCAATAATGAAGATAAAAGCGGCAGTCGGTGAGCCTCGAATCACGGTTCTTATAAATTATGTTTTTATAAGTGGCCCTATTTCCGCTCTGTCATAATTTCGATTCAATTCTAGTACGAAAGAGTTTTGTTTACAGCAGTAGTAGCTGATCGCACTAGATATTAATCATCATATGATACCATTCACATTACTGAGTCATGTCATCATGCAAAAATTGTTTTCCCGCATGGCGAATAAATTTCTTCACCTACCTGTTGATTGCATTGGCTATCGGCGCTATGTTACTGAGTCAGGCCATATGAAGAGTGGATGAATTGGAAGTACACTACTCATCATGGAAACTTAACGAGTTGTGAGCATGACTTGTGAGCCGACGAGTTGTGAGCATGACTAGTGAGCATCATCAGCATGTTGTAATATTGGGTTATCCTCGAGCCTGGTATAGGTCAGTTTCGTGAGTTCAAGCCCCGCCGAGTGCATACTCGTATAAATTCGTTGGGACTTTTTCTTGTGCACAAATTGACTTGCGGAAAGCGCGAGAGCGTGAGTTAGCAAAACCCGATGAAAAATCGACGAGCAGTGGGATTGCTGAACCCTATGCGCGATAAATATTGAAGGCAAGAGCCGGGGGGAAGAAGGGACGACACCTGTGACCACGGCTTGTCCAGAAGCTGGAAAGTAGATTTGTGAGAAAAAAAAGGTATACTCATGGTACTTCCATTGTATAGGCAGTGCACAGCAGCAGTGTATATCCAGTCCGTCCAGTCCTTCCCGACTTGTTATGGTCGCTCCAATATGAATGCTTGCATCCCATCCATGACATGTCCTTCTCGTTTTTCTTGGACCGCACTTCTTTTCAGTTCTTTTACTCGTATATTAAAGTCCTTCATCACCAAATGTTCACCTGTATGTTTGCCGCAGATGAAGAAAGTCTTTCAGTTTTTCAGCACGTGAACAGCTTCGCAATGCACTTGAGCATGTCCCTAAGGTTCCCTGGTTCCCCTCAGTCACTACCGGACGGTACTGTAGCACAAAAGGCTGAGCGCAAAGCCTTGATTCCGCACACAACGAAGGTTGAAGTAAGGAACCAATACCGACTGAAGGTTCAAGTGCATTGCTTATTTTTTGTGTAGTTGTTCTTCCATGATCTTGATTGAAGTACCTGTGTACGAAACGGAAATACGAAAAAGATTAGTTTATCCGTTTCACGGCTGTATTTCATGGGTACGTACTAGACAGTAAGAAACAAAAAAAATGGGACACCAGTCATAATGTTGTTAACTTATTATTGGACTTTGCAAGTGTGAGGTTGGTTGTGTGGGTAAGTATATACATTTAACAATTTTGAGGTTGGTTCTGTTGAGAAATAAATGAGCTAGAGTTTTATCTTAAATATTGGGAATGCATCATTTTGTATCTCATAACCAAATAGTAAGGGACGTTTGGTTTTCAATGTTCCCCCTCACTTTGTGTCTCCTAACCAAATATCTTGTTTATAGATATCATACTACGAGTACAGTGGATACCCCGGTTTAAGAGCGCCCAGGACAAGGGCATTCGGGACTTAACGGTCAAAATGGCATGTCCCGCCTATTCTGAAAGCAACTTATTTCCCACAACTAAAAGCGCTTTGTAGTAAGATTGCTTGTTTGGGCTTGTCGCGGGGCGCTCTTAAATCGGGGTGCGCTCTCTGTAGTTAGCGTCATACAGGTATTATCTATTAATAATATCTTCAGCGATCAGTTGTAAAAAATACGTCCGCTGTACTTATTATCGTACAGGTCTCATCTAATATCTTCAGCGATCAGTTGTAAAAAACAATTTTTGACACCATACGTGTAATAGTTCCCCAGCCTGACAAGGCACTATTCTACTATTAATAGCGTTTCTACTGCTGTAAGTAGGTGTCAGGTATTATTGCTTGCTGCTGCTGTTTGATCATGCACACATTTTATACGGCAGTGAGATATAAACGGCACGTGTACCATACGGATCGGCCGTTCTCGACTGAACGTACAACCTTGATAGTATAGTAACACTGACTTCCACTACCACCTCGATCGCCGCACACGTACACATACCGGTTTTTATATGCTAATTTTTGCGGATAACCTGCTGGATTTAGTGTTTTCGCAAAAATATAACGGTTGCAAGGTGCGAGGTTGTCACGAGAGACATCGGTGGCTTTGGCGGCAAACGAAAAAAGTAACCCAAGCTTGATGTTATTGGTGCTATGTTATGTGCTTCGGCTCCTCTTATCGGAAACGTAATACCTAGATTAGGTGCCCAAATACCTATTTTGGCCGCTCCCCTACGTTCTTGTCCGAAAAGACCCCCCAGAGAACTCCATGCCTCCATCGACGCTCGCACCGTCACGCCAAGGCATATAGTTGGCGCTGCATTACAGTTAACCTTTCCAGGGTTTGACAGTACTGACCATCTGTGAACGAGTAGCCCCGATGGGTAAAATCCCAGGTGATTTGCAGAAAGGGGCACAGGTGAGTCTATCGCTAGACCACAGCAGGCAGCCCTATAAACCCAGATAATAATTAGTAGTATTGATAAAAGTCTCTTCTTATTATCGGAAAAAGCTTGTTTGGTTTGATCAGGATACAAGAGTGAAAGAGAGAGGGGATGGGGGAAGTGGCTTGGCAATAGCCAAGCTACGAGGACCATCTCTCGCGTTGGCAAATAATACAAAGCGTCATCCCAGATGTCACCCCTAAGCGCAAGCTGCTACCTGTCTACGTAGGACACTTTGACAAGGCCACGCGCGTGACGCGTTGCATACTTGAAGTAGAAGTAATGACCAAACCAATTCATAACCAATCACATTCGAGACCTATTAGGCCTCTAAGGACCAAGCTACCCCAAACGCGAGCGTGCAGCTATATAATATACGCCGATTAGCGCAGGGCATGGCCTAAGCCAGGTTGATACCATTGTTATGTTTCCTACATGCTGCGCAGATTCCGTAACTCATTATACTGTCATGCGATACACAAAAACCCTTACGCCCCCTCCCCCCTTCCCCCCCCACCCCCTCGAATGCTCCGCCCTCTCCTCACTGCCTCACTGGTTGTACGACTTACAGGATAGGATTTATAGTTTTCACGCACAAATTAGGCTGCCCCGCCAGTCCCGCCCCCCCCCCCCCCCGCCCCCCCCCGCGCTCCCTCTTGATCGAACCCAGGCCCCCACGTCCTTCAAAACTCCGCACTCCCCTCACCGGTTATTCGACTTACAGGATTCACTTGATAAACTGATGCATTTCCTTCCACAGCTGTCAGATTTGTCCCCCTCAACAACGGGTTTTATAGTTCCCGCGCACAAACTGACTAGCATCACCCTGTTGACCCTGATAGCTACACTGAAGTTGCAAGGGGAGTCGCCGACCTATATCCTTAATGAGGACACACAGCCCGTAATACGCGCGATCGAAGTATCACACACAGCTTGCAAAGATGAGTTTCGACGAAATCTTCGATCTCACAGCTGGAGTGTATTTAAATTTTTATAATATATATATGTGTGTATGTGCCTATTCCTAGATCGCACGACAGTTTCCTAATCACACTGCAGATTCCGAATCCCATGGTCGATTCCGAATCACGCGACAGTTCGATAACATAATTCAGACCTCAAAGTCAGACCTGAATTAACCAACAGGAATGGATGGTCGGTCTGATGCTCATACAATTAGAGCATAAGAAGTGGAACACCATAACATTAGCCCACCCTAAATAGTCGTATAGATTCAGATCAAACAACGATAGAGCGATGGCTAACTAAGACATCAGGAAATGCGGAAGGGGATCGAAGGTACTGCCATTCAAATTAACGACAGCAAATGAGGATATAGACCAACCCACACCTCGTAATTGGTGATTGATGATTGAGGCTAAGACGCCTCTAGTAGGAGTTAATCCGTGGACCTACTGGTACTGAAGTTCTGGGCCGAAAGTACTGATGCAAGGGAACGCAGAATACAAGAAAATGAGCTCCAGAAAAGGTAGCAACCGAATTGGGGAAGAGAAAACATGCACTGCAGGATACCAGCCAGCGACTGAATCTCTGTGCTTGGGACGCATGTGCGTGGGTGATTCCAGAGCACCAAAAAAAGTAACATCCGAACTGAAAACAGGCACGTACACTGCAAGATACCAGCCAGCGACTGAATCTTTGTGCTTGGGACGCATGTGCGTGGGTAAAGGGGCACCAGAAAGGGGGTACCGAAGTGGGAGAACGCGTCAAAAATAATCAAAGATGGTGAAAGGCCATACCGAGCAAGGAAAACGACAAGGTTACAGCAGACCTAAAGGCTCCATTACTGAAACAACGAAGCTATAGTACACCCTGAAGGTGCCACAACTCATGAGGAAGACAAAAACACAACAAAACCAAAAACAGTGAAGCTATGGTTGACGACAATTTCCCGACATACTAAGGGGGGATAGGGGGGGTTCGGCGGGGCCCGTCAGCATTGCGTAGGACACCGCGTGCCAGTCCCCCGGCCTGATGACGCTGAAGGCACCAGGACCCGTGGGCGGCGCTCCGTGAAGTAGTGTAAGATAATGGCAGGAGGTCGATCTTGATTGGTCCCGGCTCATCGAGGAAGCGAACGATGTAGGAGTTGGCGGAAGAGTTAATTGTCGGTCGAAGCGCGATGGGCCACCCTTCCCAACCACCAGAGACCGTCGCGGACTTTGCATCAGAGGTGTGCCCCCGCGAGGAGGGTAGTGGAGCTGAAGCATTGAAGCCAGAGGGTGCGTGGGGCGAGGGAGTATCCGGTAGCGAGAAATATTTCGCCCCGGGTCCACGCTAGTTCGCGGTGAGCGGCCCCGATGCGCATCTGCTGGTATAAGCGGTTTAACTGGCAATGTTGTGAAGGGGCGCCTGACCAATAGCGGAAGAGGTAAAGCCGGTGGTGTTGCAGGTCTTGTTCGTGTTGCCATGAAGGGCTGAGAAGCCCGACCCAATGGGTCTCGTACATGACCGCGAGGACGCCTCCCCGGCCGGAAACGAGTTGATGTCCCGAAATCTGGTCGGCCTCGAGCGGCTACCGGCGGTGGAGAGATGTCGTCGAGGGTGGTGACGTGGAAGGGTGGGGACTTTGTGGAGAAGAAGTTGAGTACGTACTTGATGAGATCGTCCGGAAGATTATTTGGTGTGTCGTAAATGTCGTTGGGGTTCCGGCATTGCAGCGGAGAGCGAAGACGTGAGGTTTGAAGTCGCGTCCGGGCATGTCGGACGGGAGGATGGAGAATATGAGCATGTCGTGAAGGGGCCGATCATCTGGGACGGCGGAGGGCGGTGCCGGACCCACGGCGAGGATCTTGAAAGGGCCGATTCAACTGAAGGACAACTTGGTCTTGAGAACGATGGCCTCGGTGCTTTTCCTGGTGCCTTGGCGAATAGTGGCAGCGGAGTTGTAGATCCCCGCCCAACCGTTGACGGAGAATGGAGGTAATAAGCGGAGGGCGTCCATGAGGGGAGCGGTGCGTTGGTCGAGACGCGATACGTAGATGGAGGGTAATTCCCGGACGGCGCGGTAGGTGCCTTGTTGGCGGGCGGTGGCGAGGTCCATATAGGCTAGCTAGTCCCTGTTGGGGTTTTGATGTCCGCCGATGTTGGGTAAGTCAAAGACGGTAAGGAGAAGGCGTCGGAGATGTTCTGTGTGCACTTCGTTGGGGGCAAGTCCGGTGGCTTCGCTGACGGAGTTGTTGTACGTGCTTTCGACGTGCGGGAGTTGAATATCCCAGTTAGATTGTTGCTTGTCGCCGACCATAGCGAGCATGAGGGCCATGGTGTGGTTGACACGCTTGACACCGCCGTTGGTGCACGGGTGGTAGAAGCTGGTGGCAATCTCATTGACGCCAAGGCGGTCGTAGAGGGCGAGGGAAAGTTTGGAACAAACCTGAAGTTCGTTGTCGGAAAGTAGCGCTACGGGGCATCCCCAGAGAAGGATATACCGGTCGACAAAAATGTTGGCCGTCCCGGAGGCGGCGAACTGAGCCTCTGTAGTGGCGTATTGTCGGCATAGCGGCTGAAGTGGTCCGTAAAACGGAGGATGTAGGCGTTGCCCCGAAGCGTTAAGGGTAGGGGGCCGAAGTAGTCCACGATGACGAGGATGCCGGGGCCGTTTGATAACAGCAACGGAATGATAGGGCAGCGAATTGTTTAGCGTCAAGTCTTGCGCGCCTGGCACTTGAGGTAGCGGTGGAGCCACCAATGAGTGGAACTGTCATTGCCGATCCACCAGTGAAAACGTCTGAGCATGCTGAGTATCCGATAAACACCCAACGGGCAAGAGGTGGTGGAGTGGCATGTGTGTAGGACCCATGATCGCATCAACACATTGGAACATAGACGAGAGGGGTGGGTCAAGGGGCGGGAGTGGTGCATCGCGGGCATGGCGCATTGAGTCCGTGAGTGATCGGTGGACGAGAAGAACAGTCTTCTCGTCGATAGTGTGCAACTGGCCTTTTTTGGCGAGGAATAGGACCTCTGCAAGAGGTGGACGACGGGTCGAGGGGGTGTAGTCCAAGAGGTCGTCCTGTTGTGGCAAAGGTGAACCCAGGGAGAGGAACCGGAGGGCGGCGGAGCAGAGGGGCTCGGCGCGTTGCTCGCGCGCCCAGTCGGTGTAAGTGTAGTGCTCGATGCAGTAACGGAGATGTAGGACATCAATGGACTCGACAATGGCTTCCGGTAGTCGAGGTGGTGCTTGCAGAGCAGGGGGTGGCGGCGGGGAAGGGGCCTTGGGTCGGTGGTCTGCGATGATAAGCGAGGATCCGATTGGGGGGTGCTTGGTGAGGTCGCGATTGAAGGCGACGAGGTGCTGGATGCAGCACGGCGTTGTGTGGTAGCAGGTCGTTAGGCGGCGGGCTTCTACCCAAGAGTAGGTGGGCGGCGTGGGGAGATGGTGGTCTTGAGGCGGGGGTAGCCGGGGGCCGACGACCAAATCTGTGTGGTCCGCAGGAGTACAGGGACTTCCAGCTGCAGCTGCAGAGCGGTGCCGGGTCCGAAAAGATATCAGGCCTGACGAGGCACGAGGAGAGTTCGAAACCGAGACGCCCGAGATGGGCAATCGAGAGACGACGGGTGATCTGCAAGCCAAACCGGGAGGATCGCCAGTGACCACGGCGGCTTTCTCGGAGCTAGAAGGCGATTTGGCGGTGCGGTCGAAGGTAGAGAGGTAGTCGGCAGTACCGCTGCAAGGCGAGTTGACGGCGAGGTCTTGGACAAAGCATGGGCCGGCGGCAACATGGTGTAGCGATGCCGCGGCGGGGTCTTGGTCTTGGACAAAGCAGTGGCCTGTGGGAGAGCCGTGAGGCGATGCCGCGGTGGGGTTTTGACCTTGGGCAAAGTGGTGGCCGGCGAGAACGCCGTGTGGTGATGCCGAGGGGGGGTCTTGGTCCCGGACAAATCGATGGCCGGAGGGAACGCCGTGAGGCGGTGTCGCGGCGGGATCTTGGTCTTGGGTAAAGCGATGGCCGGCGGGAACGCCGTAAGACGGTGCCACGACGGGGTCTTGATCGTAACGTGGACCAACGCAAACCCGGCGAGGCGAGTTGATGGTAAAGCCTTGAGCAAAGTGGGGGCCGGAGGGAAGGCTGTGAGGCGATCTAGCGGCGGTGGCTTGGGTAAAGCGGGGGTCGAGGGGAAGGCTGTGAAGCGATCCGGCGGTGGGATTGGGGCAGCGATGGCAGCCACGTATGGCCGGGTAACCTGGGCTGTATTCGAGGTGTCCATTCACGGTCCATGGCGGCGGTAGTCGTCGAAATCGTTGTTGGTGCAGGGGAACGGGGGGATGGGATCGAAGCAGCTCAAGACAGGTGGGATGAGCCCACCCAAGCCAACGACCGGGGTAAACAGCTCGATTGCAATGAAACAGCAGGCTTGAATGAGTTGGGTGCTGACAGTGTCGGGGCTGGTGTTTGGTCCGGTGCGGTCAAGGTCGATAGCCGGTTGCGGGAGGCGGGAAAGGGAGTCAGCGTTGCCGCTTGACGGGCCTTTCCGGTACTCCAAAGTGTAGGAGTATGAGGAGAGGAACTCCAACCAGCGCTGTATATGGGCGTTATGCTCGCCGACCGTGGAATTATTCTCAAGCGCCTTGTGGTTAGAATAGATGAGGAACTTGGTAGACCAGGGATGAGGAACTAGGTAGACGAGGGACGACCGCGGAGGCGCTTGATGGCCTAGACGATGCTACCGGCTTCGAGGTCGAGGGGTGTCCAGCTTCGTTCATTGTCGACGGTGGTGCGGCTGATGAAGACGATAAAGCAGACGGAACCGTCCGGTTGTTTTTGCTGGAGGGTGGCGCCAAAACCGTCGGCGCTGGCGTGGAGGCGGAAAGGGCGGGAGTTGTCGGTGACGGCGTCCCAGTCCGGGTAGACCACGATCGGAGGGGTGGCATGTTCGTGAAGGATGTCCCGGACGACGATCTCTATTTCTGGGGTGAAAACGAACTAAACGCCTTGCTTCAGCCGGGCGTTAATGAGGCAAAGCCGAGTGGATATATTTTTCCATCAATTTCGATAGTACTCAATGCCTCCCTAACGAGTGAACGGGTCTGCTTCGTGTTCTCGGGCATGGGCATCTTGGTGAGCGCGGCGACTTGGTCAGCGTTAGGATTAAGGCCGGAGGAGAAGGTGGTAAAGAGGGTCGGGCGGGTAAGTGGAGTCAGAGACTCTTGGGGAAGAGTGCGCGCGAGCATCCTGGGAGGTACTCGGTACGGCTGCGTGTGATGCTGCTTGTGAAGTCGCGACGTGGTATTCACCATCGACAGGGAAATGGGTGCGGAAGGTGCCTGGATGACGCGAGCATCCGGGGCGCATGTGTGGGTTGTTCCCAGCAGAGGGAGGCTGGCTGGTGGAGCCTGAAACGGGGATAGCTGTTGAAGGGGATCCGTGAGCGGAGGGGGGGGTGAGTTGCTGTGACGGAATACCCCAGGGACTCTGGTTGTTGGAGTAATTGCTCCACTGGGAGCCAGCATCCTTATTCGAGCTGCTGCTAGAGCGGTGTCCCTAAGGGTTGGAGTGGTGCCGGCGATTTTGGGATTGGCCGGAGGAGTGTTGTCCCTTTGAGTTGAGGCGGTTAGCGTGGGTATTACGCTGCACGTGGCGTTCGTACTGCCCCCTACGACATGACAGCATACGCTGTTGCCACTGCTGGAAGACGTAACCACCGTCGAAAAGCTCGACCAGGCCGGGATTGGCCGCTCCAGTGGAGTTGATGAAGGGATTACGGCACGCTTGCACAATCTGGTCACGTCCGCCGCAATTGAGGCACTGTCCGCTATAAGAACGAAGGGCCGCAGCTCTCGCGGTCGCAGTGAGGAGGGGATTCCAAAGGGTCGGGTCGGAGGTCGAGAAAGTCGTCGACACCATGTAAACCTCATCAATGTGTTTTAGAGGCCAGTGGTCGTAATCCGCCGTGAAAGGGTCAATGTCCGACGTAGTTTGTGGCGGAGTGACATTCATGACATAGGGGTTGCGTTGCGTGCCCTGTCGGTTCGAATGATTGCGCGAATGCGTCTGCTGAGTAGATACCGATGATGACGGGGACGACGAAAAAGTCGTGTGGCCTCCAGTAGAGGTAAAATAAAACAGCTTTCACCATCAATGGCCGGAGTATTATTTGTAACGTACATCTGGTGTGCCTGCGTCATGGCTGAGACCGAATCAAAGGATGAGACTGCAGCCATCAACTCTCCCGAGCACAGTACCGGGGTCAACTTAGGAAAATGCCGGCTATGGCTGGTACGCACTACCTAAATTACCACATCGTCAGTGGGTTTAAAAATTCTCTCTGTGCCCTGAATAACCGAAATCAACTCCCTCAAGGCCCTCAAATACATCGAATACACGGTGCCGGTGGGCACGCCGAACGCTTGGAGATTCTCGAAGTGCGTGCCTAGTAGACGTAGGGGAAGGTTGCAGGTTGAGAGGCCGGCTTTGTCCTTGTCCTCAAGGTGAGTGCGCACCTGGTAGAAGAAATCATTTATGAGGGAGGCGGTCGGGGAGGATTCGACAGTCTTAATAGCTTTTCGAAACCATCAGGCTAACGGGATGACCCTTCCGGAGACCCTGCGCAAGACCTCAAGTATGCCGGAGATGGAGACATCACACCTTGCCAACATATCCGCCAAGACGAGTCTCACGCTCGTAATGAGTTGCTGTACGCCAACGAAGTCTTCTACACCATTGGGGAAAGGCAAGCTGTTGATGATTTTTATCCTGCGTACGTCCAAGTCAATGTACTTACGCTGGGCCTCGTGATCTTGATCAGTAAGGACTGAGGGTACTAAGACGAAGAACGTCGTGGCAGGAGTGGGCGGGGGCCGAGGAAGGGGTAGCGCGACAGAGGTTGCGGCACGAGGCGGGAGAGTTGCTGCATATTGGAGTTGAGAGAATGGTGGTGCTATAAAGATAGCTACACTCACTGGTTCGGCCGGGACGCACTGGATTTGAGAGGTGGATGGTGCAATGCAGACTGCATCACCCACAGAGGGCGCAGGGATAGGTGCCTACTCGTACTGGAGAGGGGGTGGTGCAACAGAGGTTGTGGGCGCATTATACATTGCCCTGCCCGCCAATGGCTTGGCGAAGGCTGGGGTACCGGAAAGAGGAGGGGGCTATGGCAACCGGGGTAGGTACAAAAGTGGTTGCACGAGACCGGTGTGATGGCGGCTCCGAGATGGAGGCGGCCGCGAAACAGACAGAAAGCGGGGCAACATCGAAATGGGAATCATACTGGTAGTCTGGCTTGGTATGGTTGGTGTTCTCCTAACCATAGCTTGACGATATGGTGGCGCCATTGGCGTGCCCCCGCTGCCGTTGCGTGGGCCCGGAAGAACGTCCGTTGTTGCCGGACGTGGAGCGGCCATCCGAACGGGAGGATGGCTTGATCTTAAAGTTGTCGTTGCTGTTCCCGCTGCTGTTGTTGTCGTTGTTGATGTTTGCCGGATCCTTCTTATCGAAGCGGCCCTTCCTAGGGGCACGCCCGTCCGAGCATCCCGCCTGCCTCTTCGGCGCTCGCGCTCGGGATTGTTCGTAGACCGGTATAGATGGCCATATATGGTTGGGGTTGCGCAGGGTAAAACCGCACATAGCGTCCACAGGGTTTACAATGGCTCCCCTTGCGGTGCGATCCCTGGTACTGCCAAGCTCCTCGAGTGCCTCCCGTAGAGTCTAGTCCCGGAAGTAAACCTTTGCGGCATAGGCGGCCCTGAAAACGGTGCCCCGTTGGACGTCGTCCGTTATTCCTTAGGTGGACACGAGCTGGCGGATCGAGGTGTGCAAAAATGGGATATCACCAAACTGAGTGTGAAGGGCGGGTTGGGTAGGGTTGGTACCGCTGCGGCCGAAGGCGGTGCGCTGGCGGGTTCGGTTTAGTCGGTTTGGCGTGCCGGGGGTGTGGCGGTGGTGGTGCCTGCTGGTCGTGAAGGTGTATAAGCACGCGGTTCCCCCCCTCTACCTGGTGGTCGATATCGGCTCGTGTCAGTTGGATCGTGGGGATCGCGCCGCCAATGGTAGGGTCAGCTGGGGCAGAAAGTGCTGCGGCAGCCCCAGTGGCTGGTGCAGCGTCCGAGAGCGTGAGTTTCTTCTCCACATCGGACGCCGGCTCAAAGTCCACGTACTCGCTCTCGTGTTTGGGCTCCATCTGCAGGACCTGGCGGCGCGAGAAGGGGGGGGGAGGGGGGTCGAGTGTCGGGGTGAGACCGGCGGGTTTGTGCCATGTGACGCTGCGTACGAATGGTAGGGAGGGGGGGGGGGGGGGTACTCACTTGTTGCTTGCCTGGGTCATTTGACCATTGACCACGCATCCCTTTCAGGACGGAGCACCGTTCCTACTCCTAATAGAGACACGCTTCTTCAATATACTACATGGAAACTGTTTGCTTATCCTATCCCCGTCCTGTTTCGTCGTCTGCGGCCACGATTTATCTCCTAGCATAGTGATCGTTTCTCCCTCGTCTCTAGTCTACAAAACTCTTCTATGTCACACACGTCTGATTTCCCCATCTCCTCCTCTAACGCATCCCGTTCCTTCTAATGTATTTCACATTCTCCTACTGTGTGAGTCCTATTATCTACTGTTGCCCCACACGGGCACATATTTGTAGCCACGTCCTCCTCCTTCTGACTACTGGTATATCTCTTTCTTCTATCTGGTAGATCCAGGTCCCCAACACGAAATCGCAGTTTCAGCTTCTTCGAATAGTCTATTGGGCGGTGCAGAACCCTCCGTATATCTCTAAGTGCTTCTTGTCTTTCACCTTATATTTTAGCACTAGCCCTTCCCTTTCTTCTGTTATTTCTTTCACTTATGTCTTGTATCCGCCAAACTTCTCTATAGGCAGTACCTCTTCTTGGTCTCCGCCAAAATACTTCCATGTTTTCTCGGCTACGTTATCCCATCTTGTTCCAGCTCGCACTTTTTTTATTTTCTCTCATACAGCCCTATCAACTATCGCTGGCAATATCGTTTTTGGCATATTCTTTATTTTATATTGTCATTTTATCTTCCTCATGTATCTAATTGTTTTAGGTGGGTACATTCCTAGTTCTGCTCTTAATACTGTATTTCTCGTCGTGGTTGAGCATCCTAGTATATTTTTAGCTGCTGCAATCTGCACCGTTTCCAGTTGTTGTGCGAACTTCGCGTTCTCTTCCCATACTTCTCCTGCATACTCTTTACTTTAGTACATTAACATTCATCAGAACAATATTTTAGTCATATTAATAGTGTCCAATGTGCGGGTCTGTTAGGATCGCATCCATCTTGCCTACGCGTGATGTACCCTTTCCTATTACTTCCGCTATGTATGCATCCAAAGAGCCGTCCTTTGAGATTTCTACGCCAAGGTACGTACACTGATGTACGATCGATAGTTCATCTGCTCTCCACTTCCGTTTGAAATTTGGCGCATTCACCATATCTTCGTTACATACAACCACTGCGCATGTTTTCATGTTTGCTGTCACTCTCCATCTCCTCGTGTTGTCTAGTGCTTTCTCCAGCTGTTTCTTCAATCCTTCGGGTGTTTCTGATATCCCCACGAAATCACCCGCAAACATCAACCCCGGCACCGTATCTCCCCCCCTCGTGACTACTTGCTTGGCTGCTTCGAATGCTACTATCAAGTCACCAATTTATACCTTGAATATATTTGGTGATAGTATGCACCCCTGTGCAACTCCTTGTAAAATATCAACCTATTTGGATATTTCCCCGTCCAGCATCACAGCACTTCTCGCATGTTCCGTCAAATTTTTCATTATTCTCCACGTCGTTCCTCTGATCCCTAATCCCCACATATTTTCCCACAACGCATTCCTCCATACTGTGTCATAGGCCTTCTGTACACCTAGGAAGAAGTAGTACATCGCTAGCCCGGCGTCTTTCCTACCTTGAGGTATCTTGCCTAATGTGTACACATGGTCTACGCAACTACGGTTTGGCCTAAATCCTGCTTGCCCTTGGCTTATTTTTTCGTCTTTCTCCTGCATGGTTCACATTCTTTAAAATCTTACGGAATGCTTTGCCTACGGTACTTAACAGCGTTTTTCCCCGGTAGTTCCCCGAGACAGCCTTATCGCTTTTCCGGGATAAGTTTACTACTACTCTTTATCTCCACCCCTTAGGCGCGGACTCGTTTTTCTATATCCATTCCTACAACACAACCATCAGGGTGAGCATACCTTCTCCCCCGTACTTCATAATCTCATTTACTTTTTCGTCTGCCCCTGCTGCCTTTCTATTCTTGAGTTTAGCCACACACTTCTTTACTTCTTCTCTTGTGAACTCTCTCTGCAATCCGTCTAAACCCCAGCCTTCCCTTCCTGACGCACCCGTGTTCGCCTCTGCACCGCGTTGATTTCCTTCTCGAATTCTGCGCCGAGCGTGTCGTTGGCTGTGGACGTTCCTAGTTTGCGGTAATGTTTTACAAGTACTTCCCTCTTCCCCTTCGAGCTAGCAACCAAGTTACCGTTCTGCGCTCTTAATGTAGCTAGTCCGGCACGTGCTACAATGGAGGTGGCACTTTCTTCTGATTTTTTTTTCTGAATGACCGGGCTCCTTAACCCAATATCGTCGGAAATAGGCCATTTTTTATTTTGCATGATTATCATGGTGTGTCTAGGCCATGTTTTTTTTTTTATCCGGTATCAGTTTATTTTTCTCGAAAAACGTTTTCGGGGGGCGGTCTTAAGCTCCCAAATTGAGGGGTAGTATTGAGAAAAAAAGTGGTGCACCTCTATCGTAGCACGCGGCTTCCCATGTCTGCCTCGGCTGCTCGTTGACCCAGTATCCCTTTTATCTCTACCCACATCCGCTTCATCCCGCCATCAAGGTCTTCGTTTGTTTTACTAATTACATCTTTCCATAATCTCTTCCTCTTCTTCTATACCATCTCTTGTATTTTTTTTCTAGCTGTAGCATATTCCTCCCATCCTGCCGTAGTTTTATTCGATGTATATCTTGCGTACGCCTCTCTCCTTGCTCTTACGGCATCTTATGCTTCCTCCTCGTCCCACCATTTCACTGCTCTGTTGCATATATATTATCTACTTCTAACTTGCTGTGTTCTTGACGAATTGCTCTCATCCTTCTATATCCTGTCTCCTGCACTGTTTCATTCCGTATCGTTATTTGTTGCAATTATGCTTTCCAAAAGCTTGGAAAAACGTTCTTTATTCATCTTTTGGTCATCTCATCTTTGAACTCGCTGTTTTTCTTTGACTTCTAGCTTATGTATTCTCCGTCCGTGCAATTTCCTACCTCGTCTATTCTTGACAACTCTCGTCTGTTGATTTTCTGTCCATATTCGACAGTGGTCAGTACTTCCTACGTCAGCTGCGCATACATGTAATTCCGTTTCCTTACTATCCCCATCTTTTATTACTATGAAGTCAAGAGCGGATCTTTCTCCCTTTTGTATGTACAGTCTAGTCCATTCTGGCCCTGCCTGCTTCACTCTATCGTATCTCCCACTAATACTACTTCTCCTTGCCTTTTATTCTTTTGTAGATCTACTGCTATCTCTTCGAATTTCTTCTGCATCTCTTTTACCGTACTCTTCGACTCTGGGGGCATGAAGACGTTTCGTAAGATAATATCTTCGGCTCCCCTCTCCTCCCTGGTACCCTTAACCATACGGTTTCGTCATACGACGTGTGTTCGATCACCTCTATTATCTCACAAAATGTTATTTGACCAGGAATCCTACTCCCCCCGCCCCCCTGTTCTTGCTATCCTGCCCCTTTCTCTTTTTCCCTATCCATGCGTACTCTCCAACTTTGCATCCTATCCCCGCCGTCTTTCTCCCACGACTCTTGCATTCCCACTATATGTACGTCTCCATTACTTACTTCTTTGAAACTATTTTCAGCCTTTTGCGCTCTTCCGCGGCGAATCCACACACACGTTCCATGATCCATTCTCAGCTTTTTTTTCGCTTGGCTATCCACTATACTTCTGATTCTGTCGATTATTCCTTCTCCGTCTCTACTACCCCTGTTCTCTCTACTACTGTGAACTCTCTTTCCGATTTTGCTTCTGGCTTTATCTTCGTCTGTTTGTTCTATGCCACCACTGCTGTTCTCTCCCATATCCTTTGGGCCGTTTACTATCTCCTGCCTCACCTTGTCGCCGGTCACTCTAGGACTACGTAAAAAATTCCGCCATTCCATTAGCTATCATACATACTCTCTATCCTAGTCTTCTAACCCATGTCGACACCTTTTTTGCCTCTATCCTCTGCCACTCGGTGCTCGCTTTCAGTGTTAGATTGGCTCTGAAATGCTCACCCTCCCTTTCTACTTTTCCTACCGCAAAGCAGCACAGTCTTACTTCGTTGCACTTCTTCTTGAACTATGTTCTCGTCATCATGTCGCTAGGAACTCCAACTGTCAGCACTATTGTTATAGTACTTTACCCTTCCATTCTTTCCTTCCTATCCACCCTTTCTCACCGTGTCTCCTTTCATCTCTCCCGACGATATCTCCATCTTGTTGTTCGTATTTGTTGGCAGTGGGAAAGGTTCAAGTTACTGGGACTTCCCAATCCTAATTCTTGCTGAGGGTATGGCGTCTTTCAGTGATTTTGCAGGCGCACTGCACTAAATAGTGTCTCCAACACGAGCTCGTAGCCTGGGGCCAACTTCAACACCCTTAAACACAAGTACCCCACGTTTGTGTCAGGCGATCTGCATGGCAACCTTCCTGGCGTCCCACGATCGTATTACCTATCTTGTTGCCCCTCTGCTGCACTGGTTACTCTCCTCCAGGGAGGCCATTTTTACCATGCAAGGTTCAAGGACCGCTTGCGTAACACGAAGTCTTCCCCACACATCGGGATGCCCCGTGCGTCGCTTACTCCATCGTATGTATGTTTCACCAAGGGTAGCCACCCAACTACTGCTCCCGAGTAGACCTTCGCTGTCGAAAACTTGGCCAACGATTCCCCTACATTTCGTACCTGCTTCTATCCTTCAAGATATCAAGATATCTACGTCCCGCTTGGTGCTCCTTCTCTTTGTCATGTGGTCGGTCATTAGTAAGGTGTTTGTTTCATGAGTGCAGTAGGTCTGACTTCATTATCATGCATCATCCACCCCTCCATCTCATTCGGCGCATTGTTATAACGATTAGTTTGTGTAAGCTATTGGTGAACCTTTCAGTTTTTGCAAGTCTCACTTACTTTGTGGTCGAACGGAATAATACCCCACTAGCACCTTAACAAATGGCGTCGTCGACAGACCGCGTTTTTTTTTGGGTCGTGGGTTCAAATCCCACCATACACAATAATAAACTTTTTCAGACTTTTCCCATGTCGAACTTGAAAAATATCCTTCCTGGTATCCCCAGGAAATGAAATCGCTTGGGTATCGACAGGTCCGCCCGTATATCCGGCCGATCTGCTATCCCGCCGTTTCAGGGGGAGAGAGTGTTATAAGGCTTAGTTTGGGTAAGCTGTTGGTTAACCTTTCAGCTTCTACAAGTGGTCTAACGGACTAATTATACCCCACCACTATTGCATGTGCGCCTAGTGTTGGGGACTTTAGGATCATAGTCAAGCCATATTTTCACCGCCCAATCAATGGAAATCCGTAATATTTTCCGGGAATCTCACCACGAGACCCAACCGTCATGTACATATAACATGTTAAGGATTTCGTGGGGAATTAGTCCGTCGGACTACTTGCAAAAGCTGAAAGATTAACCAATAGCTTACCCAAACTGAGCCTAATAACACCCTCCCCCCTGAAACGGCGGGAAAGCAGGTTGGCCGGATATATATATAATATTATAAAAATTAAAATACACTCCAGCTGTGAGATCGAAGATTTCGTCGAAACTCATCTTTGCAAGCTGTGTGTGATACTCCGATCGCGCGCATTACGAGTTGTGTGTCCTCATTAAGGATATAGGTCGGCGACTCCCATTACAGCTACAGTGTAGCTATCAGGGTCAACAGGATGATTTTAGTCAGTCTGTGCGCGGAAACTATAAAACCCGTTTCTGAGGGGGACAAAATCTGACAGCTGTGAAGGGAAAGGGGGGCCTGGTTTTGATCAAAAGCGAGCGGGTTTGGAGGGGGGCGGGGGGGGGGGGAAAGGGGCAATTTGTGCATGTAAGCTATAAATCCTTTCGAGGGGATAAATCTGACGGTTTTGGCACCAGTATATTATTGGGGGCGGGGGGGGGGGGGGGGGGGGTTGGGGCGGGGGGGGGGGGGGGGGGGGGGGGGGGGCAGCTCAATATGTGCTTTGGAAACTATACATTATTTTGAGGGCATAAATGTGACATTTTTGGAAATAATACATCAGTTTATCATGTATATCCTGGGGTAAGTCGTACAATCAGTGAGTAAAGAGAGGGTGGAGTGTTCGAGGGGGTGGGGTTGGGATGGGTTGGGGCGGGAGGGGGGGGGGTGGGGGCGGGGGGGGGGGCGGGGGGGGGGGGGAAGGGCTTTAGGTGAGGGGTTTGTTATACGTGTGGTGCTAGGTCTAGGCGAAGGTGCGGGTGATGGGGAAGAAGGGGGCGTTCGAGGCGGGGGGGGGGGGACACAGCGGCATGGATGGCTCTCGAAAGATAATGAGGTGATATCCTGTGCGTGAAGTGTTGATTAATGTGGCGGATTTCGATATTTGGTGGGGCGTTTGAGTAAGGGAGAGCAAGAGGAGGGGGGGGGGGGAGATTTTTTAGGAGGTTTAGGTCACAAATAATATTCAAATACAATTATATATACGAGCGGACGTGTCAACATCCAAGCGATTTCCTTTTCTGGGTATACGGGGACAGTTTTTTTCAAGTTCGACACGGACGGCGAATGTCTGAAAAGTTTACTTTTTTTTTGGAATATGGTGGGACTTGATCTCACGACCCGTGAAAAGCCATAGTCCTGCCGACGACGCCATGTTATGGGGAGTATTAGTCCGTTTGACCACTTGCAAAAAAGGTTAACCAATAATACCTTACTCAACTAAGCCTTTTTAACATACATTGTCGGGGCGACCTTGCTGTATCGATGTGTGTGCATGCATGTAGGGTGGTCCGCCATTATGCCCGCTGTTGGTCTAAATTTCATATTTTATGCTTTCCGTACTACTATCAGTATGTTGCGATATACTCCGGAGTACATGGGAGAAAATATTCACCAGGTGTCTATACGAACCGTCTGTGTAGCCTCTGGTTGTTTTATTTTATGTTTAAATCTGGTTGTTGTTTTCGTATGATAATTAACGGGTAGTCGAGTTATTTCATGTTTATACGACGTGCTCGTATCTCGTTTGTGCTTTAGTATGGAAAATATGTGTGGTGGAGTTATTTCCTGTCTATACGTATCCGGTTGGGTTTTGGCATGGGTAAACAAAACTGGATCATTGAGTTATTTCATGCCTAAATTAGATTTGTACATTGGTATGTATGGGAAAAAATAACTGGTTAGTTGAGTTATTTCATGTCTAAATCCGGCTTGATATGGGGAAACAAAAACGGTTTTTGGAGTCATTTCGTGCCTGAATTTGGTTTGTATTTCGGTATGGGGAAACAAAAGTGGTTAGTTCAGTTGTTTCAAATATTATTGTTTATGTTTGTTTTCTGGTATGTATGGCAACAAAAAACTGGTTAGTGAAGTAGTTTCATGTCTAGGTACGGTGTTTGTTTCTGAATGGTGAAAAACATATATATATATATATTATAAAAACTGAAAATACACTCCATCCAGCTGTGAGATCGAAGATTTGTCGAAACTCATCCTTGCAAGCTGTGTGTGTGATACTCCGATCGCGCGTATTACGGGTTGTGTATCTTCATTAAGGATATAGGTCGGCGACTCCCCTTGCAACTACAGTGTAGTTATCAGGGTCAACAGGGTGACGTTAGTCAGTCTATGCGCGGAAACTATAAAACCCGTTTCTGAGGGGGACTAAATCTGACAGCTGTGGAGGGAAATGCATCCATTTGTCAAGTGAATCCTGTAAGTCAATATATAGACAATATAAAACATGTACCTGTACTTTGCTGAGTTAGTCCATGTCGAAACCTGATTGGTACTTTGGTACATGGGGGGGGGGAGTTGTTGTTCAGTCGTTTCATGTCTATCTCTATTTTTTTTGCAGCTTGTTGAGGGGAAACAAAATGGTTTATTGAGACATTCAGGTCTAAATCTGGTTTGTATTTGGTTGTGGGACAATAAAATAATGGTTAGTTCAGTTGCTTCATGTCTATTTCTGTTTTGCGTTTCGGGATTCTGGTTAGTGTAGTTTTTTCATGTCAAGATCTGGTTAAACTTTGTGGTTCAGGGGTACTCGTAGGGGAGGGGTGGTGGTCAAGGGTAGACCGGCTTCCCCCGTACGATTCGTGTCAAGAGAGGGGTGGGCGGAGGGTGGTGTGATGCCTGGTTCTCGGGCCTGGATATCTCCGTGCTCTTGGTCGGAATACGCGGGGTCACCCTTCTGTCGGTCCCTTGTCGTAGGCGAGGATGCAGAGACACTCCCCTCGTGAGGTGTGGTTGCGGGGGGAGATATAGGGATTTCCCCCCCCGAAATATAGAGATATTTCCTCGCGGGAGTTTAGAGATACTTTCCGGCAGACCCGTACAGAGGAGTGAGGTGATATTTCTCGTGTGGGAGATGTGGCTCCGGAGTGCAGAGACACTCCGGCGGCTCGTTGTGGGATCCCAAAAGATAGAACTTCCAGCGACGCGAACTGACGAAGCGGTATGGTACTGGGTGTGGGGGGTAGGTGACCCGGGCGCGGGGTGGTAAGGGAAGGGAGGAGTCGAAAACCCGGGAGTGGGTGGGGGGGGCGGGGGGCAATCAAGTAATCGGTAAAGGTCTGAGATAAGTGAGGCACGGGGAAGGAGGGACCGCGTTGCGGATGGAAGATGGTTCTTTGTGGCCCAATCATGATTCAACTTGATACCTATATCGTTATCCAAATCATCGCTCAAAATCTCGTATGTTGTGGTGATGGGCGAGACGCTTTCCTCCTCGTAGCCTTTGGTACCAGCCGAAAGCTGGGGAATATTGCGACGCCTGTTACTTGCTTTAGGGGGTGTGAAATAATGCCGGCCACAAGAACGAAAAGCCTGGCATAGATATTCCATTGGACGCGTGCTACGACAGAGGTGCACCATTTGTTTTCTGAGGTTCCCAATTTCGGAGCTTGAGACCTCTCCCATAAACCCATTTATTTGGAGAAAAATTAAACTGGTACCAGATAAAAAATCTCATCGCCTAGCTACTCAACGAGAATAATCCAATATAAAAGCCCATCTACTACGGGGGGCCATAGTAAATAGGACCAAATATTGTTAGTCAAAATACGGAAATATATTGGTTTTTGTGTGTACCGTAGGTCCTATTTACTATGGTCCCCCGTAATACGACGATTTCGAGTTGAGGAGCCCAGTCACTCAGAAATCATTTCAGTCGAAACCTGATACCTCTATTATCGTACATGCGTCATTGTGACGCCCGTAAGACGCAGTACTGCTGTAAAAATGCCCGTTAGAAGAAAGAAAATCCGGCGGAACATCAGAATATATATGGACTATGCAGTTCATTAGTATCTAATTGATTATTGGTCACTATATTTGATTATTGGTCACTATATTTGATTATTGGTCACTATCTTCAGTAAACTGAGCATCACAGTTCAAGATGCGGATACATACAATATGCGGCGAACTACATAGGAGTTCATTCTTTCTAGCGGGCATACTGTATAAAATCGACCCACTTGTATCGGGAAGTTGATCGTAGTACAGGGTAATCAACTTACCGCCATAAATATCAGAAAAATGATACAGAGAACGTTACTTATAACACTGCAAGGACGTTACATAGAACGTTGCAGGGGACGGAACCCGATGCCGAAGAGTACACCTGCCCGTAGCTTGGGCTTGGTCCCGTGATTAGGTGAAGGCATGCCCCACCTCGATCACTCCTTACTCCTCCTTCCTCCGTCCTCCTTCCTTTTTCTTTCTCCCTTTCTTCTCCCTCTTGATCCTTTCATTTCTTATCTTCTCTTCTTTCCATGTTTTGGCCACATAATCGCCACTTTAAAACTATATATTTTTTTCTTCGCAAGTGATCTTAATAGACATTTCGGTGCCACGTCTTCAGCTCTCATCACAGAGTCAGAGCCTCGGTACACATCATTCCTTCAGGTTATGAGCCTCGTCACCTTTGGTCTACCATCGACTGGCACCATGCAACGGCGTCACGCTGAGTTAGCCAAGATTTTCCAAGGAGTTCGAAAAACGGTCTCCACTTTCTGCAGTGCGGAGTAATTTTCTTCAAAAATCAATATCAGCCTCGACATCGAGACATGGCATCTACGAGTACTCCAAGTATTTCAGGGATATACGAGAGAGGAGACCACTATCACGCTATCACGCTCGCAGCAAATAAGGTGTCTGCTCTCACTATCAAGCGTGTAACAGGTAAGGAGTTCGGCTTCACGCTATCAAGACGCGCTAGGTCGTTATTAAAACCGTATTTCCCACTACCACGCCCCAAATACTTACAATAAATCATCCTCGTGCCTTGTTTTTGATAATACTTCGCATGGCGAGAAGACCAACAGCTGTAGACGTGCAACGTCGTCCACAAACTGCCCAAACGGGCCATACATCATCTCCGGCTTCAGCTCTCACGCTTACACGCTAACAAGGCACTTGTCAGACTCGGAGAGCATTCTTTGGTATCTGCTTGACACGTCCAAGCTACAAGTACGTATGTTAGACTCACAAAAACGGAGCGTTGTAACTCCACTGAACTATTTTCACGTTTGTACGCGTCGAACTATGTCCAACTGCTATTATCACCAACCAACATGGTCAATGCACGTTAACGGTTTTGCGGGGAATGAAACACGGTACTCGCCGTCACTTCCGCCACGGTCAATTCGGCCAACACTATCGACAACACGTCAGCACCACACTGCTGGGTGCATACCGCCCAGCTGCATCTGCTCCACCATCGACTAGAGCCAACAACAGCAACACCTGCAATATGGCTACATCTGCGACAGCGACTATTCGTACAACAGCAGTGCTTGCCACGGAAGGAGTAACGCCACCTACAACAGAGGCTAACACTCCACCAACCACATCATTACATCGGCCACGCTCGACAAAGGCTCACCTCTACCAGGAAGCATCCACAGCGAGATGTCGAAGCAAATTATCGGAAGAATCCCATAGTATTTTCGATGAAGACAGAAAACATCGCCAACCGTAACCCAACGAATCGGCCAGCTCGGCGACAACATCACCACGGCTATCACCGAGTACATGGCTGCTAGCATTTCAAACCCGTTCCGTACCAGCTACATGGTTCGTGAGCTTCAAACCAAAGCGTGCAAAGAGCTCGACCGACATTGCCGCAGCCCGCGTTTAAAGCAACACGAAATCGGCGTTTCGATTTTTTTCTATTTGGCATTCTTCTGTTGGGGACTGGGTACGCAACGGTTAATTGCACCGCATTTTATTCTTGCGACCATGAAAAGCGCCATCCGCAACATCGGCAAACCGGCCTCTGGGGCGGCACTCCACGAGCAGCACCAGGGCGCAACGACCGCGAAAGGACAGGGTAGCAGCACTCTTGATCAGGTATATGTCTTCGTCTACACCAATCATCACCACCATCAACATCAGCAGCAGCAGCAGCACTTCACACCCATACCGTTACAAGCACGTCGTTCATTATATCTACGCAGCACCAGGCACGAAGATAATCGCTTCTGCTTCGCTTTGATCCCCCAACA
This sequence comes from Undaria pinnatifida, assembly GCA_012845835.1. Classification (NCBI taxonomy): domain Eukaryota; class Phaeophyceae; order Laminariales; family Alariaceae; genus Undaria; species Undaria pinnatifida. The sequence continues at coordinate 8,433,794 of JABAKD010000004.1, forward strand.
ACACCAGCAGCAAGATCAACAGCAACAACAGGAACACTAGCTAGGTGTCTGCCCTTGCTCTTCCTTGTTTTGTGTTTGGGGGTGGGGGGGGGGGTGGTTTTATTATAAACATCTTTGTGTTTGAATCAGCTATTCGCATTCGTACGAGTATTACTACTTATGTGGATCTACTACGGCTGTACCACATTGCATGCATCTTTGCTGTACTCGACCTCCGTCGACATGTTTTTTGAGCATACACTTGGGCATTGCAGTCTCATCACATACTGCAGCATCTATCTTATAAGAAGCACGCATCATGAAAGCCCATACAAAGCATGGCTATTGTGTACTGGACTCGACATCGAGTTCTTTCATTGGCTTCTAAGTAGCTTTCTTTCCAGAGTATTTTAACAGCAGTTCTTCGACTTGAAAGCACAGTTGATGCATCAAGGACTGCCTATTATTAGTAGTACATATAAACGTAGTGCAACTTTTTTTTGTGTGCAGGGCCACCTGCACTATCTGCATTTTTGGTTGAAGCTCGTGAAAGCTTCCATGGAAGCTTCCATCGCTTCCGTGGAAGCTTCCACGGAAGCTTTCATGAGTTCCCACGAAAAACTCAAGAAGTGCAGGAGACCGCGTGTGAACGTTAGTCAACGATAGCAGTAGTATCACCTTTGGTGTACTAGACTAATGTACGTACGAGTATTATTCCGTAGCAATGCGAGCACCTTGTTATGCTCACAGATTGTAAGTGGTATAATATGCATAGTAAAGTATAGCACTGAAGACATAGTGAGTCCACTATTTCTGTAGGTGGTACGTGTGCACAGCGCCGTATAGCACTAAAGACACGATTTTTGTTGGTGATACGTGTGCACAGTGCAGCATAACGCTGGGCCCGTGGTAAGTAAGTCCATGTTTTCGATTTTCTTCGATTTCCTATTTTGCTCTAGGATTGGATTGAGGAGGAGTTGTAACAGTATACAACATATACGTTCTGGCGTTTTCTTTTTCTAGGATATAACTCGCTGATCATCAAGACAGCATCACGAGTATAAATAACAGCTTTTGTGATACGACTACTACACTCATAGTCTATTGCCGTGCTATCTGTACTCGTATACTTTTCTTCCGAGTACGTACGTACATACATAAAACTGAACAGTACACGTTGTCACTGTCGTACTGGACCAGCGTCCACAGTTTAATGTTGTCTTCGGTTTCATGTATCTCTAAGTATTAATGCAAGGGCCGTGTATAACACCTAGCAGATTAGTTTGCGCTTCTCGAATCTAGGGTATTTCTTGCTGGTAATTACGCCACGTGCAGTAGTTGTGACATTATTTCGTCCATAGTTCAGCTGTTCATATAATACAACATATCTGATATATTGCCCCCCCCCCCCTTTTTTTTTCCCTCCCCCTCTTGCTCAAACGCCTCACCTAACATCGAAATCTGCCAGAGTAATAAACACTTCCACGCACTAAATATTACCTCATTATCTTTCTAGAGCCATTCATGCCGCTGCTGTAATTCACCCCCCCCTCCTTTCCCACCACCCGCACCATCGCCTAGACCTAGCACCACGCGTAGAGCAAACCCCTACATCTATGCGACCTAAGGATGTTGTGAAAAACTCTTTCGCCCCCCCCCCCCTCCAACGCTGCGCCTTCACCTCACTGGTTGTACGAGTTACAGGATATACATGATAAATTGGTGCATTTTATTTCCAAAACCGTCAGATTTATCCTCTTGAAGAAGGATTTATAGTTTCCACGCACAGATTGAGCTGCCCCGCCCGTCCCGCCCTCCCCCCCCCCGCGCCCCCTCTTGATCAAAACCAGGCCCCCACGTCCTTCAAAATTCCGCCCTCCCCTCACCGGTTATTCGACTTTCAGGATTCACTTCTTGATAAACTGATGCATTTCCTTTCACAGCTGTCAGATTTAGTCCCCCTCAACAACGGGTTTTATAGTTTCCGCGCACAGACTGACTAACATCACCCTGTTGACCCTGATAGCTACACTGTAGTTCCAAGGGGAGTCGCCGACCTATATCCTTAATTAATGACGACACAACGACACACACAACCCGTAATACGCGTGATCGGAGTATCACACAAAGCTTACAAAAAAAAGATGAGTTTCGACGAAATCTTCGATCTCACAGCTGGAGTGTATTATTGTTGTTTTTATAGTATTATTCCATTCGTATTTTGATTATCTTAAGTGACATGGTTAATTCCATTTACCGCGCTTCATACACAGAGGTCTAAAGATGGTGCACCAGTTGTGTCTATTTCTCTTGAGTGTCAAGTCCCGCTAGCTGCTGACTTCTCATCAATGAAAAAAATGGGGGAGTATTAGAATATGGATTCTGCAGCCCATTAGTGCCTATTTGATTATCAGTCACTATCTTCAGTAACTGAACATCATAGTTCAAGATGCGGATAAATACAATATTCGGCGAAATACATAGATAGGAGGTTGTTCCTTCTAGCGGGCATACTATATAAAATCAACCTATCTGTATCGAGAAGTTGATCGTAGTACAGGGTAATAATTTTACCGCCATAAGTGCCAGAACAATGTTACAGAGAACGTTACTTATAACATTGCAAGGGCGTTACATAGAACGTTGCAGGGAACAGGACGGGCTGCCGTAGAGCACATCTACCCGTAGCTTGGGCATAGTCCCGTGAACAGGTGAAGACATCCCCCACCTTGATCACTCCTTACTACTCCTTCCTCCTTCCTTATTCTTTCTCTCTTCCTTCTCGTTTCTACTCCTACCTTTAATTTATTGTCTTCTTCTCTTTCTTCTTTCCATGTTTTGGCCACATAATGCCATTTTCAAACTATTTTATTTTTCGTTATTCACAGGTGATCTCAACAGACACTTCGGTGCCACGTCTTCAGCTCCAATCACAGAGTCAGAGCCTCGGTACATATCATTCATATCATTCCTCCACGGAAAAAGTCGATTAGGACGCCCGTAAATTTCGTAATTTCCGAGAAAATCTCCGTCACGAAAAAAAGGAGAACCCGGCGGAAAAATTCGATTAGCACGACCGAATATGGTCTGATCACTACGAATCTTCATCAATCAGAAATTTGGAAATTTGGGCGAAAAAATCGATTATCATAAATTACCTTATCGCTGCCAAAATCACCTTCAACTTTTTGGAAATCTGGCCGAAAAAATCGATTAGCACGACCGTAAATTGTCTTATCACTCCTAAAATCTTCATCATCAGAAAATTGAAAATTGGGCGAAAACATTCAATCAGCACGACGACCGTTAATGACCCTATCGCTACAAAAATCACCATCAGAATTTTGAAAATTCATAAAAATAGTTACATTAGCACACCTGTAAATTACGTAGTCTCCGAGGAAATTTCCGTCAAAAAAACGAGACTCCGGCGGAAAAAATCGATTAGCCCGACCGTGGTTTGTCTTATCACTACGAAAATCTTACTCAGAAATTTGAAAATCTGGGGTAAAATTTTGATGTGGGCCGGGAGCGTCGGGATCAAAGGGCGTGCGTTCCATGCAAAAAGTACTACCACAGTCAGTACCCTCTGAGGCGTTGTGCGTGGGAGCGACGCAGTCAGCCAGTTCTGACGGGTGTGACAACGGGGTATGAATAGGCGACACGTCTCTTTTTCGAGGTGTTTCCGGCGCGGAAAAAGCAAAACTAACCTGGCGTTTGCAGTCAGATGTAGTAGTGTACTCGAAGCGGCATGATCTACAAGATTTTCGGGTAGGAGGCTTTTCTCTTCTGTGCATGGAATGGGAAAATTTGGTGCAGCGCGTGCCGTGCCTGCGCCAAATGAGTCTACAGGAGTACGCGGCCCTACTTGTCAGAAAACTCTGTTATTGTGTGTGCGCTTGCAACGACAAGGTGTAGGCGTCCAGGGCTGCTGTTGTTTCGTTGGGGGGGACGTCAACAACATTTTTGTGAGTCGCTTCTGGTCACTCAAAGGATCGTTCGCGTGATCTATAGGAATATCGGAAGGAAGCTCATAACGAAGATCATGCAGGAGCAAGGTGTCAACACGAAGATCGAGCAACATCATACTAGAGGGGTCACACCCGTGCGCGTCCTGCTGTGGTCGCGGCCGCTACGCGCGCGCGTCATCTACTACGCAGTCGCGCAAAGCAAAGGGAGCGCACGCGAGCATACACACGAAAGAACGCAGGAAGGAAAGGGAGAAGAGAAAAAAAAAGAATGTACTCTAAAAGTACTACTGAAAATATACCTCAACTAACAGACCAAAAAAACAAGAAAGCAAGGATGCTCACGCGAAGGTGCGGAGAAGGACGAGCTGAGCTGAACGTGTAGCTGAATTGATGGTCACCACGCGAAGGGTAGTGCAGCTGCCGAAGACGTCAGATGTGAACGAGTAGCGATGAGTAGATATGCAGAAAGGGGCACAAGTGAGTCTATCGCTTGACCACAGCAGGCAACCATATAAAACCCAGATGACAGGAGAAATATCTTATTATTGAGGAAAGCTTGCTTGGCTTGGTCAAGATACAAGCGTGACAGAGAGGGGGGTAAGGGGAGTAGCTTGACCATGACCAAGCTACGAGGACCGACTCTCATACTGACAAGGAATGCAAAGCGTCATCCAAGAAGTCACCCCAAAGCGCAAGCTGTTACCTGCCTACGTAGGACACTTCCACAAGACCACGCGCGTTACGCGTTGCATACTTGAAGTAGAAGTAAGAACCAAACCAATACATAACCAATCACATCCAAGGCCTTTTACGCCCCTAAGGACCAAGCTACCCCAAATGCGAGCGTGCAGCTATATAATCTAAGCCACTAGCGCGTGGCCCAAGCCATGGTGCTACCATTGTTATGTTTCCTAGATCGCACGACAGTTTCCTAAGCACACTACAGGTTCCTAACCCCACGGTCGATTCCGAATCACACGACGGTTGAATAACAGAAATCAGACCTCAACCCCTTTACAACTGGAAACCCGTTTTTTTTGGGAACAAAGGTACTTGGATTTAGTATAGGGAGGGGTTCGGGGGCTCTAAAGGGGTTAACTAACCAACAGGCATGGACGGTCGGTCTATTGCTCATACAAATAGCGCATACAAAGTGGAACACCATAACACCTGGTTGATACGATGTTATTCTGCCCAACAGCCATCGCTTCACTCAAATCTGGCACATTTTCTCCTCCATACGGATGGTCTGTATTTTTCAAGGGTTTTCACGGGTCATGACCCGACCCGCGAGTCGATCAGGGGGGTTTCAAAGTGTCGCGGGTAGGGTCGGGTCGGGTCAAGAGGTTTTGAATCTCGTGGGCCGGGTCGGGTTATGACCCGCGAGGTACGGTTCACTGGCGGGTCAAGGCACTATGACCCGCGTGTTGTTAAAATCTACTTCTTATATTTCCAACGCACACTATGGAGAGACTTCCAACGAACACCGACGAGGGGCCGAGGGGAGGGTTCGGGGAGCGACGCCCGACACTGCTATTTGCATCCAAGCACGGTACGGCTGCCGTGTCTACCTAGCATTAGTGGGGGACTTTGTTTTTCCTTTTTTTTTGCGACGCACACTGATGAGGGCCCGGGGGGGGGGGGGGCGCCCCCACCCGACACTGCTATTTGCATCCATGCGCTGTTCGGGTGACGTGCCAACCTAACACTGGTGGGGCATTTTGCATCTCCACTGCACCCCACATAACTCTTCGTTTCTTCCTATGGCAAGACTGTTGTACGCGGCTTTGAGATTGCGCTGCTATTTCATTCAAACACTGTTCGGATGCCATGCCAACGTAACACTACACTGCTGCTGTTGAGGGCTTAGAGGCGTCCTCCTCTCGACTACACCCCATATAACTCTGCCTCCTTTCCTATTGCAACACTGCTGTACTACTGCCCTATGTGCCGCCGACAGCACTCATGCACAGCGATCCGGTGGGTACAGCCTACGCAATCCCTCCTCAATTGTTTTCCTGCCCGTGGTTTGCCATGTATGTCTCGGTGGCGGCGAGTGTCTTCTTCTCCTGCGGCTGCTACCTCGCTTCTGTCGATGCTTCTCTTTTGCGACTGCTGTGGGTGTCTCAAATGATCTGGTCGGCATAGACTTCTGACGGTTTTCGGCTACGCTATACGCGAACACATCTCCATGGTGACCTGGGCTACAGAAAGAAGTCCCCTCCAGAAAAATGCCGCCTCCTCGAAAGAAGCCCCAAAGTTTAAACGAGCACGAAACAAAAAACGCTCCTCGATACAACACCCCTCTCACCTCACACCGCGCCTGTCTCCCGTGGGAGACACCTCCCTCCTCGCCGCGTTTCTCTCGAAGTTTGCGCGTGTCCTGCCTCGCTGCTGTCGCTGATCCTCTTTTGCGACAGCTGTGATTGTCTGTTACTAGCCTGCGTATTTTTGATCGATCTAGCCTTCTGCTCGTCTTCGGCTGCGTGTTACCATGGCACCTTTAGCGGATTTTATCGTCGCGGTATCCTCCTCCATTCTGCGACCTTAGCGGGGCTAGGAAACGCGACCCAATTCACTTGTACACCTCCTTCCCACTCTGCATGGCACCTTGTCTGCAGGTGGGAGTACGTTTCGGTATAAGCCATCCGCTCTCTGCACTACAGCAGTACGAGTACAATCTCTAACACATGTAGACTAAACGTATAGACTAGACTAGTCTAATGGCCTTGTTTCTCTTGGTTGACACGCGGGTCGAACCCGCGGATCGGGCCTGCGGAGTCGCCTTTGTTCAAACTTACAGCTGCCTGCCAGAGGGCCTTTATTGTCGTACCGATGCCCCGCGGGTCGGATCCACGGGTCCGAAAATTTTACAAAACTTACCGCTTCCTGCACGAAAGCCTCTCTCCTCTTCCTCGGGCGACACTCCGATCGTACGATATTATAGCGCCCAGATTACCATTATCAAGCAGTAACTTCTATCGTGTAAGGTACTTACATTACTACGCGAACAATTACTACGCGAACACACTACTATCAAGCAGTAATTTCCTCGTGTAACGTACATTACTACGCGAACCCCGTGTCGGATAAAGCCGAAGGTAGAATTTAGTCAGTTATATTGTCGTCCATCCACGTCCACTGAACCAAGCCAGGGCACACACTTTTACTGCATCATTGCAGGGCGCAACAATAAAGACGACACATGGCAGTATAAGAACTCATGCACGACGTGCGCACACATTGAACCCTAGGAACTATCGCACCAGTACGAAATGTGACCAAACGTGAAAAGGCAAGAGCTGTCGTCGTCGAAGCAGCAGCAGCAGCAGCACCTGCAGCACTGGCAGCAGCAGCACGCAGCAGCAGCAGACCCCGGATCCTCGCGGATCCAGCTCCTGCGGACAGATCCACCGCCCCAGTTGTGGGGGTACTGCCGGAGGCGGCTCAGGTAGGCTGCTTGCCGGGGTCGGAGACTGCATGGTCTAGATAGCTAGCTCACTCGCCGGGTCGACCGGCGGTCTAGGGCTACGGGCGCGGCAAAGTGCGGATGTGTAGGTTGCGGTAGGTATCATTTTTCGCGCGCACTAGACTACACATGAATAAATGCCGCAAGCAATGCCGGCAAAAAAAAAGAGAGCACGACATCCTCAGGGGAAAAATACGAGGGACCAAGGACCAACCAACCGACCAACGTATATATCCAGACATATTCGATCCGTGAATTTTCGACTTTTGACCCATGGGATATGTCACGGGCCCAGTCGACCCGACCCACATAAAACCCGCACCTTACGGGTCACTCGAAGTGTGGCAGGTCGGGTCGGGTCGGGTCGGGTCGGGTCGGGTCGGGTCGGGTCGGGTCGGGTCGGGTCGGGTCGGGTCGGGTCGGGTCGGGCCAGGAGGTTTTCAAATCTCACGGGTCGGGTCGGGTCAGGAGGTTCTTAAATGTCGCGGGTCGGGTGGTATCGGGTCAGGAGGTTTCGGAATCTCACCAGTCGGGTCGGGTCCGGTCAAGACGTCTCAAATACTTCGCGAGTCGGGTCCGGTCAGCTGACCCGATCCCACCCGACCCAACCCGTGAGGTTTGACCTGATTTGTCAACGGCCCTGGTATTTTCCGACGTCCTGATTGTCGTGAGACAGTAGTAAAATGATTTGGCGCCGTTTAAGTGTATTGGACAGGGAGGAGATTGATTGCCTCCGTACTGTGATACAGATTCGACGGCCGTTGATGGTTATAGAGGGAGTTCCAATATTTATAGTTGGTTGGGCATGTCACGGGGGAAAATGTTTTTCGGAAATCCCGGTTGGCGGGAATGTTCATGTTGCTTTCGCCGCCGCTCCTTTTGCGAGAGTCCTGTTTTTTTCAGGGCTTTTCACGGGCCATGATCCGACCAGCGGGTCGGGTTAGAGGGGTTTCAAAATTTCGCGGGTCGGGCCTGGTCGGGTCATTGTGTTTCAAAATCCCACGGGTCGGGTCGGGTCCGGTCGGGTTAGTAAGTTTTTCAATCTCGCGGGTCGGGTCTGGTCGGATCAAGAGGTTACAAAACCTCGCGGATCGGGTCTGGTCGGGTCAAGAGGTTTTGAAATCTCGCGGGTCATGTCGGGTCGGGTCGGGTCAACAGGCTTTCAAATCACGCGGGTCGAGTCGGGTCGGGTCAGGGGTTTTTTAAATCTCGCAGGTCGGTTCGGATCGGGTTGGGTCAAAAAGTCTCAAACGTTTGGGGAACGGGTCGGGCCAGCTGATCCGACCCGACCCGTGAGGTTTGACCTGACCCGTGAACAGCCCTTTTTTTTTCACTCGAGAGGGGCTCCGTATCTATATGATTTGTTTCGGTATCACACTTTTACCCCGCGCCTCACCATTGTCCACACGTGGAGGACCTGTCAACGCATCGGCGGAAAAGATTCACAGTCTAACTCCCCAGTTTCCTGGGGAATTCCCTAGAACACACTTCTAAAACCCCGGACAAACGTTTTTGTCTGTCTCTGTGTTGCTGTTACGATATAATGTATCACCCCATTACTGGAGAACACACTGTCGCTTGTTTAATCAAGTCACATCCTCGTATGTAGCAAACGACGATAAGAGCGAAGACCCTGCCAATAAATTTCCTATGATAGTAATCATCGCCTTGAATTCTCTCATCATGCAACATAGCTAAGGTTAGCGAGTAATGGAGGCAATACTCCTAGAAACGAGTGCTCCATTGCCACTTTAAATGCATTAAAGGCAGGGTCCCTCGTTAAGGGGCGTTTCCCTGAAGAGGAGCGCTTATTATTTGTCACAGTTCGTGAAAATATTTGCAAGCGTTATTTCGATCTTCGTTCTTCTGCCAAAGGGCATACTAAGACGAGTAAACAGACCTACGAAGCATGTAAACAGGTCTACAAAGCAGTAAAAAAGATCCACGAAAGTTAGATACAGATACGTATGGATACTGCACGTGATGATCCGTACGTAATGTGAGCATTGACCCTTTTTAAGCCACTTCTCGGGTACCTCGGATACACAGCAACAAGCCGGGCACGTCGGTGCGTTTCTCAAGTACCAATGACCAAAACCATTCAGTTTGTTGAATCTGGACACCAGCCAGCCTCGCCCCAAAGGCCAGGTTCTCAGGAGTTGTACACTCACGATGGCCAGCGCAAAGAAGGGGCATCAACGTTGCGGAACCCAAACCCGAAACAGCTACCTCGTACCACTCGCACAACCACAATTCCACCGCCGACATCGGCTTGATAAATCACTGCACAGCACCGATACCCTTCACCTATTCCATATATACGGGCCGGGCGTTGCCGAGTCAAGCTGCATGATCAATTCATACAATAATCTACATTTTTTTATGTAGTTTCGGGGGAGCTGTTTCGTGATCGATTGGCCTTACGTGGCTTTTCTCGTGGGCCCATGGGCGATTTTCAATGGTGGACCCATAGGAGACTGATGGGAGATCCATGGGAGACCCATGAATGCCAATGGAAGACCCATGAGAGGCCAATGGGCAACATATGGAAGCCCGTGGAAGATCCACGGGAAAGACATGGGAGACCATGGAGCTCCACGCGAGCCCCATGCGATCCCCGCGGGGGACACAGTTGCTGCCACGGGAGACTCATGGGCGCCAACGAGTCACCCATGGACGCCCAAGGGAGCCCATCGGAGACACATAGATGCCCATGGTAGAACCATGGACGCCCATGAACGCGCATGAGAGACCCACGAGATCCCAGGGATGCCCATGGGTGCCCATAAGATACCAATTAGATACCCACGGACACCGACGGGCGCCCGTAGAATCCCACGAGAGCCCCATCCGTGCCCACGAGTCATCCATGGGTGCCCATAGGCGCCAACGAGTCACGATGAACGCCCGTGGGAACCCGAGGGAGACCCACGGACGTCCATGGGAGACCCATGGACGCCCACGGATGCCCCACGGCAGCCCATGGGAAACCCGTGGATGCCAACGGAAGCCCATGGATCGCACGGGAGACCCATCGTAGCTCCACCCGTGACGCCCATGGGAGGCCCATTGATGCCGTTGAACGCCTATGGGAGACCCATGGGCACCAGCAGGAGACCATTTGGAGCCAATGGGTGACCAAGAGTGCCCACGGGACGCCATGGGAGACTAGAGGACGCCAGCGAACGCCCATGAAATCCCACGATAGACCCAACGGCACCCACGAGTCACCCATGGACGCCCATGGTAGACCCATCGAAGCAAATTAACGACCGCGGGAGATCTATGGAAGCCCAAGGGAGGCTCATGAACGCCAACAAGAAACACATGGACGTCCTTACGAGACCCATCGACACCCATGGACGCCTACGGGAGACCCGTGGGAGCCAATAGACGCTCATGAATGCCCAAGGAAGTGCATGTAAAAGCTATGGACGCTCACGGACGCCAATTTTCTCCCAAGGGAGACAAATCGGAGCCTAGGGGTCACCCGTGGACGCCCATGGGAGCTCACGGGAGACGAATGGACGTCCATGGGAGATCGATGGGTGCCAATGAACGCCCAGAGAAGACCCATGGGCGCCCACGAGAGCCTCATGAGAACTAAATTATGCCCATGGGTGCTCATGGGAGCCCATGGGAGCCCACGAGAGCTCATGGGAGACCAATGGATGGCCATGAGAGATCCATGGACGCCCACGAGAGACCCATGGACGCCCACAGGAAACCCATGGGAACCTACAGGCGACCCATGGACGCCCATGGGTCTCTTGTAAACGCCCACGGTAGATCCACGGGAGACCTATGGGAGCGCACGAGAGACCCACAAAAGCCCACAGGCAACCAATGGACGATCCATGGACAGCCCATGGAGCCCATGGATGCCTTTGTCAGACCCACAGATGCCCACGATAGACACATGGGCACCCATGGGTTTCCTGTGAGCACCAGTGCGAGCCCCACCCACGGGAGTCCCACGGGAGACCCACGGGAGGCCCATTGGAGCCCATGGAATACCCATAAGATTCCACAAGCGACCCATGGACGACCCATGACCGCCCACAGACGCCGTGGGAGACCCCTGGACGCCAATGGGAGACCCAAGAGAGTACATGGGGGTCATCGCACGGTATCGGTAACCACCGGGTTTGAGCCACTCGCACGAGTGACTCTGTATATTAATTAAAACAATACTTTCAGGCAACTCGTTTCGCACAGGGTAGCGAAGCGCGCTACGATAAAGGTGCGCCATTTTTTTTCTGAGGCTTCCTCGATTTGGGAGCTTAAGACCTCTCCCAAAAAGTGATTTGAAGAAAAGTAAAACTGCTACCGGATGGACAATCCCATTGCCTAGGTATACAGCGGAAATCACGGAAACGAATGACCTTTTTCAGACGATTTCGGGGCAAGGAGCCCCGTCATCCAAACAATTTCACACGAAAAGTGACACCTCTATCGCAGCATGCGTCTAGCCAGCCATTCCATTGCGGATTCATATCGCAAAATGAAAACAGCGCGAAAGCTTTAAGACCGCACAGGGACAGGGGGGCAACTCGTGCGAGTGATCCAGAGCCACTGCGAAACAAGGGCCCCAAAAGAAACCTCCTACCGCAGAGAAGCTGTAAAGCATGCCAATCACTGCGTGAGCTAGACAGCCAGGGTACCATTTACTTTTGCATTTGATTTGTGGGCACCATGATGATTAACGAGTTGCGTAGATCATATTGTGCGGCGTGGAGAACCCCAACTCTGCACAAGGGGAATGATCGCATCACGTAATGTTAATATGTTAAGGCACCCACGGGGTAGTTACATAGTAATACCCATTGCTGTCTCTGGAGTGGCCACACCAGAAAACAAAATAACTCATTGGTGTTGTCATCCATCAGCAAGAAAGTAGGCACAAGGTGCCGACGTCCGGCCTTCGAGCGGTTCTTGGAAGGATGCCGTTCACCCTTCATGCGACTCGCTGATAACCGCACGACGCTTCGAGCTTGGTGCAAGCAATGTCTGCCAGGTTGGTGAAACCCCGACGTGCTTTGCCCTGGCATAGTAGGGATGCGAGGGCCTATGGTCATACGACTACGGCTAAACACAAACTGAGTACACCCCCCCTACGGCAGGCTTGGCCTAGAAAGATTTCGTGATATTATCACCCATGAGCGGAGTTAAGGTGCCCCACTCCGCAAAAAATATTCTAACTCGACCACCACTTCGATTGCGGCCAACCACAAAAACAAAAACAAATAGCTGTTTCTCTTCTGGCTCTCTCGCGTGGTGGCCCAATTCCTTGACACCCTTAACAATTTATTAATGTTATTCGGTTCCGCGTTATACATGGTTGCCGTGGATGTTTTACACCGCGCCAACAAAATAGGTTCAAGTTTTCCCTCGAACGAGGTACAGAAGAAGTGGCGCAAGTGGTCATACTCGATACTTAGTGAAAATGGGTAATATGTTACTCACCACAAACTCGAGGCTGGTGGAGGTCTCCCTCGACAGCTCTCTGGCCTCTCAGACAACTTTCAGCTGTTAATTGCCAACGGAGAAAATATTTATTTCCAATCACTGCTTAGACTGTCCATTTGTTTACCTTCTTCTTCTTCTTCTTCTTCTTCTTCTTCTTCTTCTTCTTCTTCTTCTTTCGCACACTGAGAAGGCACAAAACAAGTTCAGACAGCAACATAGTACCTATGTACTGCAAGCACACCCGACGAACATCCTGCAATCGACCCTTCACAGAGCAGCAAAGTATATATATAGCAGCGCGTTCGTGTTAACCAGAAGAATTTGCGACAGCGCACGCAAGCAGACGAGAGCAAGAAGTGTTGCCAAGAGCAAGAAATGTTGCCAAGAGCAAGAAGTGTTGCCGAGAGCAACCATGTGTGTTCGTACGATTACGTTATTATGCTCCCTTGTTTCCTCTTGGTTGTTCATGTTCTTTGAATCATGATTTTATGTTAGTGTTTATTGCCCTGGGAGCGAAGAAAAAGCGTAGGATCCAGGGTATTGCACGTAGGATATGAAAGGATTTCACAAGCCTTTGAATGTGTGTTCATATAGGAAATAGCGGATGATGCAATTGCTTTACGAATCGCAGCGTGTTTAGCGCTCAGTGATTCCTTGATATGACTCCGTGATATAAAGGACTATGCGTGGAGCTTCAGGTCCAAGGATATCCAAGTGAGTGAGAGAACCTGCAAGGAGTAACCTGAGTCTGTATCAGGCCTTCTCATTAGACTTGGCGACGTCCGGCATATAGTATTCTCTCTTCGAAAATTTCCGGACATCAGGAGTTTGCTCCCTTCGCTGCGAACCAGGTATTCACTTGGACCAGCCCTTTCGCCGTTTCCCTTTTCACCGCAAGAACCAACGCGGAACGGGCTCTCTGCGTCGTTCTGTAAGAGGCCCCCACCATCGACCGGCTCGCCGTCGATGCCCGTGAGTTCTCACCGGCCGACCGTGTACACGAGTCTCGTCTTACAGTTTTTTTCCGTGAGGCTGAGGTCGATTGCTCGTGCGCCACGGGTGAAAAGACAACGGCAGCTCGTCGCCCTGTTAGTGAACTCGCAGCCCTGTTGTTGTTGTTGTTGTTGTTGTTGTTGTTGTTGTTGTTGTTGTGGTTGTGATTCCGTCAAAGACACCAGCCATGAATTTGTGCCGCGCACCTCATAGCCCCGCTGTCGATGCGCTGCGGGCCGTGCCCACACCTCCTCTCCCGGATGGCCAGCCCTTGAGTTGCGGCCCCTTGGGTAGAGAGGTGGGAATTTGGATACACTCAACGTGTCTTAAAATGTACGCAGAGACGAGCCATCAGATGTGAGGTATATCAGAGTACGAACTCTCACGAAAAAAGTTTCCCCCCACCACAGCTCCTAGCCGGAGGATGGTCGGGCATGACCATAGCCTGGATGCTCGCCGAGCTCCTTTTTGGGGGGACATTTCCTCCTCATCGCTGAGGCGCAACCACGCGCAGTCTCTTGATGCTACGGCCACGGGTGGCCCGCATTATCCAGGTGCTGTTGCCGCTGGGACTCAGCCTGCCACCACGGCCGCGAGGGTCCGGTATTCTTCGGGCCCCTGCCGCTGTTGCCGCAACCCGCCCCCGCTACGGCCGCTGGAGCCGCGTATTGGTTGCGCGCTCCTACCACTGTGGGAGCCCCTGCTACGGGCGCTGAGACCAACGCCGCTGCGCCTGAGGAGGCCATGCAATGTTGGGGTGCTCCTCCCGCTGTTGCCGTGAGCCACTCATGTTACAGTTAGGGGCCACCATGTCTCTTCGGCGGCAGGGACCAAAGCGGTTTAGGGCGATCCTGCCGCATTGATCGCGGTGGACAAACTAAGTCCTTCCTCCGTGGTCAAAGGGTTTTACGAGTACATGATTATCCTAAACGGTGCGTTCATGCATGTTAGCGTCGAGTGCATGGCGGCCGAGACACATGCTATGGTAGGGGGCACCCTTTCTTTTCTGAGGGTCCTCACTTCAGGCGCTTCTGCGCCTCACCCAAAATTTGATTTTGGGCAAACTGAAGTGCAACCCGACAATCAAACCCGTGGTTGACGTGTGGAAAAATCCTTTTAATAAACGAGAAAGACATTTCCGACAATTTTGAGTTTAGGAACCTCGTCATTCAGAAACTATTTTCGCCCAAACGTGCTTCATCTATCGTAGCACGCGTCGTCCCGAAGCACGTACGCTATTTGCGGATGACCGGGCGGCGAAGGTTGTTGCTGCGGCAACCTCCGTGCTCCACCGTCGGCGACAGCCGCTGCTGTCCGTCCGCTTCGCGACGGAGCGAACTGGGTCCGCAACATACTGTACTCAGGAAAATTCGGTCGTCGTGGACGCTCTCTGCGACTCTCTTCGGCATGCTCACGCGACCACGGTGTCCCCGTGTGCTCTGGCCGACTTCAGGAAGGCACGCCAAACGCATTCACTTCGGAATAACCCACAACTGGCCTCATGACGGCGGTGGTGATGACGGCGATGGACGAGCCCACCGTGGAGGAGAAGAGGGTCCAACCACTGTGGCGACGGCTCTGAGCGGAACAACCCCGGTGGTAGTTCGGTCCATAGCAGCAGCGAGGGCGTCAACGGGCGGCACGCTGGCATAACGCACCGCGGCAAAGGAGGAGGAGTGGGACAAAGCGGCAGCTCTTCCGCATGCTATTCAGGCCTCCCATGCTCTGAGAGACGTGTCCCTATCGACGAAAGCTCTACCTTACGTGAACCCTGCATCTCGTCGGAGAGGGAGGACAGCGGTGCACCTTCCTCGGGCGTCAAGGTGGTGCTCCCTTTTATAAGGCAATTACGGTGGATGGTCGACGACTCCCTCATCTACGGATAGGCTAAAGTTAATAGTGTTACCTGATTACTGACGATCGCACGCAGCCGTTTTTTCTATTTTTGCCCGCGTTCACCAGACCTTCGCAAACGCGGTCGCCGTCTAAAACGAAGGCGTTACAGCCGCTGTGAAGTCCGCGTACCTCTATATTGACATGAAAATGGTCGAGCGCATCACAGTTTTCCGCCCACCGAACCCAAACTAGGCACTCGCTTCTTAACACCTTATCCGCTAGATCAAACGAGCCCAAACTGACATTATGATAGTTAGCGATCCACGTTGCGTCGAAGAAACCCTGGAGACCGTGGTTTTGGCGCCCGGTTGGGAACGCCTCTTCGAAACACTTTTGGGCGTGCTATCGCACCTGACAAACAGTCCACCCCCGATCTCAGTACCGTAATTAATACTATTTTTGGCGAAGTCATGAGCGCTCTTAAACGGGGAGATTGACGGTCGGACCCTTTCGACCCCCTTCTCCAAATGCTGAGCCGGCAATCACGGAGACGCGCGTCTGCTCTTTGTGAAATTGCACAATTTTGGTTTCCCAAACGGCACGCCGAAGTCGGCTTACCCCCGGTGCTTTGCCGGTGGTAGTTTCGGGGTTGACAGGCAGCAAATGCGAGTTGGCGGTGTGGTACTAGATATAGTCTGAGTGAAAACCAGCAGTTCCCGAAGCTCATGCCTAGCCTCTACCCCAGATCCCAGAGAGCTGGCAATCCGTCCTCTTCCCTTTGGGTTGATCAGTGCTATGTGGTGGGTCTTGGGTGCCCTCGAAAGTAGTACTATACCAGCCAAAAATGGCGACAAATAGTTTTCACTGCCTGTTGCGACATCGGAGGGGCGTGTTTCGATACCTTTGAAGTCCTCGCCTGCCGCTTTAGGCCGTGGGCAGAGCCGACGGGCTCGGAGCACAACCCCGTTGTTATGACCGTGTTACATAACCCTGCCGATTCCTCCGACCCCTGGACCTCATCCACTTCGTACGTGCACTGGCCGATTGCCCACTGTGATGAAGTTTGCGCAGTTAGTGGAATTATCTCGACCAGCGATGTTCCCCCATTTAGCGGTCTTGTTTCAACAGCAGACCGTGCGGCAGCCCTTCAAGAAAACCAAGGACTCTGTCTGAACTGCCGTGAGACATTGATCTATTTTAAACAACGCAAACCCCCATTCAAAAAATTCTAGCGGTTCCATGAACACGGAGCTTCGTCAACTCGGAGACAACGGGGACGCCCGCTGCCTCCGATAGGAACGCGTGCTGCGCCACCGCCGCGGGTACAGCACAGGGGGAACAGGTAAACGCTTTCCCAAGGCCCGCCGTCATTGGCCAGGTTGGCAGCAGCGCCAACGTCATACGCACAACTCCGATCGCCACTCGCAAGAAGCGGGTTCCGGCCACACACACCAGGGGACAGACAGCAGATGCAGACAAAACACGCAACCAGTCCCGTCCTCGCCCGATTCGTCGAGTAAAACCCCCGCCATCTGGCTCGGCGTGTTATCCAACCCGAACAAAGACCCCAATTCGCATCAGCCTGATTCCTCCCGCGATGGTAACTGGCGCCTTGACTGTGGTACGAAACCCCTCGTGCACCCGCCGCCAGCATTGCCAAGGAACAAAACTTGTATTTCGCAATATGCCCGTTTCCCGCTCTCGTCCAGCGCCCAGCGCCGCCCAGTGCCGACAGCTGTCTGAACAAACCGAACGTTGTCCAGTGGTACCGGAAACCCTCTTCGGTTTCTGACACATCACCGCGGTGTCGGCGACGATATTTTCGTGCTCCTGCGCAGAGCAGTATATGATGGCGGAAAAGGCGCGCATCTTCGGCGATCGCCGTGTATTAGAACGCATACTGTGATAATCGAATCCTCAATCGCACAAACGCATCGGCCGCAACATTCGTAGCTTCTATCACATCATTTTCAAGCATGAACGGGAAACTCCATTCTTGCCTGGATTTTCGCCAAGTTTTAGCAAAATCCGGCGATGAAACATCACCGTTTACACACTGATAGCAAGCGTTTAGCCGAAGTCAACTCTTGTGACCCCGTGGGGGCATTGGCTTCCGGTCGGACAAGCCCGACGCTCATGACCCCCGCTTGTAGCGAAGAAATAACTTGCTCTGACAGACTATTTGTACTGTCTACGGCCTCCTCGCCACAATACGGACAGATTGACATACCCCTCTTGTTTTCCTTATACATGCACTCCGACATCGTCCGAGGGAATTCATGATATTAACCTCCCATCATTGCCGCGCATTCGGGCTTCGGCGTGCGCTTTTCCCAGTCCTCCTTTGGAGTTTTCGAACCATTGTTTTGACGCGCCAGCTGACCACAGCCCCGATGTGCTGGATGTCACTTTGCCGTCCGCACCCTCGCAGAGGCATTGTCGCTCCCGAGCATGGCCCGGGCCTCGTCGGAGGCACGATTACGCTGGACTGCACTTCTTTCACCACCATCCACAGTGGCACTACCGCTTCCACGGCTTTGGTTGTGTCGCGTGCTTGGGCACTTGCTCCCCTCATACGTTCATCTGCATTCGGTTGGTGTGCCCACCGCCCATTGTGAGCAGGATTCTGCTCCTCGTTCCGGGGGGGGGGTCGGCAAATGTCCTCCCCTGCTAACTTCGACGAGCGTCCGCTTGAACGGTAAGTTCTTCAGAGTTGGTCAGCCAATGTGCTCCCTCGCCGCGTGGGCCTGTGTCACCTCCCCCTCGGTTATGCAATACGTGGTGCTCTGGGGACGCGATAGCTGGATGCGTTTTAGCACGCCCTCGTACCACTCCCACCCTTCGGGCCCGTCTGACCAGAAGGTGTTCGGAGAGTCGGCGATATCACACCTTTCCCCCACGACTGCATCGGCTTTGGTACCCGATTCCCTCACCTCTGGCGGTGGTTTTCATTTCCTTCACGATGGCGCTGATAACGTCACTACGTTAGACGAGCCTCGGCTGTCGGCGGTTAACTTGGGCCGCAGTAACGGCTCACGAGCTCTGACAGGCCACGATCTCGCCAAAATGCTGCCCCAGCCTGACCTTGGTTTTACTGAAAAGACATTTGCTTGCCGCTGGTCAACCCGTCCTTCCTCTGGGTGGCGCTGCTGACGTTGATCCCGGCGACTTCTGGGGATTCACCCACGCCCCGTTGATGCGCACAACTATTGGCACTCTCCAGACATGAACCTTGCTCTCTCCCCGCCCAAGGACGTGCCTGAGGTCGCGACCGTTTCAGAACCCTCCCACACATCAGCTGCAGCCAAGGCCTCGCCTTCGCATTCCATGCTCAAGGGTTTGGCTCCCGAAAAACGTGCTTGTTCCTGCGCGTCTGGGATCGCCGGCCACCGTATATGCGCGACATAGTATTCGATTGTGCATGGCCGTGAGTGGGCTCCTGTGGTCATCGATCAGCTGTTTTTCTGCGAATTCACTGACGTATTTTCCTATTCCAAAGCGGATTTTGGCCCCCTCTCTCATTCCTTTCGAGGGTTCGGTTTTGGAAGGCAGCGCACCTGTTATCTCCCGGCTTCATCGCATCAATCCGATTTTGACCAAAGAAGTAGACGCCACTCTCAAGCAGTATCTCGCTGCCGGTCTGATCCAACATTTTCGAATTCACCGAGCTCGGCCTCTTTGGTGGTCATCCCGAAAACGTCTAGCGGTGTTCGAATCACTGTTGATTTTAGAAGCTTAATGATATCAGCAGACTCGATCAGCTGCCCATCTCGCGCGTGGATCAGGTCCTGGCTCGTTGGCAAATGACGCGTTTTCTCCCTGTTCGACCTTGTGTTGCCGTTCCATCCGGCAACCGCGCACAAATACACGGTTCTATTCACGGCGGTTTGAACCCCAACGGGCATTTACGAGTGGCTGGTTATGCCTCGGGGCAGCCGTACATCGCCTGGTTGGTTTGTCAAGGTCATTGACGAGGTTATCAAGGGTTCGGGGAATAGGTTGCGGCGTACCTCCACGATATGATCGTGTTCGGTTCAGACCCATCGCCTCGCGTCAACACCACTCGTGCCCTTGTCGAGCGAGTTGGCAAGCATAACCTCAAGCTCCCCGCCTCCAACGCCCGGCTGGCCGCGGTGGACGAAAATTTCCTGGGTCACACCATCTTGCCAGCAAGCGAGCACTCAAGGGTAGAGACAGCGTCGGCTTTGACTCTCATTCCCATGCCCCTAAATCTGAAACAGATACGCTCTCTCCTAGGTGGTGGTTTTGTACTGCAGAAAGTCCTTGCGAGATATGTCCAAACGAATTCGACCAATCAGTTCTTGTTCACGCCGGCCATGAAACCCATCGTGCGTGACGTCGACTTTGCCGCTCCGCCGGTCCTGGTCTTCTCCGGTTGGGACGCCTTGGAGGAAGGCTCCTTCCCTATTCCTGGTGTGCTACGACGTCATTATCGCTGGGTTTGGTGCTGCGCTTGAGCAACAGCAGCGCGACGTCTCCGTGCGCTCCATTGCTTATGTTAGCCGCGCTAAGCTCGACTCGAAAATATTTTAGACGCCCTAAATTTGGTACCATTATTTGGGCGATCAAGCGCTTTTGAGGCTACTTCGGGGCGCATACCTTACCGTTTTCTCGGATAATAAGACTACCGGCAACGATGGGGACCGTCAAGCGCGAGTCCAGAGGTGGTTCGAGTATCTCACCGCATTCGACTACACACTCGAGTACAGTACTGAAAGAGCATTGCCAAACAAGAATGCCGATTTCCTCTCTCGTATGCAACAGCCGGCAACTGAGCCCGACTGTAGCGGCTCTAGCCGCCTCACTCCTGTAGACGATGAGGCTATATGCCTCGTAAGGGCCTGCCGCCTACACGCCCCCTTCATACCGATCTTCAGCATTAACTTTGGTGGGCTGGCACCCCAGCCCGACAGCACCGTTTTGGGTGGGCTTCTCTTCACCCCCAATGGGTCTAGCGACTTTCTCGCACACGGGCCAAATGTGACGATTGACGACCTTCTTGCCCCTATTTGGAGATTTGTCGCTAGTGTTTCTGCCTCCACCGACACTGGTGACGCCCGCTCCGGCCGTGGTTTTCACCTGCCGCCGCCACTGCCGTTCGGTGTTACCCCGTCAGAACTATCCTCACCGGTCCCTAGTCACCCTTCGGAGACTTCCATGGGACTGCCGTCTTCGGACCGCATAATCGTTCGGACACGCCGAAGAACAGCCACTTCCATCGGCGATGTCCAATCTCCTGTCGCCTATTGTGTCGGGCCCGGCCCGGTCGCTCGGTCGTCTTCTTTTCGGATCAACCCTCCGCCGGGCGTTCCGCGACCTCGATCACCTTTGGCCGTTGCCTCGGGCTCATCTCGGACCCCAACGCCAGTCCGGACGGTACCCATCACGTCCGACATCGACCGAGCAGAACCTTATGAGCGCTCGGCCTTTACGACTCCCGAACCCGTCGAAGCGCCCCTCAGCTACTACTGCCGATTTGGACGCTCTCGGCGCTGCTGTTTAGTTGAACTTTGGTGATTCTGCTACGCGTTATTCGCATGCCTGCTGAAAAAAACGAGCAGCAGCTGGAGTCTACGTGTTACGCCGCCATCCATAATTTTTTCTCGGCCGGCTACTGGCCCTGCCCACTAAAGTCTTAATGCGTTTTACTTCGTTCCAACGCCCCTCCCTCTCGGAGAGAGCTTGATGGCATAGCCGCCGCCATACTACCGAGAGGATATTGTCCCCCTCGTCCGTAATCTAACCTCGGGCCCCTACTGCCTACGACCGACGGGACGTGCGGCTTGCCGTTTGGGTTACGAGCCAGTTGGTGTTTACGTGTATTTACTCATACGCCCTATAATAATCCAAGCCTGACATCCGACTCCTTCCTGCCATCTTGGCACGTCCGCATGTTCGAACGTCTCTAGTGCTGGATAGAAAAGGGCCTTTGTACCCGCTGGGGGCTGCGTCATTGCATGAAAGGCCAAGCACGAGAGGCACCACGGTTGACGGTCCATTATATCGATCACCCTCCCCCCGGGACCAGGAATCGCGGCCAACGTGGACTATTTCGGGACACTGCCATTCACGGCCCCGGTAACACCTACTTCCTTCTTTTCACCGACCGTTTAAGCCGCCATGCAGACGTGTTATCTGTCGCTGGCGCTTCTTTTACAGCCGAGGGCACGACCAACGTCCACATCAACCGGTACATTCTGTGGGGATGCCCGAGTGATATCCTCTCGGGCAATGGCCTCCAGTTAGGTCTCAAGCTACGTTATAAGCTTCCGCACGTCGTCTACTAGACTCTTGGTGGTCGTATAATCGCCACCAGCGATGATTGCCCGAGCTGTAAAACGGTGGTTTGGAGTTTATCAACCATGCAAGGGCACAGAGGCTGGCTATGGTCAGCAACGAGAGCCAAGATGAGGTGGAATCTTCTACTGCCTCACGTGGAACTCGGTTACAATAGTTCGGCCCGCGCCCCCACAGGCCTGGCCTCCAACGAGGTCCACATGGGCAGGCTCCTGCGCCTCCCTCTCACTATTTTCGACAGCCGAATGGTCTCCGGCTATCAGAGCCTAGCCCCCGACCACCTTGTATATTGCGACCTGGCGTCGGATCGCGAACAGCGCGTCAATGGTATAGGTCGCAGAAGACATGTTTTGGCAGTGTCTCATGTAGAACGACGAAACTCAGTCCTCATGGACGCTTGCCGTCATGTTCCAATTTCAGCTGTGGGTAATTGGGCTTGGTATTATGACACGGCCTCTGTTATTCGCCGAGGCGCGAAGGCAGAGACGGAGGCACAAGTACTCAAAGCCAGATATTCGATCAATGAGACGAGCCCATACAAAACGCTTGCACTCCCCTTTTCCTTCAGCGACACACCAGACGGCTCCCCCCTCGGGGATAAACTCTTCTATTTAGATCCCCACGCGGACGTGCCCGGCTTAGACACTCACCGCCGTATCTCCGGCGAGCACTGCAAGCTCTGTGTCAACTCCCGCGACAGCGGTGACATGCTTTAGTATCTTCCGGATGGGCCGACGCAATACGTGCTCAACAATTTTCACCGTAAACTCCCCCATATTACAAATCACGTCATTCAGGACGGCGTGTTGGTACCGTTCCAGTGGCTCGAGGTGTAAGAGATCACCGGCCAACAATTGGTCCCTGGTCGGGGTGTTTTCATCCCGGTGATATACGAGACGCATTGGACTGGGCTCCGTCGCCCACCATGGGAACGGGATATGGACCTCCAGCTCTCACGACAAGAAGGTTTGCTCAATTGGGCTTGCATTCCGAACCAGAACCGCCAAACTAACCGGCTATACCGTCAGGTGCGCATTGGTGTTGCACAACGGGAAATTTCCCACGCTAACGGCGAGCGGTCTTTAGCACCTAGTTACGACTTCGTGCCGCGCGCTGACTCGTTACGCCACTGCAAAATACGGTGATCCCGAATGGGGCCCGTTTTTCGTACGAGCTGAGCTGACCAAGATTAGTATTTCAATCGGCTTCCCACTTCCTCACATCGCTTTTTCTTAGTTTGAACTGAAAGTGTGACACCGTGCTTCCTTAGATGTGTGCCAAAGTGATTATGTGCTGCTCCTTTTGATTTTCACTTTTTTTTCGTGTTGTGGGCATATTTAGGTGAAACAACCAAAAGCATTTTGGACCACAAACGATGGGAAAACATATCTCATAATTAAAAGAAGCAGTAGGAAATGCCTCTGGCTTGCCCTTAAAAACGAAGTACAAAACATCCAAGATAAAAAAATTTAAATCGGCGTGAGTATCCCAGATTTGTGGAGCTCATACTATTATCTTAACTCTGTGCAGGGGATCATGCTCGTGCCATATCTCTAGATGGAGGTCAAATTACATTATGGTAAGGCATTGATCGTTTGGCCATGCCAAAAGAAACGCTCACGCCGAGTATTAGCGAGATCGCTCATCGTTTGTAAAGACTTTATCGTTGATATTTGCCCGCCAATGGGTTTCTCAACTTTTTCGAAGTTCATTCGGATCCAAAACCTGTAACGTCGGCAAATGGGCTACAAGCTTAGCAACGCTGTTGCCATATTTGAGTTACAATATATTCCGTTGATTGAGAAAATGTCGGACGAGTTAAATGGCTGATCTTGGCCAGTCCAGCTCGTACAAAACCAACTACGGCTTGTGGTGGTGTTAGGGAAAATCATTGCTCGTACGACCATCGAGGGGGAATATTTGGTGCGTTTTGTGGACGACCCGGAAAAGATGAAGCTTCCTTAGGTTCAAGGTTCTTGGTGCCTTCAAATCCGCACGGTAGGTCAATTGCCTTCGGGATTCAAAGCAAAGTAGGTGAATCTTGAGGCGCGAACGTCATTTGCTGCTTTTCACGCCACCACCGCGCTCGAGCATTCGAATTCTGTTTTGCTGGTTTTGGATTCTGCTTCTAGGGGGGATATTCGTTTTACTAGATAGATTGTGATATAGTTTTGATGGGGGGGATGTTTCGCTGTCTGTCCTCTGGGTTCCGACGTCATCCCCGCAGGGCTACGAACGATGTTCATTCCGCGCGTGAGCAGATTTTCGTACGTCATGCTATAGTATTTTTTGCGACCGCTGAGGGTTCTATGTTGAGATTTTAATCTACCTCGTCTTCGACCCCGGCGTTTCCTTTATTTTTCCTCTGCCCACCCGCGTCTTTCCAATGTAGGCCGCCGCTGGGTCCCCGTTTCCTTTTTCTGGTCCCTTTGTACCAGCGTTATTCTGAGGAAGGTGATGGTGCTCGCGTCTGTCGATTCCACCATTACCGCTGGTTTCTATTTGTTCCGCTTACCGTCTTCCGTTCTCCGAGTATAGATTTTTACTTTAGCATTTCCCTGCGGCATCATGGCCTCAATAGGTATAAGTGTGGGAGTGGGTTTAGAAGAGTCGCATCTTTGAGTCACCTCCTGGACCGTTGAACCAGTGTTCCCTGAACTTCCATGGCTTTGGATAAACAGCGCATTGTAGAGTGGGCTAGTGTTGTGCTATTTCCATGGGAGCTTAGCAAAGGTTTAGGATCCAGGATATCGATTATGGGATAAAAGGGTTTCACGTGCTGTTCAAAACGTGCGCGTATATCAAAACGAGGATGACGCAATTGCGTCACGGATTTGTAGCGTGCTTAGCGCTCAGTGCTTGCGTGATACAAGGAGCAACACCAAGAGCTTCGCTAGAGTTGTAGAAAGGAATGAACACGGTGGGGCCTGTGTAGTAGAGAGACCTGCACGCAGTTGCCCATTTCTTATTTAGCATTTATAACAAAGCCACCGGGAACTAAAAAAATAGTTTTTCCAAGTACCGCTGACACTCAGCCCTGTGACGGACCCCCGTCTAGGCGTAAGGTGACACTTTTAGTATGGAATATCTTAACATGTGACTGATGTGACCAAAAACAATCGTCTATCTGCTGGCTCCTCAACGACACGTTCCACACTGACGCTCTGTGTGATATAATCAACTTCATTTTCCACCCATGACCATCAAACACTGGGCTGCCCGTGCCGCTTTGAATCCTGGGGACAAAACATCTGTAGGCACAAACTTCGAGACAGGCGTGCTTACGTGTATAATGAAATCAAAATTAATCCACAGCTGTGAGATCGAAGACTCTGTCGAAACTTCTCTTCACAAGCCGTGTGTGATACTCCGATCGACGATCGCGCGTATAACGGGGTATGTGTCCTCATTAGTAATATAGGTCGGCGACTCCGCTTAGAACTAGATTGTACCAGGATCAACAGGGTGATGCTAATCACTCTGTGCGCGGAAGCCATAAACCAGTTTTTGAGGGGGAAAAAATCTGACGGCTGTGGAATGTACCATTTTATTAGTCCAGACGACAGAAAGCGGTATACCGCAACCATTCCGCGCCACCATGCGGTACAGAAGAATACGCCTAGGTTTTCGACCCCGACCCGCAACACTGATTGGTCAACACGGCATCGTACCATTTTTTTACACCAACTCCTTGCGGTACATCGTACCTCGGCTTTTCAGCTCGGCCGCCACCGCTTTCTGACGTGACCCATATCGGTTTCTGTCGAAAATATGCCATGCGGACCGACGTTTCCTGAGGCTCTTCACGCCGCTCACCATTTAAAATGCCGACCGAATTTCAACCATGGGTACCACGTCATGTAGCATGTATAGAACTGCGAGCTGTCAAATTTCGGATCCCTTCAGAGCAATCATTTCAATGCCCCTTCGGCATACAGCACGAACCGCTGCTCAACCATAGACAGCTCGCACACCCCACTTACATGTGTGTATATATAAATGGCGGAGAAAGAGGTGGGACAAAATAAACAAAGGGGGAGTGATAGTCCCTCTGCACGCGCACGATCCTCTTGGCCCACACATACACCACCTCGAAAAGGAGGAGGAGGAAGAGGACGACGAGGAGGACGAGGAGGAGGGGGAGGAGGAGGAGGAGGAGGAGGAGGAGGAGGAGGAGAAAACAGAGGAGGAGGAGGACGAGGAGAGGAGGAGGAGGAGGAAAGGGAGGAGGAGGAGGGAGATAGGAGGACGAGGAGGAGGAGGAGGAGGCAAGAAGGAGGAGGAGGATGAGAGGAGGAGGGAGGAGGAGGGGAGGAGGGAGGAGGAGGGAGGAGGAGAGGGAGGAGGAGGAGAGAGAGGACGGAGAGGAGGACGGAGTAGGAGAGGGAGGAGGAGGGGAGAGG